>JAZKJV010001813.1:0-748436 GCA_037367405.1 Ottelia alismoides | reverse complement strand
TGTTTTGGACCTCTATTGTATACTTGTACAGATTAAAATATTCAATTTATTATTGTACTCATTATTCTTATAATTTTATATTTTATAATTTTGTAAATATTACTTACAAAATATATATATATTAAAATCAGAATAAAAACACAAATAAAATTCAAAATAAAAAGACATGTATAAAAGACATAGGTATAGGACCTATACTTATACCTATATAAGCCATACTTATATTTTATTAAGTGTACAAAATATACCAGAAAATTAAAAGAAAAATATATTTAAGTGTATAAAAGTATTTTATAAATGTATAAAATACTAAACAAAATAAATAAATAAATAACACAAAATAAAAATAAAATAATAAAATATATAGGTAATATACCTATAAGGGTTATAAAAGGTAACTTATAAAACTATACCTCATAAAAATAATTAAAATTCACCATAAAATAATTTATAAAATTAAAAATATTTTTTATTTTAATAACCAAAAATTAATAAAATCTTTTACTATTTTTAAATGATTTTTGTAATGTTTTTTTTCCAGGGAATTTCCTGGTTGGTCCACGTGGACCAACCAGGTGGCTTGGGATGTTGACCCGCCGGTCAACTCCCTGGTCCTAGCCCTGTGCCTCCTGTCAGAACGCCCGCCACCCTCTTCTTCTCAATTTTTTGCCATCAATCCGTTGCTCGAGAAGGGAGGGTACCTTCATGAAAATTTTCCTGTAGCATCATGATTCTCGCCGGCCTATTAGATCTTCCCAAATCTTCCTCGTTCGCCTGTGATCTTGCATCGAAGGTCACGCCAGAGCCAACTCTTCAAAAACCCCCCTCAACCTCCATTTTGAATTTGATCCTTCTTCCGCCATTTTTGCCCATAAACCCCTAGTCCATTGCACTCCTGGTGACAGCAGGAGGCGATTCGAGCTTGGGTTTGCGCCATTTGGTGTCGAATCGAGGTTGATCCAGTCCCTCGCCGGAGCTCCGCCGTGAGTTCACTCCGTCGTCTCTGGTGAGCCTTCCTCTCTTTTCTATCCATTTTCTTGTAGCGTAGGGTTAGCTTAGGTTAGGATTCTAACAGTTTATCATCACGATCACCATCTCGTCGTGAATCACACTTCAAAAGTCACGGCGGAGCTTAATTAGCTCCACCTCCACTTTCCGGCCACCTCCGTCATCCACAGCCGACGCTTTCACCTCCATCTTCTTTCTTCCTCACTCCGTCGCTCCGCTCCACCCTTCCATCACCCTCGATCTCGCCCAGATCGAGCGACCCGAGCTCCATTCTCTGCCCTTCGTCGGAGCTCCACGCCCGAGCCACGCATCACCTCCATTTAACCCCAAAACACCCCCAGTAGCCTCGCCTGGTTTTTTGCGTTTCTAACCCTGCAGGTCAGAGCCCAAGAGAAGGCTCTATCGAGCCTCGACAACCAGGGGAAGCACCTCCCAGGTTGCCGCTGTCGTTTGCCTTCATCTCGCCGGCCCAGCCGCTGCTGAGACCCTCGTTCGACGCGGAAGGGCCCCAGGATCATTTTGCCCTTGATCCTAGGGCAGGAGAGGCCGTGTGTCGGCCGGAATCAGTCGTCAAAGCTCACCGGGGAGTGTGTTATTCGTGAACCTCTCTCCACCGTTGGATCAGGAGCGTCGTCCAGAACGCACAGGAGCCGTCAAATCACCAGGACCCTCCACTATCGGATCTCGTCGCGGGGATCTAATCTTGGACGTCTGTGCGAAGCGCCATCGGGCCACCAGATCAGGCCACATGGATAAGTGGATCATCTCCAGTCGTCCGATCGCGCGCAGCGAGGGGTATTTTGCATCCAACCCTTGCGCTTTTTGTATTTACGTATTAGTCCTAAAAATTTCAACTGCCGTTTAAAAATATTTGTAATAATTGCAACTAGAACCCTGAACTTCTTTTATTTGCACTTCAGTCCCTGTCCACGTCACCTCATGTGACGGGGACACGTGATTTTGGGTATTTTGCGCCAAACACCTCGAACTTTTCTGTATTTGCATTTCGACCCCTGTACGTAGATTTAAATATAGTTGTGGGTCATTTGCACTCATGTCCTGCCGGTTTTTGTTATTCGTAAATATACCCCTGTGAACAGCATAACACATGCTTTGCGCATGTCTTTTGGTGAAATTGCAATGCTTGCCCTATAGTTTTTAATATTTGCATTTATGTCCCTGCTAGGCTTGTAGCTTCTTTTTGTTGTCTTTAATTATTGCATGCATCTCCAGACACCCAAAAATTCCACAAAAATCAACTTAAGCTCCTGTTTAGTTGTACATTCACGCTATATTTTTGTTTTCCATTTTTATTGCATTTTGATATTTATTAAAAATAAAAAACGTGCATTTTAGCTACTGTCTACATTAGAAAATCCATAAAAATTTGCAAAACTTTTTGAAAAATTATAAAAAAATATATTTTGTATACTTTATTTCTTTTAATTACTGACCAAAAATCACTTAAAATTTCAAGACAAAATCCTTAAAAATAAGAAAAGCCAAAAACCTTTCCAAAAATATTAAAAATTCTATAAAAATCCTAAAAACCTAATTTTTGTCTCTGAATCTTCTTTGTTTTATTATCTTTAAGTGAAAATTAATTTGGGGAATTTTGGCTACTGTTTCGATTTTATTTCTCCATTTTAGTTTCAGACCTTTATTTTCTCCATTGTTTTCATTATTTTTAAATTTAAAAATACCAAAAAAATTAAGAAAATCTGGAAAATCACAAAAACATTAGAAAAATATAAAAAGCCAAAAATAATTTATTTCCTAATTTTTGAATATTTTTACTTGTTTCTATAAACCTTTTATCCTCTCTTTTCTTACATAGTTTATATATTCCTATAAAAAAGAAAATAAAAAAATAAAAAAAAATAAAATCAGAAAATTAAAAATCAAAATATAAAAGGGATTTTATCAGTTGTGCCCCTCCGAGATATCGCAATATCAGTTATGCCCCTATCTTTTTGGTACTATCAGTTGTGCCCCCGACTTCTTGCCAATATTTCACTTGTGCCCCTCAGAGTGGCATAACTGATAAAAATCTTTTATCAGTTATGCCCCTCTAAGGGGCACAAGTGAAATATTGGCAAGAAGTTGGGGGCACAACTGATATTACCAAAAAGATAGGGGCATAACTGATATTGCGATATCTCAGAGGGGCACAACTAATAAAAATCCAATATAAAATATAAAACTAAAAATCAAATAAAAATATACAAAATTAAAAACCCACAAAAAATCCAAATTGGCTAAGTAGTTCATTAGACATACGCCTTGACTTTTTGTGCACACTCTACACCTTTGTTTCCTGTGTTCGACCCCTACTTGCTTGCCATTGTACATTTTTAGTAGGGAATAATAAATTTTAATCCTTTCTCTTGATTAATTGATTAATTGTGTGGATTAATTATTGACGAACGAAAAGGCTTGAGTAGTCGTCCCAGCGACAGCGAGTCTGACTTGTTAGACCACTATTTAGCGGCTCTCGCTTCTACCATTTTTCAAACGAAAAGGCTTGAGTAGTCGTCCCTTCTCTTCCTCTCCGACAGATGGTGATCGTGACGATAAACTGTTAGAATTCTAACCTAAGCTAACCCTACGCTACAAGAAAATGGAAAGAGAAGAGAGGAAGGCTCACCAGAAACGACGGAGTGAACTCGCAGCGGAGCTCCGGTGAGGGACTGGATCAACCTCGATTCGGCACCAAATGGCGCAAACCCAAGCACGAATCGCCTCCTGCTGTCACCAGGAGTGCAATGGACTAGGGGTTTATGGGGCGAAAATGGCGGAAGAAGGATCAAATTCAAAATGGAGGTCGAGGGGGGTTTTTGAAGAGTTGGCTCTAGCATGACCTTCGATGCAAGATCACGGGCGAACGGGGAAGATCTAGGAAGATATAATAAGTCGACGAGAATCATGATGCTACAGGGAACAATTTTCATGAAGGTACCCTCCCTTCTCGAGCAACGGAGTGATGGTGAAAAATCGAGAAGAGGAGGGTGGGCGGGCGTTCTGACAGGAGGCACAGGGCTACGACCAGGGTTGACCGGCGGGTCAACATCCCAAGCCACCTGGTTGGTCCACGTGGACCAACCAGGAAATTCCCTGGAAAAAACATTACAAAAATCATTTAAAAATAGTAGAAGATTTTATTAATTTTTCGTTATTAAATAAAAAATATTTTTAATTTTATAAATTATTTTATGGTGAATTTTAATTGTTTTTATGAGGTATAGTTTTAAAAGTTACCTTTTATAACCCTTATAGGTATATACCTATATATTTTATTATTTTATTTTTATTTTGTGTTTTAATTTATTTATTTTTGTTTAGTATTTTATACATTTATAAAATACTTTTATACACTTAAATATATTTTTATTTTATTTTTCTGGTATATTTTGTACACTTAATAAAATATAAGTATGGCTTATACATGTATAAGTATAGGTCCTATACCTATGTCTTTTATACAGGTCTTTTTATTTTGAATTTTATTTGTGTTTTTATTCTGATTTTAATATATATATATTTTGTAAGTAGTATTTACAAAATTATAAAAATATAAAATTATAAGAATAATGAGTAAATAATAAATTGTATATTTTAATCTATACAAGTATACAATAGAGGTCCAAAACTCAACTTTCAAACCGTAGCTCCGCCAAATGCGAAACCATCGCTATTAAATAGCTTATTTTAAATTATATACAATTAAAGGTGAGTTTGATCCATTTGGAGTTTTCATTTGTGAGATACGGGTCTGGGAAGTTGGGATTCTGGAATTTTATTCAGACCATAACTTTTTATCTGTACATTATTTTTGAGTGAAATCAATTTTGTATTTTTCTTTATTTAATTATCTACAACTTTCATGTACAAAGTTTCTTTATTTGATGTATAAAAAGCGGAACCAAAAATAGGTCCCAAAATGAATAGAAAATGAATCAAAAAGAATAGGTGTATGTAGGGATGAGCATTGGGTAGGGCCGGCCCGGTCCAGCCCTATGCCCGGCCCATTAAAGCCTGACCCAGGCCCGGGCCTGAGTAATAGTCGGGTGGGCTTGTCCTAATTTTTTGCCCATATCAAATTTTGGGCCGGGTTCGAGCAACGATGGGCCCGAGCCCGAAGCACGCGGGCCGGCCCGCATAAGGATATATCCTAAGCCGGACCCGAGCCCAACCCACATATAAGCCCGAAGCACATAAGTTGGCCCACATATAGACCCATTATAATGATCCACATAGCTTTGATTTGAATATATTTGATGTCGAATATGCATGTTGTAATGGAGAGGGGTCAAATAGTGAGACTCCGATTCCAAATGAAGTTCTAATCCTAGTTAATCAACTCTTTTTTTTAATATAGTGGGCCGGCCCGAGCCCGGCCCAACCCATGTATTTACGGGTCGGGCTCGGGTTTGGGCCATATGTTTCAAAATATTGCGGGCTTAGGCCCGGCCCGTAGGCCCGGAAATTAGAGTTGGGTTCAGGCTGGGCTAGGGTGGACCCGGCTCGCCCCGGCCCGATGCTCATCCCTAGGTGTATGGCCCTTATCTCCCCCTACTTTATTCCTTGTCGACCTAGATGCCTAGGTCTCGGGGTTTCGGGTCATAAAATATTTACAATATTTTATTCTTTTTCTTTTCTTTTATTTATTCTATAATTTTGGCTTTAATTATAGTATTTTATACACTATTTACATGCACGTGCATGAATGCTAAGAAATGGAAATTAAGGGTATTTACACGCATTTACTAGGGTTTTTGAGGCCAAAATGATAGAATAAAGATGATGAAATGTGGATTCATCATACCCCTATACTTTACCTTTGCTAGTCCCTAGCAAACACTTGTGCAATAAGTGCAGAAAAGAAAACAAAGAAAAGAAAAAGAAGAAAGTGGATTTAGTTCAATTATCAAACTTGTCTTCACAAAATCAAAGTTTCAAGCTTAAGTCAGACCTTTGGAATTTTTAGTGCGGGCGTAACCTTAATGAGAACCGAATTTGAAATCCAACAGTCCCTGAGAATCCCAAAACTCTGCCCAAGTCTCCTCAATAGCCAGGTCAGAAATATCTCAACTCATACACAAACCCTTACGACTATGAATCTGACTCGTACAGTGTAAGTGATAGTGGACCTCCCCAACTGAAATGACAAAGAAACTGACTTCTCCAGTACGACAACCCAATGATTCCCCAATCCAATAACTCCATCCTCGAGGAGCAGGGTATTCCCTTCTAAGTTCAAGTGGCAACCAGCTCAAAAAGAGGGGGTGAAGAGAAGAATGGACGGTAGCCAGTGTAGCTATCTATCCTAGGATGCAAGACCAGTGTAGTCAAGTCATCCAGCTACAGGCTTACATATTTGACTTTGGAACTCAAGCTTTCTTATTGGCTTTACAACATTTGTACATACTTTGCAGGCATTTTATTTTTGTACAAGCCTGAACATTTTTTTTAATACTATTTACATCAGCATTTACATAAGGAGTTTTTCCTCTTGAGCCAGTAGACTATCCCTCTTTTGAAGCTTTATTGCAACCCACACTCTCCTGTCTTTAGATTTCCTCATCATTGGACGGGTTGGGGTGCACTTCCCTCCCTAGAGGAGGACAAGTGTTTCCACTTGTGTGTGTCTCATACCGGCAAATCCAATCCCCTCACCACTCCAACTGAGTCGAGCCATGTGAAATTTGCATGTGTCCAAGTTAGGTCATTATCAACAAGAGTAGTGCGTGTGTTCCGAAATACTCTACTTAGGTAGTCAAGAATCCATTGAACCAAGTCTCGTAATCCACAAAGAATTAAGTCAACTAGACCTGAAGTACCTCATAACCCAGTTCCTATAAGGTTCTTGTTATTAGGTAGATTTTAAGGTCCAATCAAGCTCCAATCTCCGGATTTTATCCAGACTTGTTCAACTATCAAACTCAATCCGAAAAATGCTCATGCTATGCAAATGATATGCTGAAAATATTTTTGTGATGCATTTTTCAAGATTTTGAACTTTTTTATGAATTTTTGAAAAAATGATGATGCATATGCATTTTTTGTTTTTTTCAAAAAGATTTTTCAGTGTTTTGGGATTTTAATTTTGCAAATGTTTTTGGGATTTTTGAAAACAAAAAGATTTTTGGCTGAAAAATAGGTTAAAATATTTATACGGGAGTGCTTCTTATATTTACAAGAAGTGGATTTTAAGAATTTACAGGAGTAAATGGTCAATTTTATAAATATATATAAAGGATTTTAGTGAGATGTATGTATTCCTCAAACTTATTTGACACAGGGTTTTTCAAGCAATTTTTTGAAAACTATAGTCCAAAATAATTTTTACAAACATTTTACAAACATGTACACACATTTGAAAATCATTTTGCAAAGGTTTTTCAAACAGTATAGATAGATTTTTCAAAATATTTTTGCAACCATTTTTTCAAACCATTTGCAAATCATTTTTCAAAATATTTTTATTTCACACAAAGAACAAAATTTTACAAACCACACATTTTTACACAGGTTGAAAACATGTAACAAAATATTTTCAAAATAATTTTCAATAGATTTTTCACAAAGATTTTCAAATTATTTTTCAAACATTTTGTAAAAAAACATTTTCACCTGATTTATTAATCAGTAGATACAAAAAGAATTTGAGGAATAATCACATCTTTTTATTAACGATTTTAATGAATTTTAAAGAATTATTAGCCATATTTATTGAGAAAATATGAAAGTACGAGTTATGGCTAAAGTATATACGTAGTATATACGACCCCCCTATACTTAGCTTGAGCTATGTCCTCATAGATCAGAGAGAAAAGAGTAGACATAATTCGTACTGAGTATAGGAAAATCTAAAGAACAAATGAAGGACTGAATGAACGAATGAGAAGTTGACCGTCCCCGCTATACTTAGGATCAAATAATCCTAAGTATAGCAGACTGTATACAAAGCAGGGAGGGTCAAGGGTGGGAATGAACAGATCGTACTCAGATTGTCTCCCCCTATACTTAGGGTAAGATATCCCTAAGTATAGACAAGAAGAGGAGACAGTGGAGAGGATCAAAAAGAATGGAAGAATTCGGGGTGCACACCCCCCCTATACTTAGGACAAAGTACGTCCTAAGTGTAGAAGACTATCAACAAGGGGCGATACTTTATTGATAGATACAGAAGATAGAAAATGAAAAGAAGAAAAGAAGAAAGGAAGAAAAGAGATGAGAGAGGATATGAACAACTCGGGATGAGCATCCCCCCTACACTTAGGATAAAGTACATCCAAAGTGTAGCAGTGATGAAGGGGATGACATCATGTTGGTAGAAGAAAACAAAAGAGACTGAAAAGAAGAAAAGAAGAAAAGTCATTCAAAAATGTTTTGCTCTGCTTGGCCTTCTTCTGCCATTTTGAAGATATCCTGCTCATCCCTGTAGATTACTTGAATCGAGTCAACAACAGCCATGAATGTATCATGTTCAAGGTATGGCTTCAGAAGCTGCCCATTGACTACAAATGGTTGTGCGTCAGCTGACAGATTGGATATCAATACACTTCCATTGTCACGTACCTGCCTAACCATAAACGGCCCAGTCCATTTACTCTTCAATTTGCCCGGAAAGATCTTTAATTTCGCATCGAACAACCACACCTTCTGACCTGGATCGAAGGACTTGCGGCAGATATGCTTGTCATGCCATGTTTTGACCTTCTCCTTGTACACCAGGCTGTTGTCATATGCGTAATCTCTGAATTCCAATAATCTATTCAGATCCAATTTTCTATTCTTTCCTGCTTGCTTGGAGTCCAAATTACAGATGTTAATGGCCCATAAAGATTTGTGAATTAGTTCAATGGGAAGATGGCATGGCTTGCCATACACAAGGCGGTAGGGAGACATTCCCAAGGGTGACTTGTACGCTGTTCTATAAGCCCAAAGAACTGAATCAAGCAGCTGAGACCAGTTCTTGCGATCCGGACGCACAAGCTTCTGTAGAATTATCTTGATTTCCCTGTTTGAACATTCAGCTAAGCCATTGGACTGCGGGTGGTAGGGTGAAGCAATGCGATGTTCAATACAGAATTCCTGAGTCAGCTTCTTCACTTCTCTGTTTATGAAATGACTACCCCCGTCAGATATAAGAATCTTGGGAATCCTGAACCGTTCTATAATGTGATCTCTCAAGAAACGACAGACAGTCCTACTGTCGGCGGTTCGAGCGGGAATAGCCTCCACCCAGCGGCTTACATAGTCGACAGCTAGCAGAATATATTCATGGCCCTGGTTGTTGGGAAACAGGCCCATAAAGTCGATGCCCCATGCGTCGAAGACGTCTGATATCTGAATGTATTTCAGAGGCATCGTGTCTCTCATTCCTACGGTTCCGCCCATCTTCTGACAGTCAGTGCAGCATTTGACATAATCATCTGCATCTTTGAATAATGAAGGCCACCAGATGCCACTTTGAAGAACTTTTGCTGCCGTTCGTTTGCCTGAATGATGTCCTCCAGAATCTTGGTCATGACATAAGGCGAGGACACTTGGAACTTCCACCTGGGGAATGCACCTTCTCTAGATATAATCTGCTCCCTCACAAAATAAATACGGATCCTCCCACTGGTAGAAATGGATTTTAGACAAGAATCTGTCTATTTTCAACTTTAGGCCAATCCTGTGGGATTCTCTTGGTCACCAGATAATTCACGATGTATGCATAATAAGGGAGCGAGGTGACTTAAAGAATTGCCTCGTCTGAGAAGGTCTCTGTGATTGGTTTGTAGGTTCAGCTCAGGAGATTCCGGCTTAGGAAGCCTTGACAGGTGATCGGCCACCACATTTTTTACCTGAGGTTTATCTTTAATTTCCAGGTCAAATTCCTGGAGGAGAAGGATCCACCGAATGAGACGTGGTTTGGTGTCCTTCTTCTGCTGTAAGTACCGGATGGCCGAATGATCAGTGTAAACAATTACTTTGGATCCAAGGAGGTAGGACCTGAACTCTTCCGGGCAAAGACTACCGCTAGCAGCTCCTTTTCAGTGACAGTGTAATTTCTCTGGGCTTCATCGAGCGTTCGACTAGCGTAGTGAATAGCAAACGGTACATTGTCTTTTTTTGTCCAAGTACAGCACCAATAGCATAATCTGACGCATCGGTCATTGTCTCGAAAGGTTGAGTCCATATCGGTGGCTGTAAGATAGGGCTTGTGTGATGAGTTCTTTCAGTTGATTAAAGGCAAGGAGCACACGGTCATCTACAATGAATTCATTTTCCTTGTCGAGCAACTCAATCAACAGTCTGGCCAGTTTGCTGATATCTTTGATGAATCAGCGGTAAAAACCGACATGGCCCAAGAACGACCTGACTTGTTTGATTGTTGTAGGTGGCTCAAGTTTGGAAATTACCTCCACCTTGGTTGGGTCAACCTCCATGCCATGTTTAGAAACAACGTGAACTAGCACGATTCCTTCGGTCACCATGAAATTGCTCTTCTCCCACGAGAGAACAAGATTGACTTTGCAGCACCTCCGTAAGACTCGGTCTAAATAATCCAGACATTGATCGAATGAATCCTCATAGACCGAAAAAACATCCATAAAGACCTCGAGAAAGTTGCCCACCATATCGGCAAAAACTCCAAGCATACACCTCTGAAATGTGGCTGGGGCATTACAAAGCCCGAACGGCATCCGTCTGAAGGCATATGTACCAAAAAGGACAGGTGAATGTGGTCTTATCTTGATCTTCAAGAGCAATAGAAACTTAATTATACCCAGAGTATCCATCCAAGAAGCAGAAATATTCCTTCGCTACTAATCTCTCCAAGATTTGGTCGATAAAGGGTAAAGGGAAATGGTCCTTCTTGGTGGCGAGGTTAAGTCCTTCTGTAGTCCACACACACTCGCCAAGAAGTGGGTACTCTGGTTGCGATCTCCTCTCCTTTGTCATTCTTCCACAATGGTGATCCCTAATTTCTTTGGCACAACATGCAGAGGGCTCACCCATTTGCTGGCGTAGATGGGATAAATGAATCCAGCATCACACCATTTATGGATCTCTTTCATAACAACCTCCCGAAGATTAGGATTTAATCTTCTCTGAAGTTCTCAAGAGGGTCTGCAATCTTCTTCCAGAAAAATGCAATGCGAGCACAGTGACGGATTGATCCCATGGAGATCCGAAGTTCGCCAGCCTATCGCCTTGTGGTTGCATTCAAGAACCTCCATGAGACGAGATTCTTGGTCTTCGGTCAGATGTGCATTGATAATGACCGGATACATGTTCGGCTCTCCCGCAAGGAAGGCATATTTCATGTTGGAGGGCAAGTGTTTTAACTCTGGTGGGGTCTGAGCTGCTTCAGACATGACCTCAGCTATTAATGCAGGCGGCGATTCTTTCATCTGTTCGGTGTCCACCATAATCTGTTCTGCCTCTTCTCTCAAATTCCTGGCAGAATGCCTCGATGATTTCCTCTTCATCATAAAATCCTTCAACAATTTGCTCTTGGTTCTGAAGGCACAACACCTCCACGACAGTCTCATTCAGCACATCAGCGAGTTCCTCATCCTGATTGATAAGGGGAAATTTGACTGCGGTTTCCACTCCCTCCTCGGGGCAGAGGAGTTCATGGATCTCATTGTCATCCAAAAATAAATTGGTGTCGTGAATTTCTGCTAGAAAGTCGCAGTCGTCAGAAGACTCAATCACCCTTGCACATGATGCAGATGTTCGTTCGGTTGGTGTTCCCTCAGGCAAAGTCTCCACTCTGATTGTTTCATCGCCATCGCCAAAAGTAATTTCTCTGTCCCATAGTTCACTACTGTGTTCGATGTCCGCAGGAATGGTCTTCCAAGTATGATCGGGGTAAGGAGTAATGGAGCAGGGATGTCCATATCTAGTACCACAAAATCGGTCGGGAACTGCTTTCCCTGAACCGTAACTATCACGTCCTCCAAAAGGCCCCTAGGCCGCTTAACTAACTTGTCTGTGAACTACATAATCATCTTTGTAGGCTTGAGCGGTCCTAGCCTGAACTCTGTAAGCAGTGAGGCTAGCATCAGGTTAACGGAAGACCCGCTACCGAGAAGTGTTCGTTCAAACTCCTGATTAAACATCTGACAACGCACAAGAGGTGCTCCCATATCTGGCTTTTTGTCTGGGAGGTTGCTGATGGCATTAACCGTGGCCATTGTGAGGATGTGCTTTTCAGCTTTGCCACCTTTGCTTCTGGAGTTATGGGGGTGTGTCCTGCGCTTGGTTGTGCATGCCTCTTTCAATCCTTTCTTTACAGCTAGCATGTACTCAAGAGCTTTCATCAATGGCATGTTTAATACCAAATTTTGAATGATTTCAATGATAGCAGGATCAGACAAAGCATTTTTCAAATTTTTCATTTTTCTATTTTTTCATTGCTTCTGGGAAAGGAATATTTACAAACTCTTCACCAATGTCATTCAAAATATTGTTTGTATTGTTGTTTACAGGTAGATGGCAAAAAGGAATAGAATCATCTTCAAGATGTGGACCAAAAACGGTAGGCTCGGCTTCAGGTGCTGGTGTTGAACTCGCTGCAGGTGCAAGATTCCTTCTGTCTGAGGCGGTCTCTGTAGCAGGTGCAGACGTCTCCAATGCTGGCCTATCTTCACTGAGGTTGCTGCCATCTTTTTTGTGTTTTGTGGTTTTCTTCATTTTTTTGTGATTTTCTGGGTGATGGTGCTGCTCCCAAAATACTTCTTAGCCCTGGTGTTGGCTTGGCTGACGACTCACCGTCAGATGCAAGATGCTTCCCCTTCGCAGTAGCTGATGGCTGGAGTGTCATACCGCTCCTGAGAGTAACAGCATTAGATAAAAAATAATTTGATTTACCTGAATCGGGATGGACACTACCGACTACCTACTCTTTGCGTCGGAAATTGTTGGGGTTGGCCTCGACTTGAGCAGGGATGGTTGTTTTTGCAGCCGTCAAGTCATCGATCTTCTGGTTCATCTCAGCCATATTCTTCATTAATTGTTCTAAGAAGGCCAGGGCTGGATTAACCGGCACAATCTCAGAAGAATCCCCCTGTTGGGGCCTAGAGTGCTGGTATGAAGGCTGAGGCTGTGACTGGTAACCCTGAGAAAAATGGTGAGGAGGAGGGTTGGAGGAATATTGTGAGCTCTGATTATATGTAGCAGCCGGTTGCTGATGATACCCTTGTCTGCGGTATCCGGACTGCTGAGGACCATGCTGGAAATTCTGCATCCATGTGTTCCTGTGAGACTGAGGCTGGTACTGATATGAGGGGCTGGAAGAGTCTCCCACCCTGCTGCTATTGGTGATAGGGCTTGTTGTCCATGTTCTGACCCTGGAGGTGTCCCTGAGGACGGGTCAGCTGCGCTTCATTGTTCCATACACCATTGATCTCCTAAATCAGCGACGGGGGTGGAGAGAACTGCTCGGAGTAGGCTTGCTGGGACTCAGGTTGATATACAACCATCTGTGTTTGAGGCTGCGGGGGCTGCTCCGGAACCTGCACGTAATACACGTGCTGAACAGGCTGGGGCTGCGGTGGAGTCGGCTGAGGGTTCTGCTGCATTGTAGGCTCCCTCTTCTCAGCTATCGGCTCGGAAGGAGTAGACACAGCATTGCACATGTTGGCATTCAACGCACGAACGAGTTGCTCCAGCTGCTGGGAAATCTGATCGAGCTTTTCCAGCCCTGGGTCCTTTCCTCAATGATTGCCAATTTTTCGAGGTTCTGCAACCTCTTCTCGATGATATCCACCTTAGACAAGTGGCTCCCAATGATGCTCAGATTGGAGCTCTCATCCTTGTCCTCGGTGTGAGAAGCCATGTTTACTGGCTTGCTGATGGCAGTTGACACATTCATGTAGATTCGGGGATGAGAATTGAGCGGCTTCTCCTTCAGCCATTTCCTCGAAGACATTCCATACCACCTCCTCGTCCTTATTGAAATACGAACCACCACAAGCGGCATCTACGAGATTTTGGCTTTCAAGTGTAAGCCCACCAAAGAAATGTTGCACAAGGCTGGTCTTTGGGATTTCGTGGTGGGGACACTTCTCTTGAAGATCCTTGAATCTCTCCCACGCTTCGTGGACAGTCTTGTGGGGATGCTGGCAAAAACTAGAGATACGGGCACGCATCTGATTCAATCGCCCGAGAGGATAGAACTTGTGGAGAAATGCAGATTTCAGCTCCTCCCAGGTTGTGACTATCTTCCCTAGATGGTCGACCCAATATAGGGCCTTATCTTACAGACTGAAGGGAAAGGCGGTCATCTTGATTATCCCTAGAGGAATACCAGGGTAGTGAGCAGTAGCACAGATGCGGCCAAACTTCTTGAGAAAGATATAAGGTTCCTCAGTAGGGTTACCATGGAATGTGGGGAGCAGGGACAAAAACTACGGCTTCAGCTCGAAGTGGGCATGGATTCGTGGAACTTGAATCCACTCAGTGATGCGGCCCGCTCCTGGGTTGTATGTTTCCTTCAGCGTAGGCTTCGGCTGCGGTGGGTCTGCTTCTGCTGAATCAAATTCTAGTCCTCCCACTGAGAACTCATCTCTGACTTCTTCAAAATTAGGCTCTTGATTTGGATCGTCCTCCTGTCGGCCATCTCTTGCGTCGGCCCTCCTCCTCAGATCATTCAACATATCTTGGAAGGTGGTTTGGGCCAGGCCTTGATTAGTCAATTGCTGTTGAATGGCTTGGATGGAAGCCAGCAACTGACTGTTAACTTCATTCTGCGTGGTATACTGCCCTTCCCCGGGATTGGTTTCAGCTTCAGGTTGGGGTTGTGGTCCCTTTCCTCTTCCACCGGCGATCTCAGATTCTGCTTGGTATGCTGGCTCGGAATCGGGTTCTACATCTGCACATGGAAGAATGCCTCGATCAGTCTGAATTGCAGCACCAGATAGAGAGATATGGTCTGTATCAAGGTCAACACAGAACTTTATTAAGGACGGCGATGTGTAAGGAGTAAAATCAATTGCCATCCAAAACGGACAGAGTTCGGGACGAGAGTGATCCCGGTTTATTGAAGAAGACGGGGAGTCTGGAGATCGGTCCACAGAGTCTGAACCGGGTTCTCGGGAATCACCCCAAATTATTGGAGAGGGAGAGTGAATGGAACTGATGTGGGCGCCGACAGAGTCTCGACTAAACTGCCCATTCATCGTCATCTCGGAGATCAAGAGGAAGATCGATGTGGATGAAAGATACGGAGGTCAACAAGAAACAAATGGAGTGTAAAACAGTAGAAGTCTCACAATGAGCAAGGGTCAACTGGAGGGAGAACAAAATTTGCGCAAAGGCGAGGTTTTTTTTATCTTGACCTAAATTCGACTAAGCAATCAAACCCAAAGCAAATGATTCACCAACTTGGCCTGTGAAGCCTTGAAGGTTCGGCAATTTATCTTTGTGAGTTTTAGATTTGATCTTCAGGCAATTATCTTTCACGAGTCCTTAGAGCACTACGCCTATAGGAGCGAGAGTACTGCCGGAAAAGTATCCCGTACTTGTCCTCCTCCTGTGTAACCTATAGTCTGTGCTTTTAAGGTCCTTGTAACCCTTCCTGGATCCCTACTCAGCCAAAGAAATAGAGGGAGGAAGCCGATTGGCGAAACCAATACTTCGGATCTCGCTCGCAACGGAATCACCCGTGAGCGTGCGAGAACCTACTCGAACGCAAGACGATGAGATAGGCACACCCGTGAAGGTGTGGCCTATGCTCGATACTTCAGACAAGGTCAATGCTCTACACAATAGAGAGTCATCAATAGCGACCAAGCCCTACTCGTCTACGTACGATAGAAGCGCCAATACTTCAGAAATCCAGGCGACACACAGGGCAGCCACAGACTGGGTTTTGGGCTCTATTCCTTATGACGACGCTCACCTCACTGGGAAGGAAACCTTCCTATGCAACCTGAAAACAAATGAGGGCTTTTCTCACCCCAAGGCAATGAGTCCAATTAATCAATTATATTTAGGTCAAGTTTCTTTAGCAGTCCCTTTTTTATTTATTTTTTTGGTGTTATCACTTGTTTTGGGTCAATTCGATACAAGCGCCTAACGATTTTGTATTTTCTTGATTCCTATTTGATCCAAAAATAGAGGGAGAAGAGTCGGAAAAGCAATGCAAGGTGGCACCAAGATGGAAATCTCACCTTTGTGCCTAGATGATGAATGCAAAGATAGAAGACTTACAGTGCCTCCCAGCTCTCTCCATGCGGGATGTAAAACAGGAATTTTTAAACCTAAGCTAAATGCTGATATGCACACGGAAATCGTCCTAAGCAGGCAATTGCTAATGTGAAGAACCACAAGTTGATCACCAATCCTCAATCCAAGAGTCCAGTCTAGGCTCACCCCTCCTCCTCTCAATAAATCGAGTTCAGGAGCAGCGCTTGGCAGGGTGGGCTCGCGGCGCGGCGGCTCGAAGATGGTGAAGCAACTGTTTAGTGTAAACTAAGTCCAAAAACGTACTATAGGTACATGCAATGGTTATTATGGTGTTTGGACCTAATTTACTCGATCAAGGAAAGCCTAAATGATAAGGGCTCATTCCACAAAAGAAAGAAAAAATAAAACAAAACCGGAAAATGACAGGCGAGGAAAACGTGTCAAAACGGCGGTGAGCCACCAAGTGAACAAACGCTTGGAAATTAGGCCCGAGTGTCCAAAGTCCATGTACCTGTATTATTACAAATTATAAATGGTCTCTCTCTCACCAAATAAGAAAAAAACTAACTATCTCTCTCTCTCACTCAAGGTCTTCTGCTCTCTCCTACCGGTTAGGGTAGAATAGCCTGCTCCTCCTCCCAAGGCTGCACAGGATCCCCTAGGCGATCCTCCTCGGTCAGTGGTCCCTCGCAAGAAAACAAGAAGAGGTATCAGACAGTTCAAAAACAATGATACAATAAAATCAAATAAGTCAAAAATGGCTAAACAAGTGAACAAACACAAGTATACGTAAAAAAATAATAGAATTAATTACACATTTATAATTAATATATTTCTGTATTTTTAATAATTAATAAAAATGAAATAAAAATAAAAAGCAGGTTTTATATACAGGAAGACATGTCACTGTATACATGCTCAGTTTTGATCTTTTCCCTTAGCTTTTGTGATTTTTTTTGAATTTTAATTTATTTATAATTAGTTAAAACATAAAATAACAAAATAAAAGAAAAAGAAAGAAATAAAAATATTAAAATGTGTACATAAAATAAGAGTGAGAAGTCAATACTATGATACAATATACAATTATGTCCAAAATCCAAGTTTCACAGATGAACTCCAATTCCTATGGATTTAGTCTTTTTTGTAAATAATTTGACGTGTATCAATTCAAAGGTAAGTGGAGTCTCTTGGGAGATCGTAAGAGAAAGAAATTCAACTTGTGTATTTGTTTGAATTATTTACAAGTTAGTATTCTTAAAAAAGGTTTTTATCAGTTGTGCCTCTCCGAGATATTGCAATTTCAATTATGCCCCTCCCTTTTTTAAAATATCAGTTGTACCCCTACCTTCTTGCAATTCACAGTTTTTCCCTTTCGTAATATCAGTTATGCCCCTCCTTTACCTTAACAGAAGGGCAAAACTGTGAATTTTGCAAGAAGGTAGGGACAAAACTGATATTCTGAAAAAGAAAGGGGCATAACTGAAATTACAATATCTCAAAGGGGCACAACTGATAAAAACCCTAAAAAATATATTTGTTTTTTTATGAAAAAGAGGGCGAGCTTCCGAGATGAGATCCAACGCACAACGTTTATATCATATAGAAAAAGAAGTGATATAGTACATTTTACCTTGACTCCCAAAAACACAAGAGAGCCCTACAATGAGAAACAACATTTACTGGATAAAACCATTGACATTTAAAAATGAGTTCATTTCTTATCTGCCAAATTGCCCATAGCATTGCAAAAGGTTTTACCACCTCATCAGAGGAATTGTCTCCTACTTTCCTTACCCCTTCCCAGAAGCACGAAAAACCACCCACATCTGCCCATGGAATCGCCAGTTCACTCCAGACCTTCGTCGAGGTCCTACAAGTGAGTAAGAGATGCTTCGAGTTCTCCAACTACTCTCTGCACCCGTCACACATCACATCATAAAGACTCAAAATCACCTCCCTCCTAACCTTGTCCAGTAACTTGTCTCTTCTCAGGCACCAGAGGAAAGCTTTTATCCTGTCCGGGATCCTGCTTGCCCAAATAATTTTCACGTCCTGGCACAAGTCCATATCTTGTCCTTCTCCACCACTTCTCAGTTCGCCATATAAATGTTTTACAGAGAATTTAGTACATGTCCATTCGTAACGGTCCCTATTCTGAGAGAAATCGTCAGGGATAGAAGCCTGATGAATCCGTGATTCATCATCGCAATATCTTGATCTTAGCAAAATCCCCGAGTAAAATCCCAAATAAATGTCCAAAAAATCAATAAATTAACAAAATAACTTTTGTAAATAAAACACACTAATTATTGTATATTAGATTGTACAAAATAAATTAACACTAAAAAGCCGCAAAAATAAAGGAGTTTTTTACTTGTAAATAGCATAAAACTTCATGTATTTTTAATAATTTCATTTCAACTCCTTTTTGCCTAATTCTTTCTCTAACTTATTTATAAAAATGTATATAAAAATACAAAAATATAAAACAGATTTCACCTCAAATAAATGCTCCTAGATCCCAAAGAGAAAAAGCCGTAAAGTCCAACTTCCAAGCTAAATTCCCGCTCCGTATGAACTCCAAATTCACCAAACTCACTTTTAAAGTTCAAGTTAGAAAATTATCTATCCAACGGAAGTGGTTTCATTAAAATCGGAGCTCATTTGCAAAAGTTGGGCTTTGGGACCTAGATGTACATTGTACATTATGTATATATTCATTCGTTAGTCATTTTTTTATTTTATCTTTCTCAATTACTAAAAATACAAAAAAATTATGATTGTGTTGTATTTTGATTATTGTATTTTATTGTATTTTTTCATTGTACATAGCTACTATTAAAAAGACAAAAAAATATAAAAAGAAAAGCAAACAAAAAATATGTACATGTTGTAAATTCCCCACTCTTTTTCTTCTCTTTATTTTATTTTCTCTTTTTAGTAGCCTACTTTTATTTTCATTTATCTAATCATATTCTCTACACTAACTTCTCTTATTTCATCAACCTCCATTCAACACCATTATCCATCTAACTTCCCATTCAACTCCACCACTAATTTAACCTCCCATTCTACTCCACTTCCATTCTAACCTCCATTCCTTCCATCTCTTTTATACACATCTCCATCCTCATTTTTTGCCTATCCGCCATTCTTATAGAAAAGGGAGAGAGCTTGGAACGTGGAGTTGGTGACAGCGGCGAAGCGTCTTCCTCAAGCGACGACCTCCTTCAGGCGAGATCCGCGGAGCTCCGCTCCACGTCACGAGTTCCCCATCGAGCTCGTTAGCTTCTCTGATTTTATTTCGCCAATCGGATCGAGGTGACGACAGGAGTCCAGCGTAGCTGCTCCGCCAATCCGGCAAAAATTCAAGTGAGTATTTCTTCTCATATCTCTTATTATTTTGTTTATCTCATATTTTGTTTCCTTATTGTTTTCACCACCACCATCATTTTATTCATCATCACCACATTCCCCATCACATTTTTACCACTATTACCACCATCTTCACCGTTTCCACCATTTCCCTCTACCAATTTTTTCCTTCCTTTTTGTAAACATCCACTTTTGTTTCCCGGTTTAAGAAATCAAAATTTAAAAAAATAAAAAAAACAAAAAAAATTATTGAAAAAACCCTTTTATTACAACAGTTTTTTTTAATCAAAATAGTAAAAAAAATTCAAAAAAAATCAAAAAAATGCAGAAGCAGCAGCGGTGGGAGAACCCCCCACCGCCGCCAGCCGGCGGCATCCTCGCCGCAGCTCCCAGTGGCCACGACGCCGCCGCAGCCCTCGCCGGCCGTCCGTGCCGCCGCGCGCGGGCCTGCCTCCGCCGCGCCTCCCGTCGAAGCTCCTCCGCCGAGAGCCGCAGCCCTCCGCCGATTCCAGCCGCGCCCTACTACCGTCCACCCACAGGCCGCCTCGCCGCCCCTCCACCGCAGGTCCTCCGCCGCCGCCCCTCCTCGCTCCTCGCCGCCCTCCGCGCGCTGGTGCGGCGCGGCCGCCGACGCCGTCGATGCCCTCCCCCTTTGGGTTCCTCCCCATCGTGCTCAACGAAGAAGAAAGGTCATATTTGTTTATTATTTTTTATGTGAAAATTACAGTTTCCTTAGTTATAGTTTTTGTAATTACAATAAGGTCCCTGTACATGTTTTGTTTATAAGTTTTGTTTCCTAGATTTGCAAAGACACCCCTGTGTTCATGCATTAATTTGGACCTCATTTTGGCATCTTTTTATTTAAAGAAAAATAGCATTATGTTGAGCAACTTATCCTCTGTCATGTGATTGTTTATTTGTATTTTTGTGAGATATGGGTAATTAACTAAAATTGTTCAACTGAAATTTTTCATAGTTTACCCATTCTGTGCCATTAAAATTATACCTCACACACGGTTGCTCCAAAAAATCCACAAAATTAGGAATAATGCCTTGAAATGTGATAAACTTATTGTCCAAATTTCATCTAAAATGGATATATCTTGTGCCCAAAATAATTTGTAGTGTATTTCTAGTATTTGATTTTTAATTAAATCCACGAGTATCCTTTTTGCGAAATTTCAACTCTACTAGATTGCTCATCTAAATATCTTTCTAAGATAATTTGCTCTCTGACTAATTTGATAACGTGGATTTAATAGAAATTAATTACTCATTGCCACTCAGTTTTCACTAAAAAATTCATAAAAATTCATACTTTGTCAGAAAATTCCAAAAAGATTACTGTAGTCTCCTTGCATCATGTTTATATTTCCGTATTTTTTTCATGATTTTTGCTTACTGTTTGTGTGACAAATTACGAAAAAAACACATAAAAAGTGTGCATTTTTTAGTTATTGCATTTTAACCCCTAAAATTCTAAAAAAAATATGTTTTGCATTCATCATTGGATTAAGTTTACTGGAAAAATATAATTTGACTAAATTGGATTAATCTCGCATTAAATTAAATTAGGCTAAATTGTATGTTTTCGTAGTATCTTAATTCAACCACATTCGCATTTTGCATTTGATTTGCATAAAAAATCTAAAAAAAACGCATTGGATATCTAGATCTTAAATTTGCAAATTAACCCCTAAGTTGTTCCTTTGCCTCCCTGTGTTCGACCCCGGACTTGCCCGGAATATAAATTAAGCCGAGACACTCTTCACGGAGATCTTCTCTCGGTTCTGACCGAATCGTTAAGTACGCGTATTACAACGAACACGAATTATTCATCGTATTCAGCGACTCGTCAGATGGTGCCATTGCCGGGGAGGCAAACGACTTAGGGATTAATTTAAGAATTTAGATTTAGATTTTCATTTACTCGGGTAGTCTGACCCTCGAGCCACTTGTATTTTTTTCTTTTTTTTGCAATTATCTTTTCTTCTCATTTTTGTATATATTTTGTTTTTGAACTCTCTAACATAAATCTTATTTCCTTGCGAGGGCCCGGTGGACTTGGAGTGCATCGGAAGTCGACGGACGTAGCGCGCGTCGACTGCTGAAGAGCGAGGAGAATCAATTTATTTTCGAGAGCATTTTTCATTTTTGTAATTATTGTGTTGTAATAACTTAGGTAATTCGCTCTTTCCAACGGCTCTTGTTTGAGAGCTCGCGTTTGTATTCGGACTGGACTTTGGACCCGCTCGTGGTCGTGTGGTTGATTGACGTAGAATAGGACTTGCACTCGCGGCTCTTAGAGCATTTTTATTAGATTATCTTGATTGTGTGTGCTCGTAATATTTAGGACCACACATCACATTTAACGAGACGCACTTAGACCGCTGGGCTATTAGTCAAATTTAACTTGTTCATCACTTGCTAATAGAACTGCCTGTCTAGGAACGGTTTTCTCGTTTGCATTCATATAGTATAAAATTTCAATTCTGCCTTGCATCCCGCATGTAGAGCGCGAGGATCACTGTAAGTCTTCTGAACTGGGCATGCATCATTGATTTCATTATTTGCATCGGTTTTTCTCGACTCCTTCCCCTTGGTTTTTGAAACTTAGTTTAAAAGGAAATCGGGACTGATCGTTAGGCGTGCTTTGTTTGGTGGACTAATCAAGTGATAACCAAACTTAAAATCGGGACTGCTAATCAGAGTTGACAAAAAAAACTGATTAAAACTAACACTTGTTTTGGGAGAGCAAAACTCTCATTGTATGCTTGGCTAATTGTGATTGTTGAGAGGTGAGGACGCATCCCTAGGATAGTGCCCAAAACCTAATTATTAAGCCTTGCATAATTGGATTTATATCTTGATTTATCACCTAATTAAAACTGAAAAGATAAACGATCGGACTTTTGCGACCATCACTGTGTTGAGTAGGTGAACTCAGGGTTTGCTCTTGTGTTTGTTTGTTTTGTGTGTTATTCGGTGCACTTGCACGCTTTCTTCCTCGATCCGCTTCATTCTCCTATTTTCCCTCCAAGATGTCAGAATATTGGTCATCATATCCACGTCATTCTTCTTCGACCATATTTTGATCATCTCCACCCTCTCATTCCTCTTCATACCCACACCCCAACCACGAAGTCAGAACTCCAACTGACTTCCACACTTCTTCGTCCTTCTCACCTACCCTACATTCTTACACCCATGACCCACAACCACTCTATTCTGACTCACCATATTCTTGTCTGCTTGCTGGAATCAAGCAACCAATTGAAGAGAAAGCAACTGCTGAGATGAATGATTGGCATAATCAGTTGACCCCATATACCTCATTTTCACCTCGAGTTGGGACAGAACAACAATTGCTATATACACATCCCGACTTAACCTTAGGGTACAACATGGTCGATCAGACAAACCGAATGGAGAGGTCTGTACCATACGATCTTCCTGACTTGATTGACCTGAGTGATAGAGACCACATTGACCAACCTTCATATCACCCATTCGGAGAGCAAACATATACAGGGGATTGGATTCATGCGACCGATCTACAGACTCCCTGTCTACTGACTCCGCCTTATGAGGCTCCGACCAACATCTGCCATACAGAAGGGCCATACTCAACCCAGTATTACACGCCTGAGTCAAGGTGTGTTGAGTATAAGAGCCCGAATTCTCAGCAGTATCCTCCAATCGCACAGACGTCTCTCATGAGGTGTAATGAGAACTTATTGGAGGATGACATTTGTAGACTGATCAAGAGTCCAGGTAGGAATGTGGATCATGGATTTCGCGGATTGAATCTTGAAAACCTGGAAGACACTGGATTGATCACACGTCATGTACAGCTGGAGTCCCTTCTACCTCCCTCTTCTACTAACCACTTTCCCTCCAAACCAGAGTCTGTACATTCTCCTAGTCCTCCTTCACCTACTAAAAAGACCAAAAAATTGAAAACTTAGAAAATGCCATAAAAATTTAAAAAGGAAAAGATCTAAAAAAATTGGATCCTGCGGTTAGGGAAGCATTGGATAGAAAGTTGATTTTTGAGCTTCCCTTAATAATGGCCATTGAGCACTTTCCCGACCTTAAAAGATTTGTGAGAAGTAAATTGATGCCTAAAAGGTCGGGCAATAAGAGAACAAGGACTGAGATACATATAGTGTCTACGGCCACATCTTTGATGATAGGGAGAAAAACCAAGAGCCGCAGAGTAAAGCGGTTACCTAGATTTGATTGTGAAATCAAAGATACCACATTCACCCATGCAAGAATCGATGATGACTTACCGATTAATATCCTCCCGACCTCCGTGTTTGCCAAGCTCAAACTCGGATCTGCCAAGAAGTCAAGAGAGATCATTCAGTTGGCAGATCGGACCATTAAATGATCGAGAGGAACCATTTCAGTCATTGTCACTTTCCAAGGTGCTCTACTGGAGATAGACTTCACGATCATTGACATTGAGCACCGAGGAGAGTTCACCCAGTCTCCGATCATTCTTGGGAAGCCGTTCTTAGCCTTGGCTAAGGCAACTATAGATTGTGAGACTCGGGAGATCGATTTCTCTGCATTGGGAGCACTCCGACCTCACCCGATCTTGAGGACACACGATATTCCAAGGTAACCCGTAAAGTTGCAGACAGTCGTGACATTCGAGAGACAGTTGAGTCCCATCTCTCTATTACACCTGAGATACCGACTGTCCAGACGACCATTGGTTTAGAGACCTCCTACAACCACACACCGCCTACTGCTTGCACCACCACCGCGACAGCTTCTAGAGAGGACTCAAGACCAGAAGCTATCATTGAGTCGGACATGACCTTTGTGGATTGCCTTGATCATTTCGATGATCCGACACAAGAACCCAACGATGTCAAGCCAACTGAGAACACTGTGCCTTATCAGAGACGTGTGTTGACCCTGCAGGAGTATTACAATGCATATGGTGACTCATCTGATGATTAACCTCTGGTCAGAACCTCACACACACCACATCCAGGACATACACCAAAAGAGACAACTGGGACCAAATTGACCAATCTTGATAAATCGGTTGCTCCATCCTCTAGTCGGTCATCTGGTAAGAAGAAGACGGGTGTTGATTCCTTGAGGTATTCCCCCGAACTCCTTAAGACGTATCAATCTCCTCTTCCTCTTGATGCTTCAGGTTCTAGAAAACCGACTAAGAAGGTAACCTTCGATACTCCAAAGAAGGAACTTTCTGAGGAGTCCTCATCAGGTCCGGATGAGGTGATCTACATGAGTGAGCTTAGTTCGGCTTATCTAAAGTCATACTTGAGCAAGCAGCCGTGTGTCGACCCCCGTTGGATGTTCCCCACACCTCACTGTTATTCTTCGGAGGACGATTCTGACAGCGACACATGTGTATACTACCCACCCCATCGCTCTCGCAAGAAGGTCCGTCACAAACCTTCTTGATCCTTGTATATTCTTCCTCCTCCTTGTATATATTTTCCTTCCTTTATTCACCTCCCTCCCTCATGATTCGCATCACTCACCCCAGTTCCGTATCATTTTCATTTTGTGGCTATACTTAGGATGACTAGATCCTAAGTATAGGGGGGGTGAGTGACCCGATTTGCTCCTTCTCTTCTTCTTATTTTCTTTTTGTATATTCTTTCCCATTCTCATCGGTCCCCCATCCTTGTGTTATTTCCAATACTTAGGCTGACCAGAGCCTAAGTATAGGGGCCCGATGCCCGTTGTGTATTATCCACATTTGTTTCCCTCACTTGTATTCTTTTCACCCACTTGTACTTAGTACGAGCTATGGCTTTTTGCCCCCTAGTGCCATGAAGACATAGCACAAGCTAAGTATAGGGGGGCATGTATATATTACATATATACTTTACCCATACCTCATACTTTCATGTATTTTCGTATATATTATACAATAATTATGGGGTGGGTAAAAAAACAAAAAACAAAAACAAAAAAACTTTTTTCCTAAAAAAACTCTTTTTCAAAAAACTTTTTCCTAAAAAAAACTCTTTTTCCTTATTTGCTAAAAAAAACTTTAAAATCCTTAAAAAAAACTTTTTCAAAAAAAATCTTTTCTTATTTACCTATCTTTTTCAAAAAAAAAGAAACGTCTTTCTAAAAAACTCTTGAAAAAAAAAAGCAAAACTTTTCTCAAAAAAAAACTTTTCTCAAAAAAAAACTTTTTCTAAAATTTTAAAAAAAATCAATCATAAAAAAACTAAACTAACTAAAAAAACTAACTAATAAGTTGGTTTAATCCCTGACACAATTCACTTTCACACAAGACTAGTGATGTTCAAGAACACTTGGTTTATGAGGTCTTGAGATTTTGAGTTAACTAGCCTTAGTCATTAGGGTCCTTGACTTAATTATTCACATTTCCCTAGTTTGAAAGATTTGTGTGCTATATTGCATGCTTAGTCTCTACCTTAAGAATATGATCAGCACCTCACGTACACGACTGCATTTATGATGAGATGAGTTGAAATTTCACTTAAGGAACTGGGATGAGGGATTTGAGTTTGGACTTGATTTAATGATGCTCGAGGATGGGATAAAATCAATGAAGGCTTCATGAAACCTGAGTGTCAGCACATTTAGCCAGTATGAGAACATGATTCTGGTACTAATCGCTTGATATTTACCTATGTGCCAGGGTGTGATAAAATAAAAAAAAATGTTGCAGTGTGCGCCAACTCTTGGTAAAAGCAGTGGAGCTAGCCAAAATACTACAAAGCAATGAAATGTCAAAGAAAAGCTCTCATTCCACAAAGTCAATTATCAAAAGAGCTTCCACCAAAGGCGAGCGCTCCCAACCATTTCAAAGTGTCCACTTGGACCACCGCTATTAGGACCGGGAGTCGGGCTTGCACCAAAAAAGGGCTCTGCATCGTAAATGCTACAAGTCTGGGTGTAGAAGGTACGATAGGTACTCAAAAAAGGCACACCCCGGTGTACTCCCAGGAAAACAAGTGCAGACGGCTCCAACTTCTCTTGACGGACGCACTGATCAACACCAAAAAAATGCGTTGCGTAATAAGGCACTCGAGAGTATCCTTGTTCCAATGAGAGGGAGAGAAGAAATGACACAATCCTATGCCCTCCATCAACTGGCCTTCCATCTACACTTTCAAGTCTGACAACTAAAGAGACGGTGGATTGGATGCAAGAAATGATTTATTCCCTAGTGTTGAGGATCAGGTTCTTAGGAGAGTCCCTTAGACTGGAACCTTGGGTGACGTTGTGACTCTACTCTTATAACTACAGTCCACACTTAAAGTCATATCCCTCATATATATATATATATATATATGTATGTATATGTATATATATATATGTATACAAAGAGAGTCTGATGATTAGGGGAATTGGGTACCTTTGACTAGAGCTTGGTACAGCTTAGAATTTTAGGATCTCTAAAACCGAGAGTTCTTGAACGGATCAAGTCTGGTATTCACATGCACTGTCAGGGGTTAACCCAACTTATTCATTCTTTATTTGCTCGAGGACTAGCAAAGTTTAAGTATAGGGGGGTGATGAATCCGCGATTCATCATCGCAATATCTTGATCTTAGCAAAATCCCCGAGTGAAATCCCAAATAAATGTCCATAAAATCAATAAATTAACAAAATAACTCTTGTAAATAAAACACACTAATTATTGTATATTAGATTGTACAAAATAAATTAACACTAAAAAGCCGCAAAAATAAAGGAGTTTTTTACTTGTAAATAGCATAAAACTTCATGTATTTTTAATAATTCCATTTCAACTCCTTTTTGCCTAATTCTTTCTCTAACTTATTTATAAAAATGTATATAAAAATACAAAAATACAAAACAAATTTCACCTCAAATAAATGCTCCTAGATCCCAAAGAGAAAAAGTCGTAAAGTCCAACTTCCAAGCTATATTCCCGCTCCGTATGAACTCCAAATTCACCAAACTCACTTTTAAAGTTCAAGTTAGAAAATTATCTATCCAACGGAAGTGGTTTCATTAAAATCGGAGCTCATTTGCAAAAGTTGGGTTTTGGGACCTAGATGTAAATTGTACATTATTTATATATTCATTCTTAAGTCATTTTTTTATTTTATCTTTCTCAATTACTAAAAATACAAAAAAATTATGATTGTGTTGTATTTTGATTATTGTATTTTATTGTATTTTTTCATTGTACATAGCTACTATTAAAAAGACAAAAAAATATAAAAAGAAAAGCAAACAAAAAATATGTACATGTTGTAAATTTCCCACTCTTTTTCTTCTCTTTATTTTATTTTCTCTTTTTAGTAGCCTACTTTTATTTTCATTTATCTAATCATATTCTCTACACTAACTTCTCTTATTTAATCAACCTCCATTCAACACCATTATCCATCTAACTTCCCATTCAACTCCACCACTAATTTAACCTCCCATTCTACTCCACTTCCATTCTAACCTCCATTCCTTCCATCTGTTTTATACACATCTTCATCCTCATTTTTTGCCTATCCGCCATTCTTATAGAAAAGGGAGAGAGCTTGGAACGTGGAGTTGGTGACAGCGGCGAAGCGTCTTCCTCAAGCGACGACCTCCTTCAAGCGAGATCCGCGGAGCTCCGCTCTGCGTCACGAGTTCCCCATCGAGCTTGTTAGCTTCTCCGGTTTTATTTCGCCAATCGGATCGAGGCGATGACAGGAGTCTAGCGTAGCTGCTCCGCCAATCCGGCGAAAATTCAGGTGGGTATTTCTTCCCATATCTCTTATTATTTTGTTTATCTCATATTTTATTTCCTTATTGTTTTCACCACCACCATCATTTTATTCATCATCACCACATTCCCCATCACATTTTTACCACTATTACCACCATCTTCATCTTTTCCACCATTTCCCTCTACCATTTTTTCCTTCCTTTTTGTAAACATCCACTTTTGTTTCCCTGTTTAAGAAATCAAAATTAAAAAAAATTAAAAAAACAAAAAAAATTATTGAAAAAACCCTTTCATTACAACAGTTTTTTTAATCAAAATAGTAAAAAAAATCAAAAAAAATCAAAAAAAAAACGCAGAAGCAGCAGCGGTGGGAGAACCCACCGCCGCCGCTCCTTCTTCCCACCGCCGCCAGCCGGCGGCATCCTCACCGCAGCTCCCAGCAGCCACGACGCCGCCGCAGCCCTCGTCGGCCGCCCGTGCCGCCGTGCGCGGGCCTGCCTCCGCCGCGCCTCCCGTCGAAGCTCCTCCGCCGAGGAGCCGCAGCCCTCTGCCGATTCCAGTCGTGCCTACTACCGTCCACCCACAGGCCGCCTCGCCGCCCCTCCACCGCAGGTCCTCCGCCGCCACCCCTCCTCGCTCCTCGCCGCCCTCCGCGCGTTGGTGCGGCGCGGCCGCCGACGCCGTCGACGCCCTCCCCCTTTGGGTTCCTCCCCATCGTGCTCAACGAAGAAGAAAGATCATATTTGTTTATTATTTTTTTATGTAAAAATTACAGTTTCCTTAGTTATAGTTTTTGTAATTACAATAAGGTCCCTGTACATGTTTTGTTTATAAGTTTTGTTTCCTAGATTTGCAAAGACACCCCTGTGTTCATGCATTAATTTGGACCTCATTTTGGTATCTTTTTATTTAAAGAAAAATAGCATTATGTTGAGCAACTTATCCTCTGTCATGTGATTGTTTATTTGTATTTTTGTGAGATATGGGTAATTAACTAAAATTGTTCAACTGAAATTTTGCATAGTTTACCCATTCTGTGCCATTAAAATTATACCTCACACATGGTTGCTCCAAAAAATCCACAAAAATTAAGAATAATGCCTTGAAATATGATAAACTTACTGTCCAAATTTCATCTAAAATGGATATGTCTTGTGCCCAAAATAAATTGTAGAGTATGTCTAGTATTTGATTTTTAATTAAATCCACGAGTATCCTTTTTGCGAAATTTCAACTCTACTAGATTGCTCATCTAAATATCTTTCTAAGATAATTTGCTCTCTGACTAATTTGATAAGGTGGATTTAATAGAAATTAATTACTCATTGCCACTCTGTTTTCACTAAAAAAATTCATAAAAAATTCATACTTTGTCAGAAAATTCCAAAAAAATTACTGTAGTCTCCTTGCATCATGTTTATATTCTAGTATTTTTTTCATGATTTTTGCTTACTGTTTGTGTGATAAATTACGAAAAAACCCATAAAAAGTGTGCATTTTTTAGTTATTGCATTTTAACCCTAAAATTCTAAAAAAATATGTTTTGCATTCATCATTGGATTAAGTTTACTGGAAAAATATAATTTGGCTAAATTGGATTAATCTCGCATTAAATTAAATTAGGCTAAGTTGTATGTTTTCGTAGTATCTTAATTCAACCACATTCGCATTTTGCATTTGATTTGCATAAAAAATCTAAAAAAACCGCATTGGATATCTAGATCTTAAATTTGCAAATTAACCCCCAAGTTGTTCCTTTGCCTCCCTGTGTTCGACCCCGGACTTGCCCGGGATATAAATTAAGACGAGACACTCTTCACGGAGATCTTCTCTCGGTTCTGACCGAATCGCTAACTACGCGTATTACAACGAACACGAATTAATCATCGTATTCAGTGACTCGTCAAAGCCGCAACCATTAGTCTAAACAAATCCTCCCTCCTACTTGACAAGATTACAATAAAACCTAGTCTCCACTCTCCTGAGTGAGCCAACTCCCTCAAGGTGGCCTCCTTAGACATCGCCAAAGCAAAGAGTCTAGGAAACCATGTCTCAAAAGGGCCTTCCCTCATTCACTCATCCCTCCAAAACCTGAAGCCTCTTCCATCCCCGAGTTTCAACGCTAGTCTATGTGAAATGAGAGGTAAAACATCTCGCATCCCTTGCCAAAGGTATGACTAAACTGAGAAGCCCCTACCTCCAAGACTTCTTTTACTCCGTAAATCTTTCTCAGCAATCTATTGACAAGATCCACAGATGGGCCACAAATGCGCAACACCCACTTTGCTAGTAAGGCTCCGTTCATGCACGCCAAGTCTCGGACTCCCATATCCCTATGCTCCTGGGTTCTCGTGATCTCCTCCCAGGCCACCAGATGCACACCCGACTTCAGTTGTTTCCTATCTGACCAGAAAAATCTTCTCATCAGCTTTTCAAATCTTCTTTCTCACTCTGCATGCATAAGCGTAGTTGAGAAAAAGAACGCGGGTTTGGTTGATAGAACATGCTTCAACAGAACCAGCTTCCCACCCTTAGATAAAATAATCTCCTTCCACCCTGCCAGTCTCAGCCCAATCTTCTGGATAACTGCATCACAGTCAGCATCTTTGAGTTTTCTTGTCACTAATGGAAGGCCAAGGTAAGTGATCGGCAGGTGATTTAACCGAAATTCAAGGGATCTAATGTCTCTCACAAAGCAGAGACAACCGTGTCGCTGTGGCGACCCTCAATGAATCCCAGCTAAAATCAACAATGAACCCACAATATATAAGTCAAGCAATGAAAGATAAAATGTGGAGTCAAATTTATTATTAACTCTACAAACAGATGTATAGTGGAAAGTATGTAGAGGTCGAACACAGGGAGCAAGGCAGGATAGATCAAGCAAGTGATGCACAAAATGTGATGTGATTAATTGTCTACAATGTGCAATTATTTTTGTGGGTTTTTAATTTTTAATTAATTTTTTTATTTTAATTTTTTTAATTTTTAATTTTGTATTTTGATTTTTAATTTTCTGATTTTATATTTTCTTTTTATATTTTATATTTTTTTGTTTTTGTAAATAGAATATGTAAATAATGTAAGAAAAGAGGTGATAAGATAATTATAAAAATAGGGAAAATGCTCAAAAATTAGGAAATAAAATGTTTTTAGTCTTTTTATGTTTTTTATTGTTTTTGTGATTTTGGGAATTTTTCAGAATATTTTTGGTATTTTTAAAAGGTAGAATACAAGGAAACAGTGAATAAGTTGCTGGCTGAAAGTAAAATAGGAATGAAAAATAGCAAATAGCAACAAAATTTTCCCAAATTAATTTTAAAATAAAGACAATAAAATAGGGAAACTACGTACCTAAGTTTGCATTTTTTTATTTTTCTAGAATTTTTTAGATTTTTATGAAGTTTTTGGGTATTTTCTAATTTTTAAGGTTTTGGTTTTGAAATTTTTAGTGATTTTTCATTGACACTAGAATATACTAAAATGGACCTTAGGTAATTTTTTTGGAATTTTTCAAGTGTTTTGATAATTTTATGGATTTTCTAAGATAGACAGTACTGAAAATGCATGTTTTTTATTTTTAATAAATATGAAAATGCAACAAAAATGAAATGCAAAAATATGGCGTGAAACAGCAAGCACACAGGAGCTTAAGTTAAATTTTTGGGAATTTTTCGAGTTAAATTGATGCTCCAAATAAATAGAGAAAGCAAGCAAAAATACAATGCCTAGCAGGGGTATAAGTGCAAATAAACAAACATCTAGGGACAAAGTTGCAATTTTCCCACAAAATATACTACTGAATATAAAAGTTAATGGACCAAATACAAAATCCAAGAACCGCAAGGGTTCACTTGCAAAATACCCACCAGGGCGCGTGACTAGCACGCGCTTGGGAAGGACCTAGATGTAATATCAAAAATGCTCGAGGGCTCACATGCAAATATCCCAAAAATTTTACACTTAATATTAAATTAGCTGGACCAAAATGAAATAAGACAACCCTGGGGGGTCCCGTGCAAAATGCCTTCACCTCACGTGTACTGGTCACGTGAGGTGACGTGGCCAGGACCTATTTGCAAATCTGAGAAGTTCGGGGGCCTAGTTATAATTATTACAAAACTTTTTAAACGGCAAATGAAAGTATAAGGACTAAATAGAAATACAAAAATGTGGGGGGTGTCAGATGCAAAATACCCCTCGCATGTGATCCAACGGCGGGGACGCCTCCACTTATCCACGTGGCAGCGTATGGGCGCCCGATGACGCTTCGTCTGCAACGGCCAGGATTAGAAGATTGGGGCTTGATCGAACGGCCTGGGCTCGAGCAGATCGAACGGCAGCTGATCAATCTGGAAGCGCAGCTCGATCCGATGGCTGGGAGACACAGAGGAAGAACGGGGAAGAACGCCGGCGAGGCGAACTTCCCCGTGCCTGATCTTCGTGCTCCGGCGATCTGAAGGGCTCAAAATGGACCTGCGGCCTTCTGGAAGGTTCCTCGAGATGATGGTGGGCCCAAAAAGCCTCGGCAGTGGCCGAGGTTCGCTGGAGATGCTGGCGGAGCTGGAGGAGCTCGAGCGGCTCCGGCGAAGGCCAAAATGGCCCCCAGGCGTGCGATAAAGTCCAAGCACCTGCAAAACAAAGTGAGAGGACCCAGGGCAAAATGCCTGGGTCCCGCGGTGGCAAGATGGTGGTGGATCGACGAGTAGCGGAGCTCGGTCGGAGGTGCGCTCCGGCGAGGTTGATGTAGGGAGTGATTTAATCGATGAAAGTGGAAATTTCTTGGGGCGAAATGTTCCTAAGGCTAAAGCAAAGAAAAAGCAAAAGAAAAGAAAGGGAAAAGGGCAGCCTCGATGGCCGAAGCCAGAGGGAAAGGGGTATCTCGACCGCCGGCGAAGGGGGAGGTTGTGGAGCCGCCTCGAGCCGTGCTCGACCCGCTTGAGACTCGCTGAAGGGAGCTGTCACCTCCCTCAACCGATTAGGCACGAAAGGGGAGCGTAGCTATGGAAATGAGGGGTTCAAATTTGAAATTGAAGTCGGGGGTCCATTATATTGGGTTTGACCTGATGACTATGGCGCTCCAAAGATCGAGAGGGATTCACAATATCGATGATTCTCGGCCCAAGATAATCATAGGGTGAGTGAGAGGGATGACAGAGGACCAAGTTTGCAGAAGGAATCAACTCGAAAGGATGAAAGAAACGTCCTCGAAAAACCCGCAAAAGCGGGGTCAAACGAGGCTCTGACACATGCTACAGGGGGGAGGAAGCCTAGTTGACCGGGGTCAACTAGGGTTTGCACCTGTTGGTCCACGTGGACCAACCAGGAAAAACCCTGGAAAATTATTTTGTAAATTCAATAAAAATAGAAAATGAACGAATTAAATTTTGATTATTAAATAAAAAATGTTTATTATTTTATAAAGTATTTTATACTGATTTTTAATTATTTTTATGAGGTATATTTTTACAAGATTACTTTTATACCCTTTATAGGTATATTACCTATATATTTTTATTATTTTATTTTTATTTTGTGTTTTTAATTTATTTATTTTTATTTATTATTTTATAAAATTATAAAGTATTTTTATACCCTTAAAAATATTTTTATTTTATTTTTCTGATGTGTTTTGTTCACTTAAGAAAATATAAGTATGTACTATATAGGTATATGTATAGGTATTATATCTATGTATAATATTTACATGTATTTTATTTTATATTTTATTTGGGTTTTTATTCTGATTTTAATACACATATATATTATAAATAATATTTACAAAATTATAAAAATTTAAAATACAAAAATAATGAATAAATAATAAAATAAATATTTTAATCTGTACAATTATACAATAGGGGTCCAAAACTCAACTTTCAAACCGTAGCTCCGCCAAATGCAAAACCATCGCCATTAAATAGCTTATTTTACACTATATACAATTAAAGGTGAATTTGATGCATTTGGAGTTTTCATTTGTGAGATACAGGTCTGGGAAGTTGGGATTCTGGATTTTTATTCAGACCATAATTTTTATCTGTACATTATTTTTGAATGGAATCAATTTTGTATTTTTGTTTATTTAATTATCTACAACTTTTATGTACAAAGTTTCTTTATTTGGGGTATAAAAAGTGGAACCAAAAATAGGTCCCAAAATGAATAAAGAATGAACTAAAAAGTATAGGTATCTGACCCTTATCTCTCCCTACTTTATTCCTTGTCGACCTATTCATCAAGATGCCTAGGTCTCGGGGTTTCGGGTCATAAAATATTTACAATATTTTATTCTTTTTCTTTTCTTTTATTTATTCTATAATTTTGGCTTTAATTACAATATTTTATACACTATTTACATGCACATGCATGAATGCTAATATGTTCTAATTAAGGATATTTACACGCATTTGCTAGGGTTTTTGAGGCCAAAATGATAGAATAAAGATGATGAAATGTGGATTCATCAGCAGGTCACTCAACGGACAACCAAGCAGCTCAGCTACCCTGGTCCGACCTTCATTCTGTGACCCAAAAGTACTAACCACTGATTTCTGTAGATTTATCTCTAGCCCAGATATACTACTAAAGATGTCCAGTAATTGTGTTGCTCTACATCTCATCTCATCCGAACCACCAAGAAAAGTATTACGTCGTCCGTGTACTGCAAGAGTGGCACAGAGATGTCGTCAAGATGAAAGCCTTCACACCAGCCTCCATCTACCTCTTTCCTGAACAGGACAACCAACGCATCCGCCACCAGAACAAAAAGCATGGGTGCTAAAGGACATCCCTGCCGTACACCTCTTTGTGGTTGGAAAAAACCACCTTCCTATCAATCATTCACTAAGACCGAGAAGGAAGACGTAATGATATATCTTTTCATCCATGCAATCCAACTATCTGTGGACCCTCTTCTTCTCAACGACGACCACAGGAAGTTCCGATCCACATAGTTGTAAGCTTTGGCAAAATCTATCTTCCATAGCACCCATTTGTACCTCTATGTTTCCATTCTAAGCAAATCTCTGACGCCATGACCAACCCATCCGTCATTTGATATCTCAGAATGAATGCAGATTGACCCTCCAGAACAATAGAGTTCATGACCCCTTTGAGCCTGTTTACGAGCACTTTTGCCACAATGAGGTAAATCCCATTCGAGAGAGCAATCGGTCTGAAATCTTCCACACTTGCGGGGTGATCTTTCTTTGGAAGCAAAAACTACATTGCCTTGTTAACTTTATCGAAACCCATGTTTCCTTCTCTGAACTCTTCTAGCACCTCTAATATCTCAGTCTTCGGAAGTTCCCAAACTCCCTTTAAAAGAAGATCAGGAACCCATCCGACCCTACCACCCCATCCGCATTCAGTCCTCAAACTGCTTACTTCACCTCACACTCAGAAAACGGTGTTATTGGCTCCTCTGTCTGGCCCGATGACAAAGTCTTCACCCCTTTCCCCAGCCACCCCACCCATCCTCTTGCCTTCTTCGTATCGTCTCCACAAAATGCCCTATCATAGCACTGCCAATTTGCGCTTCCCCAGAAAACCTCAGCCCCCCTCCACCTCAAGTTCATGAATATGGTTCCTCCTCCATCTGCCAGACGCCATGGTGTGAAAGAATCTGGTATTAGCATTCCCCTCTCTTAGTCATTTCTGTCTGGACCTCTATCTCCATTCCACCTCTTCTTTCCGATCCTCCACTAAAATCTCCTCCAAAAGCCTGGATCTCTCCGCCATCTCCTCCTGGTCCAAACCTTTGAAATCATCAATGTCATCCGGATGAACCACACCTCCTGAGCCTTACCTCTCTTCTCCCTTCTTTTCATTTTTGCATCTCTTCCATACTCTTTCAGGGATGACTTGAGCATCCCCAGTTTAGCCGCCAATCGACTAACCGTCGACCCCGCCGGACTCCACTTTCTTCATAGATCTGCCACCAATTCCTTGAAACCATATTCGAACATCCAAGACCAGTCAAAGCAGAAGACGAACCTTCATCTTTTCTCCTCACCTGACAACCATATAATAGGTGTGTGATCGGAGTGAGCTCGTGGAAGAGCCCACGCCCGTGAAAGCGGAAACCTCTCCACCCCCTCAATGGATAGCAAAAACCTATCCAACCTCGATCTTGACCTCGTGTTCCCCCACATATAAAAACAACTTGTTGCATCTACAATTGTTATCCCCAAAGAATGTGCCATCTCTAGAAACTCCGCCGAACCAACATCCCTCTCGCCCCCTTTCGCGGGCGGTCATCCGACAACAAAGTAAGATTGAGATCTCCCCCCACATGCCACACCCCATCATCTTGGTCGGTGTACATCTACATCAAGTTTGCCGCTAAAGAGCCCCTCTCATATCACAAGGCCCATAGACATTCATCACCGTAAAGATGAAACCAACTACCAGACGCCTGAGGCGAACCGAGAGTAAGAAAGTGGACCTCCAATCTGCAACCGCCTCAAACACTTCCTTCCTCCACCCCATGATCATTCCTCCCGTTGCACCTTGTGCTTCCATCTCCGTAGTTTCAAATAATCGTCCAATGCCCAGATCATAGACAACCTCTGCCACACTGCTAGACAGTTTCATTTCTTGCAGCAAGAAGATATCCGCCTTTGCCTCACGGATAAGATTCTCCACCCCATGCATTTTTCGAGTCGACCAAGACCCCTTACATTCCATGACAACATCTTCATTTAGCAACTACTGTAATCTTCCTAAGGGGACATGGATGCACCACCCCCAGACACTCGGCAAACCCTCGATCTAAAGGGGTAAAGCAGTTCTCCCTTCTCCATGGTGAAGCGCCACCTATCTGTGGCTGAGATGATATCTCTTGCTGCTCCACTATCTCCAAGATCTCCGCCTTTCGTCTCCTTCTAGCCGGTCTAACACCAACCCCATTTTCATGTAACCTCTGTATCTTGGACCAATGACCACCCTAAGAACTTCCTCTTCAGATCGCATTTCCAATGCACATTCAATTTTGGCCACCAGCTCCTGCTCCAGCCATGACTGCGAGAAAGGCACCACCAACCCTTCCGCTCCAAGCTCGGACCCACCCTCCACCACCTCCTCCGCCAGTCCACCCGAGCCACTGAGCTTCTGAGCCAAACTTTGCCAACCACCACTCCCTCCAAGCCTCCGAGCCCTCCGAACCTCCGAGCTTCTGCGTTCTCCTAGGTTCCGAACCAAAGTCCACGCTTATTGACCCACGGTGCCAAAAAATATTTGTTAAGGCTATTTGTTAAGGCTTGTATTATGTAGACAATGGAATCCATTTAATATTGATTGTACTTAACATGAATTTATTAAATATGTGAAAAAAATATACAATATACATGTGATTTATATACATGATTTAAACTCCTTATTTGTGACATTTCTATTTAAATTTTCTGGACTTGTCAATGAGTTAGTAATATACAATTAGTGCAATTTTACTGCTTGAGTGATTTTTATACCTTTATCATTTTATGTGTATTTGTTGTATTTAATAAATTTTTTTATAAAGTAGGTCGGTTACAGGGATTCATCAATGACACATGCTTGCAGTCCTATATTAACTACGCGATTTTAGAAAAAAAGATGTTTCAAAGGATATAAAGTTTATATTTTGCATGATTTGGAGGTATTCCATAGGTTATTGTTGATTATTGATGCTACAAATCCAAAATAATTTGTAGCATTGGCATCACAAGATGGATTTACATAAGCACAATCCTCATAACGATGGACAAATATTATGTCGTGTATGCGATCAATACCTCCTATACTGATAAAATGGAAAAGAATGTAAACACTTCTTAAAACTATAATATTTCAATATGTTGTGTTAATATAGTTGATAATATTTTCTTGAAGAAATCTTATTGATTAAGTGGGTGGAAGGAGGCAGGTAGGATATGATCTCTACATCCAATTTTTGGACACAATGTTATCAGCACTAATTTTCAAATATGCACATCTCCGTTTGGACCTACACATCTATGATTTTATTCATGTCGTTTCTCAACGTCTATCTTGAAAAAAATAAAACGTAAAAAATGTAAGATATTCTTGATTGGAATAAAGATGGCATAAGAGATTGTATTATTTGTGTCTAAAACATAAAGGATCCACATATATAGTATGAGAATATGATGGAAATTAGAAAGTGGCTATTTAGCTACCAAAGTGAAACATATTCTACTTCAGAATATAATACCAATTTATACCATGCTCCACGAAATGAAAAAAACTGCATAAACTTAATAACTAAACGAAAACTCGATATTGTAGAAGAAAACATTACACGTTCATTGAAATACGTCATCATTAAATTATATCAGTCAAAATTCGAAATGTAAGGGCAATTAATATTTGACGGAATGAAAAAATAAAGAATAGAAGGACGCACCAAATTGGATCGAATCATCCGATCAAACTTAGATTACACCAAATTGGATCGAATCATCCGATCAAACTTAGATTACATTTTTTTAAATTACTGCATCAAGATCGATTCCCGATCCAATCAGTTTAGTTTGATTTTCAAAACCATGACACCAACTGCTATCTGCCACTTGACAGACTCATAGTCGTACACATATCTTTGATCCGTTGGAGCCATTGTGGTATAGATGGAAACGGGTTGGATATGCATAGGATATGCTTATTTCCATATCCATATTTGCTTCATCAATATCGAATATGAATACGGATATGAATATGATTCGGATATGCATTAAGTAAACTATATTCTTAAAAATACGAATACCAATCCGAATCGGATATTTATCGAATCCAAATATAGATCCAATAAAATGAAATCCGAAAAGACTACGTACGGATACGAATTAAATTTTTATCAAAGTTCATAATGATTTTTAAAAAAATGACAATGAAAAATAAGTTGCATCATGATAAAGGGAGCGTTAAGGTAACTTGAGTTCTTGACCCGAAGCAAAAAGGGAGACAAAGTTTTGTAACTTTTGATCGTGCCCATCCCTAAACAAACGGAAGTTTACTAATATCATTAATATATTGTATTTTAAATGTATAGTAGTAACATAATAACACGAGGTTGTGGCTTATATTATATTATATTATATTATATTAATATATAAAACAATATTAAATATTTTATTCTCATATTCGGATCCAGATCCGGATATTCAAGCCATTACCATATCCGTAACTGTATCCGAAAATTTTTTACAACCCATATCCATATTCGATCCGTATTCGATTAATATTCGAATACGAATATCCGTATCCGATAATTTTACTAATATAATAAGTAAATATTCGGATATATTCATCCCTAATTGTGGCTCATCGATATAAAAAGATTGAAACTCCAAAATCCGGACTTTGTACGCATTCTTTGCTATCCATCAAGAGGCGGTACTTTTGGTATTCAGAACGTGTTGTAACCTCAACATAATCCATCAACGGCAACCTTCTCGTAAAGGAAAAAAACAGGCTCATCTTTCTCACATTTTAAAGTTGAGGTTCTGATTAAAGAATCGACCCAGAAATTAGATCCCTTTGCGCAATTAACCCCATTTCAAATGCACTCACGAGGTATTTCCGTAAGAGGCACGTTCCTAAAATGTTCCATCCGGACAGCCCAACAGACGCTGTTCGTTGCGTCGTTGCGAAATTTTGACCCCTCCACCACACATAACACGACACCTCTTTTTCCGAAAGCCTCACTTCGAATTGCCGCCATTTCTCCTCCTCACCTTCAGGTACTCCTTCCCTCCCTCTTCAATTTCGTCATTCCACTTTAGATCGAGCAGGCTTCGTTCCAGAGCGATCCGATCGTGGATCATCGCTTCCTGTTCCCGAGATTCAAAGGTACGCGGTATACCAGAATGTGATCTCGTCGTTTTGATCTGTATATTTGTCTCTGTTTGATCTTGCCATCGGCGATCGCAGTTTCATCTTATTGTTTGATTGGTTGGGGCTTTCGTGCATCGTCTCCAATCGAAGATCCCGGTGAAGGTGCGCTTTTATATTTTTTGCTGCAATCCTTTCTGTTGCAAGTTTGGATCTTCTGTTTGTGATCTCTGTTCGACTTCTATCAGGTCATAAGATAAGCATGAATAAACCTTTTAAAATAAGAATTTATTCTAAGTTAAGATTATTTCCTGATAAGTAGAAATTTCAACCTGATTATCTTATAAAAGTAGATTAGCTATGCTTAATTTATGTATATCGCCTCCTCCAAACAGTAATCAGTACCTTTATGAGAACACCATTAACGATGTGCTTCAGCAAGTGATGAGTTAAATCTCCCTCGGTTCATGATGTGCTTCAGCAAGTGATGAGTTTAATCTCCCTCGGTTCATGATCTGCTCCAGCAAGTGCTGAGTTTAGTTGGCCACTTGCGTAAGTTGTGATCAGAAGATAGTTCGATGTTCCTCAGGCTTTAGAAGATGCCTATAAAGGCTATAAAAGCTATTATAGAGAGATTGATGGGAGACGGGCAACAAGTTGCGCCGTCAATCCCTTTTGGATAACAAAAGATAGTTGGAAATTTTATATCTACAGATCATATGATATGACATGGGGTAATTGAGCATTGCGGATTTCCCGCAGGAATTTGGCGAATGCAAGTGAAAATGGATTTATTTCGATAAGTTTATGTATCAATCATCATCGATGATCTGTAGGGTCGTTAGTTCTGGGAGGAGAGGAAATGATGTCGTCAAACATATACTTAGATGATAAAGGAAAGGGAAAAAACGGGTATTTGCGTCCATTTGGAAAGGGAATGGACAGCAGAAGGGAATTCATTGTGATTTTCCTTAACCATCCATTTTCCTCTTAGTTTGTTTTCAACTTACATGGTAGAAAAGGTATGCAGTAATTTCGATGCTCGACTCCAAAACAGTACACACTCCCTTCCTCCTATCTAGACAAGAAAGAGAACAAACTGCATTAACCAATTTTCTCTTTTCTTTATTTCTCTTTAATTCATAATATGCCAAAAGAGTAAGGACCCGTTTAACACGTTGTTTACAATCATCATTCCTTTATTGATTCAACGGAATTATCATTCCTTTACTGATTCCAGTCCTATGTTTTTTTACATCATAATAAAATATGACTGATTATTACAATGGAAATATGATTTCTCCATACAAGGGAATTGCCATTCCTGAGTATCCCATGAGAATTTGGGTTCCAATCCTTGTAAGTATGAGGGAATATATAATCCACATGCAAACGATTGGATATGTTATCGTTTGTAATTTCGAAGTATGAATATATGGATAACAAAGTGATATTGTTGATTTGTATCTATATTCATTTTGAATTGGATGTTGATACATATATCAGAATATGTATAAAAATGATATGATAGTTGATCGGATATAGATATATAGATATATCTATATCTATTTGCATATTAAAGTTCATATAAGGTATATTTAGATATAAATGTTATATATATTCATATATTGTAACAGTTATGTAGAATATGGTTATGAATAAATCTATATTCATTATCAAGACATTTATAGGATTCCATTATAGATATTTACTGATATCAAAATAATCTCTATTCATATCTATTTTGAAACGGATACAAATACATACATACATATACATACATGCATATACATACATACATACAGGATTTTTATCCAATGAGCCCTATGCCCATTAGCATTTTGGTGAGCATCAATTTTAAGGCATACATGTGTATTACTAATTGAGTGGTTACCTATTTCGAAGGATGTCATTTTTGGAAGGAGATTAATATGCAAGACAATTTAACAAAAGTATTATTCCAAATATATCACGTCCTCAAAAAAAGGAAGAACGTTTTGGAAATAAAATGTTCAAATCGATGATTTATTGCAGAAAATTGAGATCTAAATACTCATGTTAGTAATATATATACAAAGGTAAGTAAGTGGTTGTTACGAGATCAGTAAACATAAACAACGGTCAGTAATTTACATTCATTTTATTATATGGTACAAACTTATGTAATATATACACACTGATCAAGTAAGTGCTTATTATAAAGTTAGTAAAGTCATAATAAATTGTCAGTAATTTTCATATGTATTATTATTTTGAACAGAATTCAGTAATTTAGAGACGACACTCAAGTAATATATATATATATATATATATAATTCTTAAGTAAATTGTTGTTTTGTGTTCAGTAATATGTATATCTATGTCATATATCACAAGTTCAGTAATATGTGTACGATTCTCAAGTAGTGACTATTATGAGAGCAGTAATAACAAAGTAATGGTCAGTAAGGCACGTACATTGCTCAAGTAAGAAAGTAACTTATAAATTTTAACACATTCTCCTTCTATACGTTTAATATGGAAATATTACTTTGAAAAAGAAGTTATTAAACACATGCACATAAGGAAAATGACTTAGTGAAATTAATGGAATGCTTCGTTGGCGAAAAAGAAAAAATATTATAGAAATGAATCGAATGTGCATTACATACACAATGATTACTAACCATTTGTTACGTTATTATTGATCTCATAACACAATTTACTTGATCCTTGTATACATATTACTAAATTTTGTACAAGATAATAATTTGGACATAAATTACTGATCATTATCTTGATATTACCGATCTCACAACAATCATTATTTGATCAAAGTATATTTATTATTATCATAGCGTTTGAATCTTAATTATCTGTATGAAATCATTTATTTGAAGTGTTTCTTTTCAAAACGGTCTTCCCTTTTTTAAGGACGTTGTATAATAAGAAATATAGTAATTGTTAAATACATGGCAACCTATTATTAGAAATATAGTCATTGCTAATACACGCGTATGACCTAGAATTTGTGCTCACCAAGACGTTAATGGGCCTAGGGCCTTCTAGATAAGTCCTCTATATATATAATATGTAGTAAGGGTAAAATGGGGTTGCCCTCTGGAAGAGCTAACTTGTCTCCCTCGCTCTATTTTCCCTTATTTTTTATTTTTTTTTGAAAAATACTTCCGTTAATTTTTATCATTATTTCCCTCTATTATATCATTCAAATTTCATGCGAAACAAAGACTCCTACGACCTCCATTTAGATGAGGTTGATTTCAACAATTCTGCGACCGTTAAAAAATGATTGTTTAGATGGAGATCGTAGGAGACTCTGTTTCTCACGAAACTTGAATGACACAATATAGGAATATAGTGATGAATTTTCACTAAATCATTTTTTAAAAAAATAATAAAAATAGAAGAAAATGAGGTGGAAGAACCAAGTTAACTCCCTTAGGAGGTAGCCTCATTTTTAGTAATGGATTGAAAATAGATTAATAGTGAGCCGTCAGCCAGAAGCGTATTCGAGCCAATAAAAAAAGAGAGATCTCATAGACAAAAATTCTGTTTTAGACCAAAAAAAAGGATAGTCACATTTCTCTACTTTACACGGCTCTTATTTATTCTTGCAGTTTTCATATTTAGACAATGACTAAATATTCTTTATTTCATACGTATTCCCATTTTTGCAAGCTCACTTGTCAACATGTGGAAATGCCACTTGTCACTCCAGAAGTAAGTTGGATTTTATTTATTATCACACGTTGCTGTCAATTGCCATCCATTCTTGATTCGTTGAACTATCGTTCAAAGCTGATAACTGCATATCGGGTTTCCATTACACCTATTCTCCTGAGCTATCCATGTCATAACTAATAACGTGTAGTTAAAAAACTTATTATAACCATGTTCAAATTATACGTGTAATGTTCGAGAACAATGACAAGAACGAATTATGAATACAGTCCACCCGTAAGGAGAATACCGTCTTATTCACAAAAGAGCACAATGCCTACTAAATGCAAGGAACACAACCTGCCTATAAGCGGGGACCCAACCGGTGTTCTTTTCAGGGATTGTTCGGTAACTTGATATGGGATGAAGCCGGATTAGGTCTTTTGTATCCCCTGTTTTTCATCGTTTGCAGGAATATGATTTTGTATGATAAGGAGAGATGAGTAGTAGTTTGCAATTCTTTGTTTGCTTGATGAGAAGTGATACGAGATAGAAGTTACTTATGTTATATAAAATTGTTAGAGAAATGATAGTTATTTGTATTTTTATGACCAGCGAGGTTGGTTGATGATGGAGGAATAGATAGTCAAATCATATCCTTATATTGACTCCAAATCCAAATATTGACCATTTTAAGATATTATGATTCATATATCTAATAAAATACACGATTAAGTCCACTTTGTTGAAACTACAATTTTACAGGAAATTCTTTTCTCCCTGCAATAGTGTGAAGATTGGATTCTGGTCTTCTTGAACCCAGTTGGTCGGATGAAGTTATTTTAACTAATCCAAACATGAGGTTCTCATATCCGACTGAACTTGATCATTTCATGTGATTCCAATAATTCAAAACGCAGGTACAAAGTCACCTACGTTTCCCTTTCTGATCGCCTTGACGGGTTGCGGGGCCACCTCTGAGTCAGACTGTTCCTCGTATGGGCCTTACCTTGTATGGGAATTTCATACTGGAATGTGTCTGCAGTGTATACCAGACACGTTCGTTCAGGTTCCACATCATATATATATATCTATGTTCATCCCTGTATCCCTCCTATAACCTTTGACCACGATACTGGCCTGAGGGCATGTTCCTTCATTTTTATATACTTATAAAAAATGCAACCATATATATATATATATATTGATTCTGTCATTATTAATATCGATCTATCAAATTTCATCAAAATCAGATGATATTTTAATTTAGGAATTTTCACACCGCAAACCCTTAAAACTTTTTAATTACCTTCTCGACCCTATATTCTTTGTCATTATCACCTAAATTATGTACTTACTAATTGTTACACCACAATCATTTTAGAAGTTAACCACAGAGTCTGTCAGAGTCTATAGTGTAAGAGTTAAGCAAGTAGGATTTATGTGATAATTACGTTGAATAAAAGGTTGAAAAAAATAACTTACAAAGTTTTCAGAGTTCGTGATGTAAAATCTATTTAAATTAAAGGTTCATCCATTTAGGAGACTTAAAAATCAATTTAAAATTTCGAGAAAATCTTTGATCGTTAGGATAAAATAGCGACGAATATCCGGGTTTTTTATGACAAAGTGTGATTTGGTGTATAATAATATCCATAGACTCGATATACACGGATGGATCTTCCAAATGTATTTTGTGAAAAAAATAGAGGGAAACAGAGGCCCCTGTTGGGAGTATACCCACATCAGATGATCTGCTTCGGAGTAGCTTGACCTTCACGCAAAGGGAGGAAACGAAGTCCACATGTTTTATATGTTAAAGAGGAGTTGCAGTGTCGTGAATGACGATGATTGAAGGTTTGGATGTAGCGGGGGCATACCTCCTACCTAATTGTGATGTGAGGGTTTCCATTATTTCTATGGACATTATTTAACATATGGGATGCTTGTTTTATTCATGGATCAACGGATTGTGGTATACATGTGCAGAAAATCAATATTTTATAAGATAGAGGATAAAACGAACGCTATTTAGATAGATAATTCTAGAAGCCAACCATATCTGAATAGAGAAGACGGACGTATATAAATCTACAACTCCATGCCTAACCATAATATATTCATATATAAGTTGCATTCCTAATCAAACGACAAATCCATAAAATCAGGTATCTTGGATTCAATCAGTGTTCGAAATCAGATTGGACCGAATCGATTCGACAGGTTGGATCACTGAATCGGACTTGAATCGGTCCAATTAATCGGTTTCCAGCGGTTCAGTCCGAATGTTAATTTTTTTCCAAATATCGGTTTAATTGACTTTTTCGAAATCTATTCAAACAAAATTAAATCATAATTATTTTGAATTTATTCATAATAAATATCATTGTTGGTAATTGAACTCATAACTTTCTACCACCCACATCAAACCTCTAACCAACTACTCCACCACATGTTCTTGTATTAAATAGAATTTAAGTATAACTTAAACTATTATTCTTCTATTGAGTATATTGTTTAAATATTGTATATATCCATATACATATCATTTAATGTTGTATAAAAATATATTTTATGTATACTACAAGCTATACACATTAGCTATGTAATTTATATCTATTTCAACTATATCTAAGTATGTTTGTGTACATGTTTTAATCCATTGTGATTCGATTAGCCGATTCAACAACTTATTTCCTACCGATTCGGTTCAATTCGATTTTTAAGAATGATGATGCCATCATCCAGTTGAACTGGTTCGATTCCATTGTTCAACTTGATCCGACCTTTTCAGTAAGGTTTCCGATTCAAACTCTGATTCGATTTCAAAAGCATTGGATCCAGTCACCATTGAAAAAGTCGGTTGACTAGGCTGACTAGTCGGTCCGACTAGTCAAGTCAGGGTTTAGCTGACTCGACAAGGTCTAGTCGGCCATTACCTGGTCACCCCGACTAATAAGGCCAACTAGCTGATCTACTCAGCTGATTTTTACATAGAGATTTTTAAAAATTTTAACTTTTCACGAAACTTATTTAATATGCTTAATGTTATATTCGAAGTCAATTATTTCTTTTGTTTCATCATGATAGTATAGAAAATGTATAAATTCATGTAGATATATAATGATATATGTATAAAAATTATTTATATATTTAAAATAATTTAAAAAATTGAAAACCGACTAATGACCGACTAAATTCGATTAGTCGCTTGTCTGTCTATTAATCTTTAGCCAGTGATCCCACCGATCAAGAGTACCGACTACCGATTTCTCCAACTTTAGATCCAATTTAACTTTTTAATCAGAACGTATTCGATTCACGGTATTCAAGGCATGTATCATAATCCTTGCTGGACGTGAGAACCTATTTAGTTGTAGTAATGGAGGTCGTAAAGGGTGATTATTTTATTAGATTTCCACTCGAGCTTGAAGTCACGTGGTTTATTTATTTTATATTGAATCGATGTTGCATTTTGAACGAATTGAACATCAGGAAATTAGCTGCTAAAACAGATTTTTTTCTCATGCTCTCTCTATAGCGCAGCTTAAACATTATTCGACAATTTGCCCCTCCAAGTCTGCTGTCTTTTTTTGGATAGTAATAACCACTTATATACATAATTAATGGATAATGAAGGGACAAATGTTAGTAACATAGGTATAATAGATGCTATGATCACGATGTGATCGTTTATCGTGAGAGTTTCGGGATAAAGTCCTTTTTTTTCTTTGGACAATTTCAACATCGATTATATATCACGGGTTAATGTCCCTTTATCACAAGACAAGTTCTAGCTTGAATAGGTATTCCAGGAACAAGTTCTTTTATTACAGGATAATTTCAAATAAAGATATCATGGATAAAGTCCCTTTATGACAATGAATTTTGTGAGAATTATTTTGTTCTAGCATGCTTAGTTTAGATTCCTAAGTTGAAGCTCATTCTTCACAGCTGTCCTTTCTTTATGTTTGTTAGAAAAGGTTCCGTAAGTCCTAAAAGGATGATGAGAAGTGATTGGTCTTCATCCTAAGGCTCCATTTGGTTGCAGGGTTGAGCAGGGTTGGGTTGGCTCAACCCGGGGTACCCCTCCTTCCAACCCTCCCAATCCTCCTCACAGTTTACTATTCACAGGGGTATCCCAACCCAACCCAACCCTGCTCAACCCTGCAACCAAACGAACCCTAAAAGTATAGGGCACTTTCCTGCTTTGTTATAATTATTGGAGTCGCCCTTGTCCCGAGGTTGTTTGATATAGAAGGATTTGGTATTTTATGGCAATTTAAGGCATCCAAACTCACAAAAATACAATTTATGACGATGCCTGAACACTATTTATAATTTTTCTACCACAATAGTCGTTCTTTGTCTGTTGTAATTGAAAATTCTCCTTTTTTCCATAAGGGACTCATTCGTGGGATAAGCTATCTGTAGTTAGGGCTGGCTATCGAGCAAACGAGCCGAGCCAGGCCTTGGTTCGGGCTCGATAAGGCTCGAGTCGAGCCGTTATTGAGCTTGATTTGGGCTCGAGCCAAGTCCGGCTTATTAAGGAAAATGACATTTTTTTGGTACAACAATGTGGTGCCTAGGCTTGAACCTGTGACCTCTTCTTTAAGAGATTATCTTCCTTACCAGCAGATCAGTATCTAAGTTACATTTTAAAAACTAAATATATTATATATTGTAGCATTCTATTTGTTAATAAAAAATACTAATTTGCTCATTATAACTTAGAAAAACATAAATAAGATGTAGATGTATGTTCCTTAGAAAAATATAATATTGGTCAGCACGTTAGTGGATAATATATATTATCAAATATGTTTCTATTTAAAGATGTATAATAACATGAGATCATAATTAAGTTTACAATACAATATATATGGACTATTACCATGTTGGAATTCACATTCACATATATGGACATATATAGTTCAAAGGTCCCACGAAACAAAATTATATTGATCTACAGTTTGGTTGAGTATAATATGCATATTTAATTACTACATACGTAAACCGCTACAACTATGGATATAGGTACCGATTGTTGAACAATCAACTCCTCTTGTGTGTGTTATATATAAATATAAATATAAATATAAATATAAATATATATTCCTTATCAAGCCCCTTATCGAGTTATCGAGTCGAGCATGTCTCAACTGGGGCTCGGCTCGTTAAGCTATCGAGCTCAAAATTCTGCCTCGAATTCAGCTCAATAGATTAACGAGCTAGGCTCATGAGCCCTTATCGAGCTGAACCCGAGCCTGGCTCATCAAGCATTGACTCAGTAGCCAGCCCTATCTGTAGTGATGTGGCTTGACACATTTCTTCGACTTGAATAATCAAGAAGTTGCTTAGTCTTCTTACCTGTGTGTAGTGCTTGTCATGATCCAAAGGGACTCGGATCATATGCTTTCTCAATCCAAAAAAGAGTGATAAACCTCACTAATCCCTTATTTCACTTTATTTCTTATCTCTCATCCAAATGAACTAGCTAAACAAGAATGAGGAATGGCCTACTTAATGTTGCTTCTTCTGAACGCTGATGATCGTGGGCAAATGGCTTCTCATCGATCCTATACCTAAATGCATCCTATTTAATGATGCGGCCAACACTAGAACATGCCCTGCTGTGTCTTTCCCAATACTGGGCAAATTGAGTAACTTGAACAACTTGTCTTAATGCCTTTCTTTTTGAAGCCCAACATTCGCAATGGCAACCAAATTGGGTAGCAATTAGAAAGTTGGCTTCAATTCCCCTCATAAGAAGGAGAGAATCATTAATGTTGACGATCCATTGGATGGACTAACGGTATGCTTTCCAACATTCAACCATACAATTGGTACTCATAATCAAGGCATTAAATATCGGATTTCGATTTCATTTCAATGACTATTCGAAATGATTTCGACCGAAATTTCAGTTATTCGGTCGACATTTTTGAACTAAAGCCCCTAAATTTCGGTTAATATAGGTCATTTTGACCGAATTTCGATCATCCATCAAAACCGAAATTCGACCGAAATTCGGCCAAATTTCAATGAAATTTGACCCCATGCTCATAGCAACCTCCATCCCATAGACAATGCTTGCTTCCTTCCCCGTGGTAACATCTAACTTCATTTGTTTACTCGCCTAGCTATTTGGTATATGCTTTTTCGAAACTTCCATTTCATACAAAATTTAGATATGATAGCATACTGTATTATGATAGACATGTTTGCATCTTTGTTGAAGATACGTAACGAAAGAGGTAATTAAGGAGCATGAAATGGTTTTATGTTGATTTGAATAACATTTCAACTATATAGAATAAGTGTTTAATTGCAAATTGAATTACTGTAGTGATTTGATGCTTGCTAACAACCATTCCACATTCCATTCCTTTGCGTTTGATGGTTGCCAACAGTAGCCCTCTTATAACACCCCGGCCTCCAAACATAGTCTCACATCAGAAATTCACGAAGTGTGAGTGTGGGAGTCAATTTCCCTGTGATAATGAAAATTGTTACTTGAAAAGTGGAACCACCCCTACAAAAAGAGATAGGAGGAAAATGCTGCCTGGAGCATGCAACTGTCACTATCTTTCAGAATAAGTGACATGTCATGTCGCAACGAGGGTGTTGCGAACAAGGAGGGGAGGTTGTAACATTCCAACCCCCAAATATAGTTCACATCGAAAACTCACGAAGTGTGGACGCGAATTATAGGTAATGGGGATTATTACTTAACAACTTGGACTTAAGTATTTTGAATGATTGTCAACAGATCCACCTGGACTTGAACTAACAAGTTGTCGGAGTTGATTTTTCTCGATAACGATGGGAAGACCTAAACACGGGAAATTGCACCTCTCTCCTCTCTAGTTGCACCATGCACTTGTAGCAAACTTCCGCTTTTCGATGGCCTAGGCTATAACAAAACGTGAGATACTTCAAATTCTAATTTCGAAATCAACCCAACAGTCAACGGAAGAAACTCGCTGGAGTGATATAAATGCGAACATGCGATCAAAAGATGGAACATGAATTTTTTAAAAAAAAAAACATGCTACCAAAATGATTGACATTTATGCGACGCCATCAAAGTGCACATGCCTCACTTTGCCACTCGTGCTAGAGAGGAATATGCGGAAATTTGGGTTCGAAATCTACCGGGTCATGCTTGCAGAAAAGAATCAAAAGATATAGTTAAATTAATCGTTGGTCCTTGGTGCTGGAATATGTCCATCTCAACTCGCTTGCAATTTGGTCGGATTTTGGGTCCTTCGACGTAGACAAATATAATAATTGCTATGAACCATCCAACTCTCTCCCCATCACCCCCACGATATCGCGGAATGACGGGTCCAACCTCCGCAAAACAGAGTACATAGCCTACGTAAAGCTTGTGGTGGGAGGACGGCTCCCGTGTCAGGCGTATGAGGATCACGAGATTCGCGTGGACGAAACCGAAACTTCCAATATTTTGAAATCCCGTCTCTTTATCCCCTCTTTACCTTCTTAATCGCAACGAACTGCTGATGTTCTTTGTGCCAGTGGTCGATCTTGCCATGTTGGATGCCATGGTGTTCTGAAGTTTATACGGGTTTCTGTGGGTTTTTCTAGAAGGTCTCTCAGAAGCTCATGTACTCTATTGTGCTTTGGTTGGTTGGTACCCAGAAAATTTGCTAATCCGCAGGAACCCACCTCGCCATTTGCATCAAAAATCGGATTTTTAAGCTACAGAGAATGTGTTATGATTGTGGTTTTTTTCTATGCGTGCAGGTGATTAGCAGGTTCCAGCTGTGAGGCTTTGTTGGGGAAGGAGATGGATCAAAGGGGGGAGTCTGTCGACATCGAAAGCTTAGATGAGCAAGTGGAGGAGGGAGAGAAGATTGAGGGCGGCTATTCGAGTTTCATGGAGAGGGACGGGAGTGGGCTGATGCAGCCTCTGCTAAGGAAGCGAACCATGAACAACACATCACAGATTGCCATCATTGGTGCGAACGTTTGCCCGATTGAGAGCCTTGATTACGAGTAAGTGATATGATGCCACCCATTCAGTTTGTTGATACTGATCAAGACGCTTAATCGTATATAGAGACTGTTGCAGTAATGAAACTTAGGTTCCTTTTCTTGTTTTCATTCAATATGTTTCCAATATCATTTCCGAACACGGTCTGATCCGACGGGATTGCTAAGCCTCACGATTTCGAGGAAGTCCCCCTGAATAAAAATAGTCCACATTTCTTGAAGAGCCGGTTTTCTCAACAGACTTTCATACTAAATGTTCAAGAAATTGGATTCGTATTATTGAGATTGTGCGATGATCTTCCATTAAGAGCATGCATTCGAAGATCGGTTATTTTATTATCTCATATCAGTAAAAACTGATTGTTGCTTTTGTCCTTTTTTAGATCCCCGTAGAGTTTTTGGTCCGCTTAATACAAATTGGAAAGAATTCTTGATTACACGCTGCTTTTTTTTTGCTGCATACAGAATTGTGGAAAACGATGTATTCAAGCAGGATTGGAGATCTAGAAAGAAGATCCAGATATTCCAATATGTTGTCCTTAAATGGACGCTTGCACTTCTTATTGGTTTGGGTACTGGACTTGTTGGCTTCTTTAACAACCTTGCTGTGGAGAATATTGCTGGATTTAAGTTATTGCTGACGAACAATCTCATGCAAAAAGAAAGGTGAATCATGTTGCTGCTGCTGTTTCATTTTTAGTGTGACTATTAGAAGCGATGAGAAAGTGATGTATACCGGTGCAATACTAACTGTACCTTGAATTTTGGGGAAATTGTGTGTTTCCATGTGCGAGTTACTTAGGAAAAGATTTTTACATTTCGTCATCAAAGTTCAGCAATTTAATGCATATGTGCTCGAATCATTGCAGTGGATTTTTCTGCATCTGGTGATAATTCAATGTCGTCATCTTATCATTTCTGAATTTAACTGGTGGCCTGTGTTTCCAGTGCAGATATTATGTGGCATTTTTTGTATATGCTGGTTGCAATATGATTCTGGCAGCGGCAGCTGCAACTCTCTGTGCTTATGTTGCACCTGCAGCTGCTGGCTCAGGTATACCTGAAGTGAAAGCTTATTTAAATGGAGTAGACGCTCATTCTATTTTGGCTCCTAGCACCCTATTTGTAAAGGTAATTGAACTTCTACTGCATGTGGTATTTGACTTTCAATCACAATGAGAACTATAGATCTGAAAAGGAAAATCATAAAAAATCTGTAATGTATAATCCCTTGTGTACTTTCGAATTGTATAATTAAAATAGGGATATTTACACCCATAACCTTGAGTGATTTCGTAATTACAATCATAACCCTCGATAGTCACGAATTACGTCCAGGACCCTCAATAGTGCTTAGTTCTTACGCCCATAACCCTATGTTAACTTCCATCCAATTTCCCATTAATTATGATGGTATCCATCAAATATTTTGTATTCTACCCTTTATATTTTATTATGTACAAATGAGACCACTTCCCCATCCTCCTCCAGCCCCCTCCCCCCACCACAGGGCCCCTTCACGGGGTTCTTCCTCTGCAGCCCCTCGTTGACCTTGATCAAATAATTCAGCCCTGCCACGAAGATAGTGGCGTTCCCGACCACTGTGCCGTTGAACGAGTACGTCACGTCGAAGCCATCGTATGCATGTAGCATCATGAATGTGGTGAACCAGTCGGGGATGTCCACCTCCCCCAAATTGAACAGTGTGATCCTCGCGCTCCAGCTGTTGTCGTAATCCGTACAGACGTGCCAATTCATGTTCACGCCACAGTTGCCAGTGCACGGCAGCGGGCACTTCATGTGAGGTGCTTGATCCGCTCCCATTCCAGCACCTCTATGGTCTTGTTGTCGTAGCCTTCAGCAGGCTGTCAATCGGGATCAACATTGTTGGTGCCTTGGCATTGCACTTCTTCTCTGCGCCCTTCGGGCACCCACACGCACACATCTTGCAAGGGATCACCGAGTCATTACATGTAGAATGTGGAGAACGATACGCAGCACCACGGCAACACCTTCTTCCTTGTGATGTTGCAGACTACCTGCCATGTTTCCATGGCCAACGAGGGCGTCCACAGGCCGCCGGTATTAGGGAACACCGATGGACTCACGCGTATCGGAGCTGAGCAATTGTAGAGAGGATTGAGTGTGTCATTGGATCCGGTGATGGTCCAAGTCTGGGGAGGAGCCAACTTGGTTTTGTTGAGATAGGGGGCATCTTGAAGATCTGCAGCTGGAAGGCGGAAGCTGATCTTTTCTGGTCGATCATCTCCAGGAGGATTGTGTTCTTGCAACAGCAGAAGGGGATTTTGTCGAGGTTGTCGTCATTCGCCATCGTAACGTGAAGGTCGACGATGGTGGGTCCCGTGTCGCAGTTGATCACAATGGAGAAATCTAAATTCCAGTAATATTACCGTGGTGCCCCAAAGGTGCACTTTGATGGGTCACTGGTGGTGGTACCAGGAGGGGGGTGAGATGGAGGAAGAAGAGGAGGGGGCGAGCTGGAGGAGGAAGAAGGGGAGGGGGAGGCGGTCGGCAGGGGTGGCATGATCTAGAGGAGGAAGAAGGGGAGGGGGAGGCGATCAGCGGGGGTGGCACGATCTGGAGGAGGAAGAAGGGGAGGCGGCCGGTAGGGGTGGTACGATCTTAAGGAGGAAGAAGGGGAGGGGGAGGCAGTCAACAAGGGGAGGGTGTCGGGGAGGAGGCGGAGGGAAGAGGTGGAGGGGCAGGAGGGAAGGGAAGGGCGTCGGGCATAGAGAAGGAGGGCTCTCTCCCTCTCTCTCTCTACACACTAAGTCTCTCTTTCTCTCTCTCTCATTGTGGCCGTCCACCATGGAGCCCTAGAGAGAGTCTACATCGCCGTAGCATCGTCGTTATGCTGCCGGATTATTTGCTCGTGCATCTCTGTCTCCTTCGGTGCGCCTCGCTCGTGAAGAAGACGTCAGATCTCGTGAGACGAGATCACGAGATTCTCCGCTTGGATTATCAACATGGATTGCAAAAAGCACATGTCTCATCAACACGCTCACAAGCGTCTCCTCCGTCGTATCAGACTTGAGACAGGAGGTCTCTTCCTTTAGAGACTCGATCGCAACCACGCTTTAAGAGGTAAACCTAGTACTTGTTTGTGGTTTAGATGAAACGATCCGAGAAGTGTTCTTGGATCATGTGGTTCATCGCTGAAATTTTTTAAATTCTGCTGTCTCGGGCAACTAGTATGACTAGTCGCTCTCGACCGCATACGATGCGATCCTCACGCTTCCGTGATGCGCTTAAGGATCTTCCCATATCCTTCAATATGTGGATAGCTTTAATAGGTGAATGACATGGCATGAATCCGAATTGATTTTTTGTTACTTTGGAAACTTGCCTCAACCTTCTTTCAATCACACATTCCCAATTTTCATAGTATGAGTCATTGGTTAGATTCTGTAATTCGAACAATTTTGAATGTCTCATTTATTCTTATAAAGAGTCTACATGATTTAGATATTTTCAATACTATCACAATAAAATAAAAGAAAGACTTAACTTAAAATCAAACATTAAGAAAGCATTTTAGATTTAGTTTAATAAAATTGGAAAAAAATTATAAAAGAAAAGGTCGGCCGACGAGGCCAACTAGTCGGTTCAATAAGTCAAGTCGGTTGACTAGTGACCGACTAAGCTCTATTCAGTTCAATCACCCCACCGACTAGACTAATCAGATCGATTAGTCGGCCTAGTCGTTTGATTTTTACTAGCTTATATGGTATTATTGCTGATTTGTCATGATATCCTGGGCTGGTATGCATCCTTAAAAATTTGGAGGGGTTGTGCAATGTTTTCCTTTAGATCTCCCCTTCGTTGAAGGTCGTGATGAGGGATAATGGTGCCTTTCTTTTTTGGCTAGATGACTAGATAGGTCATGGGTCGTTATGTGTTCCAATACCCCATTTGTTTGCACTGCCAACAGATCTAGATATGTTGATATGCGAAGCCAGTGATGATGGATCTTGGTCTTCTCATTTTCGTTCGGAGCTATCAAATGAACATGTGATGAGATTCTTGGCCTTGGATGGAATCCCTTCTTAGCTGACGGGCCCGTCAACAGGTGAGCCCATTATACGAGGGTGGACACTTTACTGTTAATAAGTCCTACAAGGTGCTTTATGCTTCGATGATCTTTGACTTTGGGATTGCTGTGCCAAATTTAAGGCAGATCTAGAGCTGGAGGATTCATTAATGTGGCAAGATTTTCATGTGGATAGTTGGCAGAGGTCAGATGATAGCGAGTGCTTGGAGAGCTAAAATGATAAGGAATTTTGATGCCTCCCATCATTGATTTGTTAGGGGGATTGAAAGACATATTCTTATTGTGCCCTACGTCGAGGAACATCTGAATGGAAGCCATGCTACATGATGTCATTTTTGACATTGCTCACAACTTATGGCAATCTATTAGGCCGTTTGGCAATGTTGTGGTGCATGTGAGATCCAAGCTTATGCTATTTTGTGGGCAATGTGTGGCTTACCAGGAATGGCATAATTTTCCGGAGGAAAGGCTTTATGTATAAAATGTTCTAGAATATTCCAAGATTCTATGGGACTCGATTTTTGTAACTTTGAAACATGATTTGTGAAGTTGAAGTTTTTGGATGCATGTCTTCTGCCATCTCACCCTTTTTACTAAGAAAAAAGAAACATGAACTCCTACTCTCTATCATGCTAGTGTAATTGCAATTAGTGCTTTCTACTTAGAGTGTAGTTGTAGTTTCTACTTTCTAGCCTCTGTGTTGTCACTGAGTTATCATGCACCCATCATTCTTTGCATAAACCCCTCCTGGTGTTGTAGAACTTGAGTAGTAGGATTTCCATCATTAGAGCTTTCAATAACCACACCAGACCTCAAGTTCTACTTTCTAGCCTCCTTATTATCACTGAGTTATCATGCACCCTGTCATTATTTGGAAAAACCCCTCCTGGTGTTGCAGAATTTGAGTAGTAAGATTTCTATGACTAGAGCTTTTGATAACTACACCAGACCTCAAGGTTTTGATTTGGTTTGCAGCTTTTACGTTTAAATAAAGTCTTGGAATCTGAATTTGACTATGAGCTTCGTTATTTATATACTGGAATACTGTTTAATCTTGGAATCATGAAAATATATTGTGCTTGTGATATTCTATTTATACACTTTTCCAGTCAAGTTATATTCTAAATATTAATTACCACATCCGAATAAGTTTTTTTCGTTAAATATCAAAATCTTCGGACAGGTCTTCAAAGGCAAGCACTCCGTCCCATACAGGTCAGGGTGCCCTTTATTAATGAAAGTGAACTTCATTGTTTTTTTAAATTAGATAGTCACTAATCCGTGAATTAGTTAGATTATGAGTTTTGGCAAACCTTATGAAAAGGTCATCAGCGATCCAACTATGGATTGGTCATGCAAGGCATGCTTGCACATGGTTTTTAATCTACTCTTATCAAGCTCTACATGAGGATGATCAACTCAAGCTTCCAACCCACTTGAAGTGGGTTTGACTTGACATGTTTTGGACTTGAGAAATTTGTTCAAGAACTTGCATTTCCTTCGACATTTTGCCAAGCCACATTACAACTTCTATCAATGCAACAAGGGCATTGTTGCAGCAATTATCTGAAGAAGGATTAGTTTCTGTTAAGGCTGACGTATGCATACCTTCCCATGGCTGTCATGCAAAATATTTGCGGAATATAAAGGGAAAAGTGCACATCGTAAATGATGATTGAATGACATTATTTCCAAGCATAACAATTGCTTAATGTGTGAAATTTTAGTAAACCTCAGAGAAAACCTCTTTTTTGCATTTTGCAGATTTTCGGTTCAATAGGAGGTGTTTCTGCTGGTTTCGTATTGGGTAAGGAAGGTCCTATGGTACACACAGGTGCATGTATCGCATCTTTATTGGGCCAGGGTGGATCCCGAAAATACCATCTTACATGGAAATGGCTAAGGTACTTCAAAAATGACCGTGATCGTCGTGACTTGATTACTTGTGGATCTGCTGCTGGCGTTGCTGCTGCCTTTCGAGCTCCAGTAGGTGGTGTCCTATTTGCCCTTGAAGAAGCTGCATCTTGGTAATATAATGCATTTCTTATTTTATCTAATATTTACACTTCCGGAAGTCTACAAATTGAAAATCATATATATACACGCACACACATTTTGAAGTTGTTTGCTCTTAACTTCATAGATTTCATCTAGTTTACAAAATTCTAACAATTCAAAGCAAATATCTGCAAGTGTGGCAAAGAACCATGCAAGGGAAGTTTTTTATCTAGGCTGTTTAGGTTGGAAGTTGGAACTATTTGCCTTAAAGGTTTATTTTAGACTATATATTCATACACAGTTATATTTTGCGCTTGTTCTTGGATAAATTCCAATGCATGCTTTAGAATTTATCTCAGATTAAATTATTCCTACAAAGTCATATTTTGCACTTGCCCTTGGTCCTTGGATAACTTCCTATGCACCATGTGCTTGGAATGTTGGAATAAATGCTTTCCATCACCGTGAAACCCAAAATAACTGCACCTATAAGATTTACATATCCTTCTCGAAAAAGGAAGTATCTACTTTCAGTTTGCTTCTAGTTAGTTTTTTTCCATCTCTGAACTTCACAAGGTGATCATCTTATCTATTTTATTTTTGTTGAGTTATTATACTTATACGGGTAAACGGGTCTTTGGATTAGAGACCGTTTACCCATCATTCTCTATATATTGTACTCATCCCTCCTCATTTGAAAATAGTTTTTAGTGAAAAGTGCCCTAATCTCTAGTGAGGGAGATTAGGGATTGAGAGCCCTCGTGGTTTTTCCCTCTCCGTAGGATTTTCCACGTAAATCCGTGTCTCCATTTTTGTGTGTGCTTAGTGCATTTGATTCTAACATGGTATCAGAGCCTCGTTAAGGCATATGATTGTGTTTTCTGCTGCTCGGAGTGCTGGAAATTGGTTCCACCGTGCTGGAATTTGTCTTTTGGTGGTGATTTTTGATTTCCCTCGTCGCCGATCAACCATATTACGTTGTGGCAACCACTCCACGCATTGTGGAGTTGCTGTGAAGGTCTGAATCCACCCGCAGGCTGTTGCTGTTACTGCTATAGTATTTTTTGGCATCTAAAATTGATCCGAACTCCATTGGTGTTGTGAGGTAAGTTCCCTGGTTGTTGGGGGAACAACCCTTGGTGTGAGCTTTGTGCTCTTAAGTGCTATTGTAGGGGTATAGCCCTTTTCTTGGGACATTTTCTACCCCTCTTTTGCAGGAGAAAGTTGGGTTGTTTATTGTTGTCGACCAAGTGTTCGACAAAAAGCCACAAAGAGCCTCGTTGAGATCTTCTGTGTCTCAAGTTCTTTGTGCTGAACTACTACTCCTATTGTACTCAAGGTGTATGATTAAATGGTTGTGAGAGATAGTCAACGTCTAAAGGCTACGAATTTTCTGGTAAATGATCCCATGATGCTTGGAGCATCCACAGAACCCGACTCGACAAAGGATACCATTATGGAGTTGCAGTCCTTCTTGAAGAAATCATTTACGAAAGAACATGTCTCCTTGAAATCGACAGACAATGGTTCAGCTTTTAATATAAGGAGAACTAGCAATGCTTGCTCTACCAAATCTGAGTGGATTATTGACAGTGGTGCTTCCGATCACATGATAGGTGATCATAGAATTTTTCATGAGTACAAGTTATCTTCTGGAAGAGAGAAAGTTACAGTTGCAGATGGGTCTCCAGCTACTGTTGCTGGAAAAGTAACGATTTCTGTTGTTGATCGTTTTCTCCTTACCAATGCACTTCACGTCCTCGATTTTCCAATAAATCTTTTGTCAGACAGTAAGATTACTAAAGGATTGCACTACAATCTGATTTTTTTATCATAATTCGTGTGTTTTAGAAGACTTACAAACATGGAAGAAGATTGGAATTGGATTAGTTGAGGATGGATTATATCGTCTTCCAGCTCGAGTGGGTCAAGCATTTACATCTGTGATGAAAGCTCGCTTTGAAAAGGACAATTCTACTTTAGTACGAAAATGGCATGAACGTCTTGGTCATATCAATTTTTCTTCTCTACATAAGTTGATGCATGAGATTTTCTCTAGATTGTCTGAGGATGATTTGTAATGTGAGGTTTACCAATTTGCAAAGCAAATACGAACTACATTTCCTGCATCTACTGGTAAATCTACTTATGCATTTGAATTGGTGCATTCTGATGTTTGGGGTCTGTCAAGTGTGAAGAGCATGGGTGGCCATATGTACTACATCACTTTCATTGATGATTTTTCACGGAGTACTTATGTGTACCTTTTAAAACATAGAAGTGAAGTTTCTGCTGCTGTAAAGAACTTTATAAATATGGTAAGCACTTAGTATGTAACAAGAGTAAGAACTCTCAGGACTGATAATGCCAAGGAGTACATGGAAAGTTCCCTACATGTTTTTCTTGATGAGAAGGGTATCATCCATGAAACATCTTGTAGTTACACGTCGCAACAGAATGGGATAGCTGAAAGAAAAAAAATCTTAAATTTGTTGAATGACACAAGAGCACTCCTACTCCAGCGAACTGTGCCAAAGAATTTTTGGGGAGAAGTTGTCTTGACAGTTGCCTATCTAATCAATAGGACACTATCTGCCGTAATCGGAAAGAGAACTCCTTTCTCTGTCATCCATCCAGATACCTCTCCCTTCAGTTTGGACCCACGGGTTTTTGGATGTGTCTGCTTTCTTCACAATTCTGGACCAGGTTGGCGTAAGTTGGATCCAAGAGCTACGAAATGCATCTTTCTTGGGTATTCTGGAACTCAAAAAGGATACAAATGTTATGATCCAGTGGCACGTCGTCTTCATGTAAGTAAGGATGTTACTTTCTTCGAGAGTGAGTCCTACTTCTCTAAGAGATTTCCTCAAGAGGAGTTTGTGAGTACAAATGTTGAGAAAAATGAGAATGGGATTTACTTTCTTGGTGACATGTCAGAGACTATCCATGTGGGGGAGAATAATGAACAAGATAGAGACAAGGACAGTGAAATGCATGCAGATTTGGACAGACTTATAGCAGACGAAAGGGATCAGATAAAGGGGTGGAAGTTGAAGAAGAGATGATACTGAACCAGGATGTCAACCTTTCCTCCGACCATGACGTCAACCCTTACATGAGTGATTTTGGCCATGAAAGCCCTACAAGTGTTTCTCTCCCTCATGATACTCATACTGATAATGTCAACTCTTTACTGGATGAGCATCCCATTGCTAGGAGAAAATCTACTAGAACTATTCGAGCCTCTACTCGTTATCCAGTGGAGGACTTTGTTGCTTATACCAATATGAGTTCAAGATATAAATGCTTTATTACCTATCTAGATGCTCATCATGTTCCCGAAAATTTTGATGAAGCCAAAAAGGATCCGAAATGGAGTAATGCTATAAAGGAAGAAATGGATGCCTTGGTTAAAAATAACACATGGGATATTGTTGATGCGCCTAAGGGCATTCACCTTGTTGGCTCTAAATGGGACTATGCAATCAAATATGATGCGGATGGGAATGTCGACAGATTCAAAGCTCGGCTTGTGGCTAGAGGATACAACCAGAAATATGGGATTGACTACCTGGAAACATTTGCTCTTGTTGCCAAGATGAATACGATCAGGGTTGTTATTTGTCTAGCAACCCATTTTTCCTGGAAAATGTATCAGTTAGATGTGAAAAATGCTTTCTTGAATGGTGATATTAAAGAAGAAGTGTATATAAAAATACCACCTGGGTTTGAAAAGGACAACAAGTGTTGCAAACTAAAAAGATCTTTATATGGATTAAAGCAGTCACCAAGAGCCTGGTTTGAACGTCTCCGTGTGGTTATGATTAAGAATGGATATATCCAAGTGAATGGAGACCACACCTTATTTGTAAGGAGGAATGGCGAAAAAAGATCTATTCTTTTAGTGTATGTCGATGACATGATCCTTACAGGTGATGATGAAGAAGAAATTTTCAGGATAAAGAAAATACTTGCAGGTGAATTTGAATTGAAAGACTTGGGGAAGTTAAAGTACTTCCTAGGCATTGAGATGTCTCGATCTCCATGAGGTATGTGTCTAAGGCAACGAAATATGCTCTGGACTTATTAAAAGATTGTCGCATGTTGGGATGCAAGCCTACTACTAATCCTATTGAGGCAAACCATAAACTGAATAAAGAGGATGGTGACCTTCTTGATGATGCAGGAAATGGTAGGTATCAAAGATTGGTGGGAAATTTGATCTATCCTACCCTTACTGGACTGGATATTACATACACTGTAAATGTGGTGAGTCAGTTCATGCATGCTCCTACTACCTCTCATGCTAATGCGGTAAATAGAATTCTATGCTACATAAAAGGATCACCGAGAAAAGGTCTTATGTTCAAGAAGAATCATGAGGGCACTATTGAAGGATACACTGATGCTGATTGGGCTGGTTCCATTGAAGAAGATCCACCTCAGGTTATGCGGTATATTTGTGCGGAAATTTGGTTATTTGGAGAAGTAAGAAGCATAATGTGGCTCAAGATCAAGTACCGAAGCGGAATACCGAGCTCTTGCCAATGGCGTTACAGAAATTCTATAGCTAAAAATTTTGCTCCATGACTTGGGAATCAAAGTTAGTATGCCAATGCAGATGTTTTGTGACAACAAGGCTGCAATAAATTTGACCAACAATCCCGTAATGCATGACAGAACGAAGCATTTGGAGATTGATAGACACTTCATCCGTGAGAAGATTGATGATGGACTGTTGTGTCTGCCTTACCTGAAATCTACTAATCAAGTTGCTGATTTCTTCACAAAGGGGCTGCCTACGGTACAATTTGAGTTGAATGTAGGCAAGTTGAGCATGGTGGACATGTATGCCCAACTTGGGAGGTGTTGAGTTATTATACTTATACGGGTAAACGGATCTTTGGATGAGAGACCGTTTACCCATCCTTCTCTATATATTGTACGCATCCCTCCTCATTTGAAAATAGTTTTTAGTGAAGAGTGCCCTAATCTCTAGTGAGGGAGATTAGGGATTGAGAGCCCTTGTGATTTTTCCCTCTCCGTAGGGTTTTCCACGTAAATCCGTGTCTCCATTTTTGTGTGTGCTTAGTGCATTTGATTCTAACAATTTTCATGGGAAACATTTGTTCAAGATCCTTGTATACCTTCATTTAAAAAAAATTCCTAACCCTTTTCTTCTCATCTGAGTCCAACTTTGCATTCTAAAAGTGTAGGTCAGGATCTTGGTGGACGTTATAGACCCATGAGGCTTTTGATTCGTAGACTTCATGGATCTACATTGACCCCATTAGTCAACATTAACTCTCTTCCCATTTATATCTACCGTCTATTCAGAGTAGCCACAACCACCACTCTTGAAATTTCACCAATTTGTGTAAGTGGTGAGATAAAGAAAGGAGTAGACGTGTATGGTATGAGTACGTGTCTGTGAGCACACGAAAGTGTACATATCGAGTTTCTGTTTAAAATATTGAGATGTATAGGGCAATCTGTTTACATTAAAATTCTACAGAAGTATTATACTCAAAAGCTTCATACCAATGACCCCTTCCTTCCACAAGTGTGCACACCTCACTCCATTTGATAAAAGACCTTCTCACACCATGTGCCCCTATAAGTCACGAAGAAATCTCGTGCATAAAATGTATGTCGAGTGCCATGTAAATGGGTAAGCGGATCTTGGGAGGGGATCTGTCTAACCTTGGCCATATATGTGTCTCCCCCTCTTCCATTTCAAGTGATAAGAGAAAACAAAAGAAACTAAAGCCCTAGTTGCTATGAGCAACATGGACATTTTCTCCCAGTGATTTTTCCCTTCCAGTGTGGAGGGTTTTCCCGTTAACCACCGCCTCTTTGTGCACTTATTGTTTTACATGGTATCAAAGCCTCGTTTAGGCCTTGGATTGCATCTTCCACTGTTTGAGGTTCTGGAAGTTGGTATTCACTGTGCTAGACTTTTTGTAGTTGATTGTTAGCTTCTCTCGCCATTGGTCCACTATATTACATTGAGGCAATCCATCCATGGTGTTGTGGAATGGTGGTGGAGGTTTGAAGCCACCAACAAGCGGTTGTTGCTGCTGCCGATGTAGTATTTTTTGCATTTAAAATTGTCCTGAGCTCCATTGGTGTTGTGAGGTAAGTTCCCTGGTTGTTGGGGGGAACAACCCTTGGTGTGAGCTTCGTGCTCTTGAGTGGTGTTGTAGGCGTGTAAATCGTTTCTTAGGGACATTTTTGTCCCTCTTTTGTAGGAGTGAATTAGGTTGTGTGTTGTTGTCCACCAAGTGTTCGACAAAATGCCACAAAGGTCTGGTGCAATGTTGAAGGAGGATGATGACGTTCAACGGTATTAGGAATCCTCTTGAAGGTCTTTCTATGTGTTGGCTAGGATTTTTTTCCTTTGCTCGATGTTGGGATCAGTTGAGTGGAGCCGAAAATCCCCGTGCGCTCTTCCCTTGGTTATGGTTGGATTGGAGCTTGAACTCCACTGTAAATGACATTGGGTTCAAATTCTCGTACAGTTGTTGTGCCTCTCTTCTTGTTGGGCTGCAAAGTCCTACTAATGTTGGTTCTCTAGGGCTTGCACTAAAATTGGAGTGATTGTTTTCGGCATGGTAGTTTGCTTCTTAGCTTGTCCGTTCCTTAACTGAACTGTTGCAATGATCAGAAGTTGGTTGTTGCGATTTCAAAGTTGTATTGGTGTGTTTCTTCTATCATGGCAGGTGATCCAAAACTTAAATGGATAATTGATAGTGGTGCAACTGACTATATGTTGGGTGATCCAAACTCTTTAGGCCTATAAATTGGCCTTTGGCAAAGTCCACGTAGCCCTTATTGATGGATCTCATGTCACAATTGTCGGGAAAGGAAGTATTTATCTTCTTGATAAATTTGTTATCTATAATGCACTTCATGTTCCAGACATGCCTCTAAATCTATTGTATGTTAGCAAGATAACAACATAATTGAACTGTAAACTTGTCTTTTCTTCTGAGCGTTGCATGTTGCAAGGCTTGGTGACATGAAAGAGAATTGGGATCGGTTTAGTTTCTGACAGTTTGTATCGTCTACCAATTGAAGTAGTAACCGCTTTAAAGATTGTGATTCAAGGAAGAAAGAATACGAATGAGTGTAAGCATCAAGTCATTTAATGGCACGAATGTCTTGGTCATGTTCCGTTCAGTTATATTAAAGAATTATTTCATGTATTATTTAAAGACTTAAACTTTATGGACTTAGTGTGTCACGTTTCTTTGAAGACAAAGCACACTCGTGCAACTTATCTTGTTTCTGAGAGCAAGACAGGTGAGTTGTTTGAGCTTGTTCACTATGATGTTTGGGTCCCTCATTCCCACTCATAATGGTTACAAGTACTTTGTTACTTTGATGACTATTCTAGAAGCACATTTGTCTATTTACTTCGTGATCTAGGGGAAGTAATCAACCATGGAAGGCCGTATCGATATCGTTTCGATCCGCCCAGAAATGGAAATATCGGGATATATCGACGATATATCGACGATATCGGTGGAAATGTCGAAAATTGGCTCAAAAAAGCCAAATTTTTGGCATTTTTTCAGAAATTAAGATCATCCAAGATATTGGAACAACAAATAACCTACAAGTACACACTTATATCACACATATCGGTCATTTATAGACCATATATCGCACATATCGGTCATCATATCGAACATATCGTTGTTAATGTTTATTCCTGACCTTTAGATATTGGAAATGGATTCCATTCAAGTTCTTATAGCATTAAATAACTTACAAATATACACTTAGATGACACATATAGATCATTTGTGACTATGATCCTTATATTACACATATCGATCATATCGAAATATCGCTGGTACTGTTAGTTGTTGACCTATATATATATATATATATTGAAAATGGAGTTCATCCAAGGTTCTTAGATCACTAAATAGCTTACAAATATACTCTTAGATCACACATATCGATCAATCTATGAAGCTTATATCACATATATCGATCATTTTGAGCATATCAATATTAATGTTTGACTCCTAACTTATAGATATTTTGTTTTTTGAAGAATTGACTTATAGATATTGGAAATCGATTTCATTCAAGTCTTACAACATGAATAACTTGTAAACATACACCAAGTGAAGAACCATTGTATGCACCCTCCTGTCGCACCATACCCTACATAGTATGGGGGTCTCGCTGCCTGGTCAGCGAGCCTGGGGGGACTAGGGGGCCCATGTTGTCCCCCCTTGCGGGGGTATGGGGGCAACGCCCCCGACCCGAAATAAAATATATATAAACCATTGTGTGTTTTAATACTAGGTGTAGCTAGATATATGTGTTTTAATACTAGGTGTTGAATCAATCTTCCATGAATAATAGCATTGACATATAGAGATATCGGCGAAATATCGATCGATATTCGAGATTTTTTCTACTGAAACCAGTCATTTTTTACCGATATGAGCCGATATGGCGATATATCGGCGATATATCGTCGATATCCATGTAAAAGGATATACTGGGTAATATCGAAACCCCTACCCTGTCGAAACCGATATATCGACGATATATCACCGATACGGCCTTCCATGTAATCAACACTATAAAAAGTTCTTCAATCTTATTAAGACATAATGCAGGAAAGTGATCAACCGTTTCAGGTCTGATAATGCGTATGAATATTTGTCTAAGAAGCTGCAAGGACTTTTTAGTGTTAAAGGAACTATACATGAGATTTCTTGCAGTTATACCTCTCAATAAAACAATGTTGTAGAATGGAAGAACACACATCGTCTTGAAGTTAGCAGAGCGATCTTATTTCAAAGGAACCTTCCTAAACGATTATGAAGAGGGGCGGTTCTCACAAGTGCATTCCTTATAAATATGATGCCTTTAAGACGACTGAACATGGTGATTCCTTTTTCTTTTCTTCAGTCCGAGAATAAGACATTTGCTCTTCCTCCAAAGACTTTTGGGTGTGTTTATTATTTCCACAATTGTACACTTGATGTGAAGAAACTTGATGCTCGTGCAATGAAAGGTATTTTTCTTGGATATTCTCCTACTCTTGAGTATATATAATCAAGAATTTCTCAAGCTCTCAAGTGTCCTTAAGCTCAAGTGCTATCATTTTACATATTTTTCTTGAGCACAATTTTCTTTCGATCACTCTTATGTTCAAAACTTTAATTCAAGGAAGCACTTTAAAGACAAGTTAAAATCATTTTTAACTAATACATGCTCTTATCGAAAGTTGTATCGAGGTATCTGGATTAGGGGTTCTTTTTTCAACTGCGGAAGGAGAAATTCTTTATTGAAGATTGTTTAAGGAAGAGGCTAGTTGTAAAAGAGGTCAAACTACTCTTATTAGACAAAATAACAAATAACGAAGAGAAACTTCCATGGAAGTGTAGAGGAAGAATCTTAGAAGAAGTTTCCAAGTTGTGGTTTTGCATTCCTGGGTTTCCACGTAAAATATGTGTTTGTGTAACTTAGTTTTAGTTGCAATTTTTAATTGCATGACTTAATCCCTCCTTTCTTCTACTAGTTAATTTCCTTTGGTATCAAAGTATACAACAAACCTTAGAGGTGTAACGGTTTATTTGCATGCATGCCACCCTCGAGGAATGTGGCTACCTATATTGCTGTTGGATTCTCGATCTTAAAGCCTCCTCACTTTTATGGAAACAACTTATCTAACTGGAAAAGCATAATGGAGATTTTTGTACAATTCATTGATTAGTGGTTATGGACATGTATCTCTAAGACCTTTGCTAGAAGGAAGGGAATTTGATGAGAAAGAGATGAAAGAAATATAGAAGAATTCCAAATCTACAAACCTTCTATATTGTGCTCTCTTGAAGATTAAAATTGAGTATCTCAATATTGAAACACACATGAGATATGGATACGCTCTTGGTTACATATAAAGGGATGAAGAAGATGTAAAGGTCCAAAATCTCCATGCTTATTCGAGAATATTAAATATAGATGTTGCCTAGAGATATAAGAGAAATGTACAATCGATTCACTAAAATAGTGAACAATTTTAAATCACTTGGAAATACTTTCATCAAAAGAGAGTTGGAAGCCAAGATAACCAAGTCACTAAATAGTGTTTGAAAATAAAAAACTCATTGTAATCAAAGAGACAAATGATATTTGATGAAATGGAAATAGACGATCTCTTCAGAAACCTCATTGCATATAAAGTGAAGAAAAACCAAAAGAAGATGCAATTGGAATAAATTAAGAAGAAAAATCTTGCCTTTAATGCATGGGTTATGGGAAATAATTGACAAAATGAAGAAGATGATGGTGATCAAGGCACTTTTGACTCACATATTCAAGAAGTTCTTAATCAAGCAATAAGAATAGCTTCATAAAGAAAAAAAGAGAAGGAAAAGATGAACTTGTTGTATGCTATGAATGCAAAAAGAAGGTTACATACATGGAGATTGTTCCTTTCTCAAGAAAGAGTTAGAGAAAGGAAAGAAGAAAGTTGAGTTTAACCAAATAAGAATTTCAAAAAGAACTTCACAAAGAAAGCATTCCAAGTAACAAGTATTTGTTAGTCAATGTATGTGAGGAAAAACATCATAATGGTCTTGACAGTGTCCATGCTTTCAATATATGTACATGCGTTATAGGGAGTAGTATTTCTTGCTCAAAGACTTCGGTTGTGAGTGGTACTAAACCACAAGCTTCCCTTCTTTTTTTCTTTGTATCATATCGTGGTAAGCATAGAAGGCATGTGACACATTCGTCTCAAGAGAATATGTATCTCGGACACCATCCCCAATTTTTTGGTAGTCCTACAGAGTTGAAATCAAAATTAATTACTTGAATAGAAGGAGAACTCTAGAGCTTCATTATATAAGCAGAATCTTAGGGTTAGGGTTTAAGAAAGAGTTGATTCTTATATAATGAGTCGATCAAAATACTCATAGGGTTAAGGTTTACATTTAAGCACTCAATAATCCCCTTCAAGCTGGAGCATATATAAATCATGCTCAGCTTTTTACAATATTTCTCGAACTTTGTGAGCGTGAGTGGCTTGGTGAACATATATGATGTCTGATTTGTAGATGATACGTTGTGATTATGAAGCATCCCTCTCTATATTATATATCTAGTTTAGTGGCAGTCAACTTACACATATTTGGTGTGTTGCATGTGCGGTTGTCACATCTGAGCTCCATGGTATTGCTGGAATGATATGAAAATATATGAGTAGGTATCGAATCCATACTAGTTCTGTTGATGCATGAGTCATGTCTCGGTATTCACTCTCAACACTTAAGTGGGAGATCGCTACTTGTTTCCAAAGCATTAAATGTTGGATTTCAGTTTCATTTCGATAAGCCTGGAAAGAGAAATTCGATGGAATTTTGGTGGAAATTCGATGAAATGGCCAGAAATAGCGGAAATTATTTGAAAACTCATTTTTTCTAAAATTAAGATTTCTGGTATTCTTTAACTCAATAAATGAGATAGAAATACATTGTTTTTTGCTAATAGTAAGTTATTAACATGATATATTACATTAAATTTCCACGTTCTAACAGTCAAAAAAGTAGTATCCTGCTCAAAATCAGTATCATTTGGAATCGAAAGTAGAAGCCATTAGTTTCATCTGTTGAATATAAAGAGAATGGTGACACGTGCAATAATAACAGAGAAAAACATAGGCCAACAAAGAGTTACTAGCAAATGATATCTTATGTAAGAAATTGAAGATCAAAATGATAGCTTAGAACTTGTAACTAACCAAAATACCTTGAACTTAGAAAAATATTTAATTTTAGAAATAAAGTAAGACACACATATACTGACACCAACACAAATCTTTCTAACATTTATGTCTAATGGATGCATTATATAGCATGTGATCGTAAAATATAGCTATACAAGACACACAAATCAATTAACACCAAGAAACTATGTAGCATTCACAAGCATAATCTATATCCAACATGATGAGTAGGCAAATACTTGCAGTTACAAATTTTGGATTTTGGAAGGTTGCTAACAACCTATCACTCGCATAGACGCACGTACACCTTCTAGTAGAGAGAGGGCGCAAGAAAGCAGAGCCTTAAATTTCATTTTTCGATTTCCTTTCACCACTATCCGAAAAGAGAAATTTCGGAGAATTTTGGTGAAATTGTCGGAAATCTTGAAATTGACTCTAAACTTGAGTTTTTCCAAAAACTAAGGTTTTTAATATCCCTAAGTCGATAAATAAAATAGAAATGCACACTTATTTGTAAAATAGAATTGTAAATATAAGTTTTGAAGTAATATCATCATCATAATCATCCCACATGTTGATATGTAGAGCAACATGTTGCCTATAGTAAGAACTATATGCTAAACTGGAAGCAAAAGATATGATAATCACCTCATCAATAAGAATGAGGCGACACATATAATAACTACTAATCAAACATATATATCAAAATAAAGAAAGAACAAAAAAATAAATATCATCAGTTAAAACTTGAATTTAACTCTTAAATCTTGTGTCTAATTGATTAGGTTTGGATTTCGATCTAAAATTTAGAAACTAACTAAAGAAACTTGTTCAAACAATGTAAAGAACTCTAACAACTCAACACATCAATGAATAAATAAATGAAAATTCATTAATATATGTAAATTTCGATGAATGTAAAGAGTAGATTCGCTTATTTTGTTGTTTTACCCAAATGACATGCAATTTCGATGAAATTTGGTTGACATTTTGATGATATTTTGTTGAAATCATGGAAAAAGAAATAAGGTAGCATTTTAATTTCGACGACCTAGAAAAATAGAAATTTTAGAGGAAATCAGTGGAATTTCATTGAAATTTGAGGCCATGCTTGTTTCATGCTTCTCCAAGTAAATAGATTTCATGCCAAGTAAGTGCAAAAATCTATAAAAGATTTTCTATTTACTATGCATCCTCCATAGTTTGCATCTGAATAGGCCTTGAGATTGAAGTTGTTGCCTTTGGTGAACAGTAGTCCTTTCCATGGAGAGGTTTTGATGTACCTTAAGACCATCATGCATGCACAATTGAAGGATAGTCCATGATCTGAGTCAACCGACTCGATTTCCCAATAACAAGAGATGTATCTAGTCGAGTGATAACACACAATAATTTGCCCACTAGTCGCATATATCGACCAACATCTTTAATAGCTCATGGCGCGTAGATGGGTCCCCTAGGATACATGGGTATATATGTTGCCTTGTATTATGTCATCTCTGTTTCCTAAAGCAGGTTCGTATCATACCTTCAGTGGGACATAACTAATCCTTACTTGGATTTAGTTATTTCAATCCCCAAAAAGTATCTTGGTGACCCCCAAGTATTTGATCACAAACTGTTTTGCTAGCCCTTCCTTCTCTTCTAAAATACCATCAGAGTCATCTCCTATAAGGGTGATGCCATCTACATAGACAAACATTTCCATGGTTCTTTTTCACTCTTTCTTATGAATAAAGAATAGCCTACCGAAGATCTGATGAGGCCCAGATTTCATACTACTTCTGATAATTTCTGGAACCAGACACAGAGGCTCTTCTTGAGTCCATATATGACCTTGCATAATAGGCAAACCTTCTAACACTTACCTTGAGCCTCAAAGTTGAGAGGTTGTTGCATGTATATAGGAGGGCATTCTTCACATCAAGCTGATGTAAGGGCCAATCAAGCTCCATTGCAACTGCCATGAGAATTCGTATTGTAGATATATGGGTAACTGGAGAGAATGCGTCGAAGAAGTCGACACCATAGGTCTGTGTGTACCTCTTTGCCACTGGTCATGCCTTGTAGCAAGCAATCGACCCATCTGGATTGTACTTCACTGTGAACACCCATCTGGATCCCACTATCCTATTGTCGCCAGGTGGATCAACTAGCGTCTAGGTGCTTCAAGAGATTAGCGCATGTATCTCTTCTTCCATTGCTAAGCGCCATCTAGAATGTCTCGGCATGGGTATGAGGGATAACTGTATCGGAGATTGCTTGAAAGAACTGTTTGTTGAAGGAGCCAAGTCCAGAGAATGACATAACAACAGAGATGGGATGCATGGAACACTATCAAGTCCTCTTCTGTAGAGCTATCGGAAGGTCAACTGTATCATTAACTAGATCATTGGTTGTACTTGTATCTGTATCCATGGATGTAACAGTGCTATTAGTATGTAAAGACTCAATCGAAGGGCATACCTGAGGAGATGGTACCAGCTCAAAAAGGGGTGTGTCTCTGTAGAGTAGCAGCCTTGTAACGATCAACCTGTGGAATGAGAACAAGAAGAGGAGCTGTATAAGATAGTGAAGGGTACATGTACATCACACCTAGAGTAGGGAAGGGACTCAAAGAATGTAACATATGTACTTATGTTGTTCTTCTTGGACTGAGGGTCTTAGCATCCATAGTCCTTTCAATTCTTAGTATACATTAGGAAAACACATTTCACTACTCTGCAATAAGCTTATCCTTGCTAGGATCAAGTAGATGAACAAAGGCGACACACCCAAAGACCCTGAGAAGAACATGAAACACGGCTTTCTGGCCCGTCCTTGGAAAAAAAACCTTAATAGGTACTTACTCATCAATGGACGTAAATGGCATAAAGTTCATAAGAAATATGGTGGTTAGTACGACATCCCCCAAATATCAAGATGGAACATAATAATCTATGAGAAGGGTACACACAATGTCAAGGATATGTAGATGTTTGCATTCATCCACTCCATTTTGTTGGGATGTATGGGTAAAAGTAGTCTGATGTAAGATCTCATGTGAGGATAGAAAAGATTGCATATCATAAGAAAGAAACTTCCTAGTATTATCAGATCGAAGGGTTTTGATCCAAATTGAGTTTCTACTTCATTTATAAAGCAAACAATAATATGAAAACATCGATCTTATTTTTCAATGAGAAGGTCCATGACACATGAGAAAAATCATCTACAAGAACCAAATAGTATATGTTTCCTAGACGATCAAGATATCAGTCGGTCCCCATATATCAAAATGGATGAGCTCAAAAAAACTACTGGAATGGATGGCAACAAATGAAGGAAAGGAACTCTTCTGGTGCTTCCTAGTTGGCAGGCCTCATGCTCTAGGCTGACAATAGGAGTGAGATGGGGAAGAACCTGACGAAGCTTTTGAAGGGAAGGATGACCTAAATGTTGATGCCATAGAGCACCAAAAGGCGCAAACAAAGGAGTCCTAGAGTATAAGCAGCAGTCCTGGATTACTAGACGACATGGTAGACACTCCCTTCTTCATGACCTGCACCAATCATCCTCTCAATCAATAAATCCTAAACCAGATGGGGCGACAAGTGCAATAATCTTGCCCTAAATGTCATTAGTGGTGCCAGTGGTAGGGATAACTAGGTGGCTCAGGGTACTATAGGCCTCCTCAATAGTGTGGAGGAAAAAAATGATTATTTGGTCGTAGGTTGCAGCGTAGCCCCAATCGAGTCTTGCCAAAAAAACCAAAATAGCCATGCATTGGAGGTGTTGCTTTTGTGCATGGCAGGTGCATCTAGGAATGCAATTGTTATATCGTCGAAACAAGGATTTTCATAGAGAGAAGTACTCAGCTAGGGAACGACCTGCTTGCTTTATATTCATCATCTCGAAATAGGTATGGTACATCTTGATAGATTATTTCTCATGTCTATATGTAACTTTATTATAAGTCCACATGTAATGAGTGGTGGTGTCATAGACCAGATTGCCTGCAATACTGTTGAAGAAATTGACCATGATCCAGGAACTGATCATATGGCTATCTTTCTCCCATGTGCTTATCAGCAAAATCTGACACAACAGAATATGTTCCTTGTCGTATCCTCGTACGATCATGAAGAACATGCTGAACCACCTGGGATAATTCGTCTAGTCCAATTTGGGAATTGAGTCGATCTAGGGTAGGCGAGTGCTCGCTCCCTCAAAATCCCTAAGATGTCATTTCTGACTTGAACATCTCTAACTAGGATGTCAGCCTCGCTACAGAAAGAATATCAAGATCCAGATAAGATCATTCCAGAATCTGTGGAAGTTGTCGAACCCAAGAGAGGCCGGATGGTGGAGATGGGAGTGAACAATTGATGATGTTCATGTTTCATGAAGCAATTGATGGTGAGCTGAGACACAGAGGGTGGTGCGTGAGGGTATAATTGTGGCATATTAGGGTAGCAGCATGAAGGGTGACGACCTGGTAGTGATCCAAAGGTGGTAGTAGTAGCCTGGCAGTGGTAGAAGATGAACTAGTGGAGCGGTGGCCTGACGATGATCTAGTGGCATGCGACGGCTTCGTAAAGGAGGTGGTGAACGATGATGGTTAGGCAGAAGGGGATTCGGGATGGAGGGCTTCATCAATGCATGAGGGGGGAGGGGCTCTGGGTGGGGGGCACTTCGGGACTGTGCAACAACAGAGGCTTTATGCAGAAGGGTTGCGGCAGTATGGAAGGAGGAGATGGGTTGGCGGCAATGCTGAGACACGAGATTGGGCGGGCAGAAGGAGATGCAGCGGGGGGGGGGTGGTTGGGAATCCCTCTGGCACCAAGTTTTGCTTGAATAGAATGAGAATCCTAGGCCTCCTTATATAGGTAGAGTCCTAGGGTCAGGGTTATAGAAAGAGTCAATTATTATATAGTGAGTCGACAGGAATACCCCTAGGGGTAGGGTTTACTATTAAGCAGTCAACATATAGTATATAACATGGTAGTATCACATATCAGTTGATATCGGTACTAACTTGTATATCGTTTTCCATATATATTGATCGACATCTCTCAAGATATCACCTATATATTGACATAATCGATCATCTCGAACAAAAGTTGAAACTTTAAATGCAAATCTATCCCAGTTCAATTGATATTTCATTGATATCGGTTCTCCATCTCACCATATCATGCCTGCAACTTCTTCTTGGCTCCGAAGAAGACTTCCTTAAAGTGATTTTTATAAATTTAAATGCATTTGAGGTGGATTTCTTAGGGATTTTCTTGTTTTTTATGATTTATTCCTTATTTTTGAGTTATATCCTAGTGTTAAGCATTAGGCTACGATTTCTTGTATTTATTGAGATTTTAGGGACATGTTATTTAGAATTTTTAATAAATATGTTGATACTCTAAATTATCATTGATTTCTTTTAAAAATTGTAATATACAATCTTAAATGTCAAAATTCCCCTCGAACAAGCACTCCCACCATAGTGATTGTCGCGTACTCCATCATCATTGTCACGAGATTCCAAAGCTCATTCACATTGTTGTCGTGTCGCCCATGATTTCGGTCCATCTCTACTATCATTGTTGTTTGTCCTCCCACGCGATGGATTGCAAACTAGCATTTATTTTTTTTATTAATTTAAAAACATATCTATTTTTTATAATGTATGATTAATTTAAATAAATATCTATTACTTTTTATAATGCATTATAAATTCCAATGTACTATATATATTATTATTGCATGGATTTCATTTTTTGATAGCTCTTAGCAGTTAACACTATGATATGTACGATGTTATGTACAACAATGTGTTAACTATAACCTCCATCTTGCCAATAAGAGTGTATTTGAATGTTACTTATTGTTCTAAGAACTAAGACGATCTTAATTTGCAAGAAAATCATTTTTTTCGAGCTATTTTTGATATTTTTACTAGCATCGTTGATATACTTCGATATATCCCCAATATACCATTTTCTCGAGTTACCGATATGATATTGGTTTTGATATTTTGAACCTTGGTAAATAACTTATCGGTGATACATTGGAAGATGGTGTTATGTAGCCAAATCCATGCCATCTAATTATCTTTTACATGCATGGCATGATTTCCCATCTTCTCGAGGGTATTAGACTAAAAAAATAACCCTTTACAAATACCATGAATATCCTTGATTATTTGGTATAATTGGTCTTGTCCAACTTCAATTTCTGATCGATAAATATGTGTTGACTATTTTTTAGTGTCCAATCTCTTCTCTGTATCATTCTTGAATTGGGAGGGGCTTCCGTGTATTACCCATAGGTGAGGAGGTAGGAAGTGAGGACCCATCAAGCGCACCATGCAACAAGATGAGGGGAGCCCATGTGAGGATGTTGAGAAAAGGGAATTCACGGTCTTGAGCATTTCGAGTGTGAATGAGTTGGGTTGCTCTGATACTAAGTGGAAGGAAGAGAATGGAGTATTTATTTCAATAGACCTCTATCTCTTTTATGGGATACTGGTTATGATACAACACGAAGAAAAAAAATGGTGAAGCCTTCTACTATAATCAGGGTCGTCTAAATATATTCTTGCTCAAATCCATGTTGAAAGATTCGATTATTTTTTACGCTGGTTGTCGACTACCTAACGCAACCCCTACAAGGGGGGATTTGAACCCTGGTCTTTTGGGTGGTAGGCACTACCAGCAGACCATTTAAATGGGTTTAGCATAAAACTCCTTTTTTTAATACTGGAGAAATTGATAAAACAAGAATAAATCATATGAAATGGAGAAGTTGACAACTATTTTACTCTTTTTCTATAAATTCCATCATGTCTAATTAGGGTTTAGCATAAAACACATTTTTTAGAACTAAACATGTGGAAATTCACAGGAACTTCCTACGAGACAGTGTTGCAAAAAGAAATCCCTTTGAAGTTCATCAAAATAGAGGAGCTTGACACGTGTAAAATCAGTGTTGAATGAATGTTCAAGTCATCGGCAACTTCTATACTAGAAATATATCTATCGCTACTTCAGAGGGTTTACATTTATCAAGCTTAAAATTGCATCTTATATTAGTAAATTTGCTCAGTCGTATCTACCAACTTGCAGCCACACGCACATGCATATAGATACATACATGCATGCATGCATGCATATTTACACATAAATACATACACAGATCAGATACATACATATATATACATACACTCATATATATATATATATATATATATGGCTATGGTGTTTTACCTACTACATAGGATTGAGAGGGTGCATATTATAAGCCAAAGAGAACAAATGGGTGGTTATATGAGGTGATCAATAACAAGTAGTCGCATGTGTGACAGATAAAAGGAAAAAAAGTGTAGTGTATTGCAAGAGGAGTTTATGTTTGCGTTCATGAAGCGAGAGTATAGCGGTCTATTCCAAGGTCACAAAAGTCGGTAATCGGAGGTCACTGACTACTGACTAAGGATTAATGGGCAATCGGGCAAGTAAGCATATTAAGTCGGACTTTAGTTGGTTTTATATTTTTTAAATATTTTAAATACGTAGATCATTTTTATGCGTATATTCTTATATATTTACATGGATTTGTACATTTTCTATACTATCATAATGAAGTAAAAGAAACAATTGAATTCCAATCAAATATTAAGCATCGTACATTAAGTTTGCATTTTTAAATAGACTCCCTGAAAATTTGGTTGACTAGTCGGTCGGACGACTATTCACTGATTAGTCTTAGTCAAGTCGGCCACCACCCCTTACCCACCCCACCCCTCGTCTCGTCTAAAAAGGTCTGACCAAAAGGTTTAGTACGTCATTTTTTGCAAGCTTGATCTATTTTGTTATTTGTTGCAGTATTAAGATGTATACGGCTGTTTTTCACATAAAATTATATATCCCATCTTAATCTTTAAGTGTGTTTTCAGCTAAGAGTATATATTTGTCTGTCTATGTATGACCAGGTGGAGGAGTGCCCTCTTATGGAGGACATTTTTCACAACTGCTGTAGTTGCTGTGGTTCTAAGAACATTAATAGAACATTGCCGGGGTGGAAACTGTGGATTGTTCGGAGAAGGAGGATTGATAATGTTCGATATGAGCTCCAGTGTTGCTACATATGGGACATCTGATTTGATTGCAATATTGCTTCTTGGAGTCATTGGAGGTATTTTTGGAGGTCTTTACAACTTTCTACTGGACAGGATTCTTCGCACCTACAGCTTCATTAATGAGTATGTATCACTTTTTAACATAAATATTTGTGTATCACTTTTTAACATAAATATTTGTTTGGAAAGGGGAAAACTCATTTTTTATATATAAATGAGAAAAATAGCTTTATTTTGTCTTTTCTATCAATTAGTGTGATCCACGATAGCTATCGTAGCTGAAAGAGAAAGTGAATTTCGAGGGCACTACTAATTTGTTTGCTTGCTTATCCTTCATTTTGTGTTTCTAATTTCCATTTGGAGGGTTACGTCTTTCTGCTTATTTTCTAGACTTTACCTGCTTTGCTGTTCATATACCACCTCTTGAGAAGTAGTCTATTTTGTCTGTATTTTTTTGTATAGGATTTATGCCTTTATTATCAATTTTATATTGTGACATAATTTAGAACAATCTTTCTTATTTGGAGGTTTTGAGTTACCTTTGACAACTTGGCTGACCTCAGGGTGTAGTCATCCCTGATCACCTAGGTGTATATAAGAATTGATTGGGATAAAACTGGAGTCAGTGACTGGGATCCTTACTTTGTTCATAGCTCAGGAGTTAATGGCTATCCATGTGTCCAACACACTTAATGCTGGAAGAGGTTTGGGTGGATTTCATCTCTCCTTCTTATGCAAGTTCATATATTCACTTCTGATGCTATATAAACCACTTTATAATTTCTTTTCATGTGTAAACATTTTATCATATATGTTTACTTTTTTCTTTCTATCATAATGTATCCTCTCTCCAAGTATTCCGACTATTGCCATGGTTGTGGCTATTTTTCTGTTTAGGCATATTGTAATGGAGTAATGTAAAGCTTTAGTATATAGGATTTAAAATGTGAAAGGGATCATATGTTTGTGTTTAATGGGTTTCCTTATCCATCAAATGGAAATGTTATATAAGCACTTCTGTTACTTCGAAAATTCTCTTCCCTGCTCTGTCAGAATCACCTCAAAATCAATATGAATTAATGCGTTAAATTATTGAAGTTATAACAAAATCATGATAGATAATTGTTAGAAAATATGGAACGTGGAAGCATATCAAAAATAAAGATAAAATATTTAGGACGCTTGGCCTACACGACCTTCATTCATCAAATAAAGATGGTACAATGACACACTTGTGAGGCGTAGCCTCTACTTGGGACGCTTGGCCTACACGACTTTCTCAACTCGCGACCAACATGGCCTACCATACTTCTGGCCTAAACTCGCGACCAACATGGCCTACCATACTTCTGGCCTACACGACCTTCAAAGAAAAATAAATGAAGGATAAATCCTTACTAGTGATATGGCCAACACGGCCTTAAACTTGACATGCATAAAAGGAAATGGTCAACATGACCTTAAGCATGATCAAAACATGAAATGGCCAACATGGGCCTTAGAGAAAGAAAGTGTCAATAAAATGAAATGAACATTGTGCAGTTGCGTTGAAGAATCCCACGACCACTTGTGTGCATCTTGCACATTGTCCTTATTTATGATTGGAAGGGTTCAACATCAGTCAGACATCACCCCACTCATAGGGGCTTATCTAGCAAACATCACAGTTTCCACTATCAAAATGTTCATTCTTGCCATAGCATTGGCAACTACTCCTTGAACTTGATTGCTTGAGAAGAGGAGTGGTGATATGGGAAAATTGAATTTCCCATATTCCACGCCAACAATATAAGTGATTGAATATGATTGCCCTAAACAATAAGAACAATATGCTTCTACTCATTTCTCTCCTTAGAAGAATCCCCATCTCCCCTGCAAATTAGCTCCACATAACCTGTAGATAGCTCCTCACAGCACGAGCAACTTGCTTTTGATTCCAATTTGCAATTAGTGTAGGTTTCCACAAGCAAAACATAAATGCCACAATAACCATGATGGGCAATCTTGAAATGTGAAATCTTGAAAATAGAAGGGGTAAAATAGAGAGAGTCAAATTTCCCCAATTTTCCCAACGTTAAAACATGTTGATAGAATTGTAACTCCCTTTTGCAACTTCCTCTAAAATAACTTCGCTCGTGAAAACTACCAATAAGGATTTGAGGAGAGGTAGTTACTCATAACTCCAATAACCTCCAAGGCGTGTGTAATTTCCTTGATGAAGAGATAACCATCCTACCAAAGGTGTAACCTCCAAAGATGCAATCAACTTGTACACATGGCGCCACAATATTGGTCACGTGACAACGCTCTTTGAACAAACAAAGGAAAGGAGGAAAAATGCTTCAATATGGATCGAAACCTCCTTTTTGCTCATTCTTGAGCGTTCTTCGTGCACCCAAGAAAACTCCAAGAAGAAAGCCAAAGGGTGTGTGTTGAAAGGGAATGAGCAAGATAAAAATTCATCTAACCCTAGAGCTCTCTTATATAGGAGAAAAGCTCTATGGGTAAATTACAGAAAAAGGACAATAAAACAAAAGAACAAATAACATAATTACTCTAACACTCCCCCTCAAGCTGGAGCATATATATCTAACATGCTCAGCTTGGAACAAAATAGATGAAAAGGACCTCTAGCAAGAGCTTTGGTGAACATGTCTGCAATCTGCTCTCCTGATGATACATAAGACGTTGAAATAAGCCCCTTTTGAATTAAGTCCCTTGTATAATGACAATCCACTTCAATGTGCTTTGTCCTTTCATGGAAGGCTGGATTATTGGCTATGAACAAGGCTGCCTGATTATCACATTTAAGATGCATAGGAAGAGGTACTTCAATAGTTAAATCAGTCAAAACCGATTTAACCCACATCATCTCAGCACTACCTTGGGCCATTGCCCTATATTCTGACTCTGCACTGGATCGAGCCACGACAGTTTGTTTCTTACTCTTCCACGCTACTGGTGAGCTGCCAACAAATACAATAAAGCCTGAAGTAGACTTTCTATCGTTAGGGCACCCAGCATAGTCTGCATCAGCACAACCTGTGACAGATATAGAGGTATCTTTCCTAAACAGAAGACCAGCACCTGGAGATGACTTCAGATATCTCAAGATCATAAAAACAGCATTCATGTGAGCATGTCTGGGTTGCTCCATAAATTGACTTACCCTACTAACAGCAAAGGATATATCTGGTCGGGTAATAGTGACATATAACAACTTCCCCACGAGCTCTCTATACCGTCTCTTGTCCACCTCCTCAGAGTCATCATCATAGAGTTTAACATTAGGATCCATAGGAGTAGTAGCTGGTCTACATCCTGCCATTCCTGTCTCAGATAACAGGTCAGTAACATACTTCCTTTGTGTCATTACCATCCCTTGCTCATTTCTTGCAAATTCCAATCCCAAAAAGTAGCGAAGTGTACCCAGGTCCTTCGTAACAAACTGCTCACTAAGAAAATCCTTGGCTGCTTGAATGCCCTGCTTATTACTACCAGTGATAACAATATCATCAACATACACTAAGATGACCACAGTACCTTGCTGGTCTCTCTTTACAAAGAGAGGATGATCTGCTGTAGATCTGATGAAGCCCTTCTGTTCAATCAACTCCGAGAGCTTCTGAAACCAAGCCCGTGGACTCTGCTTCAGGCCATATATGGCCTTATGAAGACGACACACCATACTGGACTCCCCCTCAGCAGCAAACCCTGGTGGCTGCTGCATATAGACCTCTTCCTGCAAGTCACCATACAAGAAAGCGTTCTTGACATCAAACTGAAACAAGGGCCAGTCACGGACAATAGCAACTGCAATGAGAATCCGTAATGTAGAATGACGGGCTACTGGAGAAAACGTCTCCTGATAGTCCACCCCATATGTTTGGGTGAACCCACGAGCAACCAACCTGGCTTTGTATCTATCGACTGTACCATCAGCCCGATGTTTAACAGTAAAAACCCATTTGCTTCCGACTATTGACGCACCTGGTGGAGGATGCACAACACTCCACGTACCACGTGACTGCAACGCCGCCATCTCCTCCTCCATAGCCAAACGCCATGGACTGCTCTGTAGTGCCTCCTGATATGACCTTGGGATTTCCACTGCTGATAATCCAAGGACGAACTTGCGAAACTCCGGGGACAACCGCTCCAAACAGGCCTGTGATGCAAAGTCCATCCCATATTTGGGATTCATTGTCCGCGCACGCTTTTGCCTTCTATGGGCAATAGGAAGATCGAGATCATCAACTGGAGTAGTGGTAGTATCATCTGTGCCCTGTACATCTGTCTGTGCATGCAAATCACCCGTGCCATTAGTAGTACTCAAATGTTCATTACATACCTCGGGCGTGCTGGATGATGGAGGAGGCACATGAGCAGAGGGTCGACGCTGATAGACCTGAGGATAAAAAATAGAAGGTGGTGGTGGAGGTGGTGGTGGTATAGGCTGTGGTGGTGGTATAGGTTGTGGTGTTGGTGGCGGCAGAGTAGAGCATGGAATAGATGGTGGAGGAGGCACGTAGATATCATCTCCTTCGTCTGAGTGAGTGAGACTGTCACCTGTAGGAGAGAAATACATAATGGATTCAAAGAAGGTGACATCAGCACTAACATGGTACCGTCGTCTAACTGGATCAAAACACCGATACACTTTTTGGATTTTGGAATAACCCAAAAAAACGCATTTGACAGCTCTGGGAGAGAGCTTGTCCAGACCAGGAGAGAAGCAATGAACAAATGCAACGGAGCCAAAGACGCGAGGTGTTAGGGAGAAAAGATCCTTCTCGGGAAACGCGGTCAAGAACGGGATCTTCTCTCCCAATACTGACGACGGCATACGGTTGACCAGATAACAAGCAGTTAGAACCGCATCCCCCCAATAGGAGTGAGGAGCACGGCTCTGAATCAATAGGGTCCTGGTAATGTCCAGCAAATGACGATGTTTCCTCTCAGCTACCCCATTTTGTTGGGAGGTGTAAGCACATGACTTCTGGTGCACAATTCCATGAGACATGAGAAATTTTGAGATATGAGAGCTACATAATTCAAGAGCATTATCAGACCGTATGAACTTCACTTTAGCAGAATAAATATTTTTTATTTCGATGATGAAAGACTAGATAACAGACGCAGCATTAGACTTATTTTTAAGTAGAAAAACCCAACATAACCTAGAGAATTCATCAACAGCAACAAGATAAAACCTGTGACCTTGAAGATCAGGGACACGACTGGGACCCCAAATATCAAAATGTAGCAGCTCAAACAGACCATGACGACTTGAACCTATACGACTCGGAAATGACGACCTGTGATGTTTGCCAAGTTGGCACGCCTCACACTGAAAGTTAGACTTGGGAGAAATCTGTGGAAGAATATGGACCATCTTTTGCAACGGAAGATGACCAAATCGAAGATGCCAAGTGTAGGGTGACACCGATCCAGCACTCATAGAAGAGATACCAGCATAAGGAGATTGTACCAGTCTATAAAGACCCCCTTGCTCACGGCCAGTTCCAATCACCCTGCCTGTGAGGATGTCCTGAAACACAAGAGCAGATGAGTCAAATATGGCACGACAATGTAAATCTTTAGTGATTTGACTAATGGATAGTAGATTCATGGAAAAATAAGGAGCATAAAGAACATTCTGAAGTCGTATCCCAGGGGTCAATTGCACCTCCCCCTGACCAGTAATGGGAGAATGTGTTCCGTCAGCAATTACCACGGAGCGTCCTGTTTGAGTCGCAATAAAATCATCCAATTGCTTTTTGTCACCACATAAATGGTGAGATGCTCCTGAGTCCATAATCCATTCTGACAGATCTGCTCTGTAACAACTAGTAAGTGCATACGTTGTACCTGAAGAGGATGCTGATGCTGAGCCGGCTATCTCTGAAGATCCTGAAGTACCAGCTGGTCCCTGGCCAGGCATAATCTCCCGAAGTCTCGCCACTAGCTCCTCAAACCTCTGATCTGGGGCACGGGAAGGACCCCCTTCCTGCTGAGCCTGCTCTGCCATCCGTGCCGTAGTAGTAGGAAACCCATGCTTGGAATAGCATGTTTCCTCAGTGTGTCCAGTCCTGCGACAGTAGGTGCACGGGTGTCTAGGAGGTCTGCTACCTCCTCTTCCTCGGCCACGACCACCTCTACCTCGAAAATGTGAATAGCCTCCTCTGCCACGAGATGTTGCCATGGCTGATAGTGTCTGAACTCCACCATGAGACGGAAGATCTACCTTGTTGTCAGACATGATGACAACAGTATCCTGCAACTGGGGTTACACGGCTAGACTAGAATGTCTACGTGTACATAGATGAGGGTCGCCGTGTCCGTAGACTCACACGACACTACCCTTCAAATCACGACTCGTGTCTAGCGTGCACGCACCATAGGGTGGCACACTACGTCTGACATATATGCACTAGGGTGCACACGGTTGCACAGGGATGCACGTGCACGAACTTGCACACGCATACAGGCAGTGCACTGGAATACACAGTGGATGCGCACTATGAGATGCGCGATGTGCACGCACCCTGCGCACGAAATCGGTGAAGGCGCTGGACTGGTCTTGCGTCAGGGGTGCGCACAATGGGATGATCGATGCGCACGCACCCCGCGCACGAGAACGACGAAGGGCACTCTCGACCTAGGGCTGCAGCACGAAGGCGCTTCCCACCTTGAGGACGTCTCGCGCACAGACCTGCGCACGGCTGGAGAAGCTTCCCAGCCAAGGGGCGGCGCCGACCTTGATCGAGAGAGAGAGAGAGAGAAAGGGGCGGCGGGTGGGGTAGGACTAGGGTTAGGGTTTCAAGAACTCCGGCCTAGGACCGTCGCTCTGATACCATGTTGAAAGGGAATGAGCAAGATAAAAATTCATCTAACCCTAGAGCTCTCTTATATAGGAGAAAAGCTCTATGGGTAAATTACAGAAAAAGGACAATAAAACAAAAGAACAAATAACATAATTACTCTAACAGTGTGCGAAGAACACAATAATCTGTGTATGCCTTCTGAAGATGGAGGTAGCATGTATATTTCTGCAACTATATACACGCTACCTAGGAAGACTAATGCCAAGGCCGAAGAACAACCCCATGAAAAATCCGTAGGGAGGCCCAAAACCATGAAGAATCAATAAAATCCACCTCCAATAGGATGAAAACCCATAGAAGAGATGACGTATAAACGGGATCTTCTCATTAAAACCAAGGAATCTAAAAATATATGACATGGAAGCATGAATCCACTTAGTCGCCCCTTCTTTCCCATAGCTTCTCGCCCCCCCCCCCCCCCCCCCCCCCCCCCCCCGAGGGGGAGGAGGGTTTTGTGCTTGGGGTTTAGGGTTTTAGATGTGTACAGTTTGATTGTAATTCAATTGGTATTTTCATATTGTTAATTAATGATCAACATATATAAATATATAAGATTATAATATCTTTTCCTTTTTTTGTTAATACGATCCACGTAAATTTACAGCATGCATCTTGAGCTATGCTCGTGCATAAGCAGATTAATTGTAATTCGATAGATAAATATATCAGAAAATTCTTGATTGCAGGAAGAAAATTGAAACGAGGAACACGAACTCTTCTTTGTTACAAATTCCTGTTTTTGTTGATTGACCAGGTTCTTGCACATTGCATTTGACAAATATTGTTGATTCTCACTTTTGGTTATTTCTTCTGCAGGAGAGGAGCACCATCCAAGATCCTCCTCACAGTATGTGTTTCCCTTCTAACTTCATGCTGCTCCTATGGGGTTCCATGGCTAGCCAAATGCACTCCATGTCCTGTAGGTCTTAGTGAACAGTGCCCAACAATTGGAAGATCGGGTAACTTCAAGAGCTTTCAATGTCCACCAGGCCACTACAATGACCTAGCCTCTCTATTTCTCAACACAAACGAAAATGCCATCCGCAATTTGTTTAGTGGAGGCACCGGAAATGAGTTTCACATTTCAACACTTTTCACCTTCTTTGTGGCTGTCTACTCTCTTGGTCTTTTGACTTACGGTGTTGCGGTTCCTTCTGGTCTTTTCATCCCCGTGATTCTGGCCGGTGCATCCTATGGTCGCATAGTTGGAACCTTGCTTGGTCCCCTTTGTGACCTTGATCCTGGTCTATTTGCTCTATTAGGAGCTGCATCATTCCTTGGTGGTACAATGAGGATGACGGTATCTGTTTGTGTCATACTTCTTGAGCTTACCAATGACCTTCTCATGCTTCCCTTTGTCATGCTGGTCCTCCTCATATCGAAGACTGTCGCTGACTGCTTCAACAAGGGTGTCTACGACCAGATTGTTGTAATGAAGGGCCTTCCATATATGGAAGCTTATGCAGAGCCTTACATGAGGAACTTGGTCGCAGGTGATGTTGTTTCTGGCCCCTTGGTGACCTTTTCTTGTATTGAGAGGGTGGGGAACATAATGCAGACTTTAAAAGCAACTGGTCACAATGGATTCCCTGTGATAAATGAAGATCCTTCTACTCAGGAATCAGAATTGTGTGGGCTTGTTTTGAGGAATCACGTACTGGTATTGCTGAAAGGAAAGATATTCACAAAGGATAAGTTGGAAAGAGAAGCATCAGACCTGTCAGAGAGATTTGACACATTTGATTTTGCGAAGGCTGGATCTGGGAAGGGTGTGAAGTTAGATGACTTGGATATTACTGAAGAGGAAATGAATATGTATGTGGATCTTCATCCTATAATAAACACATCACCCTATACAGTTGTTGAAACGATGTCATTGGCCAAGGCTGCTTTACTGTTCCGTGAAATTGGACTCAGGCATTTGTGTGTTGTTCCCAGAACCCCCGGGGTAAGAATTTCTATCTGCAATTGCATGGGCGATTACATGAAATCTGTTTTTTACGTTTTAAATTTCCTTTGATCATGTATTTTTGTCATCTTTAAAATATGCATCTTCAATATTTTTACGCACTTGGAAGTAAATTTTACACTAACATTAAATTACTTTTTAGGCATTTATCATAGCTAAGATACAATGAAATATCATTTGTTGTTTGTTTTTCCAGCCATTTTTTTCATTATAATAGCACATAAATCCTCAGATTACTTCTTGCATTTTACCAAATCGTTGTGATGGCAATTATGCTAGATTAATTCATGTTCATTTGTGAGAACCAAATGGGGACATGGGATTTCTCCTCAGCAAGTTTTTTTCTGTAACATTATTGATAACCTGTGTTCCTGTTTGTTTGCCATCATACTTGTTTCCTCCATCAAAATTACCCAAATTCTCTTTATGATATCCGTGGTTGTTTTCAGTACCTTTCAGAAGAAAACGAACTTAAAATAAAGACACCATGAATTGCAAAACACGCCTCACATATCTTTAATAAAAAACTTCAAAGCGAGGATGCTGATCTTGTGTTTCTCCTGTTTGCAGAGGCCTCCTGTCGTCGGGATTCTGACGCGGCATGACTTTACGCCTGAGCATGTCCTTGGATTATACCCTAATCTGAAACCGCACAAGTAAGCCATGCTTGTACATTGAGTAGTAAGAATCTTCATCCATTCAGAAGGAAGCAGCAGTCAATAAGTTGCAGGTGCTGCACTGTACTGGTTTAATAAGTTGTAGGTGGTGCTCTGTACTATCTTGTTTGATAAGGTTCAAGACATTGAGGCTCTGTGGCGACGAGTTGGAGGTTCTGTATACTGAATCTATGTTATTTCCGAGTATAGAGGAGACAATGTTGTGATTCTTTTGTGTTAAAAACTTCTTTTGTAGTATGTTGTTTGTCAAAGAAGTAATTCTTGCCAAGTCTTGTAGAGTTTGAGTAGCCTTTTTTCCTTCAGCGAGCGCTCTCGTACTTGTAAAAAACATCCTTGCAAAATCAATTGGCGACTAGTGGAGAGGCTGTCGATTTTAGTAATTTACCTTGCTTAATAGGGTTTCGTTGGTAAATTACTGTGTATCTCTGAGTAATCTTCTATTGTTCTATTGAGTAGTGTGTAGCATTTACTTCAAATAACTATTTAGATTTGACGCCATATAAGAGCATCCAATTGGCAATAAAGATGGAGGTTAACATTTGTTGTTCCTCACATCGGTTATCATTTCAAGTTTTAGATGTATGCTACTTCTTTACTACCATTTGGAGGTAGGGCTGTTCAACATAACCGGGTCAAACGGGTACCCGATCCAACCCAGTTGTCTTGACCCTATTTTCACGGGTACCCGAGACAACTTACGCGGGCCGGATATCCATAAGGACATGACGTGCACAAGTTTGATGATCCGGTGGAAGTCTCATTGGAAGAACTAAGTACCTGAATGGGTACCCACTGTGATTGGTTGAAACCCACTTGGAACTTTGACGACAAAATAGAGAGGATGTTGTGCTCTTTCGGTCTTCAATGACCAGATTTGAGGAGGAAGAAAGCGACTGGCAATTAAATTAGCAGTCAATATCAGACGACACAACAATTGGAACCATTTGATTCGAATTCTACTATTAATTTTACAATTACCAAACACAAGATAAACGTGGAGCACCTGCGACCACGGACTTATAGGAGGTCAGAGTCGTGAAAAAGATAGTAATTCAATTAATTTTATATTACAAGTGCTATCAATTGGAATTTATTTGATTATTACAATCATTTTCCAACATCGAATCAAAATTGATAGAAGCTAATAAATTATCATACCTAATTAAATCCGGAGTATTTTTTGCATGCTTACCCTTAATTATCAGTAGAAATCAAAGGGGGATGTCATTAAAAAAGCATTTAATACGATCACAATAAGCTCAGACAACAAAACAACTACAACATTAATCAATCTGGCATCGATCGATCAATCTTACTTTCTGGAGAATCAGATGCTTCTTGCCAAGCTTGCCCGTCACAATCGTCGTGTGTGGAGTCAATCTTCTTGTTTGTTCGAATCGATCAATCGCGGGGCATGTTGCTTATCTTAGGAATCTGATGTTAATATAAATGAATTAATTAACAATATTATTCAATAGTTTAAGTAAGAGGAAAAAAACAAATAATTTGATGATAAATCATGGATTTATCAGTGGCCCAATTTGGAAAAAGAGAAATAAGAAATAAATGTAAAATCAAAATAAAATAGTAATGAAGCCAAATTGAAAAGTGTTATACACGAAAGTTGTGTACTTTTAAAGATCTATAACTTTCATGTAGAATAAAAAACTAAAATACATCATATATACATACTATTATTTTTATAAGTATTTTAATGAATATAAAATTAATCATTTTATTTTTTGTTATTTTTTGGTATTTTTGAATATTTAATAATAATCAAGATATTATTTACAATATTACACTATTTTTATGGGATTTTCAAATAAATGTAAAACACATAAAATAAAGAGAACCATAAACACATATATGCAACAATTAATGACTATTTATTTACAATAATTAGCCATAATTATTTACAAGGTGTATAATTTTAGTTACAATTAGTTAATGATTAAGTTAACTGATTATGTTAAGATAGAGGGTTAACAATATAAATAATGTTAATGAATCTGAGATTCATCATCAACCCCGCATGCATGAGGAAGAGTGCACGTTCAGCACTCATCACAACAAAGGAAGAAGCTCGCAGATGTCAGCCAATCAGAGTGTGCACTCGCCTCTTGCGCAAGCGAGGAGGAGAGGGCCGAAGGAGTTGGCAAAACCTCTCGAGCAGGTGGTGTGGCGCACCGCACGCTGTAGAGAAAGGGGGAGGGTGGTGTCTTAATTGCGGTAAAAGAGGAGATGGGCGGCAATACCTCTCATGGGGAAAAGAGGAAAGGGGATTGATGCCCATTCACTTGATGTGGAGAAAGAGGTGGGTCATTGGATCTCTTGATCCAACGATTCTTAATTTAATTGAAAATCACAAAGAGCTGCAACCTATTTGGGGACAAGAGGAAGATCCCAAATTGGCTTAAGAGAGTCATAAAACAAAATCTACTTATTATTTATAGAGTTTTTCATTCAACACACTAAGTACATAAATTTGTAGATAAGTTAATTACTATGTAATTAGTGTACCTAATTATTTTACAAATCTTATAAAAGCAAATTTATTTTGAATTTGGTATAAAGAAATCAAGAAAGAAAAAGGAAATGATTTTGGTGCTAGTGAGTGTCTTGTACATATTCAAGACATATATAATATATTTGTTATTGTTTAGGGACTTAAGTGAGTCTCAACACATATTGAAACAAATTTTACTTCTATTAAGATGATGAGATAGAGTCTCATCAATTGGGACTTGTGATTGTTTAAGAGATCTATCTTATTAGAGTATTGTTTGGGGATTCAATGGTTGAAGATGGAAGGTGATCGCATAAACTTTGATTGGAGATTGGGTTTGGATTTCTATTCAAATTTGAAGGGACCAATGGTGATTTGATTGGGTTCAAGCATGGGTTTTATTAGGGATTTGAATTTGGGGAGAAGGATTAGGAGTGGGAGATGATGTTGACCAAATTGGTCACTGAAGGTGGGCTCGACATTGGTTTGGACTTGGGAGGTGCGGTAGTGCGTCGTTGACCAAGTGGTCAACGTGCAGGTGTTGAGCAGGCTGGTGTGGACAAATAGGAAATGGACACGTATGCTAGGTTGACTTGTTGACCAAAGAGCAAATATAGAGATTAAATAATATAATACAATAGATGACTTCATATCTAAAAGTGGTCATCATGAATTTTATAGATTTGTCAATGAAAGCTATAACTTTTATATTGGGTCCAAAATCAAAATACACCTTCTATGGAAAGTATAAAATTTTAATGTATTATATATAATATGATTTTTTGTATTTTATGTTTTTATTTTTGATTAATAAGATATATTAAATGATTGTTTATAAATATAATAGTAGCATTTTGGATTTTTTTTATTGGTTTACTAATAAATAGAATAAAACTTTTATTCTTGAATTTCTGGATACATTGGGATTCATCATTTTGAATTTCTATATTTTTATTTTTATTCTTTTGTAGTTGGTTCGAATATAAAACAACTAAATCAAATGAAAACAAAATAGTTTTAAGAAAATTAATTATGTACATAAAATAATAGGTATAAGTTAGTCAGTTTTATACAATATATAATTTGGTCCCAAAACTCAAGTTTCAGATATGAACTTCGATTACTTTGTTTAATATTTTTTATAGAGAATTTGATGTACATTAATTGAAAAGTGAGTAGAATTTCATTAGACGTTGTATGAGAAAGATATTTCAACGTGACGCCTTTTTGTCCTCAAACATGGAGTTTTGATTTCACTGCAATATTACGTATTAGTATTTTTATACTTTTTCATCGATTAAGGTTAATGGAGTTAGTTAGTTTCATTTCAAGTTAGTATCAATTTACTAAAAATATCATATATTTGCACAACACATAGAAGTACATATATACAAGTTTCAACTCTGAATTTCCCATCATTTCTTGTGATTTTCTTCTTTATCCTAATGACAAGTTCATCATAGATAATTTTTTTGGTGCATGAGTTGTATTATTATTTCATATTTATATGATTTTTCTAGTGGTTTGCTCAAGGATTTACGATATAATTCAAATAAAAAGTTAATGAGTTTGGATTCATCAACCCCCTATTTTTGAACTTTGTTAGTCCCCTAGCAAAAAACTTTTATTTGAAGAATATGTTCAAAGAATATTTAGTTAAGTTCCTAAAATGTATAAGTGAGAATACAAGACTCATCGATCAGGCTTCACGCTTTAGCAACTCGCCAAAGTCATAATAGATCGATGCTTACTCAAAAGGAATCAAACTCTTCAGTGCTCAGGCTCTCTATGTACTAATATATAACCGGTATGAATTCATTTGCCGATTACAGTGCTCGTTGTACAATCGGTGTTTCGCTTAAGATACAAGTATACAAGGCTTGATTAAAGACTTGATTCTCAACTATAGTTACAAAGCTCATCTCATCTCAATCAACCATATCTTTAGTTGACAAACTGAAGAGGATGTAAGTGTGAAATGCACAATATGGAATGATTGTGGTTGCATCTTTTCTCTCCTTGCATTGGACAAGGAATCGCTCGAGTGACGCAAACAACACTATCTATGAAAATCATTTATTTTATTGTGGAATCAACACGTTCGCCAAGACTTTTTTGACCATCTACACTTGATTTAGGGGGGGTACACCGAGGCAAGCCTCTTTTTGAGTACAATGTACCTTCAACTTCCAAGCTTGTATCAGTTACAAAGTAGAGTCCCTTATTTTTCGTATAAACTAATCATCATTGGGTGATATGGTTTATCATTATGGTTTTGGTCCAAATAGACACTAAAATAGTGTGGGAGAAATTTGCATTAATGTTATTTGTGACATATTTTTGTGAGAACTTTCAGATAATTTTGGGACATATTTGTTTTCATTGAGTAGCTCCTCAATTCTTATCAAGTTGGCACATTTTGATCCATATTTTTAATGTCCATAAAACTAACACACGACACTTGGAAAATTTTAAGATGGTACATGGATTCTTGTCCTCATACTAGTTATATTTTTGACACTCATGTTTCAAGAGATGCGATCTCCTCCCATCCTCGAGATACATAAAATCAAGTTTCATGTTAAGCTCTGACATCCTCGATCCTTGGGCAAAACTATGACTTGTCAATAAGTACAAATCAATATAGAGTCAAATGATTTTTTTCATTTGATCGAGTTGTGTAGAAAGGAATAAGAATGTAAGTAAAGTGGTGGAATGTCTCTAAAAATTCAGGCACCTGATTTTTCCAGCAATATGTCTTTTTATTTTTTAATTGAATACAAAAAATTTGATATCTAAAAAACCCTGGACCATAGGCTCAGTAACAAATTGATGCAAGAGGTTGCTGATTTGATGTGGATAAACTCTAGCTTATGAATAAATCTTTTGAATACAACAATGAATGAAGAACATCAGAAATGTGAAATATAAAGTAGTGGTTGTATGTTTTGAATTAGTAATCTGATGTTACAACCAACAAAAACTTAAACCAATTTAAATGACTGATCCAGACTCCAAAATTGAAAATTTTCAAGAAAGTTTTTTTTCCAAAAGGAGAAAATGTGGACAACAAACCATGACGTTGATGGAAATGCAATAGCAGAAAAATAGGTTCTCCACAAAATACAGACCTCCTAAATGGTTATTAGAATAAGGTAATCGATGTTAATGGCCATCGGGAATAAGATCTCAACTAATTTCCAAACCATTTATGTATGGCAACTTGTCATCAAAAGATCAAGGGAAAAACTAGGCAAAGACAACACTCACTGCCTACAACCTGAAGGAGGCGAAGCGACGTGCAATGCTTCAACCTAATTGGCAATGGCAACGAGGAGCAATGGCGACAACAAGGCGAACCGAGTGGTGGTGGCAACACCATGATAGGGATGTGAAGGAAAAAGTGTTAGTGTCGGAGATGGCGAAGGGGAGGGGCATGAAGCGATGGTGACTGTGTGAAGAGCAAGAGGAAAAGAGAGGATAAGAAAGGGGGGAACGTATTAGGGTTTTCTCGTTGGTGGAGAAAAGAAAAAGGGAGTTGGGGGAGAGAGAATATGGGGAGATAAGGATGGTGAAAATATTTCTCATCGCATTCTACATGCTTTCCAAGGATAGGGCCTTTATAAGGCATGTTCTCACTAAAATATCCCTCATAGATAGTGTGAACTCCCGAGGATCCGGATACCCGTTTATCACACATTCATGGTGTTACATTCACAAAAGATCACACAAGTTATAAAAATACGGAGAAATTTTTCGCGTTATTGCTATGATATTCAAATCCATATTCACAACCACAGAACAACGGAAGATGTGTCACCAATATTTCATTTCATTAAATTTTTCATATATATATAAACATGTACAAAAGATGCTGACAGTTTCATACATGTAGACCCAAAATATATAGAAGAGAAAGAAAATATTTTATATCATAAACTGAATTAAAATAGTAACAAAAGTAATTGTATTGTCTGGTATAAACCCAGATGCCAGGAATCATCCACAGCTACTGAGATGCAGGTTGCTTGCCTACCACACATGAAAGGTAGAAGAGGCGTCAGCGAACGCTGGTAAATCCTGAAATTTAATAAAACAAGCAGCTATTTTATGGTGATTACAAAATAACCAAGTAGTAAAGTGTAAACAATTAAAAAATTATTGCTACTTGTTATGAAGAAGGTTTTCAAACTAATTTAAGAAAATATCTCAAATTTTACCCACTACATTTTTGTATGACATATTCCGATATAGAAATTAATGACTCATAAGTATAATTTCTCCATTTGCCCCTTAGCCTTTCTTATATATAACTTATATATTAATTTATGATCTATATGTAGATGGTATTTTCTTGTCATTGAAATTAGGTTATGGACCTTGATAAGAAGTTGGTGAGATGATGTTTTATTTAACTCTTACTTTATTGGTGATGGAAAAGATAATATTCTAATCTGATTCTCAACACTATCTATCTTTTCAAGTTTAGTGGGTAGTCTGTGGTCTTGATCTATGTATGACCTCACACTATGACTCTAAGGCGTGAATAATGCCTTACGGTTGGGATGCCTCCGTAGGCATGCGGTGTTGTGTAATACATCCTAACTAAGTTCCCAACACGTCCACTAACTTAATTATAATCAACTCTAGCCAACACAACTTATAATTAACTTCATCTCTTAGACAAGATTCATAATGCCTCATTCTGAGTTCAACTTTAACTCCTCCAAATTCAATTGTAGTTGACTCATATGTAAGCCTAGATGATTCAGATGTAGACAAAATGATTCGGATATAGCACCGCCAAGCATATTGGCAGAAAAGTGACCAAAACTCAAGCGGTGAAGTAGTCTCCTTAGGAGACTCTTCCATCTTGCCCTCTAATTGGAAGTGCGGTCAAATAGAGGGATAGGTCTACTCCAAACTACTCTACAGAGACAGGTGAGAGAGACTCTCCGGAAAAGTCACTCTAGAAGCCGCCCCAACTAGTACGGGCAAGCGAGCTCGTACGAAAAACTGAAAACTGAAGATCCCCTGCATGGGTATCCTAAAACATAGGGTCAACAGAACTAGTTAAAAGTCGGGATTCCAAAGAGACATTAAAACATTACGACCTCACGCAAAATCATGAAAAGGATTGGGATCCTAGACTCGTGCAGTTGGAGGTCACTTCCCTAACCGGGCTTCCTTTCCTCCACCCATTTGAGGGTCACCGCACCCTCACACGATCAGGTGTAAAGGTCACCATGATCGATACTATTAGCTGATATCACTTATTTGCTATCAAATTTACTTACTTGATTACCCAAATCTTCCTCAAACTCTTTTGTATTATTTTTTCAGATCTAGGTATTTTGTTACCATTTATTATTAGTGATATAGTGGATTCTATTCAAGGATCAATCGACTAAGGATTTTAGATCATAATAATCTTAGGAAAACCTTTATCATTATAGATTTTCAATTTAAAAATTTACCTACATTGGGATATGTAAACCTGGATCATAGTTTCATATCATTAATATACATGGTCACACCTAAGCTTAAATCTCCTTCAATTTTTAAAGTGAGTATTAATTTACTGAAATAAATTTTAAGTGTCGTGGATCATTGTGATTCCCATTTTAGGAAAAGTAATTGACGCACAGACACTTGTTTTGGCATCTTTGTCAGGTTTGTGCATTTTATTTGAAGATTATAGACTAACTAATAGATTAAGTAATTATTATCCCCTAAATTATTTTCTACATAAAGTCTCTCTGTCTGGAAATTAACATTTCTTTTTTGTCAAAGCATCCTAAAGAAGACCATTGGCTTAGATCTTCCACACTCTAAATATGAAGATGTTGGATCTCGGTTAAATTTCAGCAGAATGGATTTTTCTCTCAAAGGTTATATGTCGACATCAGTCCAATTTAGCTCAATGTCAATCTCGTTAAATCCTCATTTTTTTATAGTGAAACGCTATTATTTCGTCTCCCTATTCATGGTTTCAAGGCATAGAAGATATACGGGATCCCTATGTGCTCACATGCTGAATTTTGTATGCACTTTCACTATTAATAATAGCTTTTTTAAAATATCATGACTCTGGTATGAATTTATATTTATTTATTTATTTATTTATTTGAGGCTGAATGCAAAACTTGTGGAAAAGCCCAAAGATAACATATTGACATCTTGTTTGGATCTCATGGGGACATGTAGGACATAGAATTGTACTAATGTTATATGGGGCAAGCTGAAGGTGTTAATTCAAACTACTACGTCATTCAATATACTTGTAATCAGTTTATTATTTGATGACTCAAGTAATTAACAAAACAGAAGAAAGAAATGACATCGATGTGTATTCAATATGATGTAACCTAAAACATATTCAACAAGAAATGGCATCACCGGCTTCTCGTCAAATGATATTAGTTGAAAAACTCACAACTCAAAACTAATTGAATCCTAATTATACATAATAATTCAGCATAACAAATATTTTTTTGATAAGGTATATTCTCAGGGACAGACAAAGAGCTATGAAGTGTGAATCTAATCAACTTTAGTCAGCATAAATTGACATAAAATTGCAACATTTCACAACTATGATCCATACTCCAAAGCTATTCAATCCAAAATCCAGAACTATTCGATCCTGAATCCAGAACTATTCGATCCAGAATCCAGAACTATTCGATCCAGATTCCAGAAATTATTCGATCCAGATTCCAGAAATTATGCGATCTAGATTCCAGAATTCATTCGATCAAGAATCCAGAATTTATTCAATCCATATTCTAGAAACTATTCGATCCAGATTCCAGAAACTATTCAATCCAGATTCCAGAAATGAGCTTGCGGACTATGTTTCAGATTATAGAGAGATTGTTCATATTGCATATCTTATAGCACCACCCCTCCAAAGCAGGGAAGATACAATACCGAAATTTTTCAATAATTATTTTTAAACAACTCCTAAAATTCCCAACATAGAAAAACATTGATATAAGCCCATGCATGGCAGCAAAAGATGGAGGTGGGAATTGTACCTAATTAGACCTCAAATTTTTCATGCAAGTGCTTGTATAGTTGCTGGACAACATCAAGAGGAGGAAGAAAAATGTTCCAGTCCTTAGGTTGTTCTTGGAGTACCAAGATCTTGCAAAATTGGAGGTAGTAGCAGCTCTCAAAGCTGTTGGACATCAGATAAAACAAGAGAAATGGGTCCCCCTTGGCTGGAGAGTGAAGAGAAATTTTGAGGGAACAAGAGATGGAGAATAGAAGGGAGAAGGAGACTTACATTGAGAAGGAATGAGAAATAAGAAGGGAGAGAAAAAGGCTATAATAATGGGGAAATTGGGTAGAAAGCTTCCTCTTATGATGTCATCCATGACCTCAATTGTGACACCACCCTCAATGATGTTAGTGATGGCATCATCATCAATGATGTCATTAGTGACATCATAGAGCATATAATATATTAATTATATATATATGCTGGAAAGTACAGTAACTATTTTAAAATAAATTCTTATTTTATTTGTTTAAAATTTCTTTTAAAACAAAACTTTCTTTATTTGCTATACTTAAAGTTGACCGTATACGTGCCTCGGACCTTAGATTTTGTCGAGCAATATCTCGACTTGATCGGCTCTGAACTATGATTAATATGAGTATAATATTGATATATTTTGATCGGGTTTGGACACCTGCAATTTTCGAGATACGGTTTATGTTTATGGTTAAATTTTATGATTTAAAAATATCAACCGATCTTCGATTGACGAATGGTCGATCCGTTAGTCTTATTTCATCGAATTGGATTTTTATGACAATCTCGATTCGTTTCGCAGTTTCTGAATTTACATCGCGTCTTCTGTGGTACGCATTACGGTACGGCCAACTTTTTATCGATTTTGCCCGAACGACTTTTGATTCACGATCAATTGATCGATTTAAGTTATTTAATATTGATTAATAACTTTATTGATTTATATGAACCCTAATCGGGTCAGGTTCGGGTTTAATTGAATCCAGATGTTACAAATATAAAAACCTCAAAGGGAGTCTCGTACTCGAGACTCGAGTCAAGATTCCAACGTATCTTATTTGTATTCATCTGGTCGTAAAAACCTCAAAGGGTTTTGAACCCATAAAAACCTCAAAGGAAAAATAAGTCATTTTCTTTTAATATGTAAATAATTAAAAATGCTTGCTTTAATGATTAACTGAGAAAAGCTGCGGGTATCGTGCCCGCATATCATCTTCGGATTCCCACATCATCTCTTTGACGTTGTGTCGGTGCCACAACACCTTAACCAATGGAATCTCCTTGCTGCGAAGCTTATTCACAACGATGTCAAGTATCTGCGTTGGCCTCTCCTCATATGTCAAGTCTAGCTCCACGTCAAGATTCTCGTAACTGATGACATGTTGAGGGTTGTGCACATACTTCCTCAGGTTGGAAACATGAAATACGTCGTGGATGCCTGCAAGGTGTGGAGGAAGAGCTACTCGGTAGCTACCTTCCCCAATCTAGCTAGAATCTCGAGTGGACCAACGTATCGTGGCGCCAGCTTGCCACGAACACCAAATCTCTGAATTCCCTTCATGGGAGATACTCAGAGAAATACCCAATCTCCCACCTATAATTTACAGGATTGTTATTAATATGAGGTTAAATTAAAATTGTAAAAGGAGTAAGAGAAGAGGATTGGATACCTGAAACTCCAAATCTCTCCTCCGACGATCTGCATAGCTCTTATAGCGGCTCTACATCATCAGAAGCTTTCATCTCACAAGATCAACAGCTCTCGCAGTCTCCTCCAAGAGATCCACGGAATAGAGAGCATGATCATCTACCTTACACCAATTGAGAGGTGTGAGGCATCTCCACCCTTATAGGATTTCGAATGGTGCCATGCCAATACTGGAATGATAGCTATTGTTGTACGTGAATTCAACTAATGGCAGATGGTCCTTCCAGAACCCTTTTCACTCCAAAATGCATGTGCATAGCAAATCCTCAAGCGTCTGAATGGTGCGCTCACTTTGTCCATCTGTCTGTGGATAATAAGCAGAACTCATCTTCAGTTATATTTGTAGTGCTGACATGAACTGGTGTCAGTGTTGCAACGTAAACCTCGAGTCTTTGTCAAACACCACATCGCATGCTATACCATGAAGTCTGATGATATGATGCCCATATAGCTTGGCCAATCTAGATGGTGTATAGGTCAGGCTGACAGGTATGAAATGGATTGACTTGGTCAACCTATCAACAATGACCCAAATAGAATCATGGCCACCTGATGTCTTCGGCAAACCTGTGATGAAATGCATAGAAATGCTCTCCCATTTCCACTCGGGAATGGGGAGATACTGTAATAATCCCGGTGGACTCCTATGCTCTGCCCTGATCATCTGACATGTCATGCATCTGCTGACATATTGCGCTACATCGCACTTCATTCCGTCCCACCAGAAATATTGATGCAGATCACGATACATCTTGGTGCTGCTCGGATGAATATAGAATCGTGAATTGCGGGCCTCATCTAGAATATCTCTGTGTAACTACTCGTCGTTGAGCACAACGACCCATCCTGCCTTCCATAAAATAGACTCCGCCACAACAAAATCATCAACCTCATCCTTGACAGCTCGCATATATCTATCTCGAATCTAAGGATCTGTCTTTTGGCCTTCGACAATGCGTTCCCACAAACTGTTGAATCGTAGATGTATGCCAGTAGATATGGATGCACTTTCTAAAGGATGCCAATCAATCAAAGATGCGAGCATGTCCCACATGTATAGCCAGTTTGCCATACCCTCAGCATGAGCTCTCCTGCTAAGCACATCTGCCACCACGTTTCCCTTACCAGGATGGTAAGAGATCGTGCAGTGGTAATCCTTCAGTGGCTCAAGCCACTTGTGTTGTCTCATGTTCAACTCTTTCTGATCAAAGATGTACTTCAAACCCTTATGATCTATTAAGATCTCGAAATTCACCCCATATAGATAGTGGCATCATATCTTCAAGGTGAAGACAACTGCTGCCAACTCCAAGTCATGTGTGGGGTAATTCCGCTCATGCGGTCTGAATTGTCATGGTGCGTAAGCAATCACGTGGCATCTCTGCATCAACACCACTCCTAGACCTTCTCCAGATGCATCTGTGTAGACTGCATAGTCCTGAGTACTTGAAGGAAGAGCAAGAATAGGCGTTGTAATCAATCTCTCCATCAGCGACCTAAAGGCTTGCTCGCATGCATCATCCCATACGAATGGAACTCCCTTATGCATCAATCGTGTCAGAGGATGAATAATGCATGAAAATTCGCTGACAAAGCGTCTGTAATAACCCGCTAGCCCAAGGAAGCTCTGAATATGAGTAACTATCTTGGGCTTCTTCCAAGACATAACTGCCTCAATCTTCGCATGATCAACTGTGATGCCTGCTCTAGAAATGACATGCCCCAGAAATGAGACCTGGGATAACATATACTTGCACTTGCTTAGCTTGGCATATAGCTTGTGCTCTCGCAATTTGTCCAAAACAATCCTTAGATCATTTACATAATCCCATTTATTCCAAGAATATATGAGTACATAATCAATTAGCACCACCACAAATTTGTCCAAATATGGACGGAAGATCCAGTTCATTGATAAACGCGAATTTCGATGGTCTTAAGTTCAACACAAAGCGTGAACTCAGTCGAAGTGTCGACCAATCAAAATCCGTGTTTAATCAACAATTAACCCACACTAAAGATCAATAAATTAGAGCTAATGTGGAGTTAAAATTTATTTTTAACTCTACATAAAAGATGTATAGGTGCAAGTATGTAGAGAGTTCGAACACAGGGAACAAGCAGGATAGTTCAAGCAAATGAATGCACAAGTGTGTGTGTGATGTGTGGAGTGTCAACGCTAAGCAAGCAAAGAAAGGAAATTTTTGTGGGTTTTTAATTTTTAAATTTTTTTTATTTTATTTTAATTTTTAATTTTGTATTTGATTTTTAATTTTCTGATTTTTATATTTTATATTTTTTATTTTTTTGTTTTCTTTTTTAATATTGGAAAGTAAGGACAATATAGTAGAAGGCAAACTAAAATATTTATAAAAATGTGTAAAAATACTCAAAAATTCAGAAATAAAATGTTTTTGGTGTTTTTATAATTTTCTACTGTTTTTGTGATTTTTGGGGGTTTTTCAAGGTGTTGTTGATATTTTTAAATATTGAAATAAAGCAAAACAGTGGAAATAGGGCTGGCTGTGACTAAAATGCAAGTTAAAATTAACAAACAGCAACCAAAATTTTTCACACTATTTTTCAAATAAAGAGAACAAAATAAGGAATAAACAGAAGCTGGGTTTGCAATTTTTGGAATTTTCTACTATTTTTTATAATTTTTTGAAGTTTTTGAGTGTTTTTCAATTTTTAGTGTTTTTCTTTTGAGATTTTTAATGATTTTTGGACTGACACTAAAATAGGATAAAATAGACACTAGGTGATGTTTTTGGAATTTTTGGAGGTGTTTTAATATTTTTTGGTATTTTCTAAGCTAGACAGTGCACAAAAAGCAAGTTTTTGATTTTTAATTAATATGAAAATAAAGTAAAATCAAAAACTAATTAGATGGCGTCAAAGTACACGTGTCCAGGTGCTTAACCCTACTTTTGTGGAATTTTTGGGCTTGAAATGATCATTCAATTAATTAGAGCAAACATCCAAACATTAAACAGTGCTGGCAGGGGTATATGTGCAATATCTAAAACATCCAGGGGCAAACATGCAATTTTCCACAAAAAATATACACTGAATATTCAATTTATAGCACTAGATATTAATTACAAAAATCGCCTGGGCACGCAAGCAATTTACCCACTAGGGCGCGTGACTTGCACGCGCCTGGCGAGGACTCAAAAGCAATATTTCAAAACCCAGGGGGCCTACTTGCAAAATCACCAAAAAGTTTACACTTGATACGAAAGTTTCAGGACTCAAAAGAAATACACAAAAGACCGAGGGTATCCTTGCAAAATGCCCACCCCCTCACGTGTACAGGTCACGTGAGGTGACGTGGCGAAGGACCTAAGTGCAAATAAGCAAAGTTCAGGGGTCTCTCTGCAAATATTACAAAATTTTTACACTACGGGCTCAAGTTTAAATACTAATAAATAAATACAAAAAGCGCAAGGGGTCATATGCAAAATACCCTATGCGCGTGATCCGACGGCTGATGGCAAGCCACTTATACACGTGGCGCTTGATGGACGGCCGATGTCGCTTCGCTCATAGACGTCTGGGATCAGATCTCGGCTGAGATCGACGGTGGCTGGGTCTTCACGATCGGACGGTCCACGATCTGTCTGGAGCTCCTCCTCGATCCAACGGTGGCGAAGCCCGGAGCAAGAACAGGGACGAACTCCGGCGAGTCGAGGTTCGCCGAGGTCAAGCTCCGTCTCCGGCGAGCGATTTGGCTTCAAAAGCGAGCTGGAGCTTCCTGGGGTCGTCCTCTATCTCCTGGGGGCACCAAAAGTGCACGGCGTTGGCCGTGCCGCTCGCAGGTGGTCGGCGGAGCTGGAGAGCTCGACTGAGCTCCGGCGAGCTTCAAAAACGCGCCCAGGCGCGAGTCAACGTGTTTTGACCCTGCAAAAAGCGTTAGAGAGCCCAGGGCAAAGTGCCTGGACCTGGGGTGGACCTAATCTATGCGCGAGGGGAAGTGGACGTCGGTGGCCGGAGGTGCGCTCCGGCGATGATGCTTGGAGTGGCGAAATACGCGATGGAACTTGGAATTTTTTTTGGGGTTTTTGAAGCTTAAGCTAACAGGAACTAAAAGCAAGAAAGAAATGAGCGGGGGGATGCCCTCGATGGCCGGATCCAGAGGAAGAAAAGTACCTCGACGCCGGCTGTTGGCGGAGGTGGTGGAGGCTCCCTCGACTTCGCGCGCCTTGGCTGAAGGGCTGGCGGTGGAGCTGTCACCTCCACGGAGCTCAGGAGCACGATGATGGCGCTGAAGGGTGGACCAAGGGGACTCAAAAATCAAAAGGAAAGAAGGGGTTGGTTTTAAGTGGTTTGACCCTGAGCTGCAGGGGTCCAAAGATCAAGGCATATCTTGCAAATCTTGGGTCCGACGACCAAGATTAAGCATGGGCGAGCTAGAGGGAGGATCGAGGAATAATGTTGCAGAAGGTTGCAACACAAAAAGATGAAAGTCTTGGCCTCGAAAAATTCATGAAATTGGGTCAAAACCGAGGTTGTCAGGAGCCACAGGGGGGTAGGTCAGACTGTTGACCTAGGTCAACAGTCCTGGCCTCCTGGTTGGTCCACGTGGACCAACCAGGAAAAACCCTGGAAAAATATTTCATAAATTCTATTTAAAATACTAAATGACCGAATTAAATAAAAGTTATAAAATAAAAAATGTTTAGAATTTTATGTAGTATTTTATTCTGATTTTTATTTATTTTTGTGACTTATATTTTTACAAGTTACCTTTTTAACCCTATATAGGTATAATACCTATGTGTTTTAGTATTTTATTTTTATTTTAGGTATTTTTAATATTATTATTTTTATTTCGTATTTTATAAAATTATAACATACTTTTACATAAATATATTTTTATTTTATTTTTCTGATATGTTTTGTATATTTAATAAAATACAAGAGTATTTTGTACAGGTATAGGCATATGCAGTATACCTATGCAGTTTTTATACAAGTATTGTTATTTTTATTTTTCTTTGCATTTTATTTCAATTTTAATGCATATATATATTATAGGTATTATTTACAACATTATAAAAATATGAAATTATAAAAATAATAAATAAATAATAAATTGAATATTTTAATATGTACAAGTATACAATGAGGGTCCAAAAGTCAACTTTCAAACCGTAGCTCCGCCAAATGCGAAACCACCGCCATTAATTAGCTTATTTTCTTCTATATACAATTAAAGGTGAGTTTGATGCATTTGGAGTTGTCGTTTGTGAGATACGGGTCTGGGAAGTTGGGATTCTGGATTTTTATTCAGACCATAACTTTTTATCTGTATATTATTTTTCTGTGAAATCAATTTTGTATTTTTCTTTATTTAATTATCTACAACTTTCATGTACAAAGTTTCTTTATTTGATGTACAAAAAGTGAAACCAAAAATAGGTCCCAAAATGAATAAAGAATGAATAAAATATATAGGTATTTTATCTGTGTTTTGGCCCTTATCTCCCCATACTTTATTCCTTGTCGACCTATTCATCAAGATGCCTAGGTCTCGGGGGTTTTGGGTAATAAAATATTTACAATATTTTATTCTTTTTCTTTTCTTTATTTATTCTATAATTTTGGCCTTAATTACAGTAATTTATACACTGTCTGAATGCACATGCATGAATGCTAAGATGCTCTATTTAAGGGTATTTACAGGCATTTGCTAGGGTTTTTGGTGCCAAAATGATAGAATAAAGATGATGAAATGTGGATTCATCATCCCCCTATACTTTACCTTTGCTAGTCCCTAGCAAACACTTATGCAATAAGTGCAGAAAGCAAAAGAAAGAAAAGAAAAAGAAGAACTTGGATTTTATTTGATTATCAAACTTGTCTTCACAAAATCAAAGTTTGGAGCTTAAGTAGGACCTTTGAAATTTTAGTGCGGGCGGAACCTTAGTGAGAACCGTGTTTGAAATCCAACAGTCCTTGAGAATCCCAAAACTCTGTCCAAGTCTCCTCAATAGCCAGGTCAGAAATATCTCAATTCATACGCAAACTCTTACGACTATGAATCTGACTTGTACAGTGTAAGTGATGGTGGCTCTCCCCAACTAGAATGACAAAGAAACTGACTTCTCCAGTACGACAACCCAATGATTCCCCAATCCAGCAACTCCATCCTCGAGGAGCGGGGTATTCCCTTCTAAGTTCAAGTGGCAACCAGCTCAAGAGGAGGGGGTGAAGAGAAGAATGGACGGTAGCCAGTGTAGCTACCTATCCTTGGATGCAAGACCAGTGTAGTCAAGTCATCCTGCTGCAGGCTCACATGATATGACTTTGGAACTCAAGCTTGCTTATTGACTTTGTACATACTTTGCAGGCTTTTTATTTTTGTACATGCCTGAACTTTTTTTTTTTGAATACTATTCACAGCAGCATTTACATAAGGAGTTTTTCCTCTTGAGCCAGTAGACTATCCCTCTTTTGAAGCTTTATCGCAACCCACAGCCTCCTGTCTTTAGACTTCCTAATCACTGGACGGGTTGGGGTGCACTTCCCTCCCTAGAGGAGGACAAGTGTTTCCACTTGTGTGCGTCTCATACCGGCAAATCCAATCCCCTCACCACTCCAACTGAGTTGAGCCATGTGAAAGGTGCAGGTGTCCAAGTTAGGTCATTATCAACAAGAATCGTGCGCGTGCTCCGAAATATTCTACTTAGGCAGTCAAGAATCCATTGAACCAAGTCCCGTGATCCTCAAAGAATTAAGTCGACTAGACCTGAAGTACCTCAAACCCAGTTCCTATAAGGTTCCTGTTATTAGGTAGATTTTAAGGTCCAATCAAGCTCCAATCTTCGGATTTTACTTAGACTTGTTCAACTATCAAACTCAATCCGAAAAATGCGAATGCTATGCAATGCAATGCAGAAAATATTTTTGTGATGCAATTTTCAAGATTTTGAACTTTTTATGGATTTTTGAAAAGATGATGATGATGCATATGCATTTTTTTGTCTTTTTCAAAAAGATTTTTCAAATGTTTCTGGATTTTAATTTTGCAAATGTTTTTGGGAATTTTTAAAAACAAAAAGTTTTGGCTAAAAACTAGGTGAAAATATGTACACGGGAGTGCTTTTCTTATATATACAAGAAGTGGATTTTAAGAATTTACAAGGGTAAGTGATCAATTTTATACATATATACATAAGATGGATTTTGGTGTGATGTGTATATTCCTCAAACTTATTTGAAAACCATTTACACACAATTTTTGAAAACTATAGTCCAAAATAATTTTTACAAACATTTTACACACATTTGAAAATCATTTTGCAAAGGCTTTCAAAACAGTATATAGGTTTTTCAAATAATTTTTTTTGCAACCATTTTTCAAACCATTTGCAAATCATTTTTCAAACATTTTTATTTCACACAAAGAAAAGAAATTTTACAAACCACACAATTTTTACACAGGTTGAAAACACGAAACAAAATATTTTCAAAATAGTTTTCAATAGATGTTCACAAAGATTTTCAAACTATTTTTCAAACATTTTGCAAAAAACATTTTCACCTGATTTATTAATCAGTAAATACAAAAAGAATTTGAGGAATAATCACATCTTTTTATTAAGAATTTTTAATGAATTTTAAAGAATTTTTAGCCATATTATTAAGAAAATACTAAAGTACGAGTTATGGCTAAAGTATATACATAGTATATACGAACCCCCTATACTTAGCTTGAGCTATGTCCTCATAGATCGGAGAGAAAAGAGAAGACATAACTCGTACTAAGTATAGGAAAATCTAAAGAATGAAGCAATGAATCAATGAATGAGAAGTTGACCGTCCCCCCTATACTTAGGATCAAATAATCCTAAGTATAGCAGACTATACACAACGCAGGGAGGGTCAAGGGTGGGAATGAACAGATCGTACTCAGATTGTCCCCCCCTATACTTAGGGTAAGATATCCCTAAGTATAGACAAGAAGAGGAGACAATGGAGAGGATCGAAAAGGATAGAACAACTCGGGGTGCCCACCCCCCTATACTTAGGACAAAGCACGTCCTAAGTATGGAAAACTGTCTACAAGGGCGACACCTTTTTGATAGATAAAGAAGATAGAAAAGGAAAAGAAGAAAAGAAGAAAATAAGAAAATAAATCGACAGACAACAAAGTGATATAAACAGATGGATCTGTACAGCGGAAGATAGAATTGATCACCATGTATGAGATGTAGATGATGAGAGTCAAAGGACACATCTCATACCAGAAGAATGGGGGCAACGTCAATGGTCGGCGGATCATGATCAAGATATAGTTTCAAGCGTTGACCATTGACGCGGAAGGTAGAAGAAGATGACGGTTCGGATATGTCGATGCTGCCATTGTCATGTACCTTCCTGACCACATACGGTCCTTTCCACTTGCTCTGCAACTTCCCTGGGAATAGTTTCAGCCTGGAATCAAACAACCATACTCTCTGATCTGGCTCAAACTGTTTATGACTGATATGCGAATCGTGCCATGTCTTCACTTTTTCCTTGTACTGTAGGCTGTTGGAAAAGGCTGTATCTCTCAATTCTTCTAGGGCTGCCAATTCTGCTCTTCTCTGTTCTCCTATACTCTCGGGATCTAGAAGCAACTCAGTAACTGCCCAGAAAGATTTATGCTTGATTTCCACGGGCAAATGGCACGGCTTGCCATAGACGAGACGAAAGGGAGATGTTCCCAATGGATTTTTGAAAGAAGTCCGATAAGCCCACAAAACCGAGTCCAAAAGCTGTGACCAATCCTTTCGGTCTGGGCGGACAACTTTCTGCAAGATAGTCTTTATCTCCCTGTTCGATACTTCGGCAAGACCATTAGTCTGAGGGTGATAAGGAGTGGCAACCCGATGGTCAATGCCGAACTCGTCTGCAAGGGCCCTGACTTTGTCATTGATGAAGTGAGATCCCCCGTCTGAAATCAAGACTCTAGGTACACCGAACCGTGAAATGATATTTTTCCTCAAAAATTTGCAAACGGTTTTAGCATCTGCGGCTCGGGCGGGGATGGCCTCAACCCATCGGCTGACATAATCTACAGCGAGCAAAATATGCTTGAATCCCTGACTCTTAGGAAATGGGCCCATGAAATCAATCCCCCATGCATCAAAAACCTCACAGAAGTGAATGGGTTGCATGGGCATCATGTCTCTCTGTCCGCAGGTTCCCATTTTCTGACAGTCAGTACATCTCTTCACGAACTCATCAGAATCCTTGAAGAGAGTAGGCCACCATAGGCCGAAGCACCTTTTGTGTTGTTCTTTTTCCAGAATGATGTCCTCCTGCCTCAAGCTTGTGGCAGTATGTGAGGACGCTATGCTGCTCTTCTTGAGGAATGCACCTCCTCCAGATACTATCCCCTCCTTCATGATAAAGGACGGGATCCTCCCAATGGTAAAACTTGGCCTTAGCTAGGAAGGTCTCAAGTTTCTGCCTGGGCCAACCCTGAGGGACTGTCTTGGCAACAAGATAGTTTACAAAGTCAGCATACCACGGGAGTGAGGTGACAGCCAAGATCGCCTCATCTGGAAATGTTTCTGTGATAGGTGCGCTGGGCTCAGATTCCTCAAGATTCTCCAATCTGGAGAGATGATCCGCCACCACATTCTTGACTCCAGGCTTATCCTTAATTTCAATATCAAATTCCTGGAGTAGAAGGATCCATCTGGTGAGACGTGCTTTGGCATCCTTCTTAGCCATTAAGTACCGGATGGCGGTATGATCAGTGTAAATGGTCACTCTAGATCCGAGAATATATGATCGATACTTATCAAGAGAGAAGACTACGGCCAGCATCTCTTTCTCAGTCACAGTGTAATTCCGCTGCGCGGCATCCAAAGTCCGGCTGGCGTAGTGAATGGCGAACGGTAAACCATCCCTCCTCTGTCCAAGCACAGCCCCAACGGCAAAATCTGAAGCATCCATCATGATCTCGAATGGAAGAGACCAATCGGGTGGCTGAAGGACAGGAGCCGATACAACCATATTCTTGAGAGTCTCAAATGATTCAAGACACTTATCATTAACAATAAACTCGGTGTCTTTGGTGAGCAAGTCAGTGAGCGGTCGGGCAATTCGATTGAAGTCCTGAATGAACCGTCGGTAGAAACCGACATGCCCCAGAAAAGACCGTAACTGATGCAAGTTGGATGGCGGATTGAGTTTTCTGATGATATCCACCTTAGCCGGGTCGACCTCCATGCCCCTGTTGGAGACGATATGACCAAGGACCGTCCCTTGAGTCATCATGAAATGACTCTTCTCCCAGGATAAGACAAGATTAACCTCAATGCAGCGCTTCAGCACACGGTCTAGGCAGTCAAGACAAGCGTCGAACCCGTCGCCATAGACCGAGAAGTCATCCATGAAGACCTCTAAACAGTCACCCACCATGTCCGAGAAGATAGACAACATGTACCTTTGGAATGTCGCTGGAGCGTTACATAGACCAAAGGGCATCCGTCTGAAAGCATAGGTCCCAAACGAACAGGTGAATGTCGTTTTCTCCTGGTCTTCGGGCGCAATGGCCACTTGATTGTATCCAGAGTACCCATCAAGAAAGCAATAATGACTCTTCTCAGCTAGCCTCTCGATAATCTGATCAATAAAAGGTAGCGGGAAGTGATCCTTCTTGGTGGCCTCATTCAATCGTTTGTAGTCCACACAGACCCTCCAAGAAGTCGGTACTCTGGTGGCGATCTCCTCTCCAGACTCATTGACAACTGTAGTGATACCCGTCTTTTTGGGTACCACATGTAACGGACTTACCCATTTGGAGTCGGAGATGGGATAGATGAAATCGGCGCTCCACCACTTGGAAATTTCTTTCATGACTACGTCTCGAAGATTCGGGTTTAGCCGTCGTTGGAACTCACGCGATGGCTTAGCGTTATCCTCAAGATAAATGTGGTGAGAGCAAAGATTTGGGCTCAGCCCTTGGAGATCAGCTATACTCCAACCGATTGCCTTGCGGTTTCTTTCAAGAACCTCCATCAGACGAGATTCTTGTTCTCCAGTAAAATCTGCTGAGATAATGACTGGGTGCATTTCTGGCTCTCCATCAAGGAATCTGTGCTTCATTGACTGCGGCAGAGGTTTCCGTTCTGGGCAACTGGGAGGGGGCAGATCTGGCTTCTGATATGTCTGTGTGAAGGCGACCAGGTCTGCATGGGAGAACTCTCGCACTGCATGAATTTCTGACGAACAGCGGCCTGATGGATCATCAATAAACTGCACTGGCTCGCACTCTGTCATGGTTGCTGGCTCAGAAGGAATCAGACAAGGCAAATAATCATCAAAGTCGTCCCAGTCAATGTCTGAATCCGAGGGATCAGAAGACGATGAGCAAGATTGAAATTCTTCAGCACCACTCATTACAACAATGTCAGCTTCAGAGATATCCTCATCCAGGTATGTGCTCTCCCGGCTCTCGACCGCCATGAGCTTGAGATACAGTGAATCTGTAGGCAAGGCGAGGGTCGGTGCTACGGGATCTTTCCAGTTGGATTCATCATCAGTCATCTCGAAATCACAAACCTGGTGGATGTCTAGCTCCTCCTCTGTCATCTGCTCTGCTTCGCTGGACTGCTCGGAGCACTCTAACTCTCTGGCTCTGATCTCTTCGATCGTTTCTATTTGTATGGTTTCGCCCTCTACGCGAAAACATACCTTCCCACTATCATGGTCGGTCACCGCCTTTGCTGTGGCCAAGAATGGACGTCCGAGGATGATGGGGGCATCAGTTACCGACTCAGGGATCTCCATGTCCAACACAACGAAGTCCACGGGGAATTGCAGGCCCTGAATGGTAACGACCACGTCTTTCAATAACCCCTTCGGCCTCTTAATCGACCTATCAGCAAACTGAAGGACGGTTCTGCTTCGAAGAAGAGGGCCAAACTCGAACTGCTTGAGTAAGGCTGCCGGAAGGAGGTTAATTGAAGAGCCACTGTCTAATAGAGTACGATCAAACTGCTGCTCCTGAATCTCGCATCTGACATAGGGAGCTCCTGCGTCTGGTCGCTTGGCCGGCAATGTGTTCTGAATGGCGCAGCAAGTGTTATGAGTGAGCATATGGATTTGATCTCTGTGCCTCTTCTTCCTTCGAACAGTAGTTGTCTCTTTCAAGTTCTTTTTGAAGAAAGGGATATGCTCAAATGCTTCCCGTAGAGTCAGCTGAATGTGAAATCTATCAATCATTTCGTTGCCGAACTCTACCTGCTGATTCTTTTTTGGATTTTCTTTTTTGTTCCCCTTCGCTCGGCGGAGTGCCTCTGGGAAGGGGATGGTAGGGGCCTCCTCAGATGGAGGACTAGGAAGCGGTCCCTGTGCCTGTGAAGACGGAGAATCCATACAGTAATCATCATTCACCACATATGGATCCGCAATTTGAATAGAAACCTTTCCTTTATTCATATTTTTGTTTTTGTTCCCACAGTCTCTAGATACAAAATGTGGCAACATCACAGAAGATGGCTCAACAAAAGTAGATGCGGTGGCCTCAGCACCACCACTAGCACCGGTCTTTGCGGCATCAGCACCGCGCTCTGGTTCATCATCCAAAATGGTGGCTTCAGTACCACCGTCTGCATCTGGTATCACAACGGCATCAGCACCGTTGTCCTGGACTCCATCATTGGTGGCATCAGCACCACCGTCTTCAACATCATCTGTAGCGGCATCAGCACCGCTCCTCTGCTCCTCTGGCGCTCCTGATTCTGCATCTGGCTGTCGCTCAGAAGAGGCGCCACCGGCTGGCATCCTACCGCTCCTAGTAGTAACAAAATCAGCATCATAATAGGAATAAGACATGTCACTCAAATAATCACTAGGAGAGGTATCCTCTGTGGACTCTACCTGCTCAGATTTTCTTTTTAAGTTATTTGGATTAGGTTCGATCTGAGCGGGTATGGCAGCCTTGCCTTTGATGAAATCCCTCATCTCCTGCCGGAACTCATCCATTTCTTGCCTGAACGATGCTCGCTGTTCAGATAGCAAGCGGGCAAGATCATCAAGAGCAGGGTTCTCGAAGGTTGGACCCTGAGAACCGGACGTCTGTCCCTGCTGGAAATGGGGCTGCTGCTGCTGGGGTTGTTGCTGATATTGGGGGGGAGGTTGGGCATAGGAATGCTGAGGCGGCTGACGCTGCCTCCACTGTTGTCCCTGATAGGCGGGACGAGGACCACTCTGGTATTGTTGTGGCTGGGCATACTGGGGCTGCTGGTTGTACTGATGTGGCTGGCTGCTCTGCTGTCCTTGAGCAGGGGGATGCTGTTGGGATGAGGAACCACCATTACCCCAACGGAATCCGGGATGATCCCTACGAATTGCGGGCTGAGGGTATCGGTCATACCAAATCCCGTTGACTTCCATCAACGGTTCCTGCTCGAAGGAAGGTGGAGGAAGAACTGCCAGTGGCTGCTCCGGCTGATACACCACCATCTGCGTCTCCTGAGATGGCGGTTGCTCTGGATGGTACTGCAACAATGGAACCGGCTCCGCCTGGATATGGTTCACCTGGCGGCATGAGGTGGAGGCCTGGTTGGGATTGTTGCTGCTGGAAGCAACCTGTGACATGGGAGGCTGTTGTGAATGGGCCTATGCCTCCTGAATACAGAGAATTTGAGTTTTCAGGTCACTCATTGTCTTGGTGAGAAGGTCCATCTGGGCTAGACCTTGGTTTTGCTTCTTTTCGAGGATCTCCATGCGGTCCAGCTTTTCACTGATAATGCCCATGTCGGCTGCTGCTGATTCGGCTTGTGCTGCGGCTACCGACGTTGCGCTGGGACCGGCATCGATGCGAGCGATCCTCTGAAATGATCCCGCTCCTTGCGGGGGCTTTTGCTGTGTGTAGACTCTGGCTTGGGTCATCACTGTAGAGTTTTCTGCCATACCTTCGTAGATGGCCCATACATCGTCTTCACCTTTAGAGAAATATGATCCACCGCAAGAGGCGTTCACAAGCCCCTGCAGCTCCGGTGTCAGCCCACAGAAGAAACTCTGCACCAGGTGGGGTTTGGAGATATCGTGATGTGGACACCGGTCTATGAGCTCTCTGAATCGATCCCATGCTTCATGGAACTGTTCATTTGGGATCATGACGAAGTTGCTGATCATGGCTCGAGTTGCGTTGGTCCGACCGAGGGGATAGTATTTCTTCAAATATACGGACCGGAGATCTGCCCAAGTATCGACGAATCGCCCTAGATGCTTGAGCCAATATGCGGCTCGATCAACCAATGAGAACGGGAAGGCGATCATCCTGATAGTGTCCTCGGTCAACAACCGATCGTGGATAGTGCTGCAAATCATTTCGAATTCTTGGAGATGGAGGTGCGGCTCTTCGGTTGGCAACCCATGGAACTTGGGTAGCAACTGAATCGTGTGGTGCCGAAGCTCGAAGTCTCCGTGGATTGGCGGGAGTCTGATCCACCGGTGAGTGAGGGACGAAGCTGGGTTGTGCAGTTCCCTCATGATGGTCTGTGGCGGTCGCTCACCGTCTGGATCGCCTCCTCCTGCATCAGGTCCTCCTCCTTCTCCGCCACCGCCTCCTCCAGGTCGGTTCTCTCTCAGCTGTGCGATCTCTCTCATAAGGTCACCCATGAAAGTACCCTGGTCTCGGATCTGCCTATGCATAGTCTCCAGGGACGCTAGCAAGGAATTGTTGATGGCCACTTGGTCAATAATGAACGGAGGGTGGTCGTAGTCATCTGGGTGCTCGCCTCTGTCTGCCATTGCTGGATTCTCTGAAAATGCAAAAGAGGCCATTTCAGGTGCTGTTGAATGAGCTGAATTCTGTGATTCACTGGACTCTGAAATGATTGGACTGAGGGAAGGAGAAGGGGAAGGGTGGTCGAGGGGGAACAGGGTGGATGTGAACTCGGGCTCGGAGAGCGGACTCTCCGAGTTATTCCTAGATGAATAAGGAGGAGTGCTGGATAGCGGTGCCGACAAGGTCGGCCTAAGAGATCTTCGTCCCATCATCTTGATTATTTGAGAAGAGTGGGGATAATGCAAGAGAAGAAGAAAATGAAATGCAACAAAATTGTGTACAATTGTGCGGTGTTTTTGATCTTGACCTTAATAAATCTAACAATCAAACACAAAGCAAGGGTAAGTTCACCAACTCAACTCGTGAAGCCGTGAAGGTTCGGCTTTTATCTTGTCAATTTTAGCTTGTTTTTCAGGTATTTATCTTTTCACGAGTCCTTAGAACGCTACGCCTATAGGAGCGAGAGTACTGCCAGGAAAGTGTCCCCGTACTTGTCCTCCTCCTGTGTAACCTGTAACTTGCGCTTTTTGAGGTCCCTGTAACCCTTCATGGATCCCTACTCAGCCAAAGATAGAGGGAGGAAGCCGATAGGCGAAACCGATACTTCGGACCTCGCTCGCAACGGAATCACCCATGAGCGTGCAAGATCCTACTCGGACGCAGCCGGTGAGACAGACACACCCGTGAAGGCGTGGCCTAAGCTCGGTACTTCGGACAAGGTCGGTGCTCTCACAATAGAGAGTCACCAATGGCGACCAAGTCCTACTCGACTACGTACGATAGTAGCGCAAATACTTCGGAAATCCAGGCGATACACAAGGCAGCCACAAGTTGGGTTTTGGGCTCTAATCCTTACGAAGCGCTCACCTCACTTGGAAGGAAACCTTCCCATGCAACCTGAAGACAAGTGAGGGTATTACTCTCCCCAAGCAATGAATCCAATTACCAATTTTATTTTGGTCAAGTTTTCTTTAGCAGTCCCTTTTTTAATTTTTTTGGTGTTATCGCTTCTTTTGAGTAAATTCAAACAAGCGCCTAACGGTTTTTGTATTTTTTCTTTATCCTACTTTGTTCCAAAACAGAGGGAGAATAGAGTCGGAAAAGCCGTGCAAGTCGACACCAAGGTGGAAATCTCACCTTTGTGCCTAAATGATGCGTGCAAAGTAAGAGGACTTACAGCGAATCCCAGCTCTCTCCATGCGGGATGCAAAGCAGAATTTTTAAACCTAAGCTATATGGCGATATGCAAGCGGAAATCGTCCTAGAACAGGCAGCTGCTAGCGTGAAGAACCACAAGCTAACTAGTAACTCCTAATCCGAGTGTCCGGTCTAGGCTCACCCCTCCTCTGCCCAACACATTTGGGGTAGGAGAAAGCGCTTGTTCGGGTGTGAGCTCGCGGCGCGTGGATTTGGAAGCTACTAGCTATCTGTTTGATTATTCTAAGTCCAAATACGAATCTATAGGAGCATGCAAATATAATTAGGTGTTTGGACCTATTCTAATCGAGTCAAGCAGAACCTAGAACTAAGAGCTCAATCCACAAAAGAAAGTGAAAAATGAAAACAAAACCGGAAAATGACAACGATAAAAACTCGATAAAATCCGCGGTGAGCCCCCGGGTGAACAAACACCCGGAAATTAGGCCCGAATGTCTAAGTTTCCAAGTCCAAATGTACCTGTATTATTACAAATTAAATGAATCACTCTCTCACCAAAAATAAATGAAAACTAATCTAATCACTCTCTCTCTCTCACTCCTTGCTCTCTCCTGCCGGCTTGGCTAAGAATAGCCGGCTCCGCTTCCCAAGGATACGTCGGGTCACCTAGGCGATCCGCCTCGCTCCGCGGTCCCTCGCAAGAAGACAAAGAAGAGTGGTCAGATAGCTCAACAAGATATATCAAAATGTAAGAGATGGAAAATGATGCTATGGTAAACAATCACACAATCAAACAAATATATCAAAAATGTGAACTACTCGCTGTTGTTCCCCGGCAACGGCGCCATTTGATAAATGCGAATTTCGATGGTCTTAAGTTCAACACAAAGCGTGAACTCAGTCGAAGTGTCGACCAATCAAAATCCGTGTTTAATCAACAATTAACCCACACTAAAGATCAATAAATTAGAGCTAATGTGGAGTTAAAATTTATTTTTAACTCTACATAAAAGATGTATAGGTGCAAGTATGTAGAGAGTTCGAACACAGGGAACAAGCAGGATAGTTCAAGCAAATGAATGCACAAGTGTGTGTGTGATGTGTGGAGTGTCTACGCTAAGCAAGCAAAGAAAGGAAATTTTTGTGGGTTTTTAATTTTTAAATTTTTTTTATTTTATTTTAATTTTTAATTTTGTATTTGATTTTTAATTTTCTGATTTTTATATTTTATATTTTTTTATTTTTTTGTTTTCTTTTTCAATATTGGAAAGTAAGGACAATATAGTAGAAGGCAAACTAAAATATTTATAAAAATGTGTAAAAATACTCAAAAATTCAGAAATAAAATGTTTTTGGTGTTTTTATAATTTTCTACTGTTTTTGTGATTTTTGGGGGTTTTCAAGGTGTTTTTGATATTTTTAAATATTAAAATAAAGCAAAACAGTGGAAATAGGGCTGGCTGTGACTAAAATGCAAGTTAAAATTAACAAACAGCAACCAAAACTTTTCACACTATTTTTCGAATAAAGAGAACAAAATAAGGAATAAACAGAAGCTGGGTTTGCAATTTTTGGAATTTTCTACTATTTTTTATAATTTTTTGAAGTTTTTGAGTGTTTTTCAATTTTTAGTGTTTTTCTTTTGAGATTTTTAATGATTTTTGGACTGACACTAAAATAGGATAAAATAGACACTAGGTGATGTTTTTGGAATTTTTGGAGGTGTTTTAATATTTTTTTGGTATTTTCTAAGCTAGACAGTGCACAAAAAGCAAGTTTTTGATTTTTAATTAATATGAAAATAAAGTAAAATCAAAAACTAATTAGATGGCGTCAAAGTACACGTGTCCAGGTGCTTAACCCTACTTTTGTGGAATTTTTAGGCTTGAAATGATCATTCAATTAATTAGAGCAAACATCCAAACATTAAACAGTGCTGGCAGGGGTATATGTGCAATATCTAAAACATCCAGGGGCAAACATGCAATTTTCCACAAAAAATATACACTGAATATTCAATTTATAGCACTAGATATTAATTACAAAAACCTCCTGGGCACGCAAGCAATTTACCCACCAGGGCGCGTGACTTGCACGCGCCTGGCGAGGACTCAAAAGCAATATTTCAAAACCCAGGGGGCCTACTTGCAAAATCACCAAAAAGTTTACACTTGATACGAAAGTTTCAGGACTCAAAAGAAATACACAAAAGACCGAGGGTATCCTTGCAAAATGCCCACCCCCTCACGTGTACAGGTCACGTGAGGTGACGTGGCGAAGGACCTAAGTGCAAATAAGCAAAGTTCAGGGGTCTCTCTGCAAATATTACAAAATTTTTACACTACGGGCTCAAGTTTAAATACTAATAAATAAATACAAAAAGCGCAAGGGGTCATATGCAAAATACCCTATGCGCGTGATCCGACGGCTGATGGCAAGCCACTTATACACGTGGCGCTTGATGGACGGCCGATGTCGCTTCGCTCATGGACGTCTGGGATCAGATCTCGGCTGAGATCGACGGTGGCTGGGTCTTCACGATCGGACGGTCCACGATCTGTCTGGAGCTCCTCCTCGATCCAACGGTGGCGAAGCCCGGAGCAAGAACAGGGACGAACTCCGGCGAGTCGAGGTTCGCCGAGGTCAAGCTCCGTCTCCGGCGAGCGATTTGGCTTCAAAAGCGAGCTGGAGCTTCCTGGGGTCGTCCTCTATCTCCTGGGGGCACCAAAAGTGCACGGCGTTGGCCGTGCCGCTCGCAGGTGGTCGGCGGAGCTGGAGAGCTCGACTGAGCTCCGGCGAGCTTCAAAAACGCACCCAGGCGCGAGTCAACGTGTTTTGACCCTGCAAAAAGCGTTAGAGAGCCCAGGGAAAAGTGCCTGGACCTGGGGTGGACCTAATCTATGCGCGAGGGGAAGTGGACGTCGGTGGCCGGAGGTGCGCTCCGGCGATGATGCTTGGAGTGGCGAAATACGCGATGGAACTTGGAATTTTTTTTGGGGTTTTTGAAGCTTAAGCTAACAGGAACTAAAAGCAAGAAAGAAATGAGCGGGGGGATGCCCTCGATGGCCGGAGCCAGAGGAAGAAAAGTACCTCGACGCCGGCTGTTGGCGGAGGTGGTGGAGGCTCCCTCGACTTCGCGCGCCTTGGCTGAAGGGCTGGCGGTGGAGTTGTCACCTCCACGGAGCTCAGGAGCACGATGATGGCGCTGAAGGGTGGACCAAGGGGACTCAAAAATCAAAAGGAAAGAAGGGGGTCGGTTTTAAGTGGTTTGACCCTGAGCTGCAGGGGTCCAAAGATCAAGGCATATCTTGCAAATCTTGGGTCCGACGACCAAGATTAAGCATGGGCGAGCTAGAGGGAGGATCGAGGAATAATGTTGCAGAAGGTTGCAACACAAAAAGATGAAAGTCTTGGCCTCGAAAAATTCATGAAATTGGGTCAAAACCGAGGTTGTCAGGAGCCACAGGGGGTAGGTCAGACTGTTGACCTAGGTCAACAGTCCTGGCCTCCTGGTTGGTCCACGTGGACCAACCAGGAAAAACCCTGGAAAAATATTTCATAAATTCTATTTAAAATACTAAATGGCCGAATTAAATAAAAGTTATAAAATAAAAAATGTTTAGAATTTTATGTAGTATTTTATTCTGATTTTTATTTGTTTTTGTGACTTATATTTTTACAAGTTACCTTTTTAACCCTATATAGGTATAATACCTATGTGTTTTAGTATTTTATTTTTATTTTAGGTATTTTTAATATTATTATTTTTATTTCGTATTTTATAAAATTATAACATACTCTTACATAAATATATTTTTATTTTATTTTTCTGATATGTTTTGTATATTTAATAAAATACAAGAGTATTTTGTACAGGTATAGGCATATGCAGTATACCTATGCAGTTTTTATACAAGTATTGTTATTTTTATTTTTCTTTGCATTTTATTTCAATTTTAATGCATATATATATATTATAGGTATTATTTACAACATTATAAAAATATGAAATTATAAAAATAATAAATAAATAATAAATTGAATATTTTAATATGTACAAGTATACAATGAGGGTCCAAAAGTCAACTTTCAAACCGTAGCTCCGCCAAATGCGAAACCACCGCCATTAATTAGCTTATTTTCTTCTATATACAATTAAAGGTGAGTTTGATGCATTTGGAGTTGTCGTTTGTGAGATACGGGTCTGAGAAGTTGGGATTCTGGATTTTTATACAGACCATAACTTTTTCTCTGTATATTATTTTTCTGTGAAATCAATTTTGTATTTTTCTTTATTTAATTATCTACAACTTTCATGTACAAAGTTTCTTTATTTGATGTACAAAAAGTGAAACCAAAAATAGGTCCCAAAATGAATAAAGAATGAATAAAATATATAGGTATTTTATCTGTGTTTTGGCCCTTATCTCCCCCTACTTTATTCCTTGTCGACCTATTCATCAAGATGCCTAGGTCTCAGGGGTTTTGGGTCATAAAATATTTACAATATTTTATTCTTTTTCTTTTCTTTATTTATTCTATAATTTTGGCCTTAATTATAGTAATTTATACACTGTCTGAATGCACATGCATGAATGCTAAGATGCTCTATTTAAGGGTATTTACAGGCATTTGCTAGGGTTTTTGGTGCCAAAATGATAGAATAAAGATGATGAAATGTGGATTCATCATTCATCATATCCATGAATGTTGTAAGTGCATTGGTGAGCTCAAACGGCATCACCACAAACTTGTAGTGTCCGTAACAAGTCCTGAAAGTTGTTATTGGAATATAGGACTCTCGAATCATCAACTGATGATAGCGCGAATGAAGATCGATTTTCAAGAACACCGAAGATCCCTGGAGCTGGTCGAACAAATCATCGATGCGCGGCAAAGGATAACGGTTCTTTACCGTTCTCTTGTTCAGCTGACGTTAGTCGATGCATAATCTCATGGATCCATCCTTCTTCCTGACAAATAGGACCGAAGCACCCCAAGTTGAAGTGCTCAGCCTCATGAATCCCAAGTCAAGTAACTCCTGCAACTGCACCTTCATCTCTCTCAACTCAGTTAGTGCCATGCGGTAAGGAGCCATCGAGATCGGTTGTGTATCTAGTAGTAATGTAATCTCGAACTCGATTTCTCTCTCAGGAGGTAATCTTGGTAGCTCATCAGAAGACACGTCTGGGTAGTTTGATACTATTCGGATGTCATGTGCTATAGGCTCATGATCAGATATCTCTCGAATAAATGCTAAGTAGGAATCACATTCCCGATCAACAAGTCGTTGAGCTTGCAACACTGAAACGTACTCCATTTTGGAATCATGTAAAGTACTCTCAAAAGTAAACTCGGGTAAATGAGGAATCCTGAGGACAATTGTCTTCCTAAAGCAATCAACTAGAGCATGATGAGCTGATAAACAATCCATACACAAAATGAAATCAAACTCATCAAGCTATAGTAGTAGACAATCTGCGATCATCTCGTGATCGCCAACTGGCAAGTGCCTGACTATCAGTGAAATGACGAACAACTGGCCACCTGCCCACGGATGTGATATGAAAAAGATGGAGTCTCTGCGACTCTTCCTAATGAAACTAGCAATCTCGACGCAAGGAAGGAATTCGTTGCTTCAGAATCAAACAAAACACGGAAAGGTCGGTGCAAGACTGAGACCATACCTTTCACTACAATAGCTGTTGAATGAGCCTGCTCCTCCGTCACTGCGTGTAGCTGACCATGCTTAGCTGGTGCGGTACTTGAACCTGCCACACTCTGTGACGACAGGTCGGAAGACTATCGCTATTCGAGAACTTAATGCGATCGGAATTGTAATACTACGAATGCATGTAGCATGGTACCACGGCTCTGATGCCAATCTTTGACGTCCTCGGATCCGGACACACATTTATGTTGCATTCACAATACAATATTCACTAAACATCACATTAAGTATATAAAAATACGGGGAATTTTTTCACGTTGTTGCCATGACATTCAAATTCATATTCATAACACAGAACAACGGAAGATATGCCACCAATATTTCATTTCATTAAAATTTCCATGTACATAAACATGTACAAAAGCGACTGATAGATTCATACATGTAACAAAAGTAAATGTACCGTCTGCTATAAACCCAGATGCCAGGAATCATCCACAACTACTGAGATGCAAACTTCTTGCCTGTCACACATGAAAGGTAGAAGAAACGCCAGCGAGCGCTGGTAAATCCCGAAATTTAATAAAACAAACATGCATTTTATGATGATTACAAAAGAAGCAAGTAGTAAAGTGTAAATAATTAAAAATTATAACTACTTACTATGAAGAAGGTTTTCAAGCTACTTTAAGGAAATATCTAAAATTTTACCCACTATATTTTTATATGGCATATTCCGATATAGAAATTAATGACTCATAAGTATAATTTTTCCATTTGCCCCTTAGCCTTTCTTATATATAACTTATATATTAATTTATGACCTATATGTATATGTTGCTTTCTTGTCATTGAAATCATGTTATGGACCATGATAAGAAGTTGGTGAGATGATGCTTTATTTAACTCTTAGTTTATTGGTGATAGAAATCATAATATTCTAATCTGATTGTCAATTCTATCTATCTTTTCAAGTTTAATGGATAGTATGTGGTCTTGGTCTATGTATGACCTCACATTATGACTCTAAGGTGTGAATAATGCCATAGGGTCATGGTGCTTCTATAGGCATGCGGTGTTCTGTAATGCATCATAACTAAATTCCCAATGCGTCCACTAACTTAATTAACTCTAGCTAACACAACTTATAATTGACTTCATCTCTTAGGAAAGATTCATAATGATTCATTCTGAGTTCAACTTTAACTCCTCCAAATTCAATTGTAACTGACTCGGATGTAACCTTAAATGATTCAGATGTAAACATAATGATTCATATGTAGCATCGCCAATCCTATTGATGGAAAAGTGACCAAAACTCATGTGGTGAAGTAGTCTCCTAAGGATACTCTTCCGTCTCTCCCTCTAATTGGAAGTGCGGTCCAATAGAGGAATATATCTACTCCAAACTATACCACAGAGATGGGTAAGAGAGACTCTCCGAAAAGTCACTTTAGAAACTAGCCCGATTAGTACGGGCAAATGAGCTCGTACGAAAAACTGAAAACTGAAGATCCCCGCATGGGTATCCTAAAATAGAGGGTCAACATAACTGATCAAAAGTTGGGATCTCAACGAGGCGTAAAAACATTGCGAGCTCGCGTAAAATCATGAAAAGGACTAGGATCCTAGACTCACGCACTTGGCGGTCGTTGTCCTAGCTAGGCTTCCTTTTCTCCGCCCATTTGAGGGTCACCACGCCCTCGCACGGTCAGGTGTAGAGATCACCATGACCGGTACTATTAGCTGATATCACTTATTTGTTATCGAATTTACTTGATTACCCAAATCTTCCTCAAAGTCTTCTGTGATTAATTTTTCAGATTTAGGTATTTTGTTACCATTTATTATCAGTGATATAGTGGATTCTATTCAAGGATCAATCGACTGAGGATTTTAGGTCATAATAATCTTAGGAAAACCTTTATCATTATAGATTTTCATTTTAGAAATTTACCTACATTGAGAAATGTAAACATGGATCATAGTTTCATTTCATGAATATACATGACCACACCTAAGCTTAAATCTCCTTTGACCCAACTTAAATCCCCTTCAATATTTAAAGTGAGGATTAATTTGTTGAAATAAATTTTAAGTACAGTGGATGATTGTGATTACCATTTTAGGAAAAGTAGTTGATACACACATACACTTGTTTTGGCATCTTTGTCCGTTTATGCATTTTAATTGAAGATTATAAACTAACTAATAGATTAAGTAATTGGTATCCCTTAACTTATTTTCTACATAAAGTCTCCCTGTCTGGAAATAACATTTCTTTTTAGTCAAAGCATCCTAAAGAAGATCATTGGCTTAGATCTTCCAAACTCTAAATATGAAGATGTTGGATCTCAGTTAAATTTCAGCAGAATGGAAATTTCTCTCAAAGGTTATATACCGACATCGGTCCAATTTAGTTCAATGTCAATCTCGTTAAATCCTCATTTTTTTTAGTGAAATGCTATTATTTTGTCTTCCTATTCATGGTTTCAAGGCATAGAAGATATCTAGGATCCCTATTTTCTCACATGCCAGATTTTGTATGCACTTTCACTATTAATAATAGCCTTTTTAAAATATCATGACTCTGCCACGAATATATATATATATATATATATATATATATATATATGGTTACTTGGGACTGCCCCTAGGGGGAGCTAACTTGGCTCCCCCAGCCCCATTTTCCCCATTTTTTTGAAAATTTCTTTCGCAGAATTTCATCACTATATCCCTATAATATGTCATTAAAACTTTGTGCGAAACAGAGACTCCTACAACCTCCATCTAGACAGTTATTTTTTAACGGTAATAGAATTGTTAAAATCGACTCCGTTTGGATGGAGGCCTTAGGAATCTCTGTTTCGCATGAAATTTTAATGGCATAATATAGTGATATATTTATGAAAATCCACGGAAGAAATTTTCAAAAAAAAATAAAAAATGGAAAAAAAATGGGGCAGGGGGAGCTAACTTAGCTCCCCCTATAGGGGCAATCCCATTTATCCCATATATATAGGGTTCCTTTCAAATGAGAAGTGGTCCTTCCATCCCTATGGAAGGCCAACGATCTGGACCATCGGATTCAAATCCAATGACACCTTCAATTTTGTTGCCCAAAAGTTTATTTTGGTCATCAACTATTGCATTAATTATGCACGTTAATTAATATTCCGAAATAATAAATTAGCTAGTTTTATTTTTTGTATTTTTCGCAATACCATATCTAAAAAATATCTAGTTTTGTACTGGGCGATATTATCTGGGGCATATGTTTGTATCCTCACGTATTTTTTGTAGAATTCAAGATTCATTTTTTAACGATTGTATATTTTTTGTAGAATCCGTTGTTTATTTAAAAAGTCACCCGTTATTTGTAAATTTTGCATGGTTCTTTGTAAACTCCAATTCGTGTTAGTAATTAATGTGCGGTTCTTTATAACGATTGTATGATTCTTTGTATAATAATATTTTTATAGTTTTTTTAAAAAAATTGGGGTAGTCATTCACACTTAATTGATGCGAATATACAAACTAATTTTGTATAAAACACATCTAAAATGTATAATGCACATCCAAAATGTGTAATGCACATCAAATATACAAGATATGTAAAAATTTCAATTTTCATTCACAGCCAATTGATTTTTAAAAATACATCACAAATATGTATAATACACATAAAAAATATATAATACATATTAATATTGTATAACACACATCAATATTGTATCAAACTGCGAATCATTCTTCATCCAGGACTGGTTACAGCACCATGATACACACACCATCATTGCCACTGCCCGCTATTCCTGAAGATCGATCCATCGTCGCTCGTGGAGCGTCGCAACTTCGACCCTGTCGTCGATCACCGGAGGGTATGTGTCGCCCCCTCCTTGGACGCCACTGCCATAAATAATATTCAAACTTCAAGATAAAAAAAGGGAAATTTATCAACCGTGTTCGAGACAAACAAATGTTGTAAAGATAAAACAAGAGCACGAAGTATATATTACATGCCAACTTCGTATCTACATGCACGCATGAACATGTTTTAGAAAAAAAATCAAATACGCCCAAACCAAAGCAAATCAAATCAAAGGAACTTCTCACGAACTATACTAATACGCAGATCTCGTTCGCACCCCTTTGATCTCCTCCTGGAAGCAACTCCTCTCCAGCCGCACCCCCATCGCTACCCAAATCCTCTTGGCTCCATGCGACAGTCCCTCCTTCCAGCACAGGCGGTGGTCGCAGGAAGATCCTCTTGAACCACGGGCATGCAAGTTTCTAATTTTGAATACACAATTAAGGTGACATTACTGGAGGAGATAATTGAATTGATTACATACTATATTTAGATAATGTATAGATAATGTATGAAGATGAAAATGGGTTTTTGCTTAATTTATAAATAATTTTAACATGCCATTAATAACAACCACAAGATCAAATTCGGATGGCTGAGATTGTTGGCCTTCCTTATGAATGGAAGGACCATGTCTCATTTGAAAGATATCATATATATATATAGGTCGAATGCAAAACCTATGGAAAAATCCCAAAGACAACATATTTGACATCTTGTCTGGATCCCATGGGGACATGTAAGACATAGAAATTGTAGTAATTTTATATGGAGCAAGATGAAGGTGTTAATTCAAACTCCTACGTGATTCAATATACTTATAATCAGTTTATTATTTGATGACTTAAGTAATTAACAAACCATAAGAAAAAATGGTAGAGACATTGACGTGTATTCAATATGATGTAACCTAAAACATATTGACATGAAATGGCATCACCGGCTTCTCATCAAATGATATTAGTTGAAAAACTCACAACTCAAAACTAATTAAATCCTAATTATACATAAAAGTTCAGCAAAATAAATATTTTTTTTGATAAGGCATATTCTCAGGACAGACAAAGAGCTATGAAGTGTGAATCTAATCAAATTTAGTCAGCACAAATTGACATAAAATTGTAACATTTCACAACTATGATCCATACTCCAGAACTATTCAATCCAGATTCCAGAAATTATTCGATCCAAATATCAGAATTTATTCAATTCAGATTCCAGAATTTATTCATTCCAAATTCCAGAAACTATTCAATTCAGATTCCAGAAATTCAATCCAGATTCCAGAAATGAGCTTGTGGACTATGTTTCAGATTATAGAGAGATTGTTCACATTGCATATCTTATAGCACAACCCCTCCAAAACAGGGAAGATGCAGTACCATAATTTTTCAATTATTCCCAACACCGAAAAACATTGAAAGAAGCTCATGCATGTCAACAAAAGATGGGGGTGGGGATTATATCTAATTAGACCTCAAATTCGGCATGCAAGTGCTTGTATAGTTGTTGGATAGTATCAAGAGGAGGAAGAAAAATGTTCCAAACAAGAGATGGAGAAAAGAAGGGAGAAGATGACTTACGTTGGGAAGGAATTGAAAATAAGAAGAGAGGGAAAATGTTATAACTATGGAGAATTTGGGTAGGAAGCTTCCTTTTATGATGTCATCCATGACCTTAATTGTGACATCATCCTCAATGATTTCATTGATAGCATCATCATCATCAATGATGTCATTAATGACATCATTGAGCATATAATATATTAGTTCTCTCTCTGTATATATTTATTGGAAAGTACCCTAACTGTTTTAAAATAAAATTTTATTTTATTTGGTTAAATTTTCTTTTGAATTAAAACTCTCTTTATTTGATATACTTAAAGTTGATTGTATCCGCGCCTCGGGCCTCAAATTTTGATGAGCAATATCTTGATTTGATCGTCTCTGAATGATGATCAATATATAGTAAAGTTTGTCGCAATTTTTCTGTAGCACGCATTACAGTACGATCGAATTTTGATCGATTTCGCCTGAACGACTTTTGATTCACGATTAGTTGATCGATTTAAGTTATCTAATATTGATTAATAACTTTATTGAGTTATACGGACTCTAATCGGGTCAAGTTCGAGTTTAATTGAATACGAATGTTACAAATAAGATTTCAAATAAACAAAAATAATATAACGCTTTTTATACCGAGTATTTTACATATTTAAGTAAACTAGAGTATTTAGGTAATGACTTGATTGATAACTATAAAGCTAACACATAATAAAAGAAATAAAAAATGTGCATGTTACATCACATGTCTTCCCACTAAAGTCCAACAAAGAATACAATGGGTAAGAGGTAAACAGAATTCATGTTTTTATCTTGTTTGATTGGTTTAAGGAATAATGAAAGGATAAGAGGTAAACAGAGTTCGGGTTTAATTTGTTTTTATTTAATAGATGATTCATTTTATGATAGCTTATGATAAAGTTTTATAGACCTCAACCATTCACATCTCCATGGCCGATCTGTCCGCCATACTCCAGAACAGAAAAGAGAAGAGGAAGGCACTGAAGAAGCAGAAGCGGAGGCAGACGAGACAGGAGACGGCGATCAAGGAGCGCCGGGAGGAGGAGGCCCGCGCTAACGATCCCCAGGAGCAGCTCCGCATCAGGGCGAGGGAGGAGGAGGAGGCGGAGCTCGCCGAGAGGGCCAGGAAGGAGTTCGAGGACCGGGAGAGGCTCTGGCTGGAAGCCGCCGCCAAGAGGGATGAGGAGGAGGCTCGCCGGCAGGAGCTCGAAGAATCCAGAAGACGAGAGGTCGTTGCTTTCGTCGAGTTAAAACACAAAATGAGAATGAATCCCCGATATGTCGTGTCCCAAATGCTTGTCACTCCAGTTAATGTTAATTGGGCACATCGAACTGAATGACAATGAAGAGTCCTGCCGTGTTGTTGTTTTCATTGAAACCCTTCTTGACGGAATTCTTATCGTTGAAACATAAAGTTACCAAGCAATCCTCATAATGAATCAAGAGTGCTTAAGAATAAGCAATCAATCTTTCCTGAATGCACAGTGTGCCAAATGTTCGACATTCTACAGAAGATTCATGGATACCTTTAATGAAAAGCTAACAAAATGCATTGGCAGTCCCAAATCAGGTTAGTAAGATGTAGTCATGTCCAAGATATGCCATCTTTTTCTGCATCTGCTCATTTTTCCTTTTCATTGTGCGAGCCTACTTACCATTCTTGTTCCACCTCGCAAGCTCCTTCCACCCGACCATGTTTCACCTTCATATAGAACATTTAATATAGCAGATCTTATGAAGGGTCATAAAACCATGACTAAGAATAATTGATCAACAATAACTGCAGATTTGTCAACCATGAATGATACCACTAGTTGAAACTTGAAACTATATGTGAAATTAGAAGATCATGTCCTCGCGGATTCAAATGTTCCCAACAGAAGCTATTCAGATATTTCGGCACATCTTCTAAGTTATTGAACCTTTTCTGTGAAATCCAAAGGGGGCAAACAATGTATAACATCTTATATTTACTCAGAAATTTTGGCATAGCAAGCTCATTTTGGAATATGTTGCAGTAGGATGATGATGGATAGCCATAGGGTTATAATCCAATACTGATTACAGATTTTAGTTGTAATTGTTTCTAGATCTGAATGCACCTTGAAAGATGTTAATAATATTGGTAGGTATATATAGGTTCTAGAAGAAGTCCGAAAACTTGCAATTTGTTCCCAGTTTCAACTTGGTGGCACTGATTTTCTTCTCTCAAAAGTTTTTATGAAGAAAGTATAAATATCATTGAGATATTATTGACTTACAAGAAATAATCACCAAACAGATTATTAAGAACTCAACTTCCCGGTCAACCTCTCATTAGAGGAAATGGGCTAGTGTTGGTGTCTTAACAAGAGAATGGGGGGTATATTATGTGTCACATTCTTTAAATTCAGGTTCAAGAAAGGAAGAACAAGCTTGAAGATGATGAATGTGAGTATGTTGAGGAAGGACTGGCAGAGATAATATGGGGTGAGAATGAAATAATTGTGAAGAAGAAAAGGGTGACGGTCCATAAGAGGAGTGCTGATCTGTGCCCGAGAAAGGAGGTAGATTTTGGTTCCTTTTCTTCTCAAATAAAACAATTCTTGTTGGATGCTTTTGTTGCTTTTTAAAATTCATGCAAATTATCTTATCCTTTGTACAGGAAGATGACAGACCAACCTCCAACCCACTTCCTCCACAATCTGCAGCTTTTGCAGCATTCCAAAGTGGGCCGCCTCTTTCTGCCCAGGAACTACTGGACAGTGTTGCACAACAGACACCTAATTTTGGAACTGAACAAGTGTGTTAAGTTGAATGATCATTTCTTTTTGAGATTGGGTGTACTTTTATTTACATCTTTTATATACTTCGATTTTTGAACTTGGCTTGAAGGACAAAGCTCACTGCCCTTTTCAGCTAAAGACCGGAGCCTGTCGTTTTGGAACCCATTGCAGCAGGGTTCATTTCTACCCTGATAAAGCAAATACCCTGCTTATCAGGAACATGTACTCTGGTCCTGGCCTTGCATGGGAACTGGACGAAGGACTTGAGGTCTGTAAGATAATGCTTTCTCGCAGACCATATCGTATCCTGATAGCTGATCCCTTGTTTCTGCTTAATTTGGCATCAGTCATTTTCTGCTATTTAATTTGACATTCACCTTCTTTTGTGGATATAGTAAAATCCTGACATGATACATTTATTATGTTATTAAATTTTTTTGTTAATCACTTTTCTTTCTGCATGTTAACTGCAAAAGTTGCTTTACTTGCCAACTTATATATTACTGCTACTGAGAAAGATGCCCTTACGTGATGTTTGTCTCCATAACAGGTGTTTCCATGTTCTTAAGCTAAAATTCGTTCTCTCCTTAAGTGGAAGAAATTTTTCTTGGATATTTCCCACGTACAAGCTTCTATTTGCTTGTATAGGTGGATTTTCTCTGTAGTCGATACATGTCCTGTAAAACTGTCTTTTCCTGTCAATTATAGTTACCCTAGGCCGTGGCCCATGGCTGGTGGAATTTTAATGCTAAGACTAAGAGGAACCCATAAGAGATGCACCTGTACACACTTGTCATGTATTAAAGACACACAACCCATGTACAATACATTTTTCTTCCTGGAACTCATTGTGCATTATAGGAATTATTAAAAGATGCCAATTATTAACCTCTTCCAGAGTTTTATGTTCTATTTGGCTTGCCTGTTCTTTAACCAATTTGCCGTAGAGATGCATCCCAACCGTTACACAGATGGAAGGTTGATTTATTCTTGTTGATGGAGTTGATCGACGGATACCTTGCAAGTTTTATATCCTACTTGCTTTTAATCTTTTTATCTTATTGTTTCTATCTCATTATTACATACATGTAGCTTTTTTAGCAAATGATCATCTTATTGAAATGTAAATCAAGTATCGTTAGCTCTTTAATTTTCTGTAGAACCTTTCACTCTTTAACTCTCGACTTGGTTGCTCCTGCTATGAGTTCCATGAACAGGTGAACACACAAACTTGTTACTTCATAGTTTCAAAATTTATGCAAATCATATTTTTCAAGCAAAAGTTCTTGCTGCCATATCAGTTTCTTGTTTCGCTGGGGTACCAAGAGGGGCATGAAAAATGTATAGACCTGTCAGGATGATGCTCGCATCTAGTCCTTGCCAAACAACAAGAGTGACAACGGTGTCTTATGGATTATTAAAAGACGTCTCCCCCCTGAATCACATGGAATTGAACAAAATAGACATTAACATAACATAGGAATTCTATAAATAGAATGAACACATCGTAAATTTGCTGGAAAATGGAAAATGTGAACTATAACAATAGGTGAAGGCATCGGGTTGGGTTGGCCGGCCCATTTTATATGCATAAAAACCCATTTAGACCATTAAATCTAGGACGCAAACCCACCCATGCCATGCCTATTTAGTTTGGGTTCAGGCTTAGCCCAATTATAATCGAACTTGACTTTATTTTAGAAGCCCAAACCCACCCATTAAACTCCCAAGCTTATTTAGTAATATAGAAATGAAAATCAATTACATCTAAAATATACATTGCATTGATTAGTGCAGTTGGTTAATTAAATTAAAATAGAAAGTATTGTGGCTAGGAGTCCGTAATGTTGTCAATTATCCACTATAAATTTATCAATCAATGTATTGCTTTGAAATAGAAATTGAATCATGGCATTACATATGAATAATATAATCTGCCATATTTTTCGGGTTGTGTTGGGAGAAAAGAACTTATTATTATATAGTGCCCTATGTCTCTCTTATATAGAGTCGAGAGGTCATGAGAAAATTACATAAAGAGGACAAATAAAATGAGTGATAAATAAATACATGAATATAAAACTCTCAACACCCCCCTCAAGCTGGAGCATAAATATCTATCATGCTCAACTTGGAACTGTATTTCTCAAAATGTCCTCGAGTGAGTGCCTTGGTGAAGATATCAACTGTTTGGTCACCTGAATAGACATGAGAGGTAGCAATCAGTCCCTTCTGAATCATATCACGAGTAAAATGACAATCTATTCAACGTGCTTTGTTCTCTCATGAAGTGTTGGATCATTGGTAATGAACAAATCTGTCTGATTGTCACACTTTAGCTGCATAGGGAGAGCCACACTAATGTGGAGATCAGAAAGAACATACTTTACCCACATCATTTCAGCACCGCTCTGAGCCATGGCTCTATATTTAGATTCTACAGTGGATCCAACCACAACTGTTTGCTTCTTGCTTTTCCATGACACGAGTGAATTTCCAACAAAAATGCAGAAACCTGAGGTAGATTTCCTTTTTTTAGGGCACCCAACATAATATGTGTATGCATAGCCATAGATGGATAATGGGTAGTCCTACTAAATAATAAGCCTTTCCCGGTGATGACTTCAAATATCAAAGGATCATGTAGACTGCATTCATGTGCACTTGCTGTGGTTGTTCCATGAACTGACTAACTTTACTAACAGTTAAGATAAATATAGCTATTTGTCTCTTTTATGTAATTTTCTGTTTCTTCTAGTACTTATCATGTAATTAACCCAAGGGCTTTTCTCCTATATAAGAGAGCCCTCGGGTAAGTCTAGTGCATTCGATTCCTTTCTCCCAACATGGTATCGGAGCAACGGTCCTAGACCGGGGTCCCGGTATCCCACCCAAAAACCCTAACCCTAATACCCCCACCCCACCCCACCCGGCCTCGCCGCCGGCCCACGCGGCAACAAGCTGCCTTCCCAGTAGCACCCTCCCCGCCCTAGCGGCAGTCGCCGGCCCCTGCGCCGCTCCGCTCCCGCGCAAACGCCGCCCCGGTAGCACAGCGCCGCTCCAGCGGCTCTGCGCCGCAAACACCAGCGGCATCTCGCCGCACCTGCAACCCTGTGCCGCACAAACCGGAGTTTTTAGCCGCCCTGCGACATCTCGCTGATTGTTCCCAGCGGCTATTAGCCGCTCTCCTCTCCGGATCTAGCCTTCTTCGCGCGGCACCAGCCGCCCCCGGAGCCATTGTTGCCGCGTCAGGGCTAAGGTCGGCGCTCGAACAAAGATTAGGGATGGTTGTATGAGTCTACACATACAACCTATCCCTCATATGATACTGTAGACCGGCTAGTTTGTTTACCTCCGTCGGTCTGTGGCTCTTCTTCCATCATGTCAGAAAACAAGGGTGACGTCTTTACATCTTCGGGAGCCTTCAAAGGCCCGGCTCCTATAGTAAAGATGGGCGGGACCAACTATGAACTATGGTCCATGCAGTTTCGAACCCTGATGCAGTGCCATAATAAGGAGCACATACTGACAGAATCCGAGCCGGAAGACAAGACTGAAGCAAATGCAACGTAGAAGCAGGATGATGCTTATGCTCGTATATGGCTCTCTGGGACGCTGACTACAGAGATTGCTAATGACATAGTGAATCAACCCACATCAAAGGCTATGTGGGATATATTAGCAGCAACATATGGGCAGTCGAAGAATGAGAGCAAAATCCTTCAGCTACAGTTCAACATATTTTCCACCAAGCAGAATGGAAGGCCCCTTCATGCACATTTCTCTCATCTGAGGGGCATGTTCGAGAGATTACATAGCTTCATGCCAATCACAACCAGTACAGAACAACAGTCATATCGCAATGCCACAATGACAGGAGTATTCCTATCCTCTCTTGATCCTGAGTACGATGCAGCCTGTACTCAACTTCTGACTGGCAAGACTATTCCACCTATGGAGGAGGTGTGTAAGAGATTGGGTAGGATCACTACTGCATCGGTATCTACAGTACAACCTACTCCTTCTGCTATGGCTGCCACTCATGGCAGAGGAGGATCGTCACATTTTTGAGGTCGTGGACCTCGTGGTCAAGGGGGAGGCAGACATCGTGGTCCCTGTACTCACTGTCACCGTCCATGCCATTCTGAGGAAACTTATTTTCACAAGCATGGATATCCAGCCACCGCACGGGTTGCGGAGCAGACTGAGGCTGCAGCTGTGCATCTCCCAGATGCTCGCTTTGATGACATCGTCTCCAGACTCCGTGAGATGGTGGCTACACCTACGTCTACTTCTCCAGGTTCTACGGAAGCTGCAGCTCCCGCCAGAGCGGCATCTAGCTCCTCAGGTATCCACTATGCACTTACCAGTACTACTTGCTCAGACTTGACAGATTGGATTATAGATTCCGGGGCTTCCCATCATATGTGTGGCGACAGAATGCAATTTACTACATACAGAGTTCTTGCGCCAGGACGATCTGTAGTCATTGCCAAAGGGGTTCGCTTATCCATTGTTGGTCAAGGGGAGATTACTCTAACACCTTCCTTGAGTCTTCAGAATGTCTTACATGCACCTGACTTTAAGATGAACCTATTGTCTGTTAGCCAGCTTACTAAAGATCTACATTGTCGTGCGGTCTTTGACCCTTCTACTTTCGTGTTTCAGGACATACTGACTGGCAGGATGATTGGAAGTGGCCGTGAGCAGAGAGGCCTGTATAAGCTTGCTATTTCACCATGTGCTGGACTTGCTACTACTCCCTCTGGATATGTTTCTCCATTTCTCTGGCATCTTCGGTTCGGACATCTTCCTCTACAGAAGATGTGTCATGTCTTACCTCAGATATCTACCCGCACTTCATTGGATTGTGAAGCCTGTTAGCTTGGGAAGCACCATCGGTCGTCGTTTCCTGGTCGTCCTAGTCGTCATAGTAGTCGGTCATTTGAGTTGTTCCACTTTGATATTTGGGATCCAAGTCATGTCCCTGATCTTCAGGGCCATCGTTATTATATGGTTGCTGTGGATGATTATTCCAGACTATCATGGGTTTTTTGTTGAAACAAAAGTCTGAAGCGGGTACTATTATTCGACAGTTTATTCTTGAAGTTAATAATATCTTCTCTACCAGTGTTAAAATAATTCGTACTGATAATGCTTTGGAGTTTTCAACATTACAATTGTCAGATTTTCTCAGTTCACAAGGCACTGTTCACCAAACTTCGTGTAGTTACACTTCGCAACAAAATGGCATGGCGGAACGCAAACACCGTCACCTTCTTGATGTCACTCGAACATTGTTGATCCACAGTCGGGCTCCTCATTCTTTTTGGGGGGATGCAGTTCTTACTGCGTACTATCTGGTGAATCGTATGCCGTCTATTGTTCTTGGAGAAAAGGTTCCTTTCTTGATTGCGTTTCCCGAGAAGGACCTATTCTCCGTGGCACCTCGAGTCTTTGGATCTGTGGCGTTTGTGCATCTTTCTACCCCTGGTCGTGATAAGCTCTCACCAAGAGCTATCAAATGTGTGTTTGTTGGGTACTCTCGTACTCAAAAAGTGTATCGATGTTATGATCCGATTTGTAGGAGATATTATGTAAGTGCTGATGTTACCTTCTTTGAGTCCATCATGTATTTCTCTCCTACAGGTGACAGGCTGTCTAGTAATACTGCGGATGACATTGTTGTTCCTCCACCTCCATCTCTTCCGGTATCTGAACCTGAACAACCATTACCTCCAACTTCGCCACCACCACCACCACCACCACCGCCCAAATTCTTACCTTTTGTTTACACTCGCAGGTCTTCTACTAGCTCTTTTGCTCATGGGCCATCCACATCATCCAACATGCCTCAGGTATGTCTTGATAACAGTATTTCTACTGATGGCACTGGAGTTTTACATCATACACAGGATGATTCTGCTACAGAAGACAGAGAGGATACAGATTTGGATGTTCCTATTGCGCTAAGGAAGCCTCGACGCAAATGTACCACATACCCACTGGCTGCGTATGTTTCCTTGGATCATCTGTCTGATGAATACAAGAAGTTTGTTGTAGGACTTTCTGCGGTTACTATACCCCGATCATATACGGAGGCATTACAGGACAGCAGATGGCGTCAAGCCATGGAAGAAGAAATGGCGGCATTGACGTCAAGAAAGGACATGGACTATTGTCTCGGCTCCACGAGGTGCATTGGTTGTCAGCTGCAAATGGATATTTTCCATTAAGCAAAATGCAGATGGGAGTGTGGATCGTTACAAGGCTAGGTTGGTCGCCCGTGGCTTTTACCCAGACCTATGGGTGGACTACCGGGACACTTTTTCTCCAGTAGCTAGACACTCGACGCTTCGGATCTTACTAGCAGTGGTTGTTTCACGTGATTGGCCACTATTTCAGCTTGATGTGAAGAATGCATTCCTCTATGGCGAGCTTCAGGAGGAAGTTTACATGCTGCAACCACCTGGGTTTACTGCGCTGAGGGGAAGTCCCAGAAGGTATGCAGATTGCACAAGGCAATTTATGGCCTGAAGCAAAGTCCTAGAGCTTGGTGTCAAAAGTTGTCCGAATTGATTGAGCAACAGGGGTTTAAGAGGTCCACTGCAGACCACTCCCTTTTCATCCAGAAAACACATAGAGGTACGGTTGCCATTCTTGTGTATGTAGATGATATTGTTGTTACAGGATATGATGCTCAGGGCATTCAGATAGCCAAGAAGTTCCTAGGTAAAGAGTTTGTGACCAAGGATCTTGGTACCCTTCGCTACTTTCTGGGATTGGAGTTTGCCAGGAATCAACGTCGTCTAGTAATGACCCAGAGGAAGTTTGTCATGGATCTCCTCTCTGAGACAGGTATGATCGGGTGTAAGCCTGCTATGACTCCCATGGATCCAAGTATGAAATTGTATGATGGGGATACCGAAGAAGTTGATAGCAAGTGGTACATGGAATTGGTTGGAAAGCTTCTATACATTACTATCACCAGGCCATATATTATGTTTGCTGTAAGCAAAGTCAGTCAATTCATGGAGCAGCCCAGAAAGGCAAATATGGATGCCATCTTTATGATTCTGAGATATCTGAAGAACTCACCTGGTTTGGGACTCTTATTCAATAGGGATGCTTCCCTAGATGTAACAACTTGCGCAGATGCTGACTATGCAGGATGTCCCACAGACAGGAAGTCTACTTCGGGGTTTGCAGTGTTTGTTGGACACTCACTTGTCTCATGGAAAAGCAAAAAGCAAACTGTGGTGGCTAGATCAAGTGCAGAATCTGAGTACAGAGCTATGGCTCAAGGGAGTGTAGAGATGATGTGGGTTAGATCGGTGTTAACTGATCTTACCATAGAAGTCCCTCTTCCGATGCAACTCTTATGTGATAATCAAGCTGCATTATTCATTGCGAATAATCCTACATTCCATGAACGTACTAAACATATCGAGGTGGACTGCCATTACACTCGGGACTTGATATATAAAGGACTCATATCTACCTCTCATGTGTCTACAGGAGATCAGACGGCAGATATCTTCACCAAGGCGTTATCTCGAAGCCCATTTCAGAAGTGTTGTTCCAAGCTGAGCATGATAGATATATATGCTCCAGCTTGAGGGGGAGTGTTAAGATAAATATAGCTATCTGTCTCTTTTATGTAATTTTCTGTTTCTTCTAGTACTTATCATGTAATTAACCCAAGGGCTTTTCTCCTATATAAGAGAGCCCTCGGGTAAGTCTAGTGCATTCGATTCCTTTCTCCCAGCACTAACTACAAAGGAAATATCATGCATGGTAATGGTAACGTAAAGTAGTTTTCCTACAAGCTCTCTGTATCTTCGCTTGTCCACTTCTTCAGTGACATCTTCATGTAGCTTCATACTTGAATCCATACGTGCGTATGCTGGTTTGCATCTTGTCATTCTAGCTTTTGAAAATAAATCCATCACATATTTTCATTATGTCATTACCAAGCCTTGCTTATTTCCGGCAAATTCTAGGCGTAGAAAGTACTTCTACTCTCCTAGGTCCTTAGTGATAAATTATTGACTTAGGAATTTTTTGGCCTCAACTATCCTTTGGATATCATCACATGTAACAATAATGTCATCAACAACACGAGGATAGCCATCGTATCTTGTTGTGTCTTCTGTACAAATAAAGAATGATATGAAGTGGATCGTCTGAATCCTCTCTGTTATATTAGATCTGAGAGCTTTTAAAATCTTACCCTGGGACTCTGCTTAAGTCCATAAATGACCTTATATTACCTGCATACAACCTCCCCCCCAACAAACCCAGGTAGCTGTTGCATATAGACCTCCTCTTGAAGATACCATATAAGAATATATTCTTGACATCTAGCTAGAAAAGAGGCCAATCACGCACCACAACTACATAGAGCATGATTCGTAGGGTAGAATGCCTCGTGGCAGGGGAGGAGGTGTCACTATAATCCTCACCATAAGTTTGCGTAAACCCTATGGCAATAAGCCTTACTTTATATATGTCAACTGTACCATCTGCCCTGTGCTTTACAATAAAGACCCATTTGCAGCTAACAACAGAAGCTCCTTCCGGAGCTGAAACAAGTGTCCATGTCCCATGTGATTGAAGATCATCCATCTCTTCTTCCATCGATAGCCTCCACTGACTTTCTTTAAGGGAATATGTGTATGTTCGTGGGATCTCAATAGCAGATGGTCTCGATACAAATTTTTAATAAGTCATGGACAGTTTATTCAGAGCTGCATGTCCTACTAGCGGGTACTTTGTACATGCTCGTTTCCCTTTCCGTAGTGCAATTAGCCATCACATATCATCCTTCTGTCTGCTGTCATCTTATGGCATATCCTGTTCATCGTTCAACCCACTAGTGCCATTAGTAGAAATCAATTTCTCAGAATTTACGTTGGCATGCTGGATGTTGAGAAAGGCCAAGGAGCATCGAGCATTGAGGTAGTGGGATGTGGTGGAAGAAGGACTTCCCCAGACTCAGATGGACGTAACCTTTCCCCTATAGTAGTGTAATACATGATGGACTCAAGAAAGCTAACATCAACACTAATATAATACTTTCGTTGGAGGGGATCGAAGCATCTGTAGTCCTTCTGAGTGCGAGAATAACCCACACACATTTGACAGTCCAAGGTGCAAGCTTATCACGACCAGGGGATAGAAGATGCACAAATGCAACACACCCAAAAACTCGTGGGGTAAGAGAGAACAATTCTTTCTCAGGAAGCACAAGAGAGAAAGGAGCATTTTCGCTAAGAATAATAGAAGGCATGCGATTGACCATATAGCATGCAGTCATGACAACATCTCCCGAAAAGAGTGAGGAGCCCGAATCTAAATAATAAGAGTCCTGGTGATATCTAACAGATGACGGTGCTTGCATTCAACAACACCATTTTGTTATGATGTATAAGGGCAGGAAGTCCGATGCACAATCTCACATGAACTGAAAAATTGAGCTAAAACAGTTGTACAAAATTCCAAAGAATTATCTAACCGACCATATTTTATTGAAGCTGAGAAAATGTTGGATATTTCTGAACACAGTTTTGAATCATAGTGCTAACATCAGATTTATTCTTAAGTAAAAAGAACCACGACAATATGGAGAAATCATCAACAACCACAAGATAGTACAATTGTCCCTGTTGATCAGGGACATTAGTAGGACCTCAAATGTCAAAATGAACAAGTTCAAATAGACTCTGACTACTACGACTAAGGCGACTTGGAAAACTGGGCCGGTGATGTTTTCCAAGTTGACATGCCTCACAATTAAACTCAGACTTGGCAGAAACCCCTGGAATGAGATGACATATCTTTGACAGCGGAATGTGACCAAATCGCAGATGCCGGGTATATGGTGATTGTGAACCCCCGAAAAGCGAACCAACACCAGCATATGGAATCTGGATCAGTTGGCAAAGGCCTCCATGCTTACTGCCACATCCAATCACCATGTCCGTGAGTATATCCTGAAAAACAAGGGAAGCAGGGTCAAATATGGCACGACAATGTAGGTGTAACTTATAGATAATAAATTCATTGAGAAATTCAGTGCATGAAAAACATTCTGTAACCGCAATGAGGGAGACATGAGAACCTCCACCTGACCTGTGATGAGGGAATGTGTCCCATCAACAATCACCGCATACTTATTCTGAACATGATTGTATCAACTGAACTGTGAGCGATCTCCACAGGGGTTGTGTGATGCACCAGAACCCATTATCTATTCTGAAATATCTGGCATGGACTGACTAGTATATGCATAAGTAGTACTCGTGTCACTCGTGGATGTGGAAGCTACAAAGTCTGATGGACCATAAGAGGAGCTCTGGAAGCATCTACAGATGACATAATCTCCTGAAGGCGCGCAACAAACTCATCAAAACGCTGATATGTAGAACCTCCTGTGGTGGTAGTTGGTGGAGCTTGCTCATCAACTCTTGCAGATGGTGGAAACCCATGCTTGGAATAACATGTATCCTCGGAATGGCCTGATCGATGACAGTAAGTGCAGGGTTGGCATGACTGCTGAGATCCATGCCCATGAGAGCCACCTCTCCCTCTGAATGAATAGGAACCACCTCTCCTACAGGAAGCAGCCATAGCAGATGAAGTCTGAGCAACAACATGGGCCGAGGAGATGTAGAGTTGACTCAGCCTCCGATATGCCTCCTCTATGGAGGTATAGTAGAATCTGTAAGTATCTGAGAAAGAGTTGCATCATATTCTGGGTCAAGGGATGCCAGAAATACATCAGTCATCAACGAATCATGGTACGCCTTCAACTGCTTAGGCGTGGTTGTCAATGATATGTAGCCATGTAGCCTCTCAAATATACATCTAAGAGAGGTATACACTGTGTATAAAGGTCGACCATTCTATTGGGTCGTGAAGATTTCGTTTTGAAGCTGCAAAATCTTTGACTCATTCCTCGCTTGAGAATATGTAGTAGCGAGGATGTCCTACAAAGCCTTCGCAGTAGGCTGGCTTAGTATGTCATTGGCTATCTCCACAGACATGATTCTAGATAGCCATACTCGATCATAAGCATCATCCACCTCTCATGAGGCATAGATTCCTGTCTTGTCCTCCGACTCATCTTGTTTAAGGATACGGACATGGTTCTAGATAGTTATACTCGATCATAAGCACCATCCGCCTCTCATGAGGCATAGACTCCCGTCTTGTCCTCCGGCTCATCATGTTTAAGGATGTGTTTCTTTCCATCGCTCTACATCAAACTCATGAATTGCATTGCCCACAAATCATAATTCGTGCCATCCATCTTGACAATGGTTACACGACCTTTGAAAGCACCAGTGACATATTGCCTGACGAAGACATGACTAGATCATAAATAGATGATAAAAAATGTGTCTGCACGTACATTAGGGAGATGGTTATGGGTGTAGACTCAATCCATTACCATTCCCTTATTGTTTTCTTCATACGTAGGCGCGAGAGGTTATTGCAGTAGTCTGGTTTTACTATTTCAAAGCAAAATCAGACCGTGTAGGGTGTCAAAACTCCACACAAATCGATGAATCAGACCACCTCGAGGCCCTTAGGCAGTTGCCACAAGTAGCAACCCTCCCCCTTCTGTTGATCGGCAACACGTTGGAGGGAGAAGGGAGGGGCGACGACCCTGAGACGGTGGAGAGAGGCAACGGCATCATCGAGATAGAGGAGAGATGGGTAGCAGCAGTGTTGAGACGGTGGAGAGAGGGGCAGTTGCAACGTTGAGATGGCAGAGAGAGGTGCGACATCGACACCGAGATAGAGGAGAGGGAGAAGAGGGCGACAGGTGGTGTAGGGCTAAGGTTAGGGTTTTCGTGCTCCGATCTAGGACCGTCGCTCTGATACCATGTTGGGAAAAAAGAACTTATTATTCTATGGTGCCATATGGTACTCTTATATAGAGTTGAGAGGTCATGTAAAAATTACATAAAGATGAACAGACTGTTGCCGATGCTGTTGCTCCACCTGAACCTTCGCATGATCATCCGCTTGGTTGCATGACCTTGTGAGGGATCTTGGGGGTTCCATTTTCAGCGCTGGGGCTTAGCGTGGGGGCTATTGGTATCCATTTTACATTCCATCGCTTGTGGGTCCACCGTTGGTGGCTGCAACGATTGTTCCGGGCGCCTCCCAGTCTCCGCCAATGGGTTTCTGGCCTCCATCGACTGCATGTGTTGTTGAGCTATTGAAACAAGGTGCCATTGGGTCTTCGCGACCTTCGTTGGATGGAAGCAGGTGCTTTGGCTCGGGTCTGGCTGGTGCTAGGTCTGAAGGTCAGTTAGCTTCGGGTGTTGTTCAGGGATCTAATGTTGTTGGTGGGCATTTAGTTGTGGACGAGGATGGTTGGAATGTTGTGCGTCGTCGTAGGCTTCGTCGTTGGACTCCGGCGTTGAACCTTCGGTGCTTCAAGTGTGGTATTTGGGGACATCGACATCGGGATTGTCAGATTCGAAGGGTTTGGAGGCCTCGGGCAACCCTTGACTCGATGTCGGGGTCGGGAGTTGTGCGATGCAACATCAATCAATTTATGAAGATGTAGATAGATCTCTGTACCAGTTGTACCCATATCTGATTGCTCTAATTTCTGATGGAGACTTGTTGGAACGAATTGGAGGATGTCTTTGGTCCTTTGTTGATCACTTTTTCGAGAATATTCCCTTGGGGACCGACATCCGCTTGTGTGCATGGACCCTCCGCCTCGCAGGAGAGAATTTTGTTGGCATCCGATGCGATTGTCTCTGGCGTTGTTTGGTGGTGCCCACTTTTCCAAGATGAGGCTCTGGCTCGGGAGCTCAGTAGATCGTTCCGTATTTTTGGGATGCCATTCACCTTGCACCGCATTGACTGTTACCATAGTGCGTTGGCTGGGGTCGTAAAGGTGGTTTCTCTCATCTTGGATGGGCTTCGCTCATGAGAGTGTATCGATGCAGTGATCATAGTGGAAGGGTGCACATCCGTATGGATGTTTGTGGTTGTGTATGTGGTGGGTCGTACCGTCTTCTGGTTGTTGGAGTGTTTGCCTTCGCCATGTGACAGTGGGTTTCCTCTCTCCTCTGCACCCCTGCACGTGAGTGCCCAAAGGCAGGTTCTTCTGATCCGATGGATGGGTACCATGACTGGCTCCTAGACTCATTGTTTGGCACTGATTGCCCCAAACGATAGACACATGTGGACCTTGGTTTCCTAGGTGGGTCTGGCATAAGGTGTGGCTTGGATGCTTGTGGTGTTGTTGACTACAATGGCAGTCCTGATTCATGTGGTTGTTTCTCCCCTATGAATGGGGTGCCTGAGTGTGCTCCTATGGAGATTACGAGCGTTGGGGCAAAGATAAAAGAGCATAAGATGTGGACTTTTAGATCCAGAGGTCCGACGCCTCTTGCTCTCGCCATCTCCAAGTGGGCTGTTGGGGATTTTCTATTCACAATCGGGGAAGACAACCTTTGGGGTTGTGGCAACATGCGACGAGACCCTCAGCGGTAGAGGTTATTGGTGTTGAGTCTTCAAGGGTTGACCAATTGCTGGAGCCTGGGGGAGCGATTGAGATGTGAAAGGGGCGTTGATTAGTAAGAGGGTACTGAGCAAGCGTGGTCAGATGGCACGATGCATGGGGTTGGTGTCGGCGGGGGGCTCCCCTTCTGTTGCTAAATGAAGATCCTCTCCTGAAATGTTCGGGGTTTAGGACAACTGGAAAAGAAGAGGGTGGTTGGTGTGCTTTTGGGGGCTTGGAATGCAGATATTTTTTGCTTGCAAGAGACGAAGCTTGAGATTTGGGACCACCTTTTGTGGTGTGATGTGGTAGGGTCCTGCTTTTCTGATTCCCGTGCTTTGCCGTCTATCAGTGCTTCAAGTGGCATTTTGGTCGGTTGGAGTTTGATGTGTTGGAGATGGCTGACTCTGTGTGTGATGCTAGGGTCTTATCCATGATGCCCCGAAGTGTGTCTGATGGCATGTTGTTGTTTTCGGGTGTTTACAGTCCCATGGGAGCTTACGTGTCGATTGTTTTGTGGGAAGAGCTTCGAGTGGTGCACTCATGGTTCCCAGATGTGGCTTGGATAATTAGTGGCGATTTCAACTTCACTCTGTTGACTTTTGATCGTCCTAGTGATAGCGGTGGTTTGGATGCTTGGTCTCTTGAGTTTGCCACATTTGTGGGGGACTTGGCACTGGATTTGCTCGATGTCGCTAATATGAGATATACTTGAAGGAGCACCTCCTCTCGATCCTGCTTGGATCGTTTTCTTGGTTCGGTGGGGCTTCTGGAGAACTTCCCGTTGGCTCTGTGACGATGCTGATGAGGTCACACTTGGATCATACGTCGATTTGCTGGGATTCATGCGAAGGTCAACACCTTGGTAGCATGTTTTGCTTTGAGCGCCCCTGGATGTAAAAGGCGGGTTATCGGGAAAGGGTCACCAGATGTTGGCAAAAGCAAGAAGTATTTGACTCGGCTTCTAGACGAATGGCAGATAAGCTTAGAGCTTTGCGGTGCATGCCGATTCCTTTGGTAGAGAGTATCGTGTCTTTAGAGGCCCACAGAGGGATGTTGCACAAGCTGAGGTTGTTCGCTTTGACCATTTGGAAGATACTAGGGACCTGTAGGAGAACGAGAAGGCAATGAGATGTGGGCAGAATTGTATCCTACTCGAAGAGGACTAGAAAAGGGAGATTGAGTGGAAGCAACATTTGAAGCAAATGTGGTTGAAGGAGGGCGATGCGAACACGAGGCTCTTTCAATCGTTGGCAAGTAGACGCAACTTGATTCACTCAATTGATGTGGGTGGGGAGGTGTTGGTGGGAGATCAACCTATTGGTAAGGCATTAATGCATTACTACTTTGCGCTCAGCAAGCGTGGTTCTTACAGCGGTGCCATATGGACAGGAAGGGGAGTTATTGCGGCCTTTCTTTCTTTCGAAGGTTAAGTGTGCCACTTTTGATTTGAATGCAGATGGCTCTTCAGGATCGGATAGCTTCTTGATTTCTTTTTCAGGGAAATCTGGGACTTGATGGGGCAAGAGACTTTGGAAGTAGTGGAAGAGGTTCTCTTGATCAATGATGGATTTGAGCGGTTGAACAAGTTCTTGTTGTTCCTTCTTCCTAAGAAGGATGCGGTGAGGCGGGTAGAGGACATACATCCTATTGCATTTTTGTTGAGATATTTGTTATATTTAGTATTGTTTTTCTTATTTTCTATCTAATTTGTCTTCGTCCTAGCCGACCCTACTTATAGTGGGAGAAGGCTTAGAAGTTTTTTTATTTTGTCTTCATCCTGTAATTTGCCCAATAAGTTCCTCTCCTATATAAGAGAACTCGAGGGCCTCTTTTTGGTGCACTTGATTATTTTCCTTCTACATGGTATCGAAGCGACGGTCCTAGATCGGAGTTCCCGTATCCCACCCTAAACCTATCCCTACCCGTCTCGCCTCCTCCCCGCGCCGCCGCTGTCGGCGCTACAGCCCGTCATCGCCGCCATGGCCGACGCTCCAGCCCACCCTGACTGCCCTTGTTGCCTGGTCGCCCATGTCTTCTACCCCAGTTGCTCGGCCTTCGGCCCCTGGCTTCTTGACTGCCTGGGCTACTGGTCTAGACCACCCAAAACTGTCGGCTGGTCCTCCCTGGCCCTCTCAGGCCGCCGACCGGTCCTCCCGACCGTTTTTGGCTGTTGTTGGCCCTACCCCGCCCCTCCACACATCTCTATGACTTGAGTTATTGTTTGCTTCGGTTTGATTTTGACCGGAGAACGCGATTTCATACCTAAAATCGTGTTTTTCGGCCCTATCGAGCAGCGGAGATTCATGATGATGGTTGTATGAGTCTACACGTACAACCAATCCTCTGTATGATCGTGTAGACTTGTTCATATTAGTCTACTCTTTGGTTGAGTTCTGTTGGTCAGACGTTTTTCATCTTGTCAGAGAACATGGGTGATATCTTTCCGTCCGGAGCCTTCAAAGGCCCAGCTCCCATCGTTATGACGGACGGGACCAACTATGATTTGTGGTCCATGCAGTTCCTCACCCTCATGCTGTGCAACAACAATGAACATATTGTGACAGATCCAGAGCCAACGAATAAGACTGGGGAAAATGCTTCTTGGGAGCAAGATGAAGTGTATGAGCGTGTTTGGCTTTGTGAGACCCTCACCACAGAAATAGCCAATGATATTATGAATCAATCCACCGCTAAGGCAATGTGGGATACTTTGGCATCCACCTATGCTCAAGCGAAGAATGAGGCCAAGATTCTTCAGCTACAGTTTGATATCTACAATGCCAAGCAGAATGGTGTCCTCTGCACGTGTACTACTCTTTGCTCCTTGGCAAGTTCGAGAAGCTTCATAGCTACATGCCTATCACGACATCCAAGGCCTTAAATGTCGGTTTCGGTCAACATTTCGGTGACGACCAAAACAGAATTTCGATGGAATTTCGGTTGAATTTCGATCAAAATTTCGACCATTTCAGTCATTTTTTGTACTAGGACCCCCATATTTCGGTCATTTCGGTCATTTCAGTTGAATTTCGATTTCGACTGGATATCGATATTCGACAGAAATTCGAACGAATTTCGCTGAAATTTGAGGCCATGACGACATCTATTGAGCAACAAAAGATGTATAGGAACTCCACGATTGTTGGAGTCTTCATGGTTGCACTTGATACAGAGTATGACACTTCGCGTACTCAACTTTTTACCGGAGCTACCGCCTATAGCCATCTTAGCTAGATTATCATGCCTTCTACAACCACTTCTTCACCCTCTTCAGCGATGGCCGCCTCTTGCGATTGAGGGACGATCCAGTCCAGAGGACGCACCCCTCGTCGCAGAGGTTGGGGATGGCAACGTGGCCAGTGCACTTACTGTCGCAGGCCTGGACATGCAGGGGATGCATGCTATTAGAGGAATGGATATCTTATTTCTGGTCATGTAGCTGAACAGATTGCGCCTTCAGAGAATACAGCTTCCCAGGCTGATCCTCGCATGGATGATATTGTCTCTCGTATTCGAGAGATCATGACTCCTACTACTGGCACCACCACTACAGATACCACAGCCGCAACCAGATCCTCTTCGAGCTCCTCAGATATCTCCTATGCATTTACTGGTAGTACTGGTGCAGACATGACAAAGTGCATTATGGACTCTGGTGCTTCACACCACCTGTGTGGGACAGAGCGCATTTCAGGTCCTACAGGACCATACCGCCTAACAGATGGGTTATCATTGCTAATGGTGGCCACTTACCTGTTACAGGACAGGGGGTGCATTTGATGCCGTCTATGCACCTTCAGAATTTTTTATATGCTCTTGATTTTCAGATGAATTTACTTCCCATTAGTCATATTACTAAGGATCTGCATTGCCGTGTCATTTTTTACCCTTCGTCGCTTGTGTTTCAAGACATACTCACGAGCAGAGTGATTGGACGTGGCTGTGAGCAGCGGGGGCTTTACAGACTGGTCCAACCTCCTCATGCTGATGTTTCTATTATACCTACTGGACCAGTCTCACCATATATGTGGCAGCTTCGTTTTGGGCGCCTTCTTCTGCACAAATTGTGTCATGTTCTCCCTCGGATCTCTATGAGAACCTCTTTCGAGTGTGAGGCATGCCAGCTTGGGAAGCATCACCGTTCCTCTTTTCCATCCTGTCAGAGTCAGAGCAGTTCTCAGCTATTTGAGCTCCTACATTTAGACATTTGGGGTTCGAGTCGTGTTCTTGATCACTAGGTACACCGTTTTTATCTAGTTGTTGTCAATGATTTTTCTAGACTTTCTTTGGTCTTTTTAGTGAAGAATAAGTCCGAGGCTCGACCTGTGAGCAAATATTTTATTAATGAGATAAGGAATATTTTTTCTGCAAAAGTCAAATATCTTCGTTCTGATAATGCTTTAGAGTTCTTCACTTTACAACTTTTTGAGTTCCTTAGATCTCTGGGCATTGCTCATCATACTTCATGTGCTTATACTTCCTAGCAGAACGGTGTTGCCGAGCACAAACATCGTCATTTACTTGATGTGACCAGAACCTTACTGATACAGAGTCGTGCTCCTCATGCTTACTTTGGAGATGTTGTCCTCACTGCATGCTATCTAGTGAACCGCATGCCCTCATCTGTGTTGGGAGAGAAGATTCCTTTCTCGATCATGTTTCCCGAGAAGGATCTTTTCTCTCTTACACCTCGTGTGTTTGCTTCTGTTGCATTTGTTCACGATGTATCTCCTGGTCGTGACAAGCTCTCTCCCAAAGCTGTCAAGTGTGTTTTTGTTGGCTACTCTCATACCCAGAAAGGGTACCGTTGCTTTGATCCGCTCTAGCGGAAGTACTTGTTAGTGGTGACGTCACTTTCTTTGAGTTTGTCTTGTAATTTTCTCCTACAGGTGACAGACTGACCTCGTCTGACTCTGATGATGAGATCTACATGCCTCCACCTCCTACGCACACACTCCACCACCACCGCCGTCGCCACCACCACCACCACTGTCACATACTCCTGTGGCTCCACCTTCTACTGTGACTCGGTTTTTGCCACATGTTTTTTCTCGTAGGATTCGCTCTATCCCCCCTGCTCACAGGTCTTTCCCGTCATCTGACACTCTTCAGGTATGTAATGAGCACATTGTTTCTACTATTGATACTATTGAGTTGTCTGTCCAGCAGAATTCCATACAGAATGAGCAGGTGCCCTTTCAAGAGGGGAACTCACAGGTTATAGACTTGACAGATGATCTTGATGTACCGATTGCTCTGTGCAAGTCGAAACGTAAGTGTGCTACTTATCCTCTTGCAACCCATATTTCCTTGAGCAGACTGTTAGATGATTTCAGGAGGTTTACCTTGGCACTATCTGCCGTGGAGATACCACGGACATATCAGGAGGTTATTCAGGACAATCAATGGAGGTTAGCTATGGAGGAGGAGATGGTTGTGCTACTGTCATGTGGTATGTGGAGTCTTGTTTCTGCTCCAGTTGACGCATCCATTGTGGAATGCAAATGTATGTTCACTGTGAAACACCGTGCGGATGGCAGCGTAGATCACTATAAGGCGAGACTTGCGGCACGTGGGTTCACCCAGACATATGGGATGGACTATCATGATACTTTCTCTCCAGTTGCCAGACATTCTATTATGCATATTCTCCTTTTTGTTGCCGTGAAACGGGATTGCCCTCTTTACCAACTCGATGTGAAGAATGCCTTCCTCTATGGTGATCTACAAGAGGAGGTCTACATGCAGCAACCACCTGGGTTCGCTGCTGAGGGGGAGTATCAGAAGGTTTGCAGGCTACACAAGGCTATCTATGGTCTTAAGCAGAGTTCAAGAGCATGGTTTTAGAAGATGTCGGACTTGATAGAGTAGGGGTTTATGCGATCGACAACCGATCACTATTTGTTTGTGCATAGGACCCAGCGATGTCATTCTTGTTTATGTTGATGACATCATTGTTACAGGGGATGATGAGCAGGGCATTCATGATGCCAAGGACTTCCTAGGCCAACAGTTTGTGACCAAGGACCTTGGGCATCTACGTTACTTCCTTGGACTGGAGTTTGCCAGGGACCAGCGAGGTCTTGTGATGACCCAGAGAAAGTACGTTACAGATCTCCTTCAGAGACATGCATCACAGATTGCAGACCTGCCACTACTCCTATTGATCTGAGCATGAAGCTCTATGATGATGACACTAAGGAGGTCGACAAGAGAAGGTACATGGAGCTTGTTGGCAAGCTACTATATGTGACTATTACCATGCCCGACATATCCTTTGCCGCGAGCAAAGTGAGTCAGTTTATGGAGCAGCCCAGATAGGCACATATGGTCGCAGTCCATATGATTTTGAGATATCTGAAGACTTCACATGGTACATGACTTCTTTTCAGTAGAGTCACATCTCTTTCAGTTACAACATGTGCAGATGCAGGTTATGCTGGGTGTCCAAAGGATAGGAAGTCTACATCATGCTTTGCTGTGTTCATAGGGAATTCCCTAGTTTCATGGAAGAGCAAGAAGCAGACTGTGGTTGCCAGATCGAGTGCTGAGTCAGAATACAGGGCTATGGCACAAGCTACCATGGAGATGATGTGGGTCAGATCTGTTCTTACTGACCTGACTATATTGGTGCCTCTTCCCATGCACCTCTAATGTGACAATCACGCTGTTCTTTTAATTGCAACAACCCAGCCTTTCATAAGAGGATGAAGCACATAGATGTGGACTATCATTACACTCGTGACATGATACAGAAGGGTCTTATTACCTCCACGCATAATCAGCTCTGGAGATCAAACAATAGATGTTCTTACTAAGGCCTTAGCCAGAGGGCCTTATCAGAGATGTTCCAATTTGAGTCTGATCGATATCTATGCTCCTTCTTGAAGGGGAGTGTTGATATATTTGTTATCTTTAGTATTCTTTTTCTTATTTTCTATTTATTGTGTCTTCGTCCTGTAATTTGCCCAATATGTTCTTCTCCTATATAAGAGAACTCGAGGGCCTCTATTTAGTGCAATTGATTATTTTCCTTTTACACTTTTCAAACACTATTTATCTCATTGTGGAGAAGGTCCTTGCCAACAGGATGCGGGAGGTTCTTGGCACTATAGTTGACGCAACTTAGACTGCTTTCATCCCCGATCCTTACATGATGGATGTTGTTGTCTTGGCTTTGAAAATAGTAAAGGAGTGGCAGAGAAAGAAAACGAAGGGGTCCACGTGGAAGGTGGATTTCTTAAAGGTTTATAATTGCGTGGATTGGGGGTTTATTTGGGTGCCTCTTCATCATAGGGGCTTCCCAAGTGATTGGATTGCCTGGATGAAGAGATACATTACAATGTCTTCTCATGCGGTCTTACTGAATGGGAAGCAAGAGGGTGAATTTTTCTAACCTCAATGTTGAGTGAGATAGGGGTGCCCGTTGGCTCCATTGCTTTTTGTTGTGGTTGTGGATGCTCAAACGAGGATGGTGTTAAGGTTAAAGAGGGGGATTTTTTGACGGGCTTCAGTTAGGGGGAGATTTCCATCCTCGTGCTCCAATATGCAGATGATATCATTTTTTTGTGGAGGGACAATCGACGTATTCGAAGGGATGAATATTATCCTTGAGCTATTTGGGTTGGTCTCCAACCTCCTAATCAAGCACGCAAAGTCTGCTTTTGTTCCTTTCAGGACGAATGAGGATGAGGTGGCTTTTTGTAAGGTGGCTATGCAGACATCGGGGGGGGGGGGGGGGGCTCTACCGATCCGGTGCCTTGGGATGTCGTTGGTAGGTGGTAAGCTGCGGCAAGCGGACAGAGCTCCTGTTATTGAGAGGATGGAGAAGAAGCTGGCGGATTGGCGTGCATTTTGCTTGTCTTGAGGTAGACGTCTTGTCCTGTTGAAGGCGTCCATTTTCAGACATCAACTTAGACCATTGATGATATGTTTCAAGGGCTAATTTCTAGTATTAAATCAAACATTCGAACACACATCCTAGGGATTTTCTTAATCATTGGGTTCAATCAACTATGCCTGTTGACCTTATTATCGACAACTCAAATCCTATCCAAACTCCTTTCCATCAAATCAATAACAATCATTGATCATAGTCAATACACTTTAAGCCCCTTTCAAGCTCCTTTCCTTTAAATCAATAATTATCATTGATCCTACGTCCATTGATTTATGCAGGTACTATGACACTCTACCACGATAGCCTTCGGGATTGAAGGAACATGATTTCAGACTACTCGTCCAACATGTCCACAATCTCCTATACTCAGCATACACAACTCCGAATATATTAGATTAACATACGTAATATATACGATCACATGAGAAAAAAATATAATATGAAACAAAATACTACATTGATTATCATTAGTCATATATAAAATGGTCATGTCCAACAACTAGATACACAAGTACATTTATCTCACTACATGTCCCTCTACAAAATTGAAGTACATGAATCAGTTAAACTGCTAAAAAATTATAAGGCAACATATATGGTGTTGATCATTCTGCAGAAGTTTCAAAAGTTGCGGTTATTAGTTGAGGTGACGGATTCTTGTTATTAAATTTATTTAAGATTTTTAGCATTGCAACTTAACTCGTCGTCAAGATTTTAGTTAAATATAAACTATATATGGTTAGTACATATATGCTGAACTCATGGAGGCAACTTTAAGGTACTTAGGTTATTTGAATTCATATAGATTTTTATTTCTTTAGATGTAATAAGGTTTACGTTGTTATATAGGGTTTATGGGGATGCCCCCTTGGGGAGCTAACTTGGCTCCCCCCACTTCATTTTCTCATTTTTCTTATTTTTTTTGAAAATTTCTTCCATGGTCTTTCATCACTATATCTCTATATTATGGCATTCAAGTTTCATGGAAAACATAGACTCCAACGGCCTCCAGATAGTCATTTTTATAACAATCACAGAATTGTTGAAATCGACCCCGCCTGGATGGAGGCCGTAGGAGTCTCTGTTTCCTACGAAACTTGAATGACATAATACATGGATATAGTGATGAAAGTCCACGGATGAATTTTTCAAAATAAAAAAATAGGGAAAATATGGTGGGGGTAGCCAAGTTAGCTACCCCCAGGGGATAACCCCATTTTCCCTATTTTCTATGCATTATTTTTGTAATTTGTATTGGATTTTAAGTTGGTTTAGGTTTTGTATTGGTTTTATATCCCATAAATTCTTTTATATCTTTAAGTATTTTTAATATGTTTGTATCTTATTGTTTTATAATTATTTTGTTATTTTATAATATAATTATTTTAATATGGTTTTAATTATTTGTTTTTTTAGGTTTTTAATTTTATATAAGTAAATTTTTATTTTTAATTAAAATTTAGAATTGAATTTTAGGAGATTCAAGTTATTTAATGTATTTTATAGAGTTTTTTTTCATATTTTATTTGATATCAAATATGTAAGCTTTTAGCTTTTAGCAATTATTTAATGTACTAAATAACAATATTTTTTACTAAATAACAATATTTATTTTAGATTTTCTACATTACATGTATATATAATATACATATTTTGGGTATTTTTATCATAACTTTATAATTATTAGTATTTGCATAGTTATATATGCATATGAAGTTTTTTATTTTTAAAATATAGTAAGTGCTATTATTTAAATCTAGTAAAATATGATTATATAGTAATACCGTAGATTAATACAAAATACTCTTTATATGAAAATATTATATTATATACTTATTGAAAATGAATCTGTACTTTTACTTTTGGAGTTATTTAATGAAATATATTTAATAAATGGTAAAATTTAAAAAGCCAAAAGTTCACAAATAAAAAAAACAACTTAATATGATTTTAAGGAGATTTGATCTTAAGTTTGGAGAGCATGAAAAATGAAAAACACATTATAATTTATTATAATAATATGTAGAAAAATAAATCATATTTACCATTTATTACCGTAGAAAATGACAATGCAGAAGAGTAATAATCAGAGATAAAGAATAAAGAACATGAAGAACATCGAGGTTTTATATGGAACCCTACTCTATAAGGATCATGATGAAACCATATGAGAAGTCCATTAATGGCAGGATATTCTGTTATCCCTTTCTATCCAAGGTTATAGGTCGGTGTGATCTTTTATATAGCCCCATCAGTAAAACGAAATCCAACTAATAGACGATGTGGGACTAAACCCGTGGATGTCGTAATTGGACCGTGAAGGGATCCAATTACCTATTTATGGATGCATACTCTTCACACTCTGCCTCAAGCTGAAGCATGCAATGCTCTTGGACAAATAGAAAGAAAGCACTCACTCACAAAATGCAAGACACTATGGACAATATCAACTCAATACAAACTCTACTGACTGCCAGCTGAGGACGTTGCTTCTCATGTCATGCTGGTGAGGAGGTATTGAAGGGGTGTGAACTGGCTCTCCTTGTGTGAGAATGTGTGCTCTTTACTGCGTCGGTTAGAGTCACCAGAATTGAATCGAATTTGCTCGTTGGAGAAGGTGTGTTCAATGAATGAATCAACCCTTTCAGGCATTCTTCCGTAGGTTCATCCTTCTCCTTAGGGAGTAGGGTTCCATATAAAATTCCGGTATTCCTTATTTTTTTATTCTTTTTCTCTGATATGCATCCACGTTCTTATTTTCTGACATGGTATCAGAGCAGGTTCGATTTTCGAGGAGTTATTTTTATCATTTGTTCGAGATTCGATTCTAATTCTCATTTCGATTATTATTATTTATGTTCAAGTTGTGATTATTATCATCAGCATATTCCCGAGATTTTTTCGATTCACTATCCAGTTTTGATGAACATGTTGTCACCAAGTCCGAAAGAAACTAGAATTTTCTTTATGAAACCCTAATTCTGGCTATCATCAACAATCTCTTGATCTGCGAGGCAGGAGGCACCGCCAGCCCTTGTCGCCCACAACTCCAGCTACTACTCCAACCGCAAGAGCTCCGCCTCCAGCCGCATATGGCTGCAGCAACAACAAACAAGGGCTCCGCCTCTAACCGCATATGGTGGCGCAGAGCACCTTTTGCCCTTCGTTCTCCTCCACCACGCGACTCTAGGCGGTGCTCCTCCCTTTTTCAGGCGATCGGCGACTCTCAGGAGGCAGCGCAACTCCAATCAGCATCCTCTTCTAGTGACTTTCTCCAGTTGCATCTACTGGCGCTGTATATCATCGCTCCACTCCAAGATCCAGCGGCACCGCCTCAGCGCACACCTGTGCGCCTTCTGCGGGCGATCTCCGAAGGTGGCGGTATCAACGGCACAAGACGATGGTAATGTGTTCCTCATGTGGGAGCCCTAAATAGAAGGCGGTGGCTATCAGGTCAAACTCCCCCTTTGGGGGCGGTGCATGTTCAAAAGATGGGGTTCCCATGAGGGGAACCCTAAACAGTTGGGCTCCTTGCATTTATTAAAATTTTTGTAAAGGCCCATTGGCCCCACTGGGGCGAAAGACAAAAGAAAAGATGTGCGTACAAAAAAATTCGTATGTGAGAAAAAATGATGAGTTGGCCACTAAAAAAAAGGAGGGAAAATAGCTGAGAAAAAACTTATTGCAAAATAAAGGAGAAAGGAAAAGTCGAGAAAATATTAATAAAAAGATGAGAGACGTCTATTAAAAAAATTGGAATAGCCAAGAAAATAATTGGTTTAAAAAATTAAAAAGAAAAGCCGAAAAAATGAGACCGGCTTATTGGTTTCTTGTTTTCCCCATTTTCTTGTCTTCTCCCAACTTTATCGATGTCATTGTATTCCGACAGGTATGGGAGAAAGGGAGAGTATTGAGTATTGTATAGAGTTACATGCCAGATTGTCAGATTCTCCATATTCAGATGCCAGATTCCATGTCATCCAGATTTTCATATTCTATAGTTCAGTTTCAGACTCTGAGGATTGATTCAGAGTCCAAGTTCGAGGCATTCCATATTTGAGTGACTCAATTTTCTTCAAGTTCTCCAGATAGACTCCTTTTCAGATGCACATGTGTGCGATCATTATTTGTGTGACCCCCATTTTTTGTTTTTTGGTTTTAGAGTTTTCATGTGTTCCATAGGGACTCCAGAGTAGAGATCCCATTCCTTATGCCATGTGGGTTAGGGTTTTCATGTGGTTTCTTAAAGACTCCAAAGTAGAGATCCCATTCTCTGAGCCAGTGTGGGAGAGACCCAGTTCTCCGATGAGGAGACCTTTCAGACTCCATTCTTCAGTGACCGTGGACTCTGACGAGGATGTCTCCATGGCTTTTTTTCAGTTCAGCTCTTCAGAGATGGAACAGTTGTCCACATGATGCAGTCATTTACATGTAGCTAGCCAGAGTTCTCCAAGTAGAGACTCATGTCCAATTGTAGTGACTCTGACAGGCGCAGTATGTAGCACATGCTCTCCGACGAGGAGATTCAATTTGACTTACACTCTAGCCCATTTTTCCTCCTCACCTGCACAACATGAGAAGCAACGTCCTCAACAACAACCGACAGTTTGATGGGGAGTGTTGGAGTATTGCATGCTTTAACATTGCATGCTTCAGCTTGAGGGGGAATGTTGGAGTATATGTGTCACTTGTGTAAGATGGTCCAGGATCCATTTACCGCATCCAGTGTTTAGTTCCGCATCTACCGGTGACTTGAAGGGTTTGTGGAGGCTATATAAGAAGCCCAAGACCTCTTGTATCAGATGAGAAAGTTCAATGAAAGAGTCAACCCTTTGAGACATTCTCCCGTGGTTTCATCCCGCTCCTTAGGGAATAGGGTTCCACGTAAAATCCGGGTGTTCCTTATTGTTTTTATTCTTTTTCTTTGATATGCTTCCGCATTCTTATTTTCTAACAGAAATTAGTTTCACATTTAATGTATTAAAGAATTTATCTTGCGTTTATACTATAGGAAATTAATGTCACGTTCCATGTATTGAAGAATCGACTATTACCTCTACCTGTAATCACATAGAAACATAATCACATGGGTTGATTATTAGATGCCGATCATAATTTGATTAATGCTTTGCATACAATAATATTTCCATTTAGAAGCCTATTAGGTTTGACAATAATTGCGACTCTTCTATTATTTTTTTCTTTCAGTCTACTAATGAAGAGGTTGAACGCTGCTACGAAGAATTTTACGAGGATGCACATACGGAGTTTTTGAAGTTTGGTGAAATTGTCAACTTCAAGGTTTCTTTTAATTCAAATGTCTTGTCTTTGAATTGTTTATGCTATTATCATGAATTTCTTCAAGAACTAGTAAGTTTTTTGCACCTTTTAAGTACTGTAATTGGCAAAATTAAACTTAATAACATTAAAGTCCAAGCGGAGAAATAGAGATGTTTTTGGGGATACGAGGGATACCGAGAGGGTGAATGAGAGGGTAAGGGGGTGGAGAAGGTTGGTGGGATGATGGGCAACTGAATGAGGGTGGTAGGTGGAAGGTGTGATAAAGGTGTTTGAAGGGCTTATTGTGGCCAACCTAAGACAACGATTGATTGACACAATTGGTATTGCAAAAAAGAAGACTGGTTCCGGTTCCTAAGGTATGGAGGGTGGGGTACTTCACCTGGGAATGTCATGAGAGGTTGGCTTCTAAAGAAGATTTCATCCATCTCTGTCTCGACTCTCGAGGACACAATCAACCTTTGTGAGAGTTTGTGAGAAGTGATCACAAGTGTAGATGGCCAATTATCAAGTATCTGGTGGGAGTATCACAAATGCTGCCTCTTTCAAGAGATCAACTGTGACACCCCTAGGATCCAGGTACTCGGCAAACCAATCCACGCACGACATTCCACATTCGAATTTTCCATTCACAAAAGCAGGAGAAAATACCAACATGCGTATGGATTTAAAATTGTTGCTTCTCATTCAACCTGTTCACATTTCATACATTTCCATTGTCCGTCCATACATTCTATTTGGAATGCCCATCCATGTCCACAAAATATACATGTATGCATATTTAAAAGATGTGTCCCATCATACATATTACGTGTCATGTGTCTCAACAAAATGATACAAGCAAAGAAGGATAGTAAAACTACCAACAACTGTACTACAAAAGGTGTCATGAAGCTGCACAAAAAGGTGTCTCCAAGCTGCTCACTGCTGAGGACCTGCGGATCCACACGTAGGTACGTTATGAGCAAAGTTGCCCAATACGAATTAAACAAAATTATACAACAACAAGCAGGATATAATTTAAATGTGTGCAAAAGAGAAAGAAACTAGGTAACCTGATCTCACAAGAATCACAATTTTATTATAGTTATTAGATATGGATATTGTGGGAAAAGGCTTTGTTGTTGTTGTTGTGTTGTTGTATTAGATATGGATATGAGTAACCAAGCTTCGTGGATAGTCTGTGGTCTTGGTTTGGATGAGACCTCACACTATGACTCTAAGGTAAAAGAAAACACCTTAGGGTTGGGGTGCCTCCGTAGGCATGCGGTGGGGTACAATGCATCCTAACTAAGTTCCCAACACGTCCACTTAGCTCCACTTCACAATTGCAACTTTCGATTCACAATCTAGATTCCAACCTGCGAATTTTTGTGACGAGCCCAATCCTCCTTATGCACAAGAGATTCACGTCCTATTCCCAACTTCATTAACCACATTTTCCGGAACTCCCCTCTTAGCGCTCCCACTCGGAATACCGACCAATGTGGCCTACATTGACCCATACACGAGTGTTAACTCTAAGTGACAAGCGAAACACTAGTCGACCAACCATGACTACTTGGCCCGCGCTTGAGCACCGGGCTAAAGCACGCAAGTGCGAGGCTAACACCGTCAGATCAGCACCTCGGTGTGCCAAGCAACATGTCCCCCAACCATCGTAGCTACAGTAGCGGTTGGGATCACGGTCAACTAGGCTTCTACCGGGGCCCCAAGGGTGCATGCCCCTCCCTTGGCGGCAACTACTTCACTACCCACATGCTACTTAAGATCAATCACCGCAGCATGGACGATAATCGAGCTGGAAGGGCGTCTGCTAGGCATAAAACCCATTAATCTAGAACCTAACAATACTCTATTATACCACAATGTTGATGTATTGTTCCTCTCTACTATTTGATATTCGATTTTAACCAAGGTAACGTGTATCCCAACCTTGAAGATATGTGAGCAACTTCTGTTAGGACTGTTGTAAGAGAATGTCCTGTGGGATGCGCAAGTCAATTGTGACTTCCAATTGAATCTCAGATAATCTCTGAAATCGTATTAATCATACAATACTTAGATCCATACCTCATCTCATCAATGATTTTCTAGAAAGATCTGACTTTATCAACTCATACTGTACATTGGAAGAAATATATCAAATAAAAGATTTCTTGAAATCATCATACTAGTCCTTGGAAGCTCTAACTAGTTGATATGAGATTTGGGCCACTCTCATTGAATTGGTGGTACTATTGATGGACCATGAGGGTGGGGATCCATGGCCTGATGTGAAGAAGAGACGGGTGATCATTTTCCTTGCAAAGTCCACCTGTGGATTTTTTTGAGATGCTAACACAAAGAAGAGGAATAATTCCAATAGGAGCAACCAGAATAGAAGTGAGAGCAAGATTTCATAATAGTGGCCTCATTTAGCTTTCACTGGGAATTAAGGAAATGGAACTCCCGCCTCATTATGAAACCAAATCTAGTCGGAACATAGATCTGCGACATCATATTCGCACTGTAAATGACAATTGCATTATCAATATTAGAGACTAATGATAATCGGTCGTCAACTACATACAAGCCATGGGGTATTATGCATGCGCATCGTGAAATTAGCAGTTTGCGCAACCCAGCAAATCAACACAGAAATTTAGAGTTGAAGCTTTAGAGATTGAGGACATGAAGTTGTATTGTGCTGATTTCAGATGAAGTTGGTTAAAGGATCTAATCTAGCATAGCATCCACCGACTTTTGTTAGCCTATATAACAGTTTAAGCAAGGTAAAAGAAAATCAGATTACAGTATAATCCATTCCCAGACCGTAGTAGGATTTCTATTGATGAACATAATCCATACTTGATCCACCGATCAAGTACAATTGAAAACTATGCATATGCTACAACAAGTCTCAACGGAAATTACCACACCAAAAGCTATTAGTTTATGATATTTCTATAAATCCAACCCTTGATGACTCACAATTTGGTTGATAAAACAGTGTAGGTGGAACTTCTCCCCTGTCCAATGATTTGCTTAAAACACAATGAAGGCCCCAAATTGCTCCAAAGATGAATCAACACCAGATGCAGGGACTGGTCATAGCAGGAAAGACCAACGCCTACTTTGTAGGTCTACATCCACTTTGCATTTGATCCATGAAAATCGTAAGAGCTAATTTGAATATATCAAGGAACATTTGAATCTTTATATGGTCATTCTACAACTGCTTACAAGCTTCTTATTCACATATTCGGAAGGACAATTGTCCAGCCTATTGCCAACCAAAATCAAGGCATTATAAGGCTTTCATTAACCATTTCATGCTATCCAGTCAGCCAACATGTCTTATGATTTATGTTGCATCTTCCAGCCTTTCATCCAAAGTTATGGAGCAAGATTGTCCAGATTTAGAGATAAGTACGGAATATTCTTGGACACTATTAGTATTGTCACTGCTCGGTCTCAAGAACACAATATATATCCAATACCTCGAGAATAGGGGATGGCTCTAGATGATCAAGTATATTGGTTAAAGATCGTGTGGAAATCGCAGCAAGTAGGGAGGGGACATCGTACCTCGAAAAGTTGTCACCTAGGTTTCTCCATCCGTGGAGAACGGTGCACTCGAGTCACCGTTCGTGTTGCAAAATTTCACAAGAAGGCGATCTCGTCCTTCCCTATGCGATGCCGGCTTCAGGTTGCCGATCCAAGGCCGATCCAAGGTGCTCCGGCGGCTCTGGTGAGGGAAAAAAGGGGGAGGAAGAGGGCTGATCGAAGAGGAGGAGGGTTTGGGCGTTTTGGACGAGAGGGGGGTTGAGGTTTAAGGGCAAAACTCGGATTCGGATCCGAATATGACCTGGACCCCTCATCACTAAAATAGCCGTAACTCGGGCTCCCGGAATCGGATTTTAACGTTCTTGGACTCGTTGGAAAGCTATCGACGAGCCCTACGCAATGAACTACTCAAATAAATTTTTTGAACGCGGGAATAAAAGAAGATTTGCAATTTAGCCCAGATCCGGCTGGATTTTGCATTTTAGTCCCTGTTCGGGTTTCGGGGGTTTCACATCATAAAAATGTCAAAGGAAGTCTCGTCCCCGAGACTTAGGATGACTCTAGTCGATCTCAACACCCGAACCCCATTGTGTCCAAGCCTCACCGAGGAATGAGCACATAAAAATCTCAAAGAGAGCAAAGCCCATAAAATCACAAAAGAACTCGACTACGGCTTCAGTTCCATACCTATGAACAATTGAGGGTATTTCTCCCTCATGTCCGCCTCAGGTTCCCACGTCGCTCCCTCGACGTCTTGACTTTGCCACAGGACCTTGACCAAAGGGATCTCCTTCTGCCTCAACTTCTTGACCGTGTGGTCCAAAATCTGCACCGACTCTTCTGGGAAGGATATGTTTGGCTCCATCGTCAAGTCCTCGTAGCTGATCACGTGTCGAGGATCTCGGATGTACTTTCTGAGATTCGACACGTGGAATACGTCATGGATGCCCTCAAGGTGTGGGGGAATGGCCACCCTGTTGACTACTTTCCTGACACATGCCAAAACCTCGAATGGTCCCACAAAACGTGGAGCTAGCTTGCCCTTGACACCGAAACGTTGTATACCTCTCACTGGGGACACGTGTAAGAACACGAAGTTCCTGACCTGAAACTCAAGGTCTTTGCGCCGCTTGTCGGCGTAACTCTTCTGACGGCTATGCGATAAGCAATTGCCTCCTAGAGTCTCCTCCAGCCTGGAGGTCTCCTCAATAATCTGGAGGGTGGACAGGGTGTTGTCACCTACCTGCTGCCAACACAAGGAGTGGTGCACCACCTCCCGTGCAATGCCTCAAATGGTGCCATGCCTATACTGGTGTGGTAGCTATTGTTGTACGTGAACTCAATTAGTGGAAGTTGATCCTTCCAGGATCCGTTCCACTCAACCGCACAAGCCTGCAACAAGTCCTCCAATGTCCGAATGGTCCTCTAGGACTGCCCATCTGTCTGTGGATGGTATGCTGAACTCATGCGTAGTTCAGTCCTCAAGGTTTTTATGAATTCCCTCCAGTACTGTGATGTGAAACGGGAATCTCTGTCTGACACTACTTCCTTGGGCATCCCATGCAACCGAACAATGTGTTGAACATATAGCTTCGCTAGTTGCACTGGTGTATATGTCATGTTGATCGGGATGAAATGGGCTGACTTGGTCAACCGGTCAATGATGACCTATATCGCATTAAGCCCTCCAGGGGTGCGTGGCAATGATGTGACAAAATCTATGGAGATGCTCTCTCATTTCCACATCGGGATGGGAAGAGGTTGTAGTAAACCAGGAGACCTCTGGTGTCCTGCCTTCACCATCTGGCAGGTAAGACATCTGCTAACATATTCGGCTACGTCCTTCTTCATTCCTTCCCACCAAAAGTGTTGGCGGAGGTCCATGTACATCTTGGTGCCGCCTAGATGTATTGAAAATGTCGAGCTATGCGCCTCATCCAGAATCTCTCTCCTCATCTCCTTGTCATCTAGGACATACACACGGTCTCCCTTTCATACGATATATTCACGGACTTGAAATCCGCCGAATTCATCCTTCAAGCACCTGTGGCATAGCTCTTGAATCCTCGGATCTGTATGTTGATCCTGAGCAATCCTATCCCACAAGCTGTTATACTTGGTTGGCATTGTCACTGCATCAGATGTGCCCTCAAATGGATATCACTCACTAAGTGTAGTTAGCATATCCCAAGTCTGCAACTAGGGTGTCGAACCTTCAGTGTATGGTCGTCTACTCAAGGCATTTGCTACAACATTCCCCTTACCAGGATGGTAGGAGATGGTACAATCATAATCTTTTAACAGTTCCATCCACCAACTTTGCCTCATATTTAGCCCTTTTCTGATCAAAAATGTATTTGAGGCTCTTGTGGTCTGTAAAAATCTCAAATGCCACCCCATACAAATAGTGATGTCATATCTTTAATGTAAAGACTACGGCCGCCAACTCCAAATCATGAGTGGGGTAGTTTCCTTCATGGTTCTTCAGCTGTCGTGACGCGTACACCACAACCTGTCCATGCGGCATCAACACTAAACCCAAGCCCTCCTTGGAAGCATTTGTGTACACTGTGAAGTCTAAGGTACTAGAAGGAAGTGTGATGATGGATGCGAAAGTCAACCGCTCCTTGAATGTACGAAAGCTCAACGCACATTTGCCACTCTAGACAAATGACATGTCCTTTTGCATCAATCGAGTGATGGGTAGGGCTAACTGGAAGAACCCTCTGACAAATCCCCTCTATTATCCGGCGAGACCAAGGAAACTGCAAATCTCCGTAACCATCTTGGGTCGCTCCCAAGACACCACTACCTCTATCTTGGTGGGATCAACTGACACTCCTGTCCCTGACACTATATGGCCAAGAAATGCCACCTTAGAAAGACAAAACTCACACTTGCTATATTTGACATACAACCGATGCTCTCGAAGTGTCTTTAGAACCGTAAACATATGGGACTCGTGCTAGTACTCATCACGGGAGTAGACTAGAACATCATCGATGAATTCAATTACAAACCTGTCCAAATGCGGACGAAAGACTCAGTTCATCAAATCCATGAATGCAGCATGCGCATTCGTAAATCCAAACGGCATCACCAAGAACTCATAGTGACCAAATCTAGTGCGGAATACAGACTTCATTACATTAGCCTCTTTGATCCTCAATTGATGGTATCCCGACCGCAGGTCAATCTCAGAGAGCACTGCTGCTCCCTGCAACTGGTCAAAAAGATCATCTACCTTAGGAAGTGGGGTAACGATTCTTTACCGTTCTCTTGTTCAACTCCCAATAGTCTATGCATAGCCTTATGGATCCATCATTCTTCTTCAGGAAGAGGACTGGAGCTCTCAATGGTGATGTACTGCGGCAGATGAATCCCTTCTCTAACAGCTACTGCAACTATACCTTGAGCTCCTTGAGCTCAACTGGTGCCAACCTGTATGGAGGGATAGAGATTGGTTATGTATCTGGCAGTAGCGTAATCTCAAACTCTATCTCTCATATTGGCGGTAATCCAGACAGTTCGTCTAGAAATACATTAAGGAAAACACGCTCAACTCTGGCATCATCTATCGTATGGTCCTGTACCGCAGAGTCTACCACGTAGGCAAGGTAGCCTACACAACCCTGGCAAAAAAAAATGGGTGTGCCCTTAAGGTGTAGATACACTCGATCCCAGCATCAATGTGCGTCCGGACTTAAGAGAGACATATGGACATGGTTGTAAATGTGCTATTCTCCTGTGGACTCGTGTTGGGTCAGAAGACTTTCACACTATCCAATATTCGAACACCAATGAGGAATGGTATGTGAGGAATGGAATGGAGTACCACTGCTCTGATACCAAGCTGTGACATCCCTAGGATCCGGGTACTCGGCAAACCAATCCACGCACGACATTCCACATTCGAATTTTCCATTCACAAAAGCAGGAGAAAATACCAACATGCGTATGGATTTAAAATTGTTGCTTCTCATTCAACCTGTTCACATTTCATACATTTCCATTGTCCGTCCATACATTCTATTTACAATGCCCATCCATGTCCACAAAATATACATGTATGCATATTTAAAATGTGTCCCATCATACATATTACATGTCATGTGTCTCAACAAAATGATACAAGCAAAGAAGGATAGTAAAACTACCAACAACTGTACTACAAAAGGTGTCATGAAGCTGCACAAAAAGGTGACTCCAAGCTGCTCACTGCTGAGGACCTGCGGATCCACACGTAGGTACGTTATGAGCAAAGTTGCCCAATACGAATTAAACAAAATTATACAACAACAAGCATGATATAATTTAAATGTGTGCAAAAGAGAAAGAAACTAGGTAACCTCATCTCACAGGAATCACATTTTTATTATAGTTATTAGATATGGATATGAGTAACCAAGCTTCGTGGATAGTTTGTGGTCTTGGTTTGGATGAGACCTCACACTATGACTCTAAGGTAAAAGAAAACACCTTAGGGTTGGGGGTGCCTCCGTAGGCATGCGGTGGGGTACAGTGCATCCTAACTAAGTTCCCAACACGTCCACTTAGCTCCACTTCACAATTGCAACTTTCGATTCACAATCTAGATTCCAACCTGCGAATTTTCGTGACTAGCCCAATCCTCCTTATGCACAGGAGATTCACGTCCTATTCCCAACTTCATTAACCACATTTCCCGGAACTCCCCTCTTAGCGCTCCCACTCAGAATACCGACCAATGTGGCCTACATTGACCCGTACACGAGTGTTAACTCTAAGTGACAAGCGAAACACTAGTCGACCAACCATGACTACTTGGCCCGCGCTCGAGCACCGGGCTAAAGCACGCAAGTGCGAGGCTAACACCGTCAGATCGGCACCTCGGTGTGCCAAGCAACATGTCCCCCAACCATCGCAGCTACAGTAGCAGTTGGGATCACGATCAACTAGGCTTCTACCCGGGGCCCCAAGGGTGCATGCCCCTCCCTTGGCGGCAACTACTTCACTACCCACATGCTACTTAAGATCAATCACCGCAGCATGGACGATAATCGAGCTGGAAGGGCGTCTGCTAGGCATAAAACCCATTGATCTAGAACCTAACAATACTCTATTATGCCACAATGTTGATGTATTGTTCCTCTCTACTATTTGATATTCGATTTTAACCAAGGTAACGTGTATCTCAACCTTGAAGATATGTGAGCAACTTCTGTTAGGACTGTTGTAAGAGAATGTCCTGTGGGATGCGCAAGTCAATTGTGACTTCCAATTGAATCTCAGATAATCTCTGAAATCGTATTAATCATACAATACTTAGATCCATACCTCATCTCATCAATGATTTTCTAGAAAGATCTGACTTTATCAACTCATACTGTACATTGGAAGAAATATATCAAATAAAAGATTTCTTGAAATCATCATACTAGTCCTCGGAAGCTCTAACTAGTTGATATGAGATTTGGGCCACTCTCATTGAATTGGTGGTACTATTGATGGACCATGAGGGTGGGGATCCATGGCCTGATGTGAAGAAGAGACGGGTGATCATTTTCCTTGCAAAGTCCACCTGTGGATTTTTTTGAGATGCTAACACAAAGAAGAGGAATAATTCCAATAGGAGCAACCAGAATAGAAGTGAGAGCAAGATTTCATAATAGTGGCCTCATTTAGCTTTCACTGGGAATTAAGGAAATGGAACTCCCGCCTCATTATGAAACCAAATCTAGTCGGAACATAGATCTGCGACATCATATTCGCACTGTAAATGACAATTGCATTATCAATATTAGAGACTAATGATAATCGGTCGTCAACTACATACAAGCCATGGGGTATTATGCATGCGCATCGTGAAATTAGCAGTTTGCGCAACCCAGCAAATCAACACAGAAATTTAGAGTTGAAGCTTTAGAGATTGAGGACATGAAGTTGTATTGTGCTGATTTCAGATGAAGTTGGTTAAAGGATCTAATCTAGCATAGCATCCACCGACTTTTGTTAGCCTATATAACAGTTTAAGCAAGGTAAAAGAAAATCAGATTACAGTATAATCCATTCCCAGACCGTAGTAGGATTTCTATTGATGAACATAATCCATACTTGATCCACCGATCAAGTACAATTGAAAACTATGCATATGCTACAACAAGTCTCAAAGGGAATTACCACACCAAAAGCTATTAGTTTATGATATTTCTATAAATCCAACCCTTGATGACTCACAATTTGGTTGATAAAACAGTGTGGGTGGAACTTCTCCCCTGTCCAATGATTTGCTTAAAACACAATGAAGGCCCCAAATTGCTCCAAAGATGAATCAACACCAGATGCAGGGACTGGTCATAGCAGGAAAGACCAACGCCTACTTTGTAGGTCTACATCCACTTTGCATTTGATCCTTGAAAATCGTAAGAGCTAATTTGAATATATCAAGGAACATTTGAATCTTTATATGGTCATTCTACAACTGCTTACAAGCTTCTTATTCACATATTCGGAAGGACAATTGTCCAGCCTATTGCCAACCAAAATCAAGGCATTATAACGCTCTCATTAACCATTTCATGCTATCCAGTCAGCCAACATGTCTTATGATTTATGTTGCATCTTCCAGCCTTTCATCCAAAGTTATGGAGCAAGATTGTCCAGATTTAGAGATAAGTACGGAACATTCTTGGACACTATTCGTATTGTCACTGCTCGGTCTCAAGAACACAATATATATCCAATACCTCAAGAATAGGGGATGGCTCTAGATGATCAAGTATATTGGTTAAAGATCGTGTGGAAATCGCAGCAAGTAGGTAGGGGACATCGTACCTCGAAAAGTTGTCACCTAGGTTTTCCATCCGTGGAGAACGGTGCACTCGACTCACCGTTCGTGTTGCAAAATTGCACAAGAAGGCGATCTCGTCCTTCCCTATGCGATGCCGGCTTCAGGTTGCCGATCCAAGGCCGATCCAAGGTGCTCCGGCGGCTCTGGTGAGGGAAAAAAGGGGGAGGAAGAGGGCTGGTCGAAGAGGAGGAGGATTTGGGCGTTTTGGACGAGAGGGGGGTTGAGGTTTAAGGGCAAAACTCGGATTCGGATCCGGGTTCGGATCCGAATATGACCTGGACCCCTCATCGCTAAAATAGCCGTAACTCGGGCTCCCGGAATCGGATTTTAACGTTCTTGGACTCGTTGGAAAGCTATCGACGAGCCCTACGCAATGGACTACTCAAATAAATTTTTTGAACACGGGAATAAAAGCAGATTTGCAATTTAGCCCAGATCCGGCTGGATTTTGCATTTTAGTCCCTGTTCGGGTTTCGGGGGTTTCACATCAACCACCCACATGCAATTTTCAATGTAGTATTTTATCCGTTAATTTAGGAAATAGGGAATGTGGAATAAGGAATTTCGGGGTTCATTCCCATTTTCATTCTTTTGAGTGTTTTTATATGACTGGGATAAAGGTGGAATAAGGAGATGTTGTCCATGTTCATTGTTTGTTTATTGTTTTAGAAAACATTACGTGGTAGTTACTGTAGAAAAGGCAATATGTACGAGGGATAAATAATAATCATTGTCTAAATGGGAGGGATACATGAAAGTGGAATATTTGGGGAATAACGAAGGGGATATCTATTCTAGGAATAAGAAAACACCCGTGATAAGGAGAGAAATCATGGATATCTTTCCATATCCCCAAATGTCCACGACCTTAAGGGAGATGTGGTCCATCTTGGAGGCATATGAGGACTTAACTAAATGAAGGTTTAATCAGTGGTGGGATCTGCATTGGCTATAAAGAATGTCAAATCCATGTTCGAGACTATTGTTTGGGAGTGCTGCTTGACGGGGAAGGAGGAACACTATGACATTTCTCTTTCATCTCAGGGTCGTGCAAGTCAATGAGAAGGACAATGTTTGTGGCTATGTTGTGTTTAGGTTCAATATCACGGAGCATGACTCTACGACTTGTTCCATGTTTAATGCGAGAGAGTTCAAACCATGGCTCTATTTTGGAAGAGGCGGAGGTATAAGCCTTTGGTCCTTGTTGATAGTTTTAGAGAGGATAGAAGCTCTATGGGAGAGGAGAAAGTTATTCTGATGGTTCTACCAATCTTGACACATTTGTCGTGGAAACTGGGAAGGATCTATAAGTACATCTGGATTATGATGAGAAGAGTGGGGATGACTTTGATGACATCTCTCTTTGTAAGGAGGTCGTGGAAAATATGGGAGGGCATCTTGCGGAGGAGTCAGTAATAGATTCTTCATGAAGATTCTTACATGGAATGTTTAGAATCTAAGGGACCTCGTTAAGGTAGCTTGGGTAGAAACTTAACTTAGTGATCACTATATGTTGTAGTTTTCAGCAAGACCTTAAATATCAGATTTTGGTTTCGTTTCGGTAAAGCCTGCAAAGAGAATTCAGTGGAATTTCAGTGAAATGACCGGAAATTCGGAAAATTGCATAAAAACTCTTTTTTTCTTCTAAAATTAATATTTCTAATCTTTTTTAACTCAATGAGATAGAAATACAAAGTTTTTTGCTAATAGTAAGATATTAACATGATATGTTACATTAAATTTCCATCCAATTGCTCTAATAGTCATAAAGTAGTATAATGCTCAGAATCAACACTTGATTTTGAATCGAAATCAGAATCCATCAGTTTCACCTCTTGAATATGAAGAGAATGGTGACACATGCAATATAATAGAGAAAAACATAGGTCAACAAATAGTACTAGCAAAATGATATACTTTCAACTTAGGAAAATATTTTATTTTCGAAATAAAATAAGACGCACACAAACACAAATCTTTCTAACGTATATGTCTAATTGATGCATCATATAGCATGCGATCGTTAAATATTTGTTGTACACGACAAATAAATCAATTAGCACCAAGAAACTATGTAGCATTCACAAGCACAATATACATCCAACCTAATAGTACACATATACTTACAATCACGAGATATAGAAGGTTACTAACAACCTAGCACTCGCTCAACCACATGTACTCTTTGTGGTATAGAGAAGCCACAAGAAAGCAAAACATTAAATTTCGGATTTCAAATTTCCTTTCACCATGTCTGGAAAGAGAAATTTCAGAGAATTTTAGTAAAATCATTAGAAATAGTGGAAATGACTCTAAACTTGACTTTTTCAAAAAAAAACTAAGGTTTTTAATATTCTCAAGTCAATAAATAAAATAGAAGCACACTTATTTGCAAAATAGAATTGCAAATATAAGTTTTGAAGTAATATTATCGTCATATCATCACAGGCGTTGATGTGTAGAGCAACATGTTGCCTAAAGTTAGCTTTGTATGCTAAACTAAAAAAAGCCATGATAATCACCTCGTTAATAAGAATGAGATGACATATATAATAACTACTAATCAAAACACATATATCAAAAATAAAAAAAGAATAAAAAAAGATTTTCAATTAAAACTTGAATTTAACTCTTAAATCTTGTGTCTTACTGATTTGATTTGGATTTAGATCTAAAATTTAGAAACTAAATAAAGAAACTTCTTCAAACAATATAAAGCACTCTGCCAACTCAACACATCGATGAATAAATAAGTGAGAATTCATTAATATATGCAAATTTCGATGAAAGCAAAGAGTAGATTCCCTTATTATTGTCGTTTCGACGAAATGACATGCAATTTCAATGAAATTTCATTTATATTTCGATGATATTTTGTTGAAATCTTAGAAAAAGAAGCAATGTAGCATTTCGATTTCAATGACCTAGAGAATGTGATTTTTCTAAGAAATTCGGTGGAATTTCGTTGAAATTTGAGACCGTGGTTTTCATGGGACAAAGGTTGAGAGTTGGGAATTAGGATGCTTGTGCATGAATGGGCTTACATGGAGCTTGATGATACCACCTTTTTCTGGAGGGAGAGGCTACTTTTGCAGAAGGGATGGCTATTGTCCCTGAGTATGGGTAGGTCTAGGGCCTGAACATTAATCATGCCAAGTCTGCTTTTGTTCCTTTTGGGATGAATGAGGAGGAAATGTGGATTAGTGAGACTGTCTTACAGACGCAGCGTGTGGGCCTCCCTATCCTCTATCTTGGGCTACCCCATGTATGAGGTGAACTTCAACAATCTGATTGGTTAGTGATTATTAAGAGAATAGAGAAGAAGTTGGTGAGCTGGTGTGCATCCTGCTTTCGAGAGGTTGCCTTGCACTACTGAAGGCGATTCTCTTGGCTATACAGATGTCCTTTCTGTCTACGTGATTGTTACCTATTTGGGTGAAAGGAAAGTTGGAAGCGCTTATGAGATGTTTCTTCTCACCGCTTTTGGGGAGTCGTAGGGGATGGCTTCGATGAGTTGGAAAATCCTGATGCTTGAGAAGAAGGATATGATGCTGGGGATTCAGAGTTTGGAAGCGATGAACAATGCATTATTGACGAAGTGGGTGACCCGAATCTAGAAAGGAGGGCATGATTTACTTTGCAGGACACGTCATTTGATTTATGCCTTCCAACCTTTACAAAGGGATTTGTTCGATGCTCCGTCATGTGTTTCCTCTCACGAGGCCTATTTCATGAGGTTGCTTGGAATTCTGTTTCGGATTAGTGATTGGACCGGGCAAGGAGCATTACGTGTTTGCTTCCCTTGCCTTCTCACTTTAGCGGTTGGTGGTGGTTGCTCTTTGAGGGATTGTTATAAAGGTGGGAAAAGGATCCCATTGTTTCGTACTAACTTATCAAACCTGTGATTTGTGGAGTTTATGCAGCCTTTTGAGACTTTGGCAACACATGTAGGACTGTCCGACACCGTTGATTATTGGTCATGGGTTGATGGGCATTTCCCTACGAGGAAGGCAAAAATGGCCTTCTACTTAATGAGTGTTTTTGGTCCAACACGTGTTTTTGACATGTACGTTGACATATGGAGGTGGAAGATCCCGCTGCAGATTTTGATCTTTATTTGTTTACAACGAAGGGATCGCCTTATGACCAGTGAATGAAGAGCTCATTTCTTTTCTGAGATTGACAACACATGCCAGCGTTGCTTGGCGAAAGGGGAGTATTAGAGTATGTGTTTATAAATGGGTAATCGGATTCCTCTAGGGTCCAATTACCGCATCCACATGTTTAGTCCGACATAATCTGTGAGTAGGACTTGGCTTACTGATGGGGTTATATTAGAAGCCTCATACCATCTCTAACAGTTGAGAGAGAAGTACTGGAGTACTCAACCCTTAAGAAGCATTCTCATGCGGTTTCTTCCTGCTTCTGACAAAGTAGGGTTCCACGTAAACCCGATGTCTTTTATTGTTCTTTATATTCTTCATCTTTGAGTACATTTCTGCATTCTCATTTTCAACACGGTATCAAAGCGGGTTCGATTATAGGGTTTGATTCTGGAATATGTTCATGATGATGGTTTTTTATTATTATGAATGATGTTCTTTATTTGTTCAAGTTCAAGGAAAAATGATGCTGAGCATTTGTTGTGATCTCCTTTCAATTTTTAAGATTTCAATCCAAAGTTTTTTTTATGATATGCATATGGCGCAAGTTCTGAAAATCATACCATCATACTTTTCTAGCAATTTCAAGGACTATCGTTTTTTTATGTACAACTTCTGGGCAAGTTTGGAGATCATATTCTACGCGCAAGTCTTCCTCAAGTTCTCGGATCTCGACGGCGATGGCGACATACACCTATTCGTGAGTTCTATACACCAACGAGCTCTTGAGAACCCCATTGGAACCCCATCGATCATCTCGTAACTCCAAACCACCGCAAGACGAAACGTGCCCTATTGTTGATGTTGCTCATTGTTTTGCCCCCATTCCCATCAGCAGTCGTTCACAAGAGATGAGGAAGAAGAAGGTGGTCATGCTCAATGAAAAAGATGATTGCGCATTAAAATGCTCATGGTAGGGTTCTCGAGGAGGAGTAGGTCTTCATTGCAACATCGACAAAAAAGAACTCAGTGATGGTTGTGGGTTCGTGCGAGAGCTCCGATGTCAGGACTCCCTCTTCTCGCTCTCACTCGTGAAATAATCATTTTCCAGACACAACCCTGGGTGTCGATCTATCAAGATGCTCCAGGCGGAGCCCCATCGATCTTTCTTCCTGAAGCTCCCCCATACAGGAAACATCTCCACTAGAGCCCTTAAGTCAGCTGCAAATGATGGGTTCCCCAAGGGGAACCCTAGTGTGTGCAAGCAAGGGGTCAATACCCTTTCCCTTAGAAGCCACATACACATGCCCACTAGGGATCTTATATTGAAGTGTTATTTACATTGGGCCCAATTTGGTGGGCTTCTACTTCGGCCTCATTTAAAAAAGGGGGGGTCGACATATTTAGGCCCATGTTGGGCTGAGCTGCTTGTGTATTAAAAAAAGGCTGTGAAATATTAAGGCCCAAATTAGGGTCGAATAGATTCCGAAAAAAAGTGGGAATATTTTTTTTAGAAAAAAGGCTATCATACACATAGAAGCTGTACAAAAAAGGGAAATGGTTTGAAAAAAAGCCAGAAAAGAGAGAAAGGATCGGCTTATAGGTTTTGTTTTCCTTTCTTCATTATCTTCTTCCAACTTGGTCGACATCACATCTTGTCGACAAGTATGGGGAAAAGGGGGATTCATAATGTTTACATTCAGGATGCGATACCTCGATGTATGTTGTTCGTCAATGATATTGTGTTGATTGATGAGACTAGAGATGGAGCAAGCGCGAAGCTTGAAGTTTGGAAGTATGCCTTGGAGATTAAAGGATTTCATATAAGTAGGGCTAAGACCGAATATATGTAAGTGCACATTTGATGAAGATCGGAGACAATAAGATTCAAAAGAAAGATTCTTTTAGATACTCGAGATCTATTTTGCAACATGATGAGGAAATCAAGGGAGATGTTACTCATAGACTCAATGCAGGTTGGTTAAAGTGGGGAGGAGCCTCTACTATTCTACGTAAAAAGAAAATTTAACTGAAAATCCAAGGAAAGTATTATAAAGCAGCTGTGAGACCTGTTATGCTTTATGGATCTGAATGTTAGTCTGTGAACCATAGACATGTGCAAAGAATGACAGTAACATAAATGAAAATGCTAAGGTGGATGTGTAATCATACATGAAAACATCAGATTTGGAATGATGCGATTAGACGGAAAGTTGGTGTTGATCCAATAGACGACGAGATGAGAGAACCACTTAAGATGATTTGGTCACTTGCAAAGGTCGGTTGATGCCCCCGTTAGAAGATGAGAGATTTGTGATGTTGAGTTGGCGAAGAGGGTGAGGAAGGCCCAGGAAGTGTTAGAATGAGACTATCCTAAGGGATCTTAGTTATTTGGATCTAAGATCAAGAATGACTCAAGGTAGATCTGAATGGAGACAAAGAAACCATGCAGACGACCCTACTTAATGTGGGAATAGGCTTTTTGATGTAGATGAAAAAATAGTCCAACAGTGAAAAATAATTTTCGTGGAAGAAATTTAGAGAGGAGAGGAAGAAAGAGGAGAACACGCCGGTTATGCGGGATTTTGGAGACGAATCACGGAGATCGTGTGGAGAGAGAGAGAGATAATCTCAATTTTCATATATTATGAACTGAACTATGTTAGAGACCTATCATTTTCATATATTTTCAATTTTCATATGTCATCCCCAAGTATGCAATTTTTTTAATTCGAATCGCCCTGTCAATTTGGGAATAATTACATCACTTTTTTTGTTCTATGGGAGAAAGGGGGTTGTTATATAGAATTCTCTAGTTCTTCAGACTCTACTAGTTCGAGACACACATGTGCGATCTTTTGCTTGAGAGGTCCCCATACTCTTGATCTGGTTAGCTCAATGTTTTTATGTGGATCACATATGTCAGAGAGCTATGTCAAAGGCTCAATGTAGGAATTCCAGAGTAGAGATCCCATTCTCTGAACCAATGTGGGAGAGATCCAGTTCTCCGATGAGCAAGGTTCAAAAAAGCGATATGCGTATGCGTTCACATAAGTCACTTAAGCGGTATGCGTAGGTTGTGGGGTATATGATGTTCTACACAGTTTTCTATTTTTAATTTAAAAATAAATAAATATCAAGACAAGTTACTTCAGTTGAACTGTATTTATGAATAAATGTGGCATAACAAATCTTTAATTGAAAACAATTAGATTACAACATCGAGTGGGTAATAAACTATGAGTTTCAGAATAAAACATCTACTCCTAAAGTTAAATAAGAAATATACCATTTTAGGGCAACAAAATATGAGTTCCACAATATGAAGTATGTAAGTGACAAAGTTAGATGCTTCCTGTTGTTTAGATGATAGTCTAAGTCATGTAACTAATAAAGTTGATTTAACGGAATATGAAGACATTTAAAAATAAAATTGCCGCCAACTAAATATGCTTTCCAACTTTAGAGTTACCGTGGGCGGAGGTGTTTCATGCGACAAAGAAGCTTCGTGTGGAGGAGGAGCTTCGCGTGGGGGGCTTTGCGCAGAGTTGTGTAGCGGAGGAGCTTCACGCAAAGCTTCGTGGCAGAGGAGCTTTGCGGTGAGGGACTTCGCATGGAGGAGCTTCACGTGGAGGAGATTCGCGACGACAAAAGATCTTGGAGGTTGAGGTGGGGTGTCGTTCGGGAGAAAAAGGGGTATCGAGAGATTGAGGTTCCAGAGAGCGTTTCGAGAGAGAGTAGTGTTGCAGAAGTCGGTATTCGGTATTCAGTCGGAGGGATCATTGAATAAAGAATACTCCATATTCGGGAGAATATTCAGAATTACTCTGTTATGCATTATTTTAATTATAAAAATCATGTCTAATATATATATTCTTATGTATTTATACATATATTTGAAATAAATAAATGCGAAAGTGAATCTATAATCAGAGACAAAATCAAACATAAACATCTTGTTTTATGTGGAAATCTACTCCTTAAGGACCGGATGAAACCATATGAGAATGCCTCAAAGGACTGGATCTTCTATTAGAATTTCTCAATGAGTACAGGAGGTACGAGGCTTCTTAAATAGTCTCACAGACAGACCAGAGTCTCACGGATAATAGATGTGTGACTAAACATTAGTGGGTGGTAATTGGATCCTAGAGAGATCCAATTATCCCTCTATTACATACTCCAACAATGGTCATCAATCAATAAGAGTCCAAGATAAAAGTACCTATTAACAAGTTACATATAAGGAGATTCAACATTTGTGGTGAATCGGTGATACATGGAGAAATGGGAATCTTTAGAAAAAGAAAATAAAAAATATAAATAAATAAATAAATCAGCAGTCTACTACAATAGTTGATAATATTCGAATTGAATATTTGAGAATAATCGGATTGGATCAAATATTGATCGAATATCAACATTCTATTCTATCACCCCATAGAATAAGAATATTCGATCCATTCGATCAAATATTGTAACAGTGAGAACAAGGGGGAGAGATGGGTATTTGGATCTTGCTGATTCGAGATGCTATCTGGATCTAAGCCCCAAGCGACTGCTCAACCCGATTATGTAGCCCGAATATGCGTAAATGGCGCATACAACCCATTTTAGGTATGCAGTTTGTCAAAGGTGTTGCATAGGCATGTGCGGCTACACAGACTGATTTCATGAATATCGCTGATGAGGAGTCCGGGTTTCAACCTCTATCTCCAACATCCTTGAACTTTGATGAGGATGTTTCTACGGATTTCTCTAGTTTGACCCTTCAGAGAGATGGAGTAGTTGCATACTTGAGTTCTCCGATGAGGAGACTCATTCCAGTTCTGGCGACTCTAACATATGTAGCACATAGCTTACTTTCTCCAACGAGGAGACTCGGATCACACTCCAGCTCTTCAGTTCCTCACTAGCACGACACGAGAAGCAATGTCCTCATCTAGTAGCCAGTAGGGTTTGCATTGAGTTGATATTGTCTATAGTGTCTTGTATTGTGTGAGCATGTGATTTCTTTCTATTTGTCCAAGATGTGCATTACTTGCTCCAGCTTCAGGGGGAGTGTTGGAGTATGCATCTATATATGGATATCAATTACCACATCCGTAGGTTTAGTCCCAAAATCGTCTATGAGTGGGACTTGGTCTTACTAGTGGGGCTATACAAGAAGTCGCACCCCACCTTTAATAGTTGAGAGAGAGAAATAACATAGTATACGACCTTTGAGAGACCTTTTCCCATTTTCATCTTTCTCTTCGTGAAGTAGGGTTCCACATAAAATTCTGATGTTCTTTATCGTTTTTTATATTTTTTTATTTCTGATTACACTTTTGCATTCTCATTTTAAACAAGAAGACACTTGCATTCTCATTTTAAACAAGAAGAATGCTGGTTGATATGGTCTCTGCCTGAGATTGAGTTGGTTTCTGGGAATCCTTGTACGCTTTGGGACATGGGAGTAGTCCCACCAAGATTTGGGTGTGATGCAGATTGAGAATTCGGCGACGCCGGAAAATAATTTTTTGATGGTGGAATTTTATTTGGTAGAAGGAATTGGAAGGGTGGAGAAGAGAAGCTCGTCGGAACACGAGGGATGTTGGAGAAGAGAATCGTGAAGACCACGTGGGAAGGGAAAAGATGAGAGAGGGAGATAGTGATTGAATCTCAAGTTTTCATATAATCTGACCTCCCTAAATAACTAGTCTATCATCCCTTTATATAGGAGGGATGAGATTACAAAAATAGCAACTCAAATTCAAATTCAAACTAATTATCCTAATCCGACTCTAACCGACTAACTGACTAATTTGAAAATTTAAATTAAAACTAACTACTTTGGAGATCACAGGCGATCTCTTTTATTTGACTAAAATTACGACGACTCAAAATAAACGTAAATAAAATTAACGGATAAACGTAGATAAAAATGCGACCCTATTTATCCCGCTCACGCTGCATCAATTCTCATCCGCTTGAAAAATTCGCCTCCTGACGAATTGCTGGATCTGCAGGCTTGGACGTTGATAAATTTGAATCAGCGTCCTCGATCATCCCGTGGAAGAACTGGTGTGGAGAGAATGGCGGGATCCATGCGTGTGGGATGCGAGTGTTGGAGACGTGGACTTCGTGACGGAAGAGCAGGTCTGGCGCATATGCGGGCTCCCATCCGGGTTTCATCCCTTTGACATGGTGCTCGAAGAACTGATGGGGCATCTTCATGACGATCAACTCGGCCCTTGGAGAGTCCATAGCAAAGCAATAACACAAGGAGAGTAGAGGGGGGATGTGCCCAATGAATGAAGCCATGGGGCCTTTAAATAGGTGAAACCCATGGTCCTAGTCCTAATAGGATAAGGAAGCCTCCCAAATTTCCATCTTTCAGCACTCCCCTTTAAATATTTCTGCAGCTGGGGTGTGGGTTGCAATTTTCATATCCCTTCAATTAAACAAATCTTGTAAGAGGGGCTTTTGAATTTCCCCTTTGAATAAAAACCTTTGCATGGGGGAACCTTCATGTAATTTTCCCAACTTAACTTCCAATCCTGCATTTTATGGGATTCGACTCTCGTGGGTAAGGAGCCCCCTGTTAGGGTTTCATCTCTTCTCACAAAAAGGCGGCGGAAGGAGCTGTGGTGGCCACGCCATCTGCCTGTTCGACGGCGGACATCCGGGATGGGAGGCATCGGGCGGTGGCGCCATATGCAGGGTAAACTTGCGCGATGGAGCAGGGAGGGGAGGGTTGCGGGTTGGGCGATGCGTGCTGGAGAGAGGGGCGAGGGGGGTTGCGGGCCGAGGGCGATGCGGGTCAGTTCCCAGGGTGCAGCATTGCGGTCGGGGCTAGCGAGGGTCGCCATGGAGGTGGGGCCGCGGTAGCAGCGCAAGAGTGTCGCGCGGGTGGGCCATGGTGGTGGGGCAAAGCGGGCTGCCGTGGGAGGGAATGGGGCAGGGAAACTCGCGAGGGTGGCAGGAAGGGCCGCTGGAGTTGCGAGGTGGGTCGCCGGGATTACGGGAGAGGGTGATTGCGGCGGTGGTGGGTTTGTGGCTGGGTTTGCGGGTGTCGTAACAAGGTGTACGAGTGCAGCGGATGGGGTTGCAGGTGCAGCGGGTTTTGGGGTTGCAGGTGCAGCGGGTTCTGGGGTTGCGAGGGTGGTGGAGGAGGTCTGTGAGAGGGCCGCGGAAGGGTTGGAGCTCGGTTCCTGCGGCTTTTGCGAATATGAATATACCTGGACAGCAAGGGAATCGGCCTTTTTTTCTTCCGGAATGGCCGGGACAGCGAACAGATCATCCTTGACGTTGTTGTTTTTGCATGACAAGGTCTGGACAGCGAGCACATCGTCGTTGTTGCCGTTTTTTCCCTCTGAAATGGGCTGGACATCGGGTGTTTCGTCGTCTTTCCCTTCTGGAATGACCTGGACAGCGAGTAAAGCCTTGTCGACGGCGAGTTTTTCTTCGTCAAAACTCTGGACAACGGCTTTGGTAGTGGAAGACTTTGATAGGGCGGCGCACATAGCCTCGAATTCAGCCATTATATCTCGACATTTGGATTGGGAAATTTGGAGATCACGCCGTGCGTCCATCTCCTTGTTGTAAGCCTCTTCGGCTCGTCGTTTCCACTCCGACGAAGGATGGAGTTTTGTCGCATGTCGGCGCGAATGTCTGGACGGATCGTTAGATCGTGAGGACGATCTGTAGGCCATGCTCTGATATCAATTGATGCAGATTGAGAATTCGACGACGACGGAAAATAATTTTTTGATGGTGGAATTTTATTTGGTAGAAGGAATTGGAAGGGTGGAGAAGAGAAGCTCGTCGGAACACGAGGGATGTTGGAGAAGAGAATCATGAAGACCACGTGGGAAGGGAAAAGACGAGAGAGGGAGATAGAGATTGAATCTCAAGTTTTCATATAATCTGACCTCCCTAAATAACTAGTCTATCATCCCTTTATATAGGAGGGATGAGATTACAAAAATAGCAACTCAAGTTCAAATTCAAACTGTAGAGATAGATATTATTGTTATGCTATGTACTTGTCTGTTATTTCTTTGTTTTCTCTGGACTACTTTGTACTTTACCCTTAAGGTCTCTCCCTATATAAGAGAGCCTAGGATTTCTCTGAATAATAAATCTCTATTTTTCTCCCAACATGGTATCAGAGCCCAAGCCCTAGGGCTCTCTCACTTTCCCCACCCGCCGCCCTCTCTCCTCTCTCAACCCGCCGCCGCCTAGGGTTTCCCAGCCCCGCCGCCGCCTTCTCTCCTCTCCCCACCCGCCGCCAACCCTCCCGGCGGCCTCCTACTCCCGCCGCCAGCCCCCCGACGGCCTCCTACTCCCGCCGCCAGCCCCCCGGCAGCCCCCTACACCCGCCGCCAGCCCCCCCGGCAGTTCCCTACACCCGACACCAGCCCCCCCGGCGGCCCCCTAGTCCCGCCGCCATCAACCCCCGGTGGCCCTAGCTGATCTTCCGGCGTGCCCTAGCCGACTCTCGGCGTTCCTCGGCGTGCCCGTTCTTGTCTCTTCCTCTGGATAGATGGATTTGAGTGCGTAACGTCTACATACGCACTCGAATCCTATGCAGTTTGTGTAGACATCTATCACTTTGTCTACAAACCCTAGTTCTTCTCCAGCGGCAATATGTCAGAATCGAATGTTGATATGCCCTCTATAGGCGCATTCAAAGGTCTTGCGCCAATAGTCAAGATGAACGGGTCGAATTATGAGCTCTGGGCGATGCAGTTCATGAGCCTCATGAAGTCGAACGGTAAGAAGCATATTCTTACCGAGGATGAGCCCGCAGAGAAGACAGGGATATATGCCTCGTGGGAGGCTGATGACTCCTATGCAAAGGTCTGGTTGTCAGGTACATTGACGATGGAGATTGCCAATGATGTCCTCCATCAGCCCACTGCCAAGGCGATGTGGGATATCCTAGCTGCTACATATTCACAGGTCCGAAATGAGATCAAGATGTTACGGCTTCAGCATGACATATTCACGGGAAGCAGAGCGGCAGACCTCTTCACTCCTTATATACATCCCTGAGGGGGATGTTTGAGAAGTTATACAGTACTACCCCACTCACAGCGACTCCTGAACAGCAGAAGACATTTCGGAATGCCACCATGGTGGGCGTTCTACTGGCGGCCCTTGATCCTGAATATGACGCCGTCCATTCTCAGATTTTAGCCGATGCGGTTATTCCTCCAGTGGAGGATGTTTACAGGAGACTCAGTCGCATTACAGTTTCTTCCAGTTCTTCAACTCCACCCCCATCGGCGATGGCAGCTTCGCGTGGAAGAGGTGGCCCATCTTCTGGTCGTGGACGTGGACGTGGACCCCAGGGAAGGGGTGGTTGCTTTAGTCAGCCATGTTCCTATTGTCACCGCACAGGACACTCGGAGGAGACATGCTATTCTAAGCATGGATTCCCAGCATCGGCACGTGTTGCAGAGCACTCTCAGTCCCAGTTGGCATCTACTGCAGACAACCGTTTCGAGGAACTGGTGGCACGTCTTCGCGATATTATGCCACAGTCATCTGGTGATTCTTCTGGCGGACCTTCAGATGTTGCTGCTACAGCCTCCGTCAGTTCATCTGCTGCTGCTAGTACTTCAGGTAGATCTACTGCATTTACACCGTCTCATGATATCTCTGATTGGATTATAGATTCGGGTGCCACACATCATCTCTGCCGAGATCGAGATAGACTTGAGTCCTACAGGGACATTCCTCACGACCGCTTAGTGCAGATCGCAGATGGTACTCATTTCCCCCTTGTTAGACAGGGGGAGGTCTTCCTATCCTCTACTATGCATCTACAGAATGTCCTACATGCTCCTGAGTTCTCGATGAATCTGTTATCTATTAGTCAGATTACGAAGGACTTGCATTGTCGTGCTATATTTGACCCGTCTTCTCTTATTTTTCAGGACATACTAACAGGCAGGGTGATTGGCTGTGGCTCTGAGCAGAATGGTCTATATCGGCTGGTTCGGAATTCTTATGCTGGCGTCTCCTCTCATTCGGCCAGACCAGTTTCTCCGTACATCTGGCATCTTCGTTTTGGTCACCTCCCGCTCCAGAAAATATGCCATCTTCTACCTCAGATCTCTCCCAGTTCATCCTTTCGCTGTGAAGCATGTCAGTTGGGAAAGCATCATCGGTCAAGCTTTCCTAGTCGTCAAAGTCGGAGCAGTAGCTCCCCGTTCGAGTTGTTTCATATAGATATATGGGGTCCAAGTCGTGTACCCGATCATCAGGGGCACAGATTTTATCTAGTGGTAGTGGATGATTTCTCTCGTGTATCATGGGTCTTTCTTTTAAAGAATAAATCTGAAGCAGGAGATGTGATCAAGAATTTGATTAATGAAGTGCAAAATGTGTTCTATTCTACTGTCAAATATGTTCGTACAGATAATGCCCTAGAATTTTGCACACGGTCCCTTTCTCAATTTCTTTCATCAAAGGGCATTATTCACCAAACCACTTGTGCGTACACATCTCAGCAGAATGGTGTGGCGGAAAGGAAGCATCGCCATCTCCTTGATATTACTCGAACCCTACTGATTTAGAGTTGCGCTCCTATTTCTTTCTGGAGGGATGCTGTTCTTACCGCGTGTTATCTGGTCAATCGTATGCCATCCTCTGTTCTTGGTGAGAAAATACCTCTTTCTATTATCTTTCCTCACAAGGAATTATTCTCACTTACTCCACGTGTCTTTGGTATTGTGGCATTTGTTCATCTTCTGTCTCTTGGACTTGACAAACTCTCTCCTAGAGCTGTCAAGTATGTCTTTGTTGGTTATTCTCGGACTCAGAAGGGCTATCGGTGTTATGATCCCATAAACAAGAAATACTTCGTTAGTGCTGATGTCACATTCTTTGAGTCTGTTATGTATTTTTCTCCTGCAGGTGACAGACTGGTACCATCCACTACCAATGATGATGTCTATGTTCCTCCACCTCTTACTTGGAATTCACCTGAGTCTCCTCCTGTTCCTGCCCCTACATCAACTTCACCACCACCACCTCCACCTCCACCTCTTCCACGACCTCCCATTCCACCTCTACCAAAATTCTATACGCGTCAGTCAGGTCCTGCTCAGGCTGCACGTCAGCCACCCATCATGCCTCAGGTATGTTCAGATGACATTATACTGACGGGTCAGATATGGTACATGTGCAGGATTCTTCATTGCAAGAGAACACTACATCATCCAGTACAACAGAGGATGATCTTGATATTCCTATTGCTATTCGGAAGCAGAAGCGGATGTGTGCCTCTTATCCCTTTGCTTCACAGGTGTCATTTCATCGTCTCACTGGAGATTTTCAGATATTTGCCGTAGCATTGTCTTCCGTGGATATACCACGGACCTACCAGGAAGCTATGAAGATTGATTGCTGGAGATTGGCTATGGAAGATGAGATGCGTGCATTGCAGTCTCGTGGCACATGGTCTTTGGTTACTGCTCCTCCTGATGCATCTATTGTGAGCTGTAAGTGGATCTTCACAGTTAAATATCATGCAGATGACAGTCTAGATCGCTACAAAGCACGTTTGGTTGTGCGTGGTTTTACACAAACCTATGGCATGGACTATATGGACAGTTTCTCTCCAGTGGCTCGACATTCTACCCTTCGCATTCTCTTATCTGTGGTCGTGGTCCGTGACTGGAGTATATCTCAACTGGATGTCAAGAATGCCTTCTTGTATGGAGATCTGCATGAGGAAGTCTACATGCAGCAGCCACCAGGGTTTACTGCTGAGGGGGAGGAGCATATGGTGTGTAGACTTCACAAGGCAATTTATGGTCTTAAACAGAGTCCAAGAGCGTGGTTCCAGAAGCTTTCCAATCTTATTGAACAACAGGGATTCAAGAGGTCAAATGCAGACCACTCATTGTTTGTTCAGAAGTCATCGACAGGTACGGTTGTTTTTTTTTTGAAAGCTCAAAAAGGGGGAGACACGCGATGGTGTTCACCCCAAAATAATATTATAAATAAAGAATAGAGCGAGATACTTACACATCGAGGAGGGGAAGAAAGAAGGGAGAGGGAGGGGTCAGAAAAATAATAATAAAAAAACGGCAACCGGCCCCAAGGCCCAACTACGTAGACCAGTCAGCGATTAATATGGAAGCCGCGGTATTGACGTTCTCCACGTAGAAGCGCGCACCCGAGAAGATAGAGTCATTGCGAGCCCTCCAGATCGACCAAAGGCGCGCCAGAGGGCCGAGCAGATGCGAGCGGGGTCTTCTTCTGTTGGCCCAGAGGATGTCGCAGAAGTCCTCCGTATTGGCTGATCGAGCCCAGGCGACCTCATCCCAAATCCGGGAGACCGATGTGCAAAGGAAGAAAAGGTTGTTATCATGGTCTATGTTGATGATATTCTGGTTACAGGAGATGATATTCAAGGCATAGAAAGGGCGAAGGCGTTCCTAGGCCGTCAGTTCATTACGAAGGATCTTGGAACCCTAAGATATTTTCTGGGGTTGGAGTTTGCCAGGAATGCACAGGGTTTGGTGATGACCCAACGGAAGTACATTACAGACTTCTTGATTGAAACAGGCCTGGCTGGATGCAAACCATCAAGTATTCCCATGGATCCAAGCATGAAGTTGTATGATGGTGATACTGCTGAAGTGGATAAAAGGAGATATAGAGAAATGGTGGGTAAGCTCCTTTATATTACCATAACTCGACCTGATATTGCCTTTGCAGTAAGCAGGGTGAGTCAATTTATGGAGCAGCCAAGGCAAGTTCATATGGATGCTATACACATGATACTGAGGTATCTGAAGTCTTCTCCAGGTTCAGGGTTGTTGTTTCGGAAGGGCACATATTTGTCTATCTCAGCATGTGCAGACGCCGATTATGCAGGATGCCCTAAGGATCGAAAATCAACCTCAGGATTCGCAGTTTTTGTTGGAAGCTCTCTGGTTTCTTGGAAAAGCAAGAAACAAACTGTTGTGGCAAGGTCCAGTGCTGAATCCGAATATAGGGCCATGGCGCAAGCCAGCACGGAGATGATGTGGGTTCGATCTGTACTAGAAGATCTACATGTAGCCGTACCTCTACCCGTGCAGCTTCAGTGTGACAATCAGGCAGCCTTGTTCATTGCCAACAATCCAGCTTTTCATGAAAGAACCAAGCATATCGAAGTTGACTGCCATTTTACTAGAGACTTGATCTAGAGAGGATTGATATCTACAACTCACGTGAGCTCAGGGGATCATACTGCGGATGTATTCACCAAGCCGTTGCTCAGAGGACCTTTTCAGAGATGTTCATCCAAGCTGAGCATGATAGACATCTATGCTCCACCTTGAGGGGGAGTGTAGAGATAGATATTATTGTTATGCTATGTACCTGTCTGTTATTTCTTTGTTTTCTCTGGACTACTTTGTACTTTACCCTTAAGGCCTCTCCCTATATAAGAGAGCCTAGGATTTCTCTGAATAATAAATCTCTATTTTTCTCCCAACACAAACTAATTATCCTAATCCGACTCTAACTGACTAACTGACTAATTTGAAAATTTAAATTAAAACTAACTACTTTGGAGATCACATGCGATCTCTTTTATTTGACTAAAATTACGATGATTCAAAATAAACGTAAATAAAATTAACGGGTAAAAGTAGATAAAAATGCGGCCCTATTTATCCCGTTTGATGACTGCTATCCTATGGTCTAAGTGGCTTGCACGTTTTCTGGGGCGAATGAATGTATACGGAGAATGTAATTGAGAATGCAAAAAGCCTTAAGATCTTATGGTCTTTGTAATTATTTCTATAATGTGAATATATAAAAGTTTACGGTTGGATGTCTCCTCGTCTTACCCTCTTCTTGATTGCCTGTGATTTTGAAGCACGATGTTTGGTTTACCCCCCCCCCCCCTCCCCTCCATCTGCTTTCTATCCTTTTCATTAAATTATTGTAGAATGAATCCATTCATATACTTGAAATTAATTTTAAAGGACATCATCTTTTAACAACTCATAATCAATTTCCTGATTCTATGCAATCAAACCAAGATAACAATTGCAACTTCAAGCAGACAAGTAAAATGTAGGTACAAATAATCTGTTATTAAGCCCTCGGAATCTATATGCTATGCAATATGTATCATTGAAGAACACAATAGCAACGTAACACAACCGATGAAGGTCGATCATAAGTGGAGTTAAATCGTGTTTGGAAGCATATCTCTAGCAAGTCATAAAGAGACAAAGAACGAGCAGTGGCGATCATGGTTTGAAGACAATAATGCAATGCTTTGTGGAAGTAATTGCGACTCTCAATGGTATGCATGCACTTTTTGTTACTTGGAATGTATGTCTTTGTGTTGTGTTTTTTGAAAGAATGAAGAGTATAATTAGTATAAAGATGCATATGGACATCGAGGTTTCATAGGGCTCTTAGGGGCCAAATTAGGAATGTGATTAACTTTAACAACTTTCATAAAAAATTAGTTGATTGATTAGTATAACCAAAGTGATAGATACAAATGATCAATCGGTCAAGTAGAGTTGATTGGTCACTCAATTGACTATCAGAGGGCTCATTCGAGAAGTAATCGAGCAGATCAATCGAATGATCGATCAGGTGAATAAACAAATGTCAAAAAGTGACTGATCTAAGTCAAACATGTGGTCGATCAGTCAATTTACCCAGTAATAAAAAGTGATCGATGAGGCCATGAAAGTGATCTATCGGGATTTAAATAGTGACATAAAGTGATCGATCATGTCGTAAAGTGTTCGATTAACAATAGGCTAATAGTAAAAAGTGATCTATCAAGAAATATTTATGCAAATGGCATATTAAGTGAATTGAATGCTTTCATATTTAGATCATATGTGCATGCATATGCATATGTGAGCTTTTATAGGTACAAATACAAATGAGAAACACAACAAAAGCTTGATTAAATTTGAAGGGATATTTACACCCATAACCCACAGTAATTTTGTAATTACAATCATAACCCCGCGTAATCGTGAATTCCATACAAGACTCTCCCATCAAATTTTCCGTTAATTATGACAGAATCTGTCCAGTAATTTACATTTTTACCCTTAATTTCCCATTATTTATAAATGAGACCTTCCCAACCCCAACCCCTAACTACCTCCTCCCCGTCCTCCTCCAGCACCCCCTCCCCGATGTCGACCACCTTCCCACTTCCCCCTCTCGTTCTTCCTCCAGCGCTTCCCTCCGTCATGAACTGGAGGAGGAAGTTGGACTCGGAGCTGGAGTTGAAATCGAGGTCGAGATGGGGGCGCCGTTGTACGATGTGTGAGAGCATTTTGCAGCCTTCAGCGCGGCGTCGACGAGTTCCCGATCGGTGGGATCGGGATGGTCTAGGAGGAGGAGAGGGTGGCGGCAAGAGAGGTCGAGGAGGGGGTGTGATCGGGGAGGAGATCGCGGGGGCCAAGAGGAAGAGGAGGAGGGAGGAGAGGGGGCGGAAGGAGGGGTTGGGGTCAGAGGTGACATGAATCTGGATGTTGTGGGTGGGGCTCCTGGAGGAATTGGAGACAATGGTTGCATGGGAAGTGGGAGATGGCGAGGAAGAGGAGGCACAACTCGGCATGGAGGGTGGCGTGGGCGGCGAGGAAATGCTCGACGTGGATGGAGTGGTGGAGCCGGACGTTGGGGAACTCAAGGTTGACGCCGAGGAAGATGCGGTTGGAGGAGCCGAGGGCGGCGACGGTGACGGGTAAGGGGAGATGGGGGGCGGGGAAGGGCGGCGGCGGCGGAGGGCACGAAGAGGGGGAGGGAGAGGAGCCCTAGTAGGGACGATGCCCCTGATCCCAACTGAAGCCTCTAGATTTGCGGGTGGGGCGAGATGGAGTAGGAAGAAGGGGAGTGGGGCGAGCTGGAGGAGGAAGGGGAGGTGGGGGGAGGGTGTCGGGGAGGAGGCAGAGGGCGGTGGGAGGAGGCGGAGGGGCGAGAGGGAGGGGGGGCGTCGGGCGTGGAGAAGGAAGGGGTTAGGGATTTTTTATTTGAAATTTTTTAATAGCAGTTGGATTAGACCATGGGTTAGATTAACCCAATGAAATGGTTGGATTAACGAGAAAACTAACAGAGGGTTATGGGTGTGAGATGGAAATGACTATCCGAGGTTTCTCGTGTAATTCACGATTATGCTCGGCTATGATTGTAATTACTCAGAGTTATGGGTGTAAATATCCCAAATTTGAATTGAGGTTGGTCTTTTGCTTTGGAGGCTTGGGCTTGATATCTTTGTTAATCCTACAAGGTGCAAAAATACATTAATACGAGTGCCTATCGATAATTATGTGTCATTATTAAAACATAAGATTAGGATGTATTTTGCTTAAATAAATTCAATTATATTTATCAAATACAAATGTTAACTGAGATAGCACAAATACAAATCTGATAAATTTACTCGAGGTTGTTGCAATTGCAAGTTGCAATAAAGATCAACTTTCTAAAATAAAAAAATACAGGCTACAAACTTACTACAACAGAGGGGCAAGGTGATGCCTTCCAGCATCCAGTCGAGTCTTGCAGTAGGGGAAGACGGCGATTATAGATGTCAAGAGTTGTTTCTAGGTCTAGCAACGGCAAGGGTATGCAGACGTGGAGGTTTCTTATTATTAAGACTCGGGAAATCAGATTTTGGAGGAGAAAATGGGCAATAGAGAGCACATAAGGTGCATGTGAGGCACTTAACATTTGCAGGCAAAGGTGTACACCTCACCTTGCCTTTTTGGCTCGACTTAGCGAGGCGCAAGCCTCGCCAAGGACCTCTGAGGAGCCCACCTTGAAGCAAAAACATATTGGGAAAAAGTATGTTCAACATTTCAAATCTCACATAAACGGGCAAACCAAATTTTGAGAGAATTTTAATGCGAGTGAATTGTCACCGAAATTTAAGCTCATGGCCCCACTCAAGGTTGGTAGTCATCCGGTGAAAAATCTCATCAATCAATTATCAATATGCATAACTCGTGTGTAAGTTTTTTGAGTAAAAAGAGTAGTTGCTCTTGCCAAAGTTTTTATTGTTCATTCTTTTTTATTCTGACATCTGTTTTGAATTTTATTTAGGTATGCCGAAATAGTTCAGTCCATCTTAGAGGAAATGTTTATGTGCATTACAAATCCATAGAATCAGCAGTTCTTGCATTTGACACTATGAATGGTCGGTATTTTGCTGGGAAACAGGTAATCTTCATTTATCAGCGAGCTCTCTTTATGCTCTTTTTGTTTATATGGACACTCATGTTCAGTTGCACACTTGTAGATTGCACACATGGGGGACTGCCCACGACCTTTTTCCAACTTTTCGTCCACTCATCTTGACAACTCATTTGATTAAAGTTTTGGAAGGATATAATTAGGATCGGTTCAGTAAATTTACATCGACTATAGATTTGATATCATGATTTCTAATATTACAGTTCATAAAAGTGACTAAAAAAGTACATGTATTTATAACTAAATTGTTTTCTTGGATACGGGTATGTTTGTAATGGCGAACACTTCCATAATTAAAATTAATGCTTGCATTTTGTATAAATGGTTAAAGACTTGCAAAATGCTTGCAAAAAACTGGAAAGAAGCCCTTAACTCATCGTCCAATTCCAATACAAGAAGAACAATCAAGGAGTAAACGGACCTGGGGTAAAAAAAGAGAAGACATCACTCTTTCCCTCTCTCTTGCGCAAGGAATATGTTCCCATGGCTCTCTTCCTTTTTTCTCTCCTATACTCCTCTTTTTCGATAATAAACATGTACATAAACGCACTAAACATGTTGCTTGTTTTTTTATTAACTTTCACATGGTAAAATATTGTTGATTTCTCTATTATAATCATTTATTTTTTTATTGATGTTGAAAATATACATCTCTTGATACTGTGATCCACTTTTTATTTTTCATTTATGAGATAGTAAGTAGACATTGGATGGTCACTAGGATTGCACTTCGAATGTGGTTGTAGTTCGAATTTTTGTGCGGTCATCTTTTCTTTTGATATTGCATATTAGCCTGGTCATCCATCCTTTTGGCATTTATTTATTTTTAGTTTATTTCCTTCCACCAATCTTCTTATTTGACTTGTTATCGACAGATTAAATGCGAGTTTGTTAGCGTTACCAGATGGAAGATAGCTTTTTGCGGGGAATATATGAAATCCAGATTTAAGGTGAAATGTATATCCTTTGAACGGTTTCTTTGGCCTGCATAGTTTTCATTTGCCGACTGGTAGCGAATTATGAATTGTTTATCACTGCTACCTTATTATATTGTTGGTGAAATATTCAGACTTGCTCTTGTGGGGCCGCTTGTAATTTTATTCATTGCTTTCGCAACCCTTGTGGAGACTATGACTGGGCTGACTGGGACAATCCCCCTCCCAGGTACTGGATGAAGAAGATGTCTGTACTTTTTGGCCCTTCAGATAGCACAGAAAATCACAAGAACAATGGATTTAAGGATTCAGATGATCGTGAGAATTTTAGCAGGAACAATGTGTGCTGGCAAGAGGTATGTTGGATGTGATCACTGTGAAGGCCATGCAAACACTCATGTAAATTTTAGTACACTTACTACAGCATAATTTTTTGTTGTGATGGCAGCAGATTGCATATAAGCTCTAGGCACAGAGAACGAGACACTGAGTCTGAAGGTCGGTCAAATACTCATGAAAGTCGTCATGGCACACGAAGGAGCAAGCAAGGAAGCTCGAGTAAAAGGAGGAAAAGGAAGAAGTCTGCTGATGACCAGGAGAAACCTGATGGGTGTACTAGTGAGAGGTATGCCTGATGTGATAGCTGGGCAGAGCATTCCACAATTTTCTCCAAAATTAAATCATACTTTCTGAAGTTAGTTTGATTTGTTGCAACAGATCACATTTGATTAGGTCTGGGAATGTAGAAAGAGATATTGGTGCTTCTGATTCTGAGGCTGAGCTGAATGGTCCTGAAGGCCGATGCAGTAGTCGTAAAAGCAAGCTAGGTTACTCGAGCAAAAGGAGAAAGGAAAAGCAGTCTAACGATGAATCGGAGAAACCTGAGGGGATATCTAGCTCTATAGATGAGTATGGCCCCTTACATTTTACTCCTGGAGGTATATTCAGGGAAACCACTCAAGACAGAAGGAAAGCAACGAATTCGAAAATATAGATTTTGAAGATCATCTAAGGGTCCACAAAAGGTGTAGGAATGCTACTTCAAGTAGCAGGCCCATGAGAACCCCTCATTCTTATGGAAATAGAAGTCCTGAAACTTCATGCAGATACTCGGAGAGGTATGATGGGCACGGTTCGCCAGATTGTGACAGAGATAGGTATCATACAGATGAGAAGTCATCTAGATCGGCCTCTGATTCTTGTACTAGACATTCTTACAGGCACATGCCTATTGATCATGGGACCGAACAAGAGCTCTTGGCTAGAAATAGAGCGGCCTCTAAAAATGACCTTGCAGATCGACAAGTCCAAGAGAATCCAGAAGGGTACAGCCCTCTTTGCGAGTAGCATGATGTTAGAAACAACTCTGGTGAGCATGAATCTCGAGGAACAAGTCTCTTCGGGGGAATCCCAAGGTGATCCAAAGAGAAGTAATGTTACTGCCTGTCAAGATATTCTCTATGAATCAGTCTGGTAGACATTCTAGATATCGGAAATCCCGCAAAGGTGATGTTTCCCCTGGTGATTCCTTTTGTTGTAGGAAAAACCAACTGCATTTGAGCTGTAAGAAAACATGCCATCAATCCACACGAGGAAGACGATGGGTCTCGTAGTTGCTAGAATCGTGGAGATTATGGGAGTGCATATGAGATGAGAGTCCTAATTCTGAGGATGTCATGACCCTTGATTTTCAGAAAAGGAAACATACTGGCCGTCATCGTAGAAAACATGGGAAACAGACTAGAAAATACTTGCATGATGAGGATAATTGTGAAGATTTGGTCTCTTCCGACTCCCAATTAAGGGAGAAAGAATCCAGAAAGAGCTCCCAAAATTGAATGCCGGTTCGTCATTCACGCAGTTCGAGACAACAAAAGAAAAGTTACAGTGACATTGACCTTCTCAAGGTCTGAATCTAAGCGGGTATTTCTTCTTGAATGTCTAATATTTCAATGTGGCACATGTATTTGTATGTTCAAACTGCATATCTTGAGAACTAGTGGTGTTTTTCATTGTGTTTTCTATGATTATGTGATGCGTACTTCTCATTCTATCTTTGAATGATGCAATTCTTCCGACGACTGTACATTCACAAATAAAATTAGTCTAACCAGGACTCTATTTAAAATCCAAGTTTTATGAGGTGGCATAAATTGTACTGTTAGGTATGCATGCTTGAGGGTCATTTTGCGGAGTATAAATATTGAAGTGTTGTAGTAAAGTTATTGGGGTGATATGCAGTGGATTTTCGTTTTGTTGGTTTTTAGAGGTCAGCTGATAAATTACTTGTCCTTGCAGTTGCTAATGTGGAAGAACAATGGAGAAAAGACCATAGTGTCTCTGGCAACAAAAGCTGCAGTGTGTTATTCCCTGTTGGAGGATTTTTCTCAGTAGAGGTGCATCACCTGAGCAGCAGTGTTAGTCAAAGTTTTCCTCTGCCGCTCCTCGAACGAAAGAGAATCGCTGCATTGACGTTTGGACCTGAAAAAAATGCCAAATGATTGAAGGATGGCTATTAACATACAGACTGATTTTTGCATGAACTTGCGGGAGAGTACAATCTGTGCTGGGGCTCAGAATAAGGCGTAAAATTACCTCGTTACGTGCTACTTGCATAGCATGCCAATCTAATGGTCCAGGCAGAGACAAGATGCATGCGGTGTGATTTCTCAGTCATCTTATCGCACCTCGATCAGGGCCATCCGGTCGCATCTCGATCAGAGTCCTCCATCCATCATACTTATTCTGTTTCTCCATTTTGTCCCTCTCTCAATTTCAGCTATACAAGAAAGAGTGGTGAGCATTGAACTTAGAAAATGATAAAATTCTTTGATTGATAATCGAAGTCATTTCTAATGTTGATGGCAGCACTTTTTAAAGCAATGGTAGCAACTTATGGATTTTATTGATTTTGATCTCTTCAATATGTTTTGATTGCGATCATTGCTTTCTTTCCCTTCGATTATCGTGGAATTGAAGACTGTGAAGATTGGAACAAAAATGTTGAAGTGCAAAACTTTGGAACGAAGAAATCATGAAAAGCCAGAACACGATGATGGTAGATAGGATGGATACATTTGTACAAGATCATGGAGTGCCGCCCGTTAATGGGTCGGTATCGGATGCATGTGATCATTGTATGAATTAGATGATGATGTTTGTTAAGAATACCAAAGATATAAGGGGCTTGTTTGATTACCAGATTACTTCAGGATAACTTGGTATACCCCTGCTCTATACCAAAGATATAAGGTCCCCAGGAGTTCATCAGGTTCACTGAGGGAGGTGGTGTATGAGAAAGGAGACAAATTATCTGCTCTTCTAGCTTTTGTAAATGTCTTTTTTCCCTCTAATCTTAATATCACTATAAGATATGTTAGGGTATAGGGTTTACCGAAGCCCTCAAGCTATGTTGTTTTTTTACCTTTCTTTTCATGATCATGTCGGTTTGTGCTTGTTTGATGGGCAACTTGTTACCGAGAACTTTTTTTTGATGAATGGAATCTGATTATTCGAAAAAATAAGGCATATTAGGCAGGAGGAGATTAAATATAGATACATTTGGATTCGTATCGACTGATTATCTATCATTTTGGTGCTTGGATCATGTTCGATATATCATGCCTTATCTTGCATGGAAGTTAACCATCAGTGTTTCCTTCCAGGGTAAGCAATTGAGCTCGACAAGATGGGAGATCTACCTCTAGGGGGTGAATAATGTGCCATGCAATTATAGGAAATATAAAATATAGCTTTCTTGTGTTGTGACTATGTATTGAGTTACACTATATCATGAGAGAGGAAATATGCTTATCATGTGACATATGCTTATCATGTGACTATGCATTGAGTTTTTCTCTAGGGTGAGAAGATGTGGCCTAACTCGTATTTCATCGCTTAAGGCTTAGTTTTCAAGGCATTGTTGACGGTCTTGTTGGTAACATATGCTTGATTGTTGGTTTGAGGATTAGCAATATAAGTATCTTTTAGAGCGATCTTAGACTCAACAAAGAATAGGGGTTGCATGTCACAAATGATACTGTTCTTTTGGACAAAGGCGATGGCCTTTATAGCTTGATTTTGCTTATGAACTCTAGATGAATTCTATATTTATCATAGTAACTTGTCAAAATTAAGCAAAGATCAACCATCATAAGCATATATTCATGCATAATCAATCATTGACTCGCACACATCTCTTCGTAGGCATATATAATATAGGATTTAAGTGCTTTGAAAACCCTTAACAAAACCCTTGATCTTTGCTTTGAATCCAAAACCCTAACTAACCATTCACACACCACAAAATGAAATCCTAATAAAAAATGTATCTCGCAAACAAGCCAGAGCCATGTAGCATTGAGCTATAGAACTCATCCCATCTCGCTTTTAGAGCGATCCTAGACTCAACAAAGAATAGGGGTTGCATGTTGTAATAATATTGTTCTTTTGGGCAAAAGCGATGGCCTCTATAGCTTGATTTTGCCTAGTCTTTTGAGAAAGCAGAGAGCGTAACCAAAGAGAATGAACTCTAGGTGAATTCTATATTCATCATATTAACTTGTCCAAATTAAGCAGAGATCAACCATAAGAAGCATAAATTTACGCATAATAAGCCATAATTCACACGTATCTTTTTGTAGGCACATAAAATGTCAAATTTAAGTGCTCTAAAACACTTAACAAAACCCTTGATCTTTGCTCTGAACCCAAACCTTTAGCTAACACTCAACATAAAATGAAATTCTAACAAAAAATGTATCTCTCAAACAAACCAAAATCCTTTAGCATTGAACTATAGAATTCCTCCCATCTCACGTTTAGAGCGATCTTAGGCTCAACAGAGAATAGGGGTTGCATGCCACAAATAATATTGTTATTTTGGAGAAAGGCAATGACCTTTATAGCTTGATTTTGCTTATAAACTCTAGGTGAATTCTATATTTATCATATTAACTTGTACAAATTAAGCAAAGATCAACTAAATGAACACATAATCAAGCCTTAACATGCAGGTATCTTTTTTGTAGGCATATAATATATCAGATTTAAGTGCTCTAAAAACATTTAACCAAATCCCTAATCTTTGCTCTGAACCCAAACCCTTAACTAACACTTCACACCCCATAAAATGAAATCCAACAAAATCGTATCTCTCAAACAAGCCAGAGTCCTTTAGCATTGAACTATAGAATTCCCCCAGTCTCGCTTTTAAAGTGATCTTAGACTCAACAAAGAATAGGGGTTTCATGTCGTAAATAATAATATTTTTTGGACGAAGGCAATGACATTTATAACTTGATTTTGCATATGAACTCTGGGTGAATTATATATTCATCATATTAAGTTGTCCGAATTTAGCAAAGATCGACCATAAGAAGCATAAGTTCACGCATAATTAGGCCTTAACTCGTACGTATCTCTTCGTATGCATATCAAATATAGGATTTAAGTGCTCTGAAAACACTTAATCAAACCCTTGATCTCTTTTATGAAACCAAACCCTTAACTAACGCTTCACATACCACAAAATGAAATCCTAACAAAAAAAGGTATCTCTCAAACAAGTCAGGGCCCTTAGCATTGAACTATCGAACTCCTCCTGTCTTGCTTGTTGGAATCCGAATTAAAACTAGAATCTAGGGCGGGACGACTAAGAATATTATCCAGAAGTTAAAAGTGAATAAGATCAATTTGGGACCTAGGCTAAACATTAAGTACAAGTAGTCTAATAGGCCCCAAAATATAACCTAAACCGTTGAACTCGATTGGTCTCAAGTTGTGTATATTACCTAACTCCTCTTTATACATAAATACGTGCTCATATGCATGCACAAACACATGCATGCACCCCCACAATATGACTAATCATTTCTTGCTTGCCTTCACAATGAAAGATTTATATGCATTTCCTTTTATTTATGCAGAATCATTCAGAAGTGAGCGGTAGGGGGGCCATGCCCTCTATCAAATTTCATGTGTAAAATTTACAATGCATGCATATTTTCTTATTTAAAATCCTTCCTAAATTCTCATCCTAATTCCGTATTTTTAATCTCCATTTAAAGGTCTTCATCACCCTTACCATTTTCAGCCATCAACTTAGACCATTGATGATATGTTTCAAGGGCTAATTTCTAGTATTAAATCACACATTCAAACACACATCCTAGGGATTTTCTTAATCATTGGGTTCAATCAGCTATGCATGTTGACCTTATTATCAACAAATCAAAGCCTATACAAGCTCCTTTCCATCAAATCAATAACGATCATTGATCATAGTCAATACATTTTAGGGATTTTATCACTTGTGCCCCTCCGAGATGTTGCAATATCAGTTATGCCCCTATCTTTTTGGTAATATCAGTTGTGCCCCTCAAAACTTGCTATTTTATCACTTGTGCCCCTCGGGTTAGTGACCGTCCATCTACAGTGCAAACGGACGTTAACTTTGAGGACATAAGCGGAATTATTTTTTTTTAAAAGGTTATATGGTCATTCCTTCCTCCTCTTCCCCAACCTCTTCTTCTTCCTCCTCTTCCCATCTTCTTCCTTGCCCCGCCGACCCCGCGCCTCTCCCTTGCCCCGCCGACCCGCCCCGGCACCGCCGTCCCAGGTCTCCCCTCCGCCCCCCGCACCCCCTCCCCCGGTCGCCCCCTTGTCCACCCCCCTGCAGCCCCCTGCCCTCGCCGCCCCCGTGCCCCTCACAGCCCCTCCCCCTACGCCCCTGCACCCCCTTCCCCCGTCCCCCTTTCCCCCCGCAACTCTCCCCGCAGCCCCTCCGCCCCCTGCTGCTGCTGCACATGAAAACCATCATCCTCTCGATTCTCGTCCAACGACAGATATTGAGAATGCGGTGTAGTTTCTCGGCCCATCGCTTCGGATGGTGGAAAGGAGGCAAACACTGGTTTGGTTCCCGAGGATGGTAGGGGAGCCGTTTCAAATGCTTCCTCATATGCGAGCGAGATCTCTCGGGGGCTCGAGGTGAGCCGCACTAAGGAGCACCTCCCCTTCACTTCAAAGGTTTTAGATGATGAGGAATTCTTTGACCTAATGGAGGTCTTGCTCGGGTCTGAGGGAGTCAACAATGGTGCTACAGGATTGGGAGTTCCCGAAAATCTGGAAGCCTCGGGTGTGGTCGCACCGCCCATAGAGCAGGTGGAGGCTCTTTTAGTGGGAGGTGCCCAGTTGTTGTTGTAGGACGTGGCACTTGCGACGGGTGAGGGCCCGATCATGCGGGGAAGAGGTCTTTGGCAAAGGATGGAGAGGCACGGTCGGTCAGGGGTGGTGGTGCCTTGGGGGTGCTGCATGTAGGGGCACCACCAAGGTAGGCATTACGCGACAGGAGATAGCTATGGGGAGTGCCTCCATTTTGAGGTTGTTGCAGCATCACAACAAGGTGTGCGGTGGAGTTGAGAAATTCAGAACCATGAGGAGGGGCTTGGGTGTTCAGGGCAGCCAGGACATTGCTAGGGGAGGAAAAACGCAATGGAGGTCCTTCCCCAGGAAGAGGCAACATACTGATGAATCATACTGGGAGGTGTACATGTTGGAGATAGTTAGGGAGGAGGTGCATGTCCAAGCGGGTGATATGGCCCCTTCCTCGGATTCACCCACTTGATGTTGCACCCCCTTCCCCCGTCGAAGAAGCCCATGGAACTTTTCTACTCCGGTTGCAGCAGCGCCGTGAAGAAGCCAAGGATTGGGCTTGGCGAGGACAAAACGAAGGAGAGGGGGCAGGGGACCATAATACCCTTCTTAACCACACCATGGTTTGAATAAACCATGGTTATTTTAATTTTTTGACGGTCAATCTGACGGAAGGGCACAACTGATGACGGAGCAAGTTTTGAGGGGCACAACTGATATTACCAAAAAGATAGGGGCATAACTGATATTGCAACATCTCGGAGGGGCACAAGTGATAAAATCCCTACATTTTAAGCCCCCTTCAAGCTCCTTTCCTTTAAATCAATAATTATCATTGATCCTATTCCAATGATTTATGCAGGTACTATGACACTCTACCACGATAGCCATCGGGATTGAAGGAATATGATTTCCGACTACTCGTCCAACATGTCCACAATTTCCTATACTCATCATACCCAACTCCGAATATATTAGATTAACATACATAATATATACAATCACATGAGAAAAAAATATAATATGAAACAAAATACTGCATTCATTATCATTAATCATATATAAAATGGTCATGTCAAACAACTAGATACACAAGTACATTTATCTCACTACATGTCCATCTACAAAATTAAAGTACATGAATCACTTAAACTGATCAAAAATTAGAAGGCATCGTATCTGGTGCTAATCATTCTACAGAATTTTCAAAAGTTGTGGCTATTAGTTGAGGCGATGAATTCATGTTATTAGCTTTATTTATGATTTTTAGCATTGCAACTTAACTCGTCGTCAAAATTTTAATTAAATATAAACTACATATATGGTTAGTACATGTATGCTGAACTCATGGAGGTAACTTTAAGGTACTTAGGTTATTTTAATTCATATAGTTTCTTATTTCTTTAGATGTAATAAGTTTTACGTTATTTTATAGGGTTTAATGGGGATGCCCCCTTGGGGAGCTAACTTCGCTCCCCCGCCTCATTTTTCTCATTTTTCTTATTTTTTTGAAAATTTCTTCCATGGACTTTCATCACTATATCTCTATATTATGTCATTCAAGTTTCGTGGAAAACAGAGACTCCAACGGCCTCCAGATAGTCATTTTTTAAACAATTGCAGATTGTTGAAATCGACCACACCTTGATGGAGGCTACAGGAGTCTCTATTTCCCACGAAACGTGAATGACATATACAGGGATATAGTGATGAATGTCCACGGAAGGATTTTTAAAAAAAATAAAAAATAGATAAAATAGGATGGGGTAGCCAAGTTAGCAGGGGGTAACCCCATTTCTCTTATTTTGTATGCATTATTTTTGTAATTTGTATTGGACTTTAAGTTGGTTTAGGTTTTGTATTGGTTTTATATCCTTATAAATTCCTTTATATCTTTAAGTATTTTTAATATGTATGTATCTTATTATTTTTTTATTATTTTATTATTTTATTATATATTTTTTAAAATGGTTTTAATTCTTTGATTTTTTAGGTTTTAAATTTTATATAAGTAAAATTTTATTTTTATAAAATTTAGAATTTAATTTTAGGAGATTCATGCTATTTAATGTATTTTATAGATTTTCATATTTGATTTGATATCAAATATGTAAGCTTTATCTTTTAGAAATTATTTAATGTACTAAATAACAATATTTATTTTAGATTTTATTCATTACATGTATATATAATATGCATATTTTGGGTATTTTTATCATAACTTTATAATTATTAGAATTTACATGGCGATATATTCATATGAAGTTTTTTATTTTTAAAATATAGTAAGTGATATTATTTAAATCTAGTAAAATATGATTATATAGTAATATAGTATATTAATACAAAATATTCTTTATATGAAAATATTATATTATATACTTATGGAAAATGAATTTGTACTTTTACTTTTAGAAGTTATTTAATGAAATATATTTAATAAATGGTAAAATTAAAAAAACAAAAGTTTGCAAATAAAAAAAATCAACTTATTATAATTTTAAGGAGATTTGATATTAAGTTTGGAGAGCAGGAAAAATGAAAAACACATTATAATTTATTATAGTAATATGTAGAAAAACAAAAATGAACATGAAAAATTCTATAAAATATTGATCTAATTAAATCATATTTTACCAATTTACTATTGTAGAAAATGACAATCCATAAGAGTAATAATCAGAGATAAAAAATAAGGAACATGAAGAACGTCGAGGTTTTATATGGAACCCTATTTTATAAGGAGCATGATAAAAACATATGAGAAGTCCATTAAGGGTCGGATATTCTATTATCCCTTCCTCTCCAAGGTTATAGGTCGCCGTGATCTCTTATATAGCCCCATCAGTAAAACGAGTTCCAACTAATAGATGATGTGGGACTAAACATGTGGATAGTGTAATTGGACTCTAAAGGGATCCAATTACCCATTTATGGATGCATACTCTAATACTTCACCTCAAGCTGAAGCATGCAATGCTCAGCTTGGACAAATAGAAAGAAAGCACTCACTCAGAAAATGCAAGGCACTATGGACAATATCAACTCAATGCAAACTCTGATGACTGCCAGTTGAGGACATTGCTTCTCATGCCATGCTGGTGAGTAGGAACTGAAGGGATGGGGTGTGAACTGACTCTCCTCGTTGGAGAATGTGTGCTCTTTACTGTGTTTGTTAGAGTCACTAGAATTGAATCAAATATCCTCGTTGGAGAAGGTGTATTCTATGATGTGTAGTGTCACCTGAACCAGAATAATTCTCCTCATCGTAGATAGTATACTATGAACTGCACAGAGTCATCTGAACCGGAACGAGTTTCCTTGTCGGAGAATGCTGGCCCACAACTTCTCCAACTCTCCAAATGTCCAAATTAAAGGAAGTCCTGGAATATCCTCCTCAGAGTCCATGGTCATTGGAGATAAAGGTTGAACTGAGTCTCCTCGTCGGAGAACTTAAAGAAACTAAGTCTCTCCCACACTAGCTCAAAGAATGGGATCTCCACGTATCAGTCTCTATGGATCTCTCTTATCGATCCTCTAACATAGGTATCTGTCATGTGTCATCCACATGAAAACCTTAATCCCAAATAAAGAGTATGGGGAACTCTCCCATTATACTTCCTCTTTCTCCAATACTTGTCGCAAAAAGACAATGTCCCAAGTTGGGAGATGAAGCGAGGAAATCAAAATCACTTCCCCAAATTTTTAATAAGCCCTTCTTTCTCTCTCTTTTTCTCAATCAATTTTTTTATCTTTTTTAAAATCAACTTTTTTGAAAAATACTTCAGTACGGATTTTTTTGTACGATAGCCTTTTTCTCTCAATCAAATCTCTCTTTTTTTTAAATCACTCCCTTAATTTGGGCCCAGATATCTGCAGCTCAGCCTAATTGGACCATCTTCCTTCTTTTTCATTTGGGATTTCCCTTTCTTTTCGAAGCAACCCAAACTCGGGCCCAAAACAACACATCCATCTCTTTATTTGCATACAAAAGCAACATATCCCATTGAATCTAAAAAGCAATCAACTCTCTCCTTTTTATTTTTTCATTGCAGCTAAACTCTAATGCTTTACTCCTTTTATTCTCATTTTTTGTTGTTTCCTGTCTGTCAAACATGGAGACAATAAGAAGGGCTTGCGTACGAAGATGGGTCATGTTATGGCTGGTGCGATTGAGGTGCGCGGGAAGAGGGCATTGGTCCCCTTACTCTTCTTCTTCAAGAATAGTGGCATACTCTTTATAGGGTTCAAGAAACCCATGGCAAGGCCTCCTTCATGTTCATATGGAGATATTTGCACCACTAAGGGTTAGGGTTCCAACAGGAACCCTCGATGCTTTTTGAGAGTTACACTTCTTCTAGAGATGGCCTGAAGTAGATGACATCTAGGGTTTAGTGAATCCAAACGAGATGATGATGGCGGTGTCAGATGGAGAAGATGATTTTGGATAGACAATGATCAAGTCTAGGTTTTTGTGAGAAAACCCAATAACAACTTGGTGAACCAACAACGATCTTCAGAACTTGCACATGAATTAGGGTGTCTAAAACCCTAGAATTTTCTTGATCTTGATTGATCTCGAACATGAACATACAAATAAATCTTCAAGAATAAATGCACAAAAATTTAATCATCTCTAATACTTGGGGTGCACATCGGATTGGATCAGGTTTTACTAAATTCATCTCCAATCCAACCTCAACATATTATAAGTTTTCTCGATCCAATCTAATATATTAAATATTCAAATCCAAATCAATCCAATCTACCAAATAGCATATTGGATCAAATTTTTGATATTCATATGTTCTCTCCTTCATGGCCTATCCTTAGTAGCTAGCACTTAACATTTGGATTATATTTTTGATGTTGAATTAATGTAAAGAAAGTGTTTACTATAATGGATTTAGCTAATTAATAAATCATCTACAATAACTATAATAGTTTATAAAATAAATATAGAAAATATTGTATTATTGATTTTCGATTGAAAAGAATGTAATCGAAGTATAGCACACAAATGGGGAATAACTTGACTTAGAAGACACCGATATCAACATCAGGTGTATAATTTACATTTTGTGGCTAATTTTGTGTCTAGAAAATGAGATGAAAAAGAGGGTTGAAGTAAGCTTCACTAGAAAAGGAGATGCAAGGTCCAAATGCTTGCATCATCAATTTGTTAGATTAGCTTATGAGAAGTATAATAGGATAGTTGGATTTTTATTTTATTATTTAAGTTACCTTTCTTTTTTATTCCTATCATGATGTTATATGTTAAATTAAAATTAAAGTGCCACTTGACCAAGGAGGATGTGTGCGGAATTCATAAAGTATGATAACAAAGAAAGTAGTAAATGTTAATGGTTTATTAGATATAATATTAATGGAATGGATCGGATCAGATTTCAGTAGTAATTCAATCCATAAAGTAATAGTTTTCATTTGGTACATTCAATTAGAATGACAAAACCAAACCCAATACAAATAACATTGGATTGGATCGAATTACATATTTTATCTAATCCGTGTGCATCCCTATCTAATACCATGTAGAAAATGACAATGATGAAGATTAATAACCATATATATAATAAAGTACATAAAGAACACAGAGATTTTACGTGGACCCCTACTCCATAAGGAGCGGGACAAAACCAAAGGAGAATACCAATAAGGGCTGAATATTCTATAATTTCTTTTTATAAGGTTATAGGTAGTGTGGGGCTTCTTAGATTGCCCCACCAGTAAATTCAAGTCCTACTAATAAACGATATGTGACAAAACCTGTGAATGTGGTAAATGGATCATGGAGGGATCCTGTTACCGATCTGATGAATTCATGATTCATCTACTCTATATGCACGTTTTAGCAAAGTCCCCTTAATAATTCACTAATAAAATCCCCTAAATTATGTAAATTATCAGTAACAATGGGTTAATTGTGTAAATAAATAACTTGTGCTTTTGAACCTATTATTTTATGTGAAAATAATCATTATTTTAACCTAATTCTTTTCCATTATATATTAATTAACTAACATGGCATCGAGAATTAAAATCCATAAAAAGAGAAAAATTAAAAGAAATCAAAATTATCTGACATTGTATATTTTGTACACACATTTTCTTCATTATTTTTATTTTCCTTTTTTCTAACATATAAAAAATTCATAAAAATTAGATTAAGTATGTATATATTGTGTGTGTATTAATACACTAACTAAAATCAAGTAAAAAATATAAAAAATGTATAAAATACAAAACTTCGGTATTTTATTATTTATAGAGTACCTCCAAAAATGCGTGTTGTACATATGACCTCTTTTGATTTGGAATCTTCACAAAAGTTGTAGATCTCGTTGAGACAAACAACTTTCATGTCGACCACTTTTTTGTATGACATCTCCTTCTGTTTCTTTTCTATTTTTCTTTTCTTATTTTATCTCCCTTAACAACGTCTCCGTGTGTCAGCGTCTCATTGGCCCTTGCCCCATCCAGTCATCTACCCCCTTGACCCGATTAACGAGATTTGTCTGGTAGTGCCTCCAATAGAAGCTGTTGGATAAAATATGATCCAACTATCAGGATAACACTCGCCTCCCCCCCACGAGTGCTTCATGTGTGAGGCACGCATTTTGCACCTGCGTTCCCCCGACCATCCATAGCCGTTGGATCTCGGTCGATCCAACGGCAGCTGCTGCTCGCCTCTCTTCCTCCAGCTCCGCGCACTCTGCTTGCTCTGCCTCCTCATCCATTACCCATCGCCCCCTCCTCGGATCCAATCACATGTAACGCCGTTGGTGCTTCATCAGTGCCCACCATCTCACCACCCGTTACCTCATCTTCCTCCTATAAATTCCACCCTCCTCATCCAGTATCGTCATCTGTCATTTTTTCTCCTCCAAATCTTGGGTTTCTGCACATTAGGAGGTGACAGCTCCAGGATCATGCTAAGCAGCCTTATGCAGAGGTCGACGCGATTCAAGGAGCTTCTACTCCTTGTCTGCGAGAGATTCATCAGTCACTCAAAGCTCCAGCATCGTCGGCTGTTTATGAATCTTTATTTTATAACATTTATTCTATCATTTTGGCCTTAAAAACCCAAGCTAAATGCATGTAAATAGCATTCATTATTTATTCCATTTATTGTATATAAAATATAACTTTTAATGCCAAAATTATATAATAAAGAAAATAAAAAGAATAAAATACCAAAGGTATTTTATGACTCTAAACTCCAAGACCTAGGCATCTTGATGATTGGGTTGACAAGGAATAAAGTAGTTAAGATAAGGGTCAAAAACGACAATAAAACCCTAATTTATGTTCTCCAATATTGCATTTTAGGACCTATTTTATTATTTATTATACCTCAAATAAAAAATCTTTGTACGTGAAAGTTGTAAATAATAATATATAGAAAAATACAAAATTGATTTCACACAAAAATAATACACAGTGTACATTTTATACTCTCAATAAAAAGCCAAAACCAAAACTTCTCATACCCATATCTTCTCCATATGAACTCAAAATATATCAAAATCACTTTAACTGTATATAACTTTTAATAAGCTATTTATTGAAGGTGGTTTCATTTAATTTGGAGCTAAGATGCAAAAGTTAGGTTTTGGAACCCTGTTATACAATATACTTGAATAAAATATTTATTTTATTTATTCTCTAATATTTTTATAATTTTATTTTTTAATAATTTTTGAAATATTATTTATAGTATATGTACTTATTTAAATAGAATAAAACCATAAATAAAACACTAAAATAAAAAATATACACAAATACATAAATGAATATACAATACTTATATATATATATGATATATACCCCTATTTATTTAAATATACATATGACATCATAAAAATATAATAAAAATATTTTTATGTGTATAAAAATAAGTTATAAAGATATAATATGAAAACAAAATAATAAAATCAAAAATACAAAATAAAAATAAAATACTCAATATATAGGTGAATAAACCTATAAATAAATCCTAAAAATTAACTTGTAATAAATAAGTTCATAGAATAAAAAAATCATAATAAAATACTATCGTAAAGAATAAACACTTTTTATTTTATAACTCTAATTTAATTAATTCATTTACTAATTAATATTGATTTTCAAAGAATTTAAGGCTGTCTTTTTTCTGGTTGATCCACGTGGACCAACCAGGGGGGAGTCAAGTGTTGACCCTGGTCAACTCTTCTCCCCAAGCGTTAGTCCCGTCTTAACCTCGCCTTTGACTAGCTCGATACAAGCATCATTTTGGAGAGATTCCTTCTTCACTTTCTCTCATTGATCCATGCTCTATCACGCCAGATCGTCTCCTTGAGGATTGGATGTCTGCCTCGAGCACTCCACCTCGATCTTTGATCCATGTTCACAATCTATGCAAAAACCCTCATTGCTCCTTCATTTGATTTTTTGAATCCCTTCCACCCGATTTCTTCCTCCCATTTCATGTTCTTGGGCTCGAGCTAGGTTACAACAAGCTCGCTCTACATTTTGGAGAGGAGAAGTTGAGTGTGGAGGCAAGTTCCGTCATCTCCGATGCTCCACCGCCATGAGGTTTCCATCTTGCGGCAAACACCGCTGAAGGTTAGTTTTCGGTGCTTCTTAGGTAGGTTTTAGTTTCTATTTTTATTTCCCGCGGGTAGATTTAGATTTAATCGATTGTTTTAACGTTAAATAGCACGCTCGTAGTTCATTGGAGATCCACTTCAGTGAACCACCCATTGTGCTATACCCCTATTTTGACTCTCCTTCCGCCTCCACATTCGTTCCCTATGCTTCTCCTACGCCCCACTCCACTCTGCTCACCCAGATCCTCCGTGGATCTGGAACTCAACATCTCCACGCCACCACTCATCCGAGCTGCTGCCACCATGCCTCATCTTCCGCCCATATCCACTAGTAAAGCTCCCATGACCCCCCACCCCACATTTTGCTTGTGCATGCTTTTCTTGTAGGTTCAGGTGGCTAAGGACCCATCTGGGTCGATTTTGGCAGAGCACTTGGTTCCTTGGAGCATCGTTCTTCCTCAACTCGTCAGGACCCCATCGATGGGTCCTGGAATGTTTTGAAGATATCTGTAGGTGTGTGGGAGCCCCAGCTCCATTTTGAGACCCTGCGAGCATCAGAGACCGTCGGAGGAGTGCAAATCAGTCGATTGAAGCTTGCCCACGACCGTGTTCTTCCATGTTCTTCCAGGGAGGTTCACCGCCATCGAATCGAACTCCCTCTCCAAGAGCTCAAAGAGCTATTGGATCAGCCATGCTAGCACCGTCTGATCCTCGCCAAGGATCTAATCTCCACTGTTGATCGTGGAATCGGCATCGCGCATCCGCACGCCATGTATATAAGTGGAGCACTCACCATTGTTCGATCTAACGCTTGGGGGGGGGGGTATTTTGCATTCTTCGCCTCCTCATTTTTGTATTTTATTATTTAATCCTCAAACTTTCATTTGTCGTTTAACATAGTTGTCATATTTGCAAGGAACCCCCGGCTTTTATTTCATATTTGATCTGAGTCTAGTCCACGTCACCTCACGTGTGGTCCCACTTGAGGTGGCGATTTTGCATGCAAGCCCTCGTGGCTTTTTGAATTTCAATTTCATTTAGAAACTTATAATATTAGTTATAAAACAGTGTGTATTTTGCAGAAATCACCTCATATTTTTTCAATTGCAAATATGCCCCTGTTAGTTTATTAAATTTTGTGCATGTTCTCCATTTATTAAAAATATCATTTGTGCTCAAAAAATTCTCAAAAAATAGAGTTAAGTGCATGGTTACTTGTAGTTCCATGCTATATTTTTTTTTGCATTTTAGACATTTAAATATTTATTAAAAATCAATGATCATATTTTTACCCCATTTTGAATTAAAAATTACCAAAAATATAAAAAAAATTGAAAAATTTTCAAAAAAAATATTTTTCTATTTTATTATTTTTTTAATGCTAGAACAAAATCCTTAAAAATAAAAAAGACTAAAATTTAAAAAGTTCCAAATCCAGTAAAAAGGATAAAAAAATTCCAAAAACAATTATTTTTATCTCTGAATTTCCTTTATATTTTTATATATTAAAATTTATTAGGATAAATTTTGACACTTTGTGCTATTTTCAATCCCTAAATCATTTCAAACTAATTATTTAATCCTTTTGTTGGGATATTTTTTATTTAAATATATATATATATATTAGCAAAAAAATTTAAAAATCTAAAAAATAGTAAAAGATTATTTAAAATCCAAAAACATTTTATTTTTTGTATTTTTATTATTTTTAAGTATATTTTTATAATTACTTTCCCTTATATTGTATGTATAGCATATACATATTCTTATATTATATAATAAAAAGAAAAAGGAAATTAAAAATTACGAACTATAAAAAAGAAAATAAAAAGTATAAAATTAAAAATAATTAAAAATATTATAATCCAAAAATATTAAATAAAAACCCACATAAAAACACTTAGACAAGAATGAGAAACATAAATTTTGCGCATCAGTGCACAATCCATCATGTTTGTTCCCTGTGTTCGACACTCTACATACTTGCATTATACACACATTTAGAAGAGTTAAACAATAAATTTTAACTCCACACATTTATTTCATCTCTATATTTATCTGTGGGTTAATTGTTGAATTAGTCTGAGGTTCTCATTGGTCGCTTCGACGAATGTGTTCCTGCCTTGTATGGAGCACAAGACTGACATGAACTTTTGACTTTTCAAATGACATCGTTGTCTGGGGTGCAACGTCACATAGATTGGGTATCTTTGTTTATTTGTTTCTTCTCTACTTGTATACTTTTTTCCTTTATTTATTTTTATTTTTATTTGATATTATATTTGAGTTGTCTAAACCTCTTCCTTGTTTGACTTCATTACGAGGGACCGTGGATTCCCGACCATCCACAACAGTTGGATCTCAGTCGATCGAACAACAGTTGCTGCTCGCCTCTCTTCCTCTATCTCCGCCTAATCTGCTCGATATGACTCCTCATCCGTTACCCATTGCCCCCTCCTCAGATCCAATCACATGTAATGTCACCGTTACATCATCAATGACCACCAGCTCACCGTTCGTTACTGTGACGCCCCTAGGATCCGGGTACTCGGCAAACCAATCCACGCACATACATTCCACATTCGAATACCAAAGATATACATAGTAAGCAGGAGAAAATAGCACATCATATTAGAATTTAAAACTTTTGCTTCTCATTCAACATGCTCACAATCACATTCCATTTCCATTATCATTCATTCCAGTGTCCATTACATTTCCATCCATTACATTGCAGTGCCCATCCATGTCTACAAAGTATACATGTATATATGAAAGAAATGTGTCTTGAAATACCTTATACATGCCATGTCTTTCAAAGTGCTACAAGTAAGGAAAGATAGAAAAAAAACTACTACCAACTGTTCCACAAGGAGTCGTGAAGCTGCACAAAAAGTGGTGACTATAAAGTTGCTACTGCAGCGAACCTGCGGATCCACACGTAGGTACGTTATGAGCAAAGTTGCCCAATACGAATTAAACAAAGCTATACAACAACAAGCAGGATATAATTTAAATGTGTGCAAAAGAGAAAGAAACTAGGTAACCTGATCTCATAAGAATCACGTTTTATTATGGTTATTAAATATGGATATAAGTAACCAAGCTTCGTGGATAGTCTGTGATCTTGGTCTAGATGAGACCTCACACTATGACTCTAAGGTAAAAGAAAACACCTTAGGGTTGGGGTGCCTCCGTAGGCATGCGGTGGGGTACAATGCATCCTAACTAAGTTCCCAACACGTCCACCTAGCTCCACTTCGCAATTGTATTTTGATTCACAAATTTAGATCCCAACCCGTGAATCCTCACAACAATCCAATCCTCCTTATACACATGAGATTAGCGTCCCATCACCAACTTCATTAACCGAATTTTCCCGGAACTCCCCTCTTAGCGCTCCCACTCGGAATACCGACCAATGTGGCCTACATTAGCCTGTACACGAGTGTTAACTCTAAGTGACAAGCAAAACACTAGTAAACCAACCATGACTACTTGGCCCGCGCTCGAGCACCGGGCTAAATCACGCAAGTGCCGAGGCCGACACCGTCAGATCAGCACCTCGGTGTGCCAAGCAACATGTCCCCCAACCATCACAGCTACAATAGCAGTTGGATTGCGGTCAACCAGTCTTCTACCCGGGGCCCCAAGGGTGCATGCCCTCCTTGGCGGCGACTACTCCATCTGCCCAAATATTGTGAGCTTCCCTCTAATGTTAGTCCTGTTGATTCTTTGCAGTGATGTAAATACAAATAGAGTGAGAGCCACCATTTAAATCCATGATCTTTGGAATTTATCTAATTTCAGTCACTGAAATGCATATATTTTCCCCACAGGCCTGACAATGCCTAGCATTTAGTTATTTGATCTGGTCGTAGAAGATTATGTCCAACTAAAAATAGATGCGCGCAGATGTTCACGCCCATAGCTACATAATTATATAAAATCAAGGGATTCTTTTCTGTTAATGAACATGGGATCGAGCATGATGATTCAATGGCAACCCATTAAACCATTTATGACTGCGGTCCTTTCGCCTATGGAAGAAATATGTTACTGAAACCCCCACAAAATTATAACAGGGACTGGTGACTTACTTGACCTGTAACTCCAAGGAATGGATTTATAAACTATGATCATAGGTGGCTTGATTTAACTGCCAAACAGAATCAAAAGATAAAATAGCAATGGTTGTTCAGAAATCATAAAAGTCGTGAATAGAAATAATAAGCATTAACCTGCCTCTGATAGTTCGTTCATAAAAAAACAAATGGCTGATAGTTGGTGTGTTAAAGTATAGCGAATACAAAATAACCCGAACTTATCATATATTTCTCTGTAGGATTAATACCCCACTCTATAAGATCACTGACTCTATTATCAAAGAGAGCACTAACGCATACATTTCAGCAAAGACCTTTAGCATAGAACTATTCAAGGTGCGTTTAACTACGGATTTAGAGTTCAGATCCATATTTCATGACTTCATGTCCCACTTACACTAGTTCACTCATTCATTGTTTGAAATTCAGCTATAAAATGCCTGACTGTCTATATCTAACATAGTAAATCAGCAACAGTTGAACTTGCAGTTCTACTGAAGGGTTGCAACGGAGGATCGTATCATGTTTCAGCCATAAAAATTTCATCACTGTACTAAATCGAGCTAAGTTATGTATTTCTCATTTACGGTACCTTCCATAATTTAGACCAGACAGATAAAATAACTTGGCGTCTCTTGAGTTTATGTCCAAAATCTGTACTTTAGACGTTTCTTAGTTTTCCTTAGCTTCTTTACATCATTAACCTCATCAAGATGTGTGAGTAAACCCATAAATTTGGGAAACACATAACTTGTAATATGTTGAAAAACTCAAAGGTTTCCATTTCAATAAATCCAAAAATAAAGCTACTTGGTTCTGTGTTGGTCAGATTTTACCATGCATGTCAAGAAACAAAAAGTTCCGGTTTTCTGTAACGAGGGATTTGCATTGGTGGTTGCTATGTGCATTAACGATGTTAGAGATGGTGAGCAATCTATGCTGATTTTTTTTATCTAAGTTTGCATTTGTTGGGCTTATTAAGTCAAATTGAATCAGCCATGAAAATCTAACGGATGCAAGATTACAAAAATCCAGAATGGTATCCTATAGCAAACTCAAAAGTAGTTATGAGAGACGTCTACCATCACTAACTCTCACTTCTTGCAACTTTCGAAGCTTAGCCATAGAAGCAGGGAATGGTCCTGCTAACAACGTTCCTTTCATGCTGAATATTTCGAGAGATCCAATCCCACCAAAATCAGGGATTTTTCCGGATATGATGTTCTTGTTGATGCTATGTAGGATTAAATCAACTTAAAAGATCACAAGATTCAAGGCAATACAAGGAAGAGGGCTGAAAGCACTGATGCAAGAATAGGTCTGCATCACCCCTCGGAATGCATATGGCTCTAAGAATGTAAAAAAAATGTGTGGAACCTCGCAGCAAGAGGAATGGGTACATCGTACCTAAAGAAAACTCGAACCTCGATTTCTCCGTCGGTGAAAAACGCCACTTCGTTCGCGACGGAAACCGCACACGGGGGTGAGCTGGACCTTCTCGACACGATCTGGACTTCGGATCGTCGATCCACGACGCTCCGGCGAGCTCCGGTGAGGGGAAAAAGGGGGAGGAAGAGGGCTGATCGAAGAGGAGGAGGGTTTGGGCGCTTTGGACGAGAGGGGGGTTGGGGTTTAAGGGCAAAACTCGGATTCAGATCCGGGTTCGGATCCGAATATGACCTGGACCCCTCATCGTTAAAATAGTCGTAACTCGGGCTCCCGGAATCGGATTTTAACGTTCTTGGACTCGTTGGAAAGATATCGACGAGCCCTACGCAATGGACTACTCAAATAAATTTTTTGAACACTGGAATAAAAGCAGATTTGCAATTTAGCCCAGATCCGGCTGGATTTTGCATTTTAGTCTCTGTTAGGGTTTCGGGGGTTTCACATCATAAAAATCTCAAAGGAAGTCTCGTCCCCGAGACTTAGGATGACTCTAGTCGATTTCATCACCCGAACCCCATTGTATCCAAGCCTCACCGAGGAATGCGCCCATAAAAATCTCAAAGAGAGCAAAGCCCATAAAAATCACAAAAGAACTCGACTACGGCTTCAGTTCCATACCTGTGAACAATTGACGGTATTTCTCCCTCATGTCCGCCTTAGGTTCCCACATCGCTTCCTCGACGTCTTGACTTCGCCACAGGATCTTGACCAAAGGGATCTCCTTCCTCCTCAACTTCTTGACCGCGTGGTCCAAAATCTGCATCGGCTCTTCTGGGAAGGATAGGTTTGGCTCCATCGTCAAGTCCTCGTAGTTGATCACGTGTCGAGGATCTCGGATGTACTTTCTGAGATTCGACATGTGGAATACGTCATGGATGCCCTCGAGGTGTGGGGGAAGGGCTACCCTGTATGCTACTTTCCCCACACGGGCCAAAATCTCGAATGGCCCTACAAAATGCGGTGCTAGCTTGTCTTTTGCACCGAAACGTTGTACGCCCCTCATTGGGGACACACGTAAGAACACGAAGTCCCCAACCTATGATAGTGAGAAACCCTTTAGTCACACAGGATTGGCTAAGAATTATATCCATTAAGGCATGAATGTAGGATAACATACCTGAAACTCAAGGTCTATATGTCGTTGGTCGGCATCACTCTTCTGACAGCTCTGCACAGTCAATGATTTCCTCCTAGCAGACTCCATCACCCTGGAGGTCTACTCAATGATCTATGGGATGAACATGGTGTTGTCACCCACCTGTTGCCAACATAAAGGAGTGGTGCACTGCCTCCCGTACAATGCCTCAAATGGTGTCATGCATATACTAGCGTGGTAGCTATTGTTATACGTGGACTCAACTAGCGGAAGGTGATCCTTCCAGGATCCCTTCCACTCAATCGCATAGGCTCGTAGTAGATCCTCCAAGATCTGAATGGTCCTCTCAGACTGCCCATCTGTCTGTGGATGGTAGGCTGAACTCATATGTAGCTCTGTCTTCAAGGCTCTCATGAACTCTCCCCAGTAGTGTGATGTGAAACAGGAATCTCTGTCTGACACTATTTCCTTGGGTATCCCATGCAGTCAAATAATGTGCTGAATGTATAACTTGGCTAGTTGTACTGATGTATATGTCATGATGACTGGGATGAAATGTACTGACTTGGTCAATCGGTCAATGATGACCCATATCGCATCATGCCCTCTAGGGTTGAGTGGTAATGATGTGACAAAATCCATGGAAATGTTCTCCAATTTCCACACAAGGATGGGAAGAGGTTGCAGTAAACCAGGAGGCCTCTGGTGTTCTGCCTTCAACATCTGGCAGATAAGACATCTTCTAGCATGTTTGGTTATGTCATTCTTCATGCATTCCCACCAAAAAATGTTGGCGGAAGTCCTTGTACATCTTGGTGCCACATGGATGTTTGGAAAGTCTCGAGTTATGCACCTTATCCAGGATCTCTCTCCTCAACTCCTTATCATCTGGGACATATATACGGTCCCCCTTCCATACGATGGATTCATACACTCGAAATCCATCTAATTCATCTATCAAGCATCTGTGGTACAAGTCTTGGATCCTCTAATCTGTCTGCTGCCCTTGGACGATCCTGTCCCGTAAGCTGCTATACTTGGCTAGCACTGTCACTGCATAGGATGTGCCCTCAATTGGATGCCACTCACTAAGTGTAGTGAGCACATCCCAAGTCTGCAACCAGGCTGTCGAACCCTCAATGTATGATCGCCTACTCATGGTGTCTGCTACACCATTCCTCTTACCAGGATGGTAGGAGATGGTACAATCATTTTTTTAGCAGTTCCATCAACCGCCTTTGCTTCATATTCAGCTCCTTGTGATCAAAAATATACTTGAGGCTCTTGTGGTATGTGAAGATCTCAAATGTCACCCATACAAATAGTGACGACATATTTTTAATGCAAAGGCTATGATCGCCAACTCCAAGACATGAGTGGGGTAGTTGCGTTCATGATTCTATTCTTCAGTTGTCGTGACACGTACGCTACAATCCTATTCGCGCTGCATCAACACTGCACCCAAGCCCTCCTTGGAAGCATCTGTGTACATGGTGAAGTCCAAGGTACCGTAAGGAAGGGTGAGGATGGATGAAGAAGTCAATCGCTCTTTGAGCGTTCGGAAGCTCAACTCACATTTGTTGCTCCAAACAAAGGGGACATCCTTCTGTATAAACCGTGTGAGAGGTAAAGCCAACTGAGAGAACCCTCTAACAAACCTCTTGTAGTACCCGACGAGGCCAAGGAAGCTATGAATCTCTTCAACCATTTTGGGCTATTCTCAAGATACCACTGCCTCTATTTTAGCAGGGCCAACTGACACCCCCACCCCAGAAACCACGTAGCAAAGAAAAACCACCTCAGAAAGCCAAAACTCACACTTGTTGTATTTAGCATACAACTGGTGCTCTCGGAGCGTCTCTAGTACGGTGCAAAGATGAGACTCATGTTCGTATTCCTCACGAGAGTAGACTAGAACATCATCAATGAACACGATAACAAATCTGTCCAAATGCGGACGGAAGACCAGGGTCATCAATCCATGAATGTGGCAGGTGCATTCGTGAGTCCAAATGGCATCACCAAGAACTAATAGTGGCCATATCTAGTGCGGAGCGCAGACTTCATTACATCAGCTTCTTTGATCCTCAACTGATGATATCCCAACCACAGATCAATCTTAGAGAACGTTGTTGCTCCCTGCAACTAGTCAAATAGATCATCTACCTGGAAAGTGTGTAATAGTTCTTTACCGTTCTCTTGTTCAACTGCCTATAGTCTATGCATAGTCTTAGGGATCTATCCTTCTTCCTTACGAAGAGGACTGGGGCTCCCCATGGTGACGTACTGGGGCGGATGAATCCCTTCTTCAACAGCTCCTGCAACTGTACTTTGAGCTTCTTGAGCGCAGTTGGTGCCAACCTGTATGGAGGTATAGAAATCGGTTGTGTATCTGGTAATAGCGTGATCTCAAACTCTATCTCTCGTACTGGCGGTAATCTAGACAGTTCGTATGGAAATACGTCAGGGAACTTATGCACAACTTTGACATCCTCTATCATATGGTCCTGTACCGTTGAGTCTACTACATAGGCGAGGTAGCCGGCACAAACCTAAACTAAGAAATTGGTGTGCCCTCAAGGCGGAGATACACTCGATCCTATCATCAGATGTGTTGCTTGACTTAAGAGAGACATATGAACATGGATGTAAATATGCTATTCTCTGGTGGACTCGTGTTGGGTCAAAAGACTTTCACATTATCCAGTATTTGAACACCAAAAAGGAATGATATGTTTCGAATGGAATGGAGTACCACTGCTCTGATACCAAGCTGTGACGCCCCTAGGATCCGGGTACTCGGCAAACCAATCCACGCACATACATTCCACATTCGAATACCAAATATATACATAGTAAGCAAGAGAAAATAGCACATCATATTAGAATTTAAAACTTTTGCTTCTCATTCAACATGCTCACAATCACATTCCATTTCCATTATCATTCATTCCATTGTCCATTACATTTTCATCCATTACATTGCAGTGCCCATCCATGTCTACAAAGTATACATGTATATATGAAAGAAATGTGTCTTGAAATACCTTATACATGCCATGTCTTTCAAAGTGCTACAAGTAAGGAAAGATAGAAAAAAAAACTACTACCAACTGTTCCACAAGGAGTCGTGAAGCTGCACAAAAAGTGGTGACTATAAAGTTGCTACTGCAGCGAACCTGCGGATCCACACGTAGGTACGTTATGAGCAAAGTTGCCCAATACGAATTAAACAAAGCTATACAACAACAAGCAGGATATAATTTAAATGTGTGCAAAAGAGAAAGAAACTAGGTAACCTGATCTCATAAGAATCACGTTTTATTATGGTTATTAAATATGGATATAAGTAACCAAGCTTCGTGGATAGTCTGTGGTCTTGGTCTAGATGAGACCTCACACTATGACTCTAAGGTAAAAGAAAACACCTTAGGGTTGGGGTGCCTCCGTAGGCATGCGGTGGGGTACAATGCATCCTAACTAAGTTCCCAACACGTCCACTTAGCTCCACTTCGCAATTGTATTTTGATTCACAAATTTAGATCCCAACCCGCGAATCCTCACGACAATCCAATCCTCCTTATACACAGGAGATTAGCGTCCCATCACCAACTTCATTAATCGAATGTTCCCAGAACTCCCCTCTTAGCGCTCCCACTCGGAATACCGACCAATGTGGCCTACATTAACCTGTACACGAGTGTTAACTCTAAGTGACAAGCGAAACACTAGTAAACCAACCAAGACTACTTGGCCCGCGCTCGAGCACCGGGCTAAATCACGCAAGTGCCGAGGCCAACACCGTCAAATCAGCACCTCGGTGTGCCAAGCAACATGTCCCCCAACCATCGCAGCAACAATAGCAGTTGGGATTGCGGTCAACTAGGCTTCTACCCGGGGCCCCAAGGGTGCATGCCCCTCCCTTGGCGGCGACTACTCCATCTGCCCAAATATTGTGAGCTTCCCTCTAATGTTAGTCCCGTTGATTCTTTGCAGTGATGCAAACACAAATAGAGTGACAGCCACCATTTAAATCCATGATCTTTGGAATTTATCTAATTTCAGTCACTGAAATGCATATATTTTCCCCACAGGCCTGACAATGCCTAGCATTTAGTTATTTGATCTAGTCGTAGAAGATTATGTCCAACTAAAAATAGATGCGCGCAGATGTTCACGCCCATAGCTACATAATTATATAAATTCAAGGGATTCTTTTCTGTAAATGAACAGGGGATCGAGCATGATGATTCAATGGCAACCCATTAAACCATTTATGACTGCGGTCCTTTTGCCTATGGAAGAAATATGTTACTGAAACCCCCACAAAATTATAACAGGGACTGGTGACTTACTTGACCTGTAACTCCAAGGAATGGATTTATAAACTATGATCATAGGTGGCTTGATTTAATTGTCAAACAGAATCAAAAGATAAAATAGCAATGGCTGTTCTGAAATCGTAAAAGTCGTGAATAGAAATAACAAGCATTAACCCGCCTCTGATAGTTCGTTCATAAAAAAACAAATGGCTGATAGTTGGTGTGTTAAAGTATAGCGAATACAAAATAACCCGAACTTATCATATATTTCTCTGTAGGATTAATACCCCACTCTATAAGATCACTGACTCTATTATCAAAGAGAGCACTAACGCATACATTTCAGCAAAGACCTTTAGCATAGAACTATTCAAGGTGCGTTTAACTACAGATTTAGAGTTCAGATCCATATTTCATGACTTCATGTCCCACTTACACTAGTTCACTCATTCATTGTTTAAAATTCAGCTATAAAATGCATGATTGTCTATATCTAACATAGTAAATCAACAACAGTTGAACTTGCAGTTCTACTGAAGGGTTGCAACGGAGGATCGTATCATGTTTCAGCCATAAAAATTTCATCACTGTACTAAATCTAGCTAAGTTATGTATTTCTCATTTACGGTACCTTCCATAAATTAGATCAGACAGATAAAATAACTTGGCCTCTCATGAGTTTCTGTCCAAAATCTGTGCTTTAGACGTTGCTTAGTTTTTCTTAGCTTCTTTACATCCTTAACCTCATCAAGATGTGTGAGTAAACCCATAAATTTGGGAAACACATAACTTGTACTATGTTGAAAAACTAAAGGTTTCCATTTCAATAAATCCAAAAATAAAGCTACTTGGTTCTGTGTTGGTCAGATTTTACCATGCATGTCAAGAAACATAAAGTTCCGGTTTTCTGTAACGAGGGATTTGCATTGGTGGTTGCTATGTGCATTAACGATGTTAGAGATGGTGAGCAATCTATGCTGATTTTTTTATCTAAGTTTGCATTGTTGGGCTTATTAAGTCAAATTGAATCAGCCATGAAAATCTAACGGATGCAAGATTACAAAAATCCAGAATGGTATCCTATAGCAAACTCAAAAATAGTTATGAGAGACGTCTACCATCACTAACTCTCACTTCTTGCAACTTTCGAAGCTTAGCCATAGAAGCAGGGAATGGTCATGCTGACAACGTTCCTTTCATGCTGAATATTTCGAGAGATCCAATCCCACCAAAATCAGGGATTTTTCCGGATATGATGTTCTTGTTGATGCTATGTAGGATTAAATCAACTTAAAAGATCACAAGATTCAAGGCAATACAAGGAAGAGGGCTGAAAGCACTGATGCAAGAATAGGTCTGCATCACCCCTCGGAATGCATATGGCTCTAAGAATGTAAAAAAAATGTGTGGAACCTCGCTGCAAGAGGAATTGGTACATCGTACCTAAAGAAAACTCGAACCTCGATGTCTCCGTCGGTGAAAAACGCCGCTTCGTTCGCGACGGAAACCGCACACGGGGGTGAGCCGGACCTTCTCGACACGATCTGGACTTCGGATCGTCGATCCATGACGCTCCGGCGAGCTCCGGTGAGGGGAAAAAGGGGGAGGAAGAGGGCTGATCGAAGAGGAGGAGGGTTTGGGCGTTTTGGACGAGAGGGGGGTTGGGGTTTAAGGGCAAAACTCGGATTCGGATCCGGGTTCGGATCCGAATATGACCTGGACCCCTCATCGCTAAAATAGCCGTAACTCGGGCTCCCGGAATCGGATTTTAACGTTCTTGGACTCGTTGGAAAGATATCGACGAGCCCTACGCAATGGACTACTCAAATAAATTTTTTGAACACTGGAATAAAAGCAGATTTGCAATTTAGCCCAGATCCGACTGGATTTTGCATTTTAGTCTCTGTTAGGGTTTCGGGGGTTTCACAGTTACCTCCTCTTCCTCCCATAAATTCCACCCTCCTCCTCCGGTATCGACATCCGCCATTTTTCCCCTCCAAAGGTCGAGCTCCTACACATTGGGAGGCAACGACTCCAGGACTGTTCTAAGCAGCCACGTGCAAAGGTCGACACGATCCAAGGAGCTTTTACTCCTTATCTGTGGTAGATTCATTGGCTGCTCGAAGCTCCAACATCGTCGGTTGTTGAGAGAAGATCAACCAAAGACCATCGACCATGAGGCCACCTCCCCTAGGCGACCTCCTCCGACCCGCTCTTCCTCGATCCATTCACATCACTGGGTAAAACCCTCATGCGATTATTTTGTTTTTCATCTGCCTAAATCATCTCCATCTTCGAGTTTACCCAACCAGACCCCCATCAACTACGCTTCAACAATCGACTCCACCTCCTCAATCTCCCTCTCCGCTTCCCTTTTCTCGTCTCAGATCCTCCTCATCTCTGACCTCACTAAGGCCGGATCTCAAGCTCTAGAACCTCACCATCGACGGAGCCCCACCCCCTTGTCTCTCATCTGGATTTCACTAACCTTGCAAGCCAGCTCCAGCGAGAAGCAATTGGTGACGTTCGATCAAGAAAATGCTTGATCTGAGCTGTAGATTCATGCCCTAATTTCAACTGCCAGATCAGCCTTTATCGGATGCTTCAGATCAATCAGAGGCCTTGGACCGAAGCTGCATGCTTCGGATGTTGCCGACGCAGCCAGGAGCCCACCATGTGGAGGTCTGGGCCTCCAAAGCTGAGGAGCCCACCGAACCAGCAACGCATCATGTGCTCTCGTACATGCTTGGGGGGGGGGGCATTTGCTCCCATACCCCCAAGACTCCCTATAATTATAGAGAAGACCCTCACGCGACACGTGCATGTGAGGGTGGTTAATTTAAAGGCATGCCCACAAATCTCTTAGAAATCACATAAATGCCCCCGCTAGGGGCAAATCGTGGAAAACCCGCTTGTGGGTTTTGATAATCAAAGATAAGTCCCCCAGGGCCAATTTGAGATAGAACTTTATATTTTTCTATATTTCAGTCCTAAAACATCAACTTCAAATATCTCTTTCATTTTTAATCCATTTTTTGCGCATTTTAGATCAATGTGAAGCTTATTCTATGTTCTTTCATGTTATATCATTTTGTGAACAAATCAGAGCTCTTTAATGTCAATGATTATATAAGGACCTCAATTTGATCTATTCAGGCTGGATTTTTGACAAATATGTGCTATTTTATTGAGAAAATTAATGATCTATTTTGCAAGGATTCTATTGGTGGTTTAAGTTGATTAATTCTCTTATGATTATTGTGGATCCGTATTTGAGAAATTCACCTTTGTAGGGGCCAAGATCAAGGAGGAATTATTATATCGCGATAATATTTTTTTGGAGATTCTCATTAATCATCTCATGCTAATGGACCATATTTAACTGAGGCATTCGTCTTTACCGGGGCAAAAATCAAGGAGAAACAAAATTCATTCCTATATATCATATATTATTAAGATTCAATTTGTTTGAGGATTAAAAATCACAGGGAATTCGAGCTTATTATTAATTTTTGAGCTTGTTCGATTAATTAGTATTTATCAATTACCCATCATTTTATATTATTTGAACATCTTTCTTGAAATGGTTCCTTATTGATTTGTGATCAAATTTCAAGGATATTGATTGAGATTAAAAATCATCACCATAGATCCTATGCTTATTTGTCCATTCTGTTTGATTTCTTTGCATTGCATCTCATCTCAGTGGATTTCATTTTAATTTTCACATTATAACCTGACATATAAATTAACTTAGTTTAAATTAATTATTTCAGTTAATTCAAAACCACGCAACTAGAAATTGTCCATTGCATGTGTTCGACTCTGGTATACTTTGCAAGTAAAAGTTCTCCTCAACATCCAAAGATTGTGGTTTTTAATGAATCGAAATATATCTCCTATACTACGACAATTCAACATTATTAAAAGAGGTGGATTATGGCTCATCAAATGACGTCGTTGCCGGGGAATGATGTATTTTTAGGGTTCTAGCTTAATTCCTTTAATTGATTATTATGAAATTATTTTCTGTGTCATTTTTTTCTTTTGCATTTTGAATTTTGCATTTGCATCTCTCTCTCTCTCTCTACAGATACGAATCGTATTTTCTCTCTTCATAGATAACTCGGAGCGATTTCTAGATATAAATTCAAGGGCCTGCGGAGAAGACTGAATTTTATTTTTGTGAGAGAGACAGTTATATAGTTTTAATTTCTGCATCATTTACTGGGTCTCTCTATGAACCCTGATTTTTGTAATAATTTAGACTGAACATTTGTTAGTGTGATGGGTCTAGTTCAACCCCTTCTGTGTGGTTGGGACCAAACTTGAGTGGCGTAGAAAGTAGATGCACATATGCTAGCTTAGATTTATTTTTTATCGTGCTCGTAATTTTTTGGCCACATATTTTTTTCACTAGATATACACACTATAGATCGTTTGACTTAGCCAAACTTTTAAATCAAATCTTCCCACTAATAGAACTGTCTATTTAGGGTGTTTTAATCTATTCATATCATTTAGTGTAAATTTTTAATTCCTTGTATCACATCACACATGAAGAATGCGAGGAATCATTGTAACTCTTCTTTTTAGCATGCATCATTGATTTAAACGCTTGCATTGGCTTTCTCGATCCTCTACCTCAGTTTTGCAACTTAGAAATTAAAGGAATTGGGACTGTTCGTTAGGCATGATTTTTTTGTGCTCACATAAGACTCAAGTGATAACGCTAATCTAAAACTGGAACTGTTAATCAATGTGACTGTATATGAAATTTACATAAAACTAACCCGTGTGTATGGTGGAGAGAAACCCACTCATTATTTTTTGTAAGTACAAGAATCACACACTTAGGGTAGATCTAAAAATTTGGAGGCTTTATTTTGACTACTGAATTTAAAAGCAACTAGCTACTTCTCAATGAGGGAACTACGGTCTCCCTTAGCAGATTGGGTGGTTAAAGGACAACGTGTAAGGAAACATTTTGAAGTATTAATACGGGTAGCCATTCTATGGTCCATACTTACACCCATACCAGCTGACAGTAGGTGCAACTAGCTGTACGAATTTGATCAATCTTTGTGACACTGTCTTGAATCTAAAGCACCGCTTAATCTGCTCAAAGATTGGTTTGTCATTAATTAAAATTGAAAAGATAAGCGGTCGGACTCTAGCATGCCTTCACAAGAGTCGAGTGGGTGAATCTACGAGTTTGTTTTGTGTTTGTCTTATGCGTCAAAGTCCTTGCAATTATAAGCATATTGAGGTTCTCAAATCATTCTCCACCTTTCTCTTGAGAAGATGTCGGCACATTGGTCTTCGTACTCAAGCCTTGTGGGTCCATCGTACATGACCACGTCCCGATACTCTTCTTCTCTTTATTTTCAGGTGAACCCTCTCTTCAAAACCGTTCCCTTGTAGCTATCATTTCCCTCTACCACATTCACTCCACCTGCTGCCGACACTCCTTCCTGGACTAGACTGCTCGCACATTCTGACTTTCAAATGAACACAATAGAGGTGACATATGTAAGGATTGAAAATAGAGTAACCAATTTTGACAGAGAAACACGATTCTCTATTACTATGGACTTCCAACCTTTACCATCCCTGATGAATATCATATTCATCATGCTAAAATTCACTTTTTAATCCCCTAGCTTAAATAAACCAATAAAACTCGTCAATAATTCCTCATTATTATATTGTATTATATTGTATATAATTAACTTGTAATTGTACTCATTTACTTTGTAATTATTTTATTATTAAAACCCCATAAAATTTAGGTGGATTAATTATCTATAATTTTCTAACCCTTAAAAGAACTAAAAATAGAAAAACAACTCAAAACTAAAAAGTAGGTATTTTTAACCCCTTAAAAATACCCCCAAAATACCTTTATACAAATGACCTTATTTGGCATTTTGTCCAACATAAAACTTGTAGATCTCATCGAGATCTACAACTTTTATGTTTTGACTTTTTCCTAATTTTGCTTCTAACTAATTCTTTTATATGTATCTTTATTTTCGCGTTTACGAATTATCTGATTGGGCCATGTGGCGCCCTCTGAGACGCGTGGCCCGTCCCCTCTTCCGCCACCTGGCGCCCCTCCAGGCCGTTGGATCTCCCCCATCTCCGCCGTTCAATCACACTTCGCCCGCAACCGTCTGATCTGAGCTCTGATCAGATCTGAGCTGCCCCCTAGCACCTTGCTCCCAGCCACCCGATCTCCCATCATCCTACGGCCTATATTGCTCCACGTCACCTCTTCTCCCCAGGCCGCTGGATCTCGCCCATCTCTCCATCATAACTTCTCGCTAGCGCCTAACCCTCAAACGTTCAATCACATCTTTGATCTGATCGCAACCCTCCAACCGTGCTAAAACTTGGGCCGTTGGTTCACGAAATCCAACGGCCACAACTTCGTCCCCTACCTTCGTAACCCCCCCATGTTCTTTACACCTTACGCGCGCACCACACCCATCCTATTATAACTACCATCTCCGATCACCCCCCCTCTCGTAACGCCTCCTCCACGTAGCCTTATCCTCCGCCATACTTGCGCCATCTTCACTGCCTCTGCCTTCACTCCTCCATCAATTTGACAGCCAGTCAAAACCGCCGCCACCACCACATAACTCCAGGCGACCCCTCCTATAAATCCAGCTCCTCCGTCCGTCATCACCTTGATCCACCATCCACAAGGGTTGCGGCCTAGTTCCCTCCGCCCTCTAGTGACATCGAAGGGCGGTGTCGAGGCGACGACGACCCGTTTCCTCCGTTGTGATCCATGGCTCATCCGCCATGTTACGCCATCTCCGGCGGTAGCTGAGCTCCATGCCCTAGGCTGAGCACGCCAGGCGATGACCTGAGCTTCGAATGAAGCTCATCCCAAGCCTCCTCAGCTGCTAATCGCCGTAGGCCTCCTCCTCCATATTTTCGCTACTTTTTGTCTAAATTTTATCATCATACTCCACCACTTTCAACATCCACTGACCATCCAAACACCTCCGCCCACTCACCCTCGTCTACGCCAATGCCTCCGCTCGCCACTCCCCTTTCTCCATAACCTCTCGCTCTGACCCATCTCCTCCTCCACTTCATCGGAGAGGGAGCCCATGTACTCCGCTCCCTCCACCCCAATGGACCTCCACTCACCTCACATCACTCACGTACTCACGCGCACTTGCTTCGGCTATTCTTCTAATGCCTGCAGGTACAAGAATCATCAATGGCCGAAGTCTTCATGCCTACTCCAATCTCGGTCTTCAACTCCGGCAAGGTTACGTCGATCGCCACCTATAGTTACCCTCGGAGATTCACCTTCCATCAGTCGTCCTCGCCAGATGTCCATCGAGCTCCGGCGATCTTCCACAAGCACGGACGAGCACGGACCCGTTTACGCCGCCCCTCCTCTAGGGAAGATGAAGTACAAGTGTCGTTGGATGGCGCATCTGCGACGGCCATCCAACGACCTAGGTTGCGCCACGTCGCCCTCACCGATGCTGGAGGCTTGGGAGTCGAGCCTTAATCACCGAGCTACCAGCGCTAGACACGTTAGCACCGAGCCTGCGACCCTCTCCGAACCTAGTCCTCGCGTACATCACACATGTAGTGATGGGGAAATTGTAGGAATACCCCGGATATTTTATGGAATTGCAAAGAAGTCCCTGGGCACGTGCCTCACGTGCGTGTTGGGGAAAATTACATCTACACCCAGTGATTTCTGAAAATTACAATTAGGGGCACGGGCTTCGGGAACAATTCCAGAAATTCCCCTCCGGGTTTTGCATATGGCAAATAGGTCCATCCAGGGATCTATTTGTGATTATTTATCCTTTTATTTCCTGCATTTTTATTGCATTTATGCCCTTGCACTATTTTATTCATAACTTGAGCATAGTAAGTCTAAACTGCATGATTTTAGTGTCATTTTGTTCCTTGTTTTGTCATCTATCTTATGGCATATTTAATTTTCTCATCTGACATTATTTTAAATGAAATGAATTTTTAATGTTAAATGATGTCCTTACCCTATATATCTATGTCATTAATAAGATGATTGCTCATATTTTTGTGCTCAATTCAACTCTGATTTCAGCCTTAATCTGTGCTCATGATTTATAGGGCATTTTTGTAACTAATCATGAGTTTGCATATTCTTTGCATTTATTCATATATCATCCATTGCATATCATTCAATTGGATTGAAAATAAACAAAAAAATACGTGCATCATCTAAATTACATTCCACATCTGCACGAAGACCTTAGAATTGAGATTTATTCACACATGTTTTTAATTGATCAAAATTCGATAGATAAATCAAAGTAGCTCGTGTCTCTGTGTTCGACCTTGGTAGACTTGCCAAGTATAAATATTCCACAACATTCGAAGATTGTAGTTTTTGCTGAATCGTTTTTCACCTCCTATACTACGATTATTGATTATTAAAGAGGTGAATTTTACGTTCATCAATCCCGTACTCAGATTGACTCTCTTCCTGAGTACAACCAATTTCCTTTGATAGTTCACGAGAAATCCAGAGTCAAGGAAATATGACTCATGACCAGACTACAACTCCAATGAATAATCGCTACTCTGCTCAGAGCTGCATGCCATTATCAGAGCATGTAGAGTATGATTATTCATCACCAAGTCATGAGATGTTTGAGGATGAGATTGCTCGGATAAACCATATAGCAAACACTTTTGACTGAATAAATATATAATCTCATCCAGTCAATAAAGAATCAGGAAGAAGTAAAGAGCCCATCTTATGAACCACTAGTCCATCACGCGACTTACACTCGGATACAACCACCACTGACCTCTGACCTACTGATTGACCATCATATTGAAAATACCGAAAATTTTGAAAAAAACCTGAAAATTCAAAAAAGTAGACAAGTTTGAAATGGACGCATTTTGTAAGAGTCTGATCTTAGAGCTTCCATTAATCAAGGGCATAGAATATGTGTCCGATCTTAAAATTTTTTTGAAGAGTCGATTGAACCCCAAAAAGATGGGTAATAAAATGATCAAGGACTGAATATCATGTCATATCTATGGTCAGCTCATTGGTGATGAATCACAAAATTAAAACCCATAAAGTCAAGCGGTTGACACGGATCACATGTCAAATTAAGGATTCCACATTCACTCATGTTCGGTTAGACGACGACTCTACATTAAACATCCTCCCCAAGTCTGTCTTTGATCAACTCAAGCTTAGACAACTCAAAAAGACAAGGGTGTCGTTCAACTGCCAGATCGATCTACCAACAGACCACGGGGAATTGTTTTTGTCGTCGTAAACTTCTGAGGTGACAAGCACAAATTGAACTTCATTGTCCTTGACATTGAGCACCACGGAGAATTGTCCGAGTCTCCTATCATTTTAGGAAAGTCATTCTTAGACTCTGCTAAGGCGATTGTCGATTGTGAGACTCAGGATATTAAGTTCCCAAACACAGACAACAATGAACAAGCCCTCAAGGACATGTCCGGCCCTGAGACAACCCAACCATCAACCAACAGTCATGATCAAGGAAAGAGCATCCATACGATAAGACTCTCCTCATGAAACACAAACACAACCCCTTGGAGAGACACCGGAGAGGCCAACCGTTGGATTGATCGCCGATTCTCACCACACCTCCCACCCTGATACTGCTCCTAGGAGGAAACAATATTTAGGAGCTTACGAAGAATTGGACCATGTTTATGAAGATCAACACACTTATTTGAGTGTCCCAATCTTTGAGTCAGTAGTAATTCATGAAATACTTGAATCATATAAGGAGCCGACTCAGGAAAACTTTTATGTCATCGAAACTCATGGATATCAAAAGGTGACATCATCATCCCCATCCATCACTCACAAGGAAAACATGAACACGCTCCCTCGCCTGAATTCTTGTATGACCCTACAAGAATTGGTCGACTTTTACAGAGATTCATCTAGCAAGGAACCCATAAATGCCACATTGGTTACTTATAAGGAGAAGAACTCTGATCATCTTCCTCCCAATGCTTCTCACAAAAACAAACCGACCAAGAAAGTCACCTTCGACCTTAGAAACCATGTGATTTTTGAAGAGTCCTCGTCCGATCCTGAAGTGGTGCATCAGGTAAGTACAATAAGTGCAGTTGTGATCAATGGGCACTTACCTCTTGTTGATAATAGTTGGAAATCCTTTACGTATGACTACTATTCTTCTAAGTATAACTATGATGATGGTTGGACCTCTTCATCCTCCCCCTCTTCACCACTTGCTACATCTCCATATTATCTCCCTCCACACTCCCGCAAGAAGGTTCGTCGCAAAACTCCTTAACCTTGTTCGTCCATAAATCTACTCGGTCCCCCACTTGTAATTATCCGTTCGTACTTAGGCTGACTTGAGCCTAAGTATAGGTGACCGATATCATTATGTATAAATCACTACTATTCTTTCCTTCTCACCCTCGACCACCCCATTTCATGCCCTCTCACTATTCTTAGACCCTCAAAAGTCTAAGTATAGGGGGCGTGTCGACTTCCTATTCCTTTTCACTCAACTATACTTGATACAAGCTATGTCTAAATTTCAGTTTGTTCCATGAGGAACACAAGCTAAGTATGGGGGGTGTTTGTATATATATTCTATATACTTTATCCATAGCTCGTACTTTAATTGTTTTTATCACAAATCGGGTATGGGTACAATTTGTGTATATTATGTACACTATACTAAATTATTTACATAAATAATATATTTTTTCAAAATTAAGGGATATGCCAAGCTAAAAAAACAAAAAAAAGCAAAAAAAGCAAAAAAAAACTAATTTAATATTTTATCCCTGACATTTTCCTTATCACTCAAGACTTGAGGAATGAAAGAAACTCAGATTTTTAAGGTCCTTTGATTCAGAGTTAATCGACCTTAGTCATTAGGATTTGAGACTTAATAATACACATTTCCCTAGTTTGAAAGATGCGAGAGCTATATTGTACTCTCAATCTCTTTTTAAGAATATGATCAACACATCACTTACACACCTGCATGAATGATGAGATGAGTTGAGATTTTACTTGAGTGACTAGGACTTGAGATTTGAGTCTAGACATGATTTTATGATATTCGAGGTTGGGATAAAGTAGATGAAAGCTTCATGAAACCTGAGTGTCAGCAAATCATAGCCAGTATGTGAACAAGTTCTCAGGCTATCTTTTGATATTGACCTATATGCCAGGGTGTGATGAAACTAAATACTTGTCGATCAGTGTCTACCAACTTTTTGGTAAAAGAAGTGGAGCTAGCAAAAAAGAAAAAAAAATATTGAAGAAAAGAGCTCTCAAACACAAAGTCAAATTACGAAGAGCTGCTGTCAAAGGCGAGCGCTTCCAAACATTTTTCAAAGTGTCCAACTGGACCAAACCTAATTAGGACCAATGACTCGAGTTAGTACCTTAAAAAGGGCTATGCATCATAAGCGATACAAGTCTGGGTGTAAGTATAGTAGATACTTAAAAAAACACACCCCGGTGTACTCTCGAGAAAAAAAGTACAAGAGGCTCAATCTCTTTTGATGGACACACTGGTCAACACTAAAAAATACTTGTGTTAAGTAATTAGGCACTCGAGAGAACCCTTGTTCCAATGAGAGGAAGGGAAGAAAATACACAAACCTAAATCCTCCATCATATGGCCTGCCATATATACTTTCAAGTCTACGAACTACTGAGACAGTATACTGAATGCAAAAAACTGATTTATTCCCTAGTGTTGAGGATTAGGTCTTGAGGAGAGTCTCTTGGATCATGACTTTGAGTGATGTTTTGACTCGACTCTCATGATTTTAGTACATGTTAATTATCATATCCTTATACTATATGTGTAAACAGAGAGTCTGATAATTAGAGAAGTTGGATTCCTTTTGAATAGAGCTCAGTTGAGCGTAGAATTTTGGGTCCACTAAAACATATGATTCTTATGAGACAAGTCTTGAAATTCATACATGCACAGTCAGGGATCAACCTTCTAACTCACCAAAATTTGCTTGGGGACAAGCAAAGAGCTAAGTATAGAGGGTGATGAATCCATGATTCATCTATTCTATATGGATATTTTAGCAAAATTCCCTTAATAAATCACTAATAAAAACCCCCTAAATTGTGTAAATTATCACTGACAACATGGTTATTATGTAAATAAATAACATGTGCATTTGAATCTATTATTTTATGCGTAAATAATCATTATTTTAACCTAATTCTTTCTCCATTATATTATTTGATTAATTAAATAACATGGCATCAAGAACTAAAATACATAAAAAGAGCAAAATTAAAATAAATCAAAATTTTCAGACATTGTATATTTTGAACACACTTTCTCTTCATTGTTTTTATTTTCCCTTTGTCTAACATATAAAAAATATTGTATATATCTTAATCTACTAATTAAAATCAAGTTAAAAATATAAAAAATTATAAAAGATAAAATTCTGTATTTTATTATTTATAGAGTACCTCCAAAAATATATGTTGTAGAAATGACTTCTTTTTATTTTGGGTTCTTCACGAAAGTTGTAGATCTCGTTGAGATAAACAAATTTCATGTTGGCTACTTTTTCGTCTGACATCTCCTTTTATTTCTTTTCTATTTTTCTTTTCTTATTTTCTCTCTATGGTCAACCAATTTTAGTTAATATCTCCACGTGTCAGCGTCTCATTGGGCCTTGCCCCGTCCAGTCATCTACCCCCTTGGCCCAATCAATGACATTTGTCCTCTAGTGCCTCCAACGAGGCCATTGGATAATATTTGATCCAGCGGCCAGGATAACATTCACCTCCCCCACGTGCACTTCACGTGCGAGGCATGCGCTTCACGCATGTGTTCCTCGACCATCCACAACCGTTGGATCTCGGTCGATCCAACGACAACTGTTGCTCACCTCTCCGCCCACTCCGCCTGCTCTGCCTCCTCATCCGTTACTCATCGCCCTCTCCTAGGATCCAATCACATGTAACTCCGCCATTACTTCATCAATTACCACCAGCTCACCACCAGTTACCTCCTCTTCTTCCTATAAATTCCACCCTCCTCCTCCAGTGTCGCCATCTGCCATTTTCCCACTCCAAAGCTCGAGCTCCTACACATTGTGAGGTGACATCTCCAGGATTGTGCTAAGCAACCACGTGTAGGGGTCGGTGCGATCCAAGGAGCTTCTATTCCTTGTCTGCGTAGATTCATCAACCGCTCGAAGCTCCAACGCCACCGGTTGTGGAGCGAAGATCGACCGAAATCTATTGACAATCAGGCCACCTACCCAAAGCGATATCCTCCGACCAGCTCTTCCTCGATCTATTCACATCACCAAGTAATACCCTCACACGATTATTTTTTTCGTCTCCCCAAATCATCTCTGTCTTTGATTTCACCCAACCAGTCCCCCATCCACTACGCTTCGATAATCGACTCCACCTCCTCAATATCCCTCTCCGCTTCCCTTCTCTCCTCTCAGATCCTCCTCATCTCCGACCTTGCTAAGGCTAGATCTCAAGCTCTAGAACCTCGCCATCGACGAAGATCCGCCACCTTATCTCTCCTTTGGATTTCGCTAACCTTGCAGGTCAGCTCCAATGAGAAGCAACATGTGGCGTTCCATCAAGAACACGCCTGATCTGAGCCGTAGATTCACACCATAATTTCAGCCGTCAGATCAACATTCATCGATCGGGCGCTTCAAATCAATCAGAAGCCTTGGACCGGAGCTGCGTGCTTCGAACGTCATCGACGCAGCCAAGAGCCCACCACGTGGAGGTCCGGGACTCCAAAGCCAAGGAGCCCACCGAACCAGCAACACATCATGTGCTCCTGCACGTGCTTGGGGGGGGGGGCATTTGCACCCATACCCCAAGACTCCCTATAATTACAGAGAAGATATAGGAGATTTGATGCTTGTAGCTCAGTTTTATAGAATTTATAAGACTCACTTGTGACTATTCTATCGATTAGAGGGTATTTGGAGATGTTTAAGGCGATTTGTCGATGAAGTGAGATTGTAACCATACCAAAGGCTAATCTAATTAGAGTTCCCTATAAAATACTCTTGATAGATTCGTCGCAACAAACAATAACAATTCCTCAACTCAAATATAAAATATAGAAAAGAGGACAATCGATCGAAATATAAATTATAAAATATATAAAATATACAAAATAAAAAATACAAGCACAATAACAAAGCTAATCAAGCTCAAATCTATCAAATCTTGCAAACTCTTATAGACGGTATATTAAGATTAATTTTCAATAATAAATATAAAAAAATAACAATTCCTCAACTAAAAAAGGTACAATCCATCCATTCTCAAAATAAAAATACAAACATTTCACTCATAATAAAACGATCAACAATCGATCATTCTATATGTTGCATCTAAGAAAAGATTAACCTCACTACAAGATTGCCCTACCTTCGAATGCACCCTAAGGTGCTGTTCGGCACAAGGGGTAAACCCCCCTTGGGGTGGTTTACCTCCCCTACCCCATATTTTCTCCCTCCATGTGGGTCCCACTTTTTCTTTTTAAAAAATTAAATAAATCAATTCTCCATCATCAATTCCATCAAAAAATAATATACTATACCATCATATCATATAAAAATTATAAACTACATCACTTCTACTCACTTTTTCAAACTCCAATACAATCACATCACAATAACTACTCACTTTTTCAAACTCCAAACTCCAATACAATCATATCACAATAAACCCACTTCTAACCCACCCCCAAGTTAACCCTCTATCCAAACACCAAAACCAAAAAATAGGTTACCTGCAACCAGTTTAACCCACCTAAACCCACTATCCAAACACACCCTAAGCGTTTGGTTCGCGGGTTAACCGCGGGTTAGGGGAGTTTACCCCCCTTAATCCACATCCCCCTCTCTCCCCGTGGCCCCCACTTTATTCTCTTTTTAAAAAATTAAATAAATCAATTTTACATCGTCAATCCTATCAAAAAATAATATATTATACCATCATATCATATAAAAATTATAAACTACTCCACTTCTACTCTCTTTTCCGAACTTCAATACAATCACATCACAATAACTATTCACTTTTTCAAACTCCAATACAATCATAACACCCCAAACCCACTTCTAACCCACCCCCAGTTTAACCCTCTATCCAAACACCAAAACACAGTTTAACCTGCCTTAACCCGCCAACCAAACGCACCCTACCCCCCAAAAGCTATATATCTAACCCTATAGTGGGGCCCACTCTCTCTCCATAAAAAAATTATATTATACCATCATATCATCTAAAAAATATAAAATACTAAACTTCAATACAATCACATCACAACAACTATCCATTTTTCAAATTTCAATATAATCATATCATTAATAACTGCTAACTTTTTAAAATTTTAATACAATCACATCACATAAACCCTCCCAACTCTGAATCCACCAACCAAATACCAAACCATAAAAACGAGTTATCCTTCCAAGATAATACAAGACTCCCTAATATTTTAGACTAACATTATTTTCAAGCGTTCAGGATGTAATTGCAAAGACTCCAGAGATTATGATGTGATTTTAAAAGTTGATGTGATTTTTTTAAAAACTCTACGAGTCTACGACAAAAGTAGGCAGAGACCTAACGTCCTTTTTCCCAAGCTCTCGACACCGAGAGGAGAAAGAGCCAGAGGAGAGAGAGAGAATCGATGGCGGCGACGACGAGGCGGATGAGGGCGTTCAAGAGGTGGATGAGGACGTGGGGAGTGAGCTGCAGCGACGCGCTCGACCTCGTGGACTCGGGGGAGGAGGGCATATGGGTGAGGGCACTCTGCCCCCTCCGCGAGGGGGACCTCGTGGCGTCCATCCCCAAGGACGCCTGCCTTACCATCAAGACCTGCGCCGCAGGGGACGCCATCGAGGCTGCAGGCCTCTCCAGTGCCCTCGGCCTCGCCGTCGCCCTAATGTACGAGAGGAGCCTCGCCGGTGCGTCACGCTGGGCCGGTTACCTCCAGCTCCTCTCGGAGAGGGAGCAAGTCCCCGTCGTCTGGTCTGTCCGCGAGGTCGATCGCCTCCTTCTAGGGACTGAGCTCCACGCCGTAAGTTCTTCATATTTTTCCCGTTCGCGGTGAAAGTTCCATTTTCTTTCCAAGTTGTCATGCCAATTTCTCTGCCAGAACGAATCTTTGATTAATAAAATTTCTAATAATACATACTTGCTAGGTTTTCAACCGTGCTTTTTAATATGGAAGCCCAATACTAGACCGTTTCTATGGGTTGAAACTTGAAAGCAATTTTTTTTGTTTTGCTTTAATATTTGGCGATGCTGGGACTAGGGAATCAGGGATAGAGGTTACGATGTAAGTACCTAAATGGATGGGAGTTGAATTGTATTTGCAAGGTTTTACACGGGCATAACTGTGGTAGACCCGCAAATTAAGTAAAATCTAGTCGCGCAGGATGTGTTCCATCATTGAATTGCTTGCACACGGGTTGTGGCCCCGCCTGAGTTGGAGTGGTTCTTGTGGCTGTGGTGCCACGGAATTCTTCTCATCATTTTCTCTGTGAGTTTGAGTCTTGGGAATAAGATTTTTTCTTTGAATGAAAAAAGGGCGTGCATATGTTACAACAAAATTGTCTTACAAAAATCAAGACTTAAATTGAGATTTGGTATGCTGAATTACATTCTCCATATAAAATCTCTCTTGACAAAAACTAACATCATTACGGGCGAAGCCACACGATCCAAACCGAAGAAAGAGGTTTCATGTGCTGTCCAATTGGTTTAAATTGTGCGGAGTCGAGTGATGTCCGAAACTTTCCGTCGACAAGAAGTCCATCCATTCAATAGATGCCTCCCTTCAAATTCATACAGCCGGAGCACAAGTGACATGTAGATGTTCAATATCTCTATGGTTTTCATCATATAACCAGAGAATCACATCATTTCATGGGAGAACTTTGCTTTATCTTCATCATAATCTAGTCACAACGTAAGAATCATAAGAACACCTTTAAATGAACTTGTATTCTTGTTGTAGACCTCCAAATCAAATTTGAAAATGATATATCTATATGTTATACTTACATTTTTTGTCAAAAAAAGATGTTTCCATATAAATCTCATTTTTTGAGACACAGAGAGTGTGGAAGGAAACGAATGAATTGATAATTTAGGTAGCAACAGGGCTCTCTTATATAGAGAGGAGAAATCCTAGATGGCAAATTACATAAGAAAGACATAAGAAATAGAAAGATACAAAATAATCCTCAACACTCCTCCACAAGATGGAGCATAAATGTCAATCATGCTTGAAAAACACCTCTGGAACGCCCCCTGCCCCTTGGCTAGGACCGTGGCTAAAACATCTGTTGTGTCGCCATGAGTTAACATGGGAACTGTGAAGTAGATATAAATTCCTTCTGTATCATATCTCGTGTGTAATGACAATTTACCTCAATGTGTTTAGTCTTAGTTGGAATGCTGGCAATGGATAGAGCAATATGATTGATGCAAAGCACCTGCATGGGAAGAGGTGTGTCAATAGCTAGGTTGGTCGGAATGGATTTGACCCACATCATTTCTGTGTTCCATTTAGCAATAGCTTTATATTCCGATTCAACACTAGACCTAGCAACCGTAGTCCGCTTCTTGCTTTTTCATGAGACCAAAGAACTTCCTATGAAGAGTGAAAAATCAGAGGCAGACTTTATGTCTTTAGAGCATTCTGCGTATTCAACGTACACAAGCTGTGATGGTAAGAGATGCCCGCTGGTAAATAGCAACCCAGTACTTGTAGAAGACTTCAGATACCTTACTATCTTGTAAACTGCATCCATGTGAGCATGTCGTGGCTGCTCCATAAACTGAATGACTTTGGTCACTGTAAAAGAGATATCTGACATGGTAATAGTCATGTAGAGAAGCTTCCCAACAAGTTCCATGTATCTCCTCTTGTCCACCTCATCCGTATCATCATCACAAAGCTTTATACCGGGATCCATTGGAGTAACAGCATGTTTGCAGTCTGCCATTTTTGTCTCTAGAAGGAGATATGTAATATTCTTTTTTGGTCATCACAAGACCCAATCTGGTTCATGGCAAACTCAAGCTCAAGGAAGTATCGTAGTTCATCAGGGTCGTTGGTGACAAACTGTTCAAAAAGGCAAGAAACTCCTTAGCCTCGTTGATGCCTGTAAGTCATCTACTGTAACGATGATGTCTCAACATTAACTAGAATGATAACATTATCTCTGTATGTTTCGTATACAAAAAGCGAGTGATATGCAAGTGATCTTGTAAAGCCTTGTTGCTCTATCAAGTGAGCTCCTGGAACTATGTTCTGGGACTTTGCGTAAGGTAGTAAATACTAAATAGCTTTATGAAGTCTGCATATTTTTTGACACTCCCTTCAACAACAAACACATGCGAATGTTGCATATAGATTTCTTTCTGCAGGTTCACCATACATGAAAGTATTCTTGACATCAAGTTGGGAAAGTGAAAAGTCCCGTACCAAAACAAGTGAGAGGAGGATTCGCGAGGTAGATAGACGAGCCACAAAGGAAAACGTGTCCTGAAAGTTCACACTATATATCTGGGTGAATCCACGTGCCCCAAGATTAGTCTTGTAGCAACTGTACTGCCATTTGCTCGCTGCTTCAATGTAAAGACCAATTTGCAGCCAACCATATACGCCCACGCTAGGGCAATAACTAAGCTTCATGTGCCACGGGACTGGAGCGCAACCATTCCCTGCTTTATAGTAAGATGCCACTAACTATCTCGCATAGCCTCCTGATATGTGCGTGGAATTGCAACAACAGACAATCCCATCACAAATTTCCTGAAATTCCCTAAAAGACGCCATAGTAAAACATGGGTTGCAAGGGAATACGTAGCATAAGTGTGTCTCCTCCTTCGAAGAGCAATGCACTGTTCAAGATCTTCTGGAAGATCTGTCTCATGTACAATACGCTCTTAAGGTGCTATATGCTCAACCTGTAAAGTCTCCGGTTGAACATGCAAATCAACCGTGTCGTTAGTAGAAACCAAGGGCACCAAAATTTCCGGGGATGCTGGATGGTGGGGAAGGTACAAGAGCATGGGTTACAATATTCGGCCTTCTAATATAGTAACAAGGCAAAGTTGAAGCCACATGAGGAGGAGGTGTAGTGGGTAGTGGAGGCGAAGGAGATAGTGGAATATAAATCTCATCACCAGACTCAGAATAAGTCATCCATTGACTTGTAGGAGCATGGGTTACAATAGTCGGTTGAACATGTTTTTTTTTGGATTTAAAAAAAAGTCATCCATTTACTTGTAGGAGAAAAAACATTACAGACTCAAAGAAGGTAACGGTAGCACTGGTGTAGTACTTCTGTTTGACGTGATCAAAGCACCGGTATCGGATTCTCGAGTAGCCAATAAAGATGCACTTGGCAACTCTGGGTGAGATCTTGTAACGGCTAGGAGCCAGGTGATGAACAAAAGTCATGAAGCCAAAGGCACGATGTGATAGAGAGAAAATGTCCTTTTCAGGAAACACCATCGAAAAGGAACCTTTTTCCCTAACATGAATGACGACATATGGTTGACCAAGTAGCATGAAGTAAGGACCGCATCACCCTAGAAAGAGTGGGGATCATGACTCTGAATAAGAAGAGTACTGGTAACATCAATAACGTGATGGTGTTTGCGCTCAACAGGCAAAAACTGCCTTCTCGGTAGGAATGTAGATAGGGGCAAACGACATTGCCAAGCACGCCCTTAAGCCGATTTATCAACAGCTTTGCCACAATGAGGTAATAGGCGTAAGAAGGTGCAATAGGGTGAAATTCCTCCCCCTTTAGAGAAACCTCTTTCTTTGGCATGGGAAAGATGAAAAATCTGGATAACTGTTCAGAACCAAGATTTTCCTGTCTGAATTCCACCACTGTATAGAAGACATCAATCGATACTCCAATTAGCTCATCTGAAACTCCACTCAAGTTACTCACTATGTTCTTTTCATTTAGCCTCTTTGATCTTTTAGTCGCTCAGGCTATTGGCCCAGGTGGTCCAAGTTCAGCTCATATGCCATGTAACTTGACTCAACCTAGTAGGATGGACCCACTTAGATTTAATCATGTTCGGGGAAATTGTTATTCGGGTCAAGTGTGGGTTTGGTCTATTTGACTAGGTCTCATATAAATTAGGTCTCTCGAGGAGTTAATTAGGGTTCATTAGGAATTTATCTACTTCATTGTATTGTCACCCCCTTTCTATATAAAAAGGATTAGCAGGGTTATGTAAAGAGACATGTCATATTATGAGTTCATACAAATTTGGAGTTGTTTCCACCTATCCCTCTCTTCTCCCCAATATTCTCTGAGATTCAGCCCCTTTAAACGCATTCTCATCTCAATCAGTAAAGGTTGCATGTGATTCTCTCTATTGACGTTCGCTATATTTAGAGTTTTCTTGTTCTTCCTATTTCTAGTTCTTCTAAGTACTTTATTGTATTTTGCCTCTTTTGTGTGATTAGGGTTTCATTCTATATAAGAAGCCCTTACCCCTTGAATAAAATTATCTCGTTTCATCGCAATGATTTTCCGCAATCTCTTCTTACCGCAGTTTCCAGTTTGAATCAAGATCTGTCATGAGATGGCAAAACACTAGCGGTAAAAAGAACAAAAGAACATGAGTTGTTCCATGAAGGAGATCATTGAAAGTTGTTCAGAGAAGGAGATTGCTGTGAGTTTTTTTTACTAAGGGAGGAGATTGCATGAAAAAATCAATGCTGGAAAGGATTTTGCATAAAAGAAGATAAACAGAGAAGATGTTAAACGGACACAAAAATCTGGTAGGTATTTGTCAGGTTATCAACAGAACATCGATTTGGGATCATTTCGTGAGAGAGATACAATTATAAGCACATCTTTACATAATATATAAGGAACTATACTTCAATAGGAAAAAAAGGCAAAAGAAAATTGCATAACGATAAAGAGAATAGACTCCAATAGGAGAAAAGGAAAATCACATAATACTAGAAAGGAAACAAAAAATGTACAAAAGAGAGTAATTCTAATTGGTACAAATGCAATTTCAGAAGTGGTAAATCTCCTATTGTCTTATTTGGAAAAAATATATCGTCCACTGCATATGATTCTAAGTTGAGCATGCTTATGCATTTGTTTACGGTTTCTTTTCAAGTTGAATAAAGCTTTCACGTGTAACCAGATAGTGAAAGAAGATCAGAAGCTTCTCTACGAGGATTGGAAGGAGAATATCCAGCCATTAGTTGCAGCTGACCCGGTGAAATTTAATCCAGATTATTTTGGCGCTGAGCAATTTTCCGCTGCCAAAAGTCTTGTAGCATCTCGTTCCTTTCAGATAGATAATTTTCATGGTCATGGAATGGTTCCGCTTGCAGATCTGTAAGCAATTCCATTTTTAAATGATCGATTGATTGTATGCATTATGTGCGTGTATTGTATTGCGTGGGCATCTGCTATATGTGCGAGGGTGTTGCTTTGACATTTCTAAGGTGATTAACTAGCCAAACATATTTGTATTCAATTCAGGGTCTTGCTATAATTTTTCAGAAAATGTTTGTTTTAAAATAAACATGAATTTCATATTTTAATTTGGATTCTCGAACGAGTGTATCATATATCCATTTGATAAAAGTTCAGATTTATATAGAATGTGTACACTATTATTTTCTACATAAACATATTCAAAAAATATTTTTGGATACCTTTTAAGAACTCACTTGATCTAATATCATTTATTATTTTCAAAAATTTATTCTTTAGGCTGGCATGGTTAAACTGCATATGCTTCAAATATTAAATTATTACAGAGCCTTGACAGTCACTTTTCAGACTAAGAAACTATGCGTCAAATTGGACATGTTTGCAAAAATAAGTTTGATTTGAATTAAGCTCACTAATGTATGGCTCTTTAACTTGCTTTTTTAACATCCAAATAAATTCAAATATAAGTGAACTAGCATACTTTAAACCAAACTCAAACTTCTAACTTTTCTTAACAACTGAAGTCGAACACAAGTTCATTTAGTACTAATCTGTGCTATTGGCATCCTTTCAAAAATGACATCTTGCACTTGTATACTTATTTTCTACATGGATTGACGTACTGTCTATTCAAGTCCAGACTTGGTATAGTTAATGTGATGCGTTTAATCAAAACTTACATGGATAGTCAGTAATTTGCTTTTCCCGTTTCCTGTAAATTTGTTTGTGAATGTTCCAGCTTTAACCACAAAACAGGAGATGAAGATGTGCATTTCACTTCCGTCTGTTCTGTAGACGACTCCAGCGACGACGATGACAATGTTGTTGATGATGGTGATGTTCATGATGAGGAAAATGGTGTTGATGATTTTCGTGATGCTGTTGCAGATGATAAATCATCTCTTTCAGATATTGACGCATCATCTTCAGGTTGACAAACTCATATCAAATCGAGTGGAGTTCTCCCAATTATCTGAATAAATTTATTAACTATTGCGAGTATGTTTCTTTTGAAGTTTAGGAGATGATCCTACAAAACTGGAAATGATCATTGTGCAGAACGTCGACGCAGGATCTGAGGTTATTAGCCAAACCTGCCCCCACAATAATCACTAAGGCAGCACGACACCCATGCACCAATCTGACATGCAAATACATATTTCTTTGCTTGTGATCTCTGAATCATACATTGCATTTATGAAAGCAGTGGCCTAATAATGTCACCTGATTTCTACAAAATGTCACTATAATCAGTCACTGATCTCAGGCTAGGTTGTTCGCAGTTTTTGGTTGCTATTAAACACATTATAGTCTCTATGAGCTTAGCTCTCAAAATTCATGTTAAATAAATATGTTGCGATATGACTATTTGGCATGTTTAAATTGGAAATGAGTGGTGATGGTCCCTCACAACATCTTGCTCTCTCCACGCTTCATATAAACCTTACTCAATTTAGGCGGAATCTCATTAAAATTGGACTATCATCTTTCGTTTATTTATTTAATAGATCCTGAAATACATGCAACTTGTGAGTTGTGAATTTGTATTTCTATGAAGAGTGGATGCTTTGGCTTGATATTATATCAACAACAACAATAAAGTCTTTTCCCACAATTAAGTAGGGTCGGTTACATGGATTCTTCGCCTCCATTCAGATCTATCTTGAGTCAATCCCGGGCTTATATCCACAAAACTAAGATCCTTTCGTATGGTCTCTTTCCAACACTTCTTGGGCCGTCCTCGCCCTCTCTTAGCCGGCTCAACATCCCAACACTCGCATCTCCTAACTGGTGCATCAGCTGATCTTCTTTGCAAATGTCCAAATCATCTTAAGCGATTTTCTCGCATCTTATCCTCGATCAGAGCTACACCAACCTTATTTCTGATTACATCATCCCGAATCCGATCTTTACGTGTGTGTCCACACATCCACCTTTCCTTAACATTTTCATTTCTGCTACATTCATTCTTTGCTCATGTTTATGGTTCACAGGCCAACATTCGGATCCATAAAGCATAGCAGGTCTCACTGCTGCTTTATAAAACTTTCCTTTAATTTTTAAAGGAATTTTCTTATCACAGAGAACAGTAGAGGCTCCTCTCCACTTTAGCCATCCAGCATTTATTCAATTAGTAACATCTCCATCAATTTCCCCATCATGTTGCAGAATAGATCCCAGATATCTAAAGGAATCTCTCTTCTGGATGTTATCGTCACCAATCTTCACCTCGATTCCTTCACCATTGCTTCCATCAAAGGTGCACTCCATATATTCCGTCTTGGCCCTACTTATACGAAATCCTTTAGTCTCCAATTCATGTCTCCAGATCTCAAGCTTCTCATTTACTCCATCTCTAGTCTCGTCAATTAACACAATATCATCAGCAAATAACATACACCAAGCCACCAAGGTAACTCATCCTGAATGTGACTTGTCAACTCGTCCATAATCAAAGCAAAAGAAATGGACTCAAAGCAGAACCTTGATGTAAACCAATGTTGATGTCAAAATATCCAGTCTTCCCAGATGGAGTCCTTACACAAGATAAAGCCCTATCATACTTGTCTCTTCTCCAACACTCTCCACAATATTTCTCGTGGGACATAATCATAAGCCTTCTCCAAATCATGTGGAGGTTTTTCCTTTTAGCTTTATAAATCTCCGTTGTTCTCCTCAACAAATGGATGGCTTCAATCGTTGAGCGACCTGGCATGAATCTGAATTGGTTTTCTTTTACGTTGGAAACTTGCCTCAACCTTCTTTCGATCACACATTCCCAAATTTTCATAGTGTGATTCATCATCTTGATACCTCTATAATTTGAACAATTTTGAATGTCTCCTTTATTCTTATAAAGAGGCACCACGATACTCCTCCTCCAATCTTCAGGCATTTTCTTGCTTCGCCAAATAACATTGAATAGATTCGTAAGCCAAGTCAAACCATGTTCACGTAAAACTCTCCAAACATCTACAGGGATGTCATCCGGTCCTACACCTTTCCCGGATCTCATAACCTTCAAAGCCTCCTCTACTTCCTTTCTTTGTATCCGTCTATAGCTTGCACGATTCAAGTAACTTTCACTACAAGCTAGATCCCCCAAAGTGATCTCTCTATTTCCTTCCCCAATGAAAAGTTATGGAAGTACTGCTCCCATCTAGTCTTTATATCCTTCTGAGTAACAAGCACATGACCTTCCTCGTCCTTAATGCATCTTACTTGAGAAAGGTCTTTGGTCTTTCTTTCTCTTGCTTTGGCCAACCTGAATATATCCTTCTGTCCCTCCTTAGAGTCAAGATTTTTATACAAAACTTCATAAGCTTTTGACTTAGCTTCGCTTACGGCCTTCTTTGCTTCCTTCTTCGCTATTTTGTAGTTTGTGACAGTTTCATCTATTTTATCCTTAGACATAGCTTTAAAGCAAGCTCTTTTTATTTTTAGCTTCTCTTGCACCTCTTCACTCCACCACCAAGCCTCCTTTTGACCTGAAGCTCCTCCCTTTGACTCGCCTAGCATCTCTTTGGCTACCTTTCGGATACAAGATACTACTGCCTCCCACATCTTGTTTGTACTACCGCTACAATCCCAAGATAAGTCTTCTAAAACCTTCTCCCTGAAGCTCGCTTGCTTCAGTGGAAGATTCCACCATCTAGTTCTTGTTATCTTAGAAACCCTCATTTTCTTTACCAGCCCTTTCCTTTGTACATCCAAGACTAACAAACGATGTTGGATTGTCAAACTCTCTCCTGAGATTACTTTGCAGTCTTTACAACACAACCGATCTCTTCTCCTCAACGTAAAGTAATCTATCTGTGTTCTATTTGGTCCACTCTTATAAGTAATTAAATGTTCCTTCCTCTTCGTGAAGAGAGTGTTTGCTATGAAAAGATCATATGCCGTTGCAAAATCCAGGATGGCTTTTTCCTCTTCATTTCTATCCCCAAAACCATGTCCTCCATGAACACTAGCATACCCTGAAACATCTTTTCCCACATGTCCATTAAAATCTCCACCGATGCAAATCATCTCTCTTTGCGGGATTCCTTGTAGACTCTTATCCAAATCCTCCCAAAAAGCTTGTTTATTCCTTTCATCTAAACCAATTTGCGGTGCATAAACTGAGATGATATTCAGAATTTCTTCTTCAAGCACCAATTTTAGCAAAATAATTCGATCGTCGAATATTTTCACCTCAACCACAAAATCCTTCAAATCCTTATGAACAACCACTCCAACACCGTTTCTACCATTATCTTTACCTGAATACCAAAGTTTAAAGCCTGTCTTCTCAATCTCCCTTGCTTTCTCTCCGGCCCATTTAGTCTCTTGAAGACATAGTATATGAGTCTTTCTTCTTTCCATCGTATCCACTATCTCCATCAACTTTCCAGTTAAAGTGCCAATATTTCAACTACCAATCTGCAACTTCCGTTGCAAACTCTTTTGGACTAACTTCTTTACTCCCATGCGTCCATTATGCGAGAACCGTTGTAAATTTTGGACTGCATCCGGACAGTGATGCAGCGGAACTAGCTTAATTACCCGCATGCGTTCTTAATGCGGGAACCCTTGCAAATTTTGAACTACATCCAGGCTGCGATGTAGTGGCCCTTGCTCATTTTTCATTGCATTCGGGCGATGCAACGCGTCGCAAGTAGGGAACACCGCAACGAAATCTGTATGTTTGCTTAAATCCATGTTGAAAAGATCCGACTGTCATGAGGCAACTTCTTAAATAGTATTTTTTTAGAAAAAAAGTACTATTTAGGAAGTTGTCTCTGACTGTTTTACGCTGGCTGTCGGCTACCTAACACAACCCTCCTCATTTACCCGGGCTTGGGACCGGCCATGGCTGAGTTAAAAAATACTGTGTTCATTTTCTTAAAGATACTCCCCTTCCACCACCGTAATCTAGTACTTCGGTCATCCGCAAGCTAATTAGCCGTGATCTGCTTTTTTTGTCAAGCTCACATCTTGTTGTATCATATACTCAAGTCGTGCAAAACCAACATATTTAACCTTTAATCTTTTACATTTTGGTGACAACTGACTGCTTTTTCCTACTCTACATTTGTTAATATCTGAGATAAGCAATTTCCCGTCACTATCTTTTTCAAAAATTATCCCCATCACTACTAGCATGTTTCACAGTGGGTTGATTTAAGCAGCCAATATGGATTTGATTGAGATGCGTCATTTTGATTTCTCTCAGGTTTATAATACTTATGGCTCCATGGGGAATGCAGCGTTGCTTCATCGTTACGGTTTTACTGAACCAGAAAACCCTTTTGATATTGTTAACATTGATATTTGTCTCGTAAATGAATGGAGCTCCAGGAAATTTTCCAGTCGTTATTTTAGAAGAAGATTATCATTGTGGAGAAAACTTAACTACTCCGGCTGCATCAGCCAGAAGTCTGAGTATTTCGAAATTACATCAGATGGGGAGCCACAATTGGAGCTTTTGGTCCTTCTCTATATTTTACTTTTAGATGAAGATGCCTATCAGAATCTGGACAATATGGTACACAAATTTGGAGGTTCAGTTGATGCTGCCTCAAGACTAATCTTGTCCGCGAATTCCATGAAATTGACGTCGTCTGAAATACCTGATTGTATGAACAAGTTTCTGTTGACAGCAGATGTTGCTGATGCACTTGTATCTCTTGCAAATATCAGAGAGCATTGTTATGGCGTGGATTCCTTGGAGGAAGATTGGAATAAGTTGGGAGGATGCTGCTGCGTGGGTGACAAAAAGTTGTATCATTCTCTTGTACTACGCATAAGTGAGAGGACGATTCTTTGCAGGTTGAGGGAATATGCTTCCAGATCATGCAAGGCAAAGAAGAGGAAATTGGAAGCTGCACAATGAAGGGCGAAATGGTAAGTATTCCTCCTTTATATCAGTAGTTTCCACCCCTTCTTTTTCTCCAGTTTTGTTCTGTTTGAAATTCAGTCAGAGTTAGCTTAATTTATTTCTTATTTGGTTGTAAGAGGAATTAAAATTTTGTCAGTTTTAGGACAATTTCACCTTGAGTGGGTATAGTAGTCATGTATATCCCAATTGCCTTGATAGGTCAATGATTCTGTGATGCTTAATTTGGAAAGACGTGAATGAAAAAGTTGTATTCCTCATAGCCCTAGAGCTCTCTTATATAAAAGAAAAGCTCTAGGGAGAAATTACATAAGAAAGACTGAAGAAATAGAAAAATATAAATAAAGACATAGACATATAATTATCTCAACATTCCCCCTCAAGCTGGAGCATATATATCTATCATGCTTAACTTGGAACAACAACGGTGAAAAGGACATCTTGCAAGAGCCTTGGTAAACATGTCTGTAATCTGATCGCCTGGAGCAACATGAGAGGGGAAATAAGCCCCTTTTGAATCAAATCACGGGTGTAATGACAATTTACTTCGATGTGCTTTGTTCTCTCATGAAAGATTGGATTATTAGCTATGAACAGAGCTGCTTGATTATCACATTTGAGGTGCATTGAAAGAGGCACCTCTATAGCCGTGTCAGTCAAGACTCAAGACGGACTTGACCCACATCATTTCTGTGCTCCCTTGGGTCATAGCCCTATATTCTAATTCAGCGCTGGATCGAGCAACAACTGTATGTTTCTTACTCTTCCATGAAACCAACGAGCTACCAACAAACACAGTGAAGCCTGAAGTAGACTTCCTGTCTTTGGGAACACCCAGCATAATCCGCATATGCACATCGAGTAACTGAGAGAGACGTATCTCTTCTGAAAAGAAAACCTGTACCTGAAGAGGATTTCAGATTTGTTAAAATCATGCATTGCATCCATACAAACACGTCTAGGTTGCTCCATGAACTGACTGACTCTAACAAACGATATGCCAAGCTTGGTAATAGTAACATATAACAACTTACCTACAAGCTCTCTGTACCGTCTCTTGTCCACCTCCTCAGAGTCATCATCGTAGAGTCTAAGCATTGGGATTCATTGGTGTAGTGTCAGGCCTGCATCCTGTCATGTCTGTCTCAACCAGATCATCAGTAGCATACTTCCTTTGTGTCATAACCATGCCACACTGATTGCGTGCAAACTCCAAGCCAAGGAAGTAATGTAGTATGCCAAGGTCCTTGCTCACAAAATGTCGTCCAAGGAAATCCTTAACTGCCTGAATACCCTGTTCATCGCTGCTAGTAACAACAATATCATCAACATAAATCAGAACAATAACAATACCTCACAGAGTTCTCTTAACAAAAAGAGAATGATCTGCAGTAGATCTGACAAAGCCATCCTGTTCAATCAACTCTGAGAGCTTCTGAAACCAAGCCCTCATACTCTGCTTGAGGCCATATATGACTTCGTGAGGACGACACACCATATTGGATTCCATCTCAGCAACAAACCCTGGTAGAGTGACCTCACGAGCAACCAATCTGGCCTTATACAAGAATACATCGTGTAAACTTCCTCCTGCAGGTCTCTATAGTCTATACAAGAATGCATTCTTGACATCTAACTTGAAAATCAGCCAGTTACGTACCATAACAACTGCAATAAGAATATGCAATGTGGAGTGACGCGCAACTGGAGAAAAAGTATCCTGATAGTCCACCTAAAGTTTGTGTGAACTCACGAGCAACCAATCTGGCCTTATATCTATCGACAGTACCATCAGCCCGTTGTTTCACATTAAACACCTACTTCCTGCCTACAGTAGACGCACCTGGAGGAGCCTGCACAACACTCCACATACCTCGAGACTGTAAAGCTGCCATCTCATCCTCTATTGTCAGACGCCACTGACCAATCTTCATCGCATTCTGATAGGAACGTGGTATCTCCATAATTGAAAGTCCCACAACAAACCCCTGAAAATCTTCGGAAAAACGATCCAATGAACATGAGAAGCAAGGGGATGCATAGTGCATGCACGCTTCTGCTTTCGTAGAGCAATATGCACATACAGGTCTTCAGTACTTGCAGAAGATGTAGCATCCTAGACATCCTGCACCTCAAGTTGTACATGCAAATCACCACTGCCATTAGTAGAACTCATGCTCAGAACATACCTTGGGCATGTTGGATGATGGATGAGGCACATGAGCACGAGGTCGACGTTGGTAAACCTGGGGAAAGTAGGTGTGGAGGGGGTGGTGGTGGTGATGGTGGTGATGATGAATGTATAGTGGAGATCGGAGGTAGAGGCATATAGACCTCTTTCCCATCATTTGAAGAAATGAGCTTGTCACCTGTAGGAGAGAAGTACATAATAGCCTAAAAACATGGCCTCAAATTTTAGCGAAATTCGGTCGAATTTCTGTCGAATATCGATATCCATTCGAAATCGAAATTCGACCGAAATGACCGAAATGACCGAAATATGGGGGTCCTAGTACAAAAAATGACCGAAATGATCGAAATTTCGGTCGAAATTCCATCGAAATTCTGTTTTGGTCGATATCGAAATGGTGACCGAAACCGACATTTAGGGCCTTGCCTAAAAAAAGTGACATCTGCACTAATGTAGTACCTTCGTCGAACAAGTTCGAAGCAACGATATCCCTTTTGGGTCTTGGAGTACCCAACAAACACACATTTGACAGCTTTAGGAGAGAGCTTGTCAAGACCATGAGTCATCTGATGAACAAAAGCCACTGAACCAAAGACACAAGGTGTGAGTGAGAAAAGATCATTCTCGGGAAACGCAATCAAGAACATGATCTTTTTCCCCAGAACCGAAGAGGGCATATCATTTACTAGGTAACAAGCAATTAGAACCGCATCCCCCAGTACAAATGAGGAGCACGACTCTGAATCAGAAGGGTCCTTGTAACATCCAGAAGATGACGACGTTTTCGTTCAGCCACCCCATTTTGTTGGGAAGTATATGCATAAGAAGTTTTTGCACAATACCATGAGATGCAAGAAATTGAGCAAGTTGAGTACTACAAAATTCTAAGGCATTGCCAGACCGTATAAACTTGATTTTAGCTGAAAAAATATTCCTTATTTCATTAATAAATGACTGAATAACAAGACCAGCATCAGACTTATTTTTAAGAAGAAATACCCACGACAACCTTGAAAACTTATCAACAACGACCAGATAAAATCGACGCCCCTTATGATCCGGGACACGACTGGGACCCCAATTATCAAAATGAATAAACTCAAACAGACTATGACTACTCCGACCCTGACGACTCTCGAAAGTGGACCTATGATGCTCCCCAGCTGGCAGACCTCACACTGAAAGATAGAGCGGTGGGAAATCTGTGGAAGAGCATGACACAACTTTTGTAGAGGAAGATGACCAAAACGAAGATGCCGCATATAGGGAGACAATAATCCAATGTGAAGAGAAGAGACACAAGCATAAGGAGACCGCATCAGTCTGTAGAGACCTCTTTGCTTGGTGATTTGACTAATAGATATCTTGAATATCCTGAAACATAAGAATATCCTGAAACACAAGAGCATATGGATAAAAAATGGCACGACAGTGTAAATCCTTGGTGATTTGTCTAATAGATGATAAATTCATGGAAAACTCAGGAGTATAAAGAATATTCTGAAGCCTCATTGCAGGAGTTAACTACATCTCCCACTGACCAGAGATGGGGGAGTGTGTCCCATATGCTATCACAACAGATTGTCCGGACTTGGTTGGTCTGAAAGCACTAAACTGACCTCTATCACCACAAAGATGATGAGATGCACCAGAATCCATGATCCATTCTGACAAGTCTGCACTGTAACAACTAGTAAATGCATATGCTGTGATGTATATGCTGATGCAGAGGCAGCTACCTTTGAGGATCCTGAAGGAGAGCTGGTTGACCCAGGAGTAGACATAATCTCCCTGAGTCTTGCAACAAGTTCGTCAAATCTCTGATCAACCGCATGTGAGGAATTGCTAGCCTGCTGAATCTGTTCTGCGACACATGCTGAAGCTGGGAACCCATGCTTGGAGTAGCATGCTCCCTTAGAGTGGCCTGATTTGTGACAATAAGTTCAAGACTGGCGAGGGGGTCGACTACCCCTCCCCTGCCACGGCCACCTCGACCACGAAACTGTGCAGTGCCTCCTCTACTACGAGATGCTACCATGGCTGATGATGTCTGTGACAGCTGAGTACCACCAGAAGATATGGAGAGCCTACTCAACCTGTGATATGCCTCCTCCATTGGAGGTATTGTGGCGTAAGTAAGAATCTGTGCTCTAGCCGCATCATACTCTGGGTTGAGAGCCGTTAGGAAAACTCCTGTCATCACTGAATCCCTGTATGCCTTGAGTTGCTCTGGTGTAGCAGTCAAGGGAATGTAACCATGTAACCTCTCAAACATACCCCTTAGAGAAGTGTAAAGTGTATGGAGAGGATTACCATTCTGCTTCGACATGAAGATGTCGTGCTGAAGTTGCAGAATCTTAGACTCATTCTTTGCTGGAGAGTATGTGGCGGCGAGAATGTCCCATGTAGTCTTCGTCGTGGGCTGACTCAATATGTCATTGCCTATCTCCATGGAAACTGTTCCAGAAAGCCATACACGTGCCTAAGCATCATCTGCCTTCCATGAGGCGTTAACCCCAGTCTTGTCAACAAGCTCCTCCTGTGTGAGGATATGCTTCTTGCCATTACATTGCATAAGACTCATGAACTGCATGGCCCACAATTCATAATTCATTCCATCCATCTTCACAATGGGTGTTGGACCTTTGAAGACACTAAGGGATGTAATCTCTGCTTTGTTGTGTGACATGATGACAACAATCTCTAAGACTAGGGTTTCACACTGTAAGAATAGTGTCTGCACGGACATATAGGAAGATGATTGTGGGTGTAGAATTATACCACAATCACTTCCATTCTTTGGTGACTCCTTTGGGTGACTAGGATGCTTTAGATAGTCACGCTACACCCTAGAGACCCAAGAATGCGGAGTCCGAAGCAACCAAGAGCAGCGGCACAGGGAGCTCGTGAGACACGAGCGCAGGAGGGCGCGTGTGCGTGGAGGCGTGCGCGGGAGGCGTGTGTCCGCAGGGCGATGCCGCGAGTCTGCACAGGGCGGCGCAGCCGCACGAGGGTGCGAAGGCTTTCGGTGGGGTGGGTCTTTAGGGCACAGGCTTTGGTCCAGGACCGTCGCTTTGATACCATGTGGAAAGACGTGAATGCAAAAGTTGTATTCCTCGTAGACCTAGAGCTCTCTTATAGAGGAGAAAAACTTTAGGGAAAAATTACATAAAGAAGACTGAAAAAATAGAAAAAATATAAATAAAGACAGACATATAATTATCTCAACACTTAATGCTGATGATATTTAGTTATGAATTGGAACATGTATGATTTTTTCTTCTAAGGTTCATTATGCTCACATCTAGGCTGGACGCAAGTTTAAAATTAAGGATAATTATATGGTGAATTTGTCGGACAGATAATTATATGTTTAACGAGATATTTGATGCGAATTTTAATAACTCAAAGATAAACGTAACAAATGATATTCGTTATTGTTAATAAATTTAACACTGCATGACATAGAACGAATATCCAGGGCAACACAAATGGAGACTATGAGAATGAATATTTAGTGATCCGTTGCTATATCTTTAATGCTAAACTTATAGTAATGAATATTATGCACTGCAAATTTTGAGGTTTTAACTTTGCAACTAATGTCATATCACTACAACAAAATTGTTCTATGATAATATAAATTTGAATATTTTGTTACCGTATTTTCCAATGTTAAATCTGTAATAATAAATATTACTCGTTGCAAAATTATCCTTGTTCATATAAAAGAAGCTTATCGATCAGATCATCCAGAGCGAAAGTCTCTAAATCATTTGCTTTCTTGATGACAATTGCTTTCTTGATGACAATTGTGGTACTTCTCCGTTATGAGATCAGTGATCTCAGAAGTTTTTTTTACTTGCATTAGCCCTTTTACGTTTATATAGAGATTTCAAAGTCCATACACTACGAGTCTATGGTCGTACAATGTCTGAAATTGTTTTTCCATCTTCCATTTTGAATAACTCGTATCGTTGTTACAAAAGTTTTATACAGGTTTCTATGACATTGTCCATACATTTGCATGCGATCCTTAGTTTGTTCCATATCTCGTAAACCGTCTTGGTCTTGCATGCTGATACTTGATTGGATTCTTCTTTAGTTATTGCATAAAGGAGAGCACTCATAGCTTTGGAGCTGAATGTGGATTTGTTCTTATCGGACTCTATTAACAATTTCTGTTGCTTTAAGTAGATGAGTGTATTTGGACTCTATTTTGTCACATAATCCATAGTCCATAGATTCTGAAAATATCTGCATTCTAACATCCAGAAATTAAAGTCAGTGCTCATTAAATTGAGGAGGTCTTAACGCCAATTTCCTTTGAAAGTTTTGTTTTATGTTACATACATTAATGTGAATCCAATAATGTTGCTTGCAAGAACTAGTGCTTTAATACCAAATGTGAACACATGTAGGATCATAATACTACCACTTATGGGGGTGGATAATAGACATCAGATGGTTCTTCAATTGGGTTCAGAAGAATATATGGTTAGTATTCAAGCCTTTCAAGGCATATCGATAGTTTATGCTATTCAGTTTTGTAATTGTTAATGTTAATGTTGTTAGTTACTATAAACATCTATATAGGGTGATTTATTCTTGTATGCTGTTCATTCACTTCTAATGATATTGGTTAGTATATTTATGCTATTTGTTTTTATGAATGTTAAATCTTCTAATAGGTGTAGTATTCTTGTTATGTTTTTACGAATGTATTATAATATTGAAAATGTCAAAATCTATGCAAATGTATAAGAATATATGTATAAAAATTGATTTATATATTTAACTAATAAAAAAATCAGAATTGACTAAAGGCCGACTAAATCCTATTAGTCACCCTACTGCCGACTAATCCTTAGTCAATAACCCTGTCGACCGAGTATTGAGTACCGACTTTTGCAACTTTGCAGATGACTCAATCATTTTTACATATTCTTTAGATCGCACATCAAAGGTTTTCCACAACTTGGATCACACACCAAGTTCCCACACCAAAGTATAATGCTTTAGATCACATATCAAAGGCTTCGATAACTTTAGATTACACTCAAAGGTTTCTTGCAACGTGGATCACACACCAAGTGTCCTTACAATAGCACAAATGAAGTAAAATATAGATACAAGTAAATATTTATCAAGCCCTCAGTATCTATATGCTATGCAATATGTAAAAATGAAGAAAGAATAGTAATAGAAATGTAGAATGCTTAAACCCTATTAGTGTGTTAGTGATGTACTTGCATTCTTTTTGTACATTGTAGCCCCTCTAGGGCTACGTATGTATTTTCCTAGTTTTGAGCTCTCTAGGTTTCTGCCCTATATAAGGACCCTTAGACCTCTTGAATAAATCATCCCATTGTGTTCTTTCATTGTTTCCCACATGGTATTGGTATTCTGAACTAAAACCCACCGTCACCACAAGCCCTAGATATTGCACGGCATCCGCGCAAGGTCCCTTGGGCCTCTTCCTCGTGCACCGTGCGCGCTCGCGCATCCACAAGACCAACAAAGCCCTTCGAGGGGCTTCTCCTTGCTAATGCCACCGCCTGCAACTTCTCTGAGGCCTCGCCTCACTGCTAGCCGCCATCAGCGGGATTCCAGCCCATCGCCAACCTCCAGCGAAGCCCTGGTGGGCCTCTAGATCCTCGCCAGCGGGGCCTCCTACATTTGAGCCATGTCGCCAGCCCCTGATGGAGTATCTAAGGACCACCATCAAGTAACCTACGGCTCCTCAGAGGATCCAGGAGCAACTTTCGACTGCATTGGCCACTTCTCTGTGACGCTAAGGCTTCCAGAGTGTCGACTAGCACCGCTGGCCTCCATCATCCTCGCTCTAATATTTTGAAACAATGATTTAGGTCACCTCTATGCTTGATTAAGACAACAGAATTTTTAGGCCACTTTTTCTTGACCTGCACGATCACCATGGCATCCATCGAGACCAAGTCCGTGTACCGGACTTCTTCTGTGATGGTACATGGCACTTCTATCAAATTAAAGGGTTCCAAAAATAATGTACCATGGTCTCGATCTCTTTAAGGTGTCCATTGGTGGTTAGCGCAAGAACTTTGTTCTTACCAAGGATCCACCCAAAGAGACGGATAAGGACTACGATACTTGGTACGTTGACAACCGTTAGGTTATTACTTGGATGACCAATCATGTCGATCCAAATATTGCATCAAATCTCATCTACAAGGAAACTGCAAAGGCAGTGTGGGCGAACCTTGAACATACATACTCCCAGAAGACAACTAAGTCCCGGTTCTCAGATATTTACACACAGATCTAGTCTTCCACTCAGGAAGATTCTAGTTTTGTAGAGTACTACAAGCTTCTCCCGAGTCTGTTTGAGGAGCTCCTCATTTTTCAGCCAGCATGTTGTGATAAATAGGTGGAGAATGCGCTAAATGGTAGGTCTATCGGTTTCTTTTTGGAAATGATACAAGCCTGTGAAAGTTCAGTTTCTTACGGCTGATATACTAATCACCATTGAGATCATCTTTGATCGTCTGCAGGAACTTGAGTCACATGCTGAGCGTCCTCTCATAATTCCATCTACAGAGACTGCACCTCACTATGCCTCATCTAGGAACAGAGGCCGATAGAGTCACTATGGAGGACGGGACTGTGACTTAGGTCGAGGTCGTGGCTGGTTGTCAAATCATGTTGAGTAAATTCTAAGGCATTATCATAATGAAATATTTGAATACCGTAGGAGAAGCTATTTTTTATATAATGAAAGAAATTCTTAACAATATTATTAGTCTCCAAACGTTCCTTTGACAAATAGGCCCAAGAGGATCGACTGTAATTATAAACAAACACAACAAAATACTTATGTCTACTCAGAGTTCGAATCGGACAAGTTCCCATAAATCGCAATGGACTAAAAAAACGGTACTTCATGACGAGGCTCAATACATGCAGGAAATACAATCGATGATGTTTCCCGAACTTGCATGCCTCTCACTCAAAAGGCTTGAGCGTATAGAGTTCATGGAACATCATGGAGATGGCCTTGACAGAAGGATGGCCAAGGCGAGGATGCTAGAGAAGAGGATCTCCAGAGATGGATGTCGCACTAGCAAAACTAGAATCATGCGAGATGTTAAGGTAGTAAAGGTTGTTCTTCTCATGCCCCCCACCAAAAATCTACCTAGTCCGGATGTCCTGAAAATAACAACAAAACTTATCAAAAATAACCTACAATTAAGTTCAATAAATAGTTTCTAAACATATAGATTGGGTGGAAAAACACGAGCACAATGAGCTCCAATCAGTCGGAGTTTGGAGGAAAACTCCAAAGTGCCATCGACTGTAATAGGTGAATGTGCCCCATTAGCGACCCGAACAGTCTTCACAGAGGAAGACGACTGTGAGAAGGTAAGCAGATTGCCTTCTCCCATCAGATGTGTAGATACCCCTGAATCAATAATCCAACATTGCTCGCTCTATTCTCACTCAGATGAAAGTTTCTAAAATCTACTGGGGTGATGCAGTACTTACCGCCGTCCATCTTATCAACAGAGTCTCCTTTCCATCTCTAAATGACTACCCCATTTGCATTACTATTTCCAAACGAGTCACCTTTTCCTATATCCTTAAGAATTTTTGGATGCGTAACTTTTGTCCATAATTTTCACACTGCTGACAAACTGTCTTCTCATGCGATTAGATGTGTTTTTCTTGGCTATTCTCGTACGCAGAAAGGTTACAGATTCTATGATTATGTTGGGCATCGATATTATATCTTTGCAGATGTAACCTTTTTGAACAAATTAGCTTCTTTACTCAGTCTACATATATTCCTCTGGACCTTCCTCCTCTACCCATTTTTGTATAAGCGCAAGCATATTTCTACACCACCTTATGTTCCATTACCCGTCCCTTTGTTACAGGATTATATGCCTTCTTCAAGTGTCCCCACTAATACTGTACCGGATGATCCTCAGGAGCTTCCCATCGCTATGCGCAGAAGTAAGATGCAATGTACTTTTCATCCCATGTCTCATTTCACTTCTACTGCTAGTTTATCACCCGTTGACAGAATATATGCATATGCTCTCATGACTATTTCTGTTCCCATAGACCATCATAGTGCATTGCGGTATTCTGGATGGCATCAGGCTATGAATGCGGAGATGGATATTCTCACTTCCTGAGGGACATGAGATCTTGTACAATGTCCCAAGGGGACTAAACCTGTGACTTGCAGATGGATCTTCACAACTAAGCAGTCACCAGAAAAGTCCATTGACAGATTGAAAGCACAACTTGTGGCTGAAGGCTTACGCAGGCATATGTGGTTGACTACTTCGAGAAATTCTCCCCTGTGACATGGATGGCTCTATATGGACTATTCTTTCCGTGTCAACAAACAAGGCCTAGCCTATCTTTTAGCTTGATGCGAAGAATGCTTTCGTGTACGGTGATCTCGAGGAGGGGGTTTACATGATGCAGCCTCGTGGTTACGAAATAGAGGGGGAGTGTGTATGTTGACTTCGCAAGACAATCTACGGTGTAAAGCAGAGCCCGAGGGTATGGTTTGACAGACGTACTACCAAGATCAACACTCTTGGCTTCCAGAGAACAACCTCTGATTACTTTGTGTTTGTCAAGAGAAGACCAATTGGTACTATCGTACTTGATGTTATGTTGATGACATGGGTGTACTAGAGACCAAGACTTTCCTTCAGAAGGTCTTTGTCACTAAGGATGTTGGTCAACTTCGCTATTTTCTGGGCATAGAAGTATTGCACACTACAGAGGGTCTCCATGTTTCGGAGAGGAAGTATTGCTTGTATGTCTTGACTGAAGCTGGATTACTTGGATGCAAGACCTCTAGTATTGCTTGTCACTAGGCCGGATATTTCCTACATTGTGAGTAGAGCTAGCCAACACATGGAGCGACCACGTTACAACCACTGACAGGATGTTCTTCAGATCCTGCACTACTTGAAGGAATCATCAGGATGTGGCCTCTTCTATGGGGCAAATAGCTACACTGATGTTATTGCTTATGCCGATGCTGATTATACGAGTTCACCTTAGGATCATCGCTCCACTACATGATATGCTATGATGGTTGGAGGAGATCTTGTTAATTGGAGGAGCAAGAAGTATACTGTACTATATAGATCCAATGCAGAGGCAGAATACAGGGCAATGGCTCATGCTACCTGTGAAATCACTTGGCTATTGACCTTCCTGCAGGAACTTGGTATTGTTGTCACTACTCCTATTCCTCTACACCGTGACAACAAATTTGCTACATATACTGCCCCGAATCCCGTGTGCCATGAGCGGACTAAACGTATAGAGATTGACAGCCATTTTGTTCGTGATGCCATATGAGGAGTCAATTTTATTACGCCACACATCACAACAATTCTTTAGCTTGCAGATGTAGTCACAAAGGCTTTACCCAAGAAGTGCCTCTCATGGATAACTTCTAAGTTAGGCATGATTGATAGATATGCTCCAACTTGAGGGGGAATATTAGCGTGTTAGTGATGTACTTACGTTTCATTTTGTTCATTGTAACCCCTCTAGGGGTACATATGTATTTTCCCAGTATTGAGCTCTCTAAAGTTCCATACTATATAAGGACCCGTAGACCTCTTGAATAAATCACCCCATTGTATTCTTTCATTATTTTCCACAGACCAGTAATGATCGAATAGAATAGTTGAATTGATCACATGTTGACCTGAATCATGTGGAAGCCTACATCTAAGGGGTCGTAGTAAGACAAAGGATGAGTAGTATCGATTAGGGTCTGGATAGAGAAAATAGAAAATGCTTTTTGGAAGCATTTATGGCTCTCAAGTATATGGTACGCTAAATATGCTCAATGTAGTTCTATATATGTTCAATGTATGTTGAGAATGATTTGGGGAGTACCATATGTGTGTGTATGAAATATGGTTGTTGGAGCTTACTTGAACCATGGAGGGTTAAATCTGGAATGAGATCAACGTTAGACACTTTCCTGAAAAATCCGGTTGATTGATTATGGGAATAAACTAATCACTTAAAAGTAGGGATGAAAACGATTGTGAATATATTCGTATCCGATCTGATATCACATTCGTTTTATACATATTTTTACATTCGTATTCGTGTTCGTTTTAAAATAGATGTGGATTTGGATATCACCTTGACATTCGTTAATATTCGTATTCGTGTATTCGTTCTCGTGCATAAGTATAGCAATATATTTATCTATAACTGTGTGTAATGACATTTTATGATTGCATTCACCATTGTTGATATAATTGTTATGGAATTACTATATCTTGTATATCTATTTTATGTATAAACCATCCTAACACATATATTTTAGTTAATTTATTAAAAATTTCTATTATTATTCGTATCGGATTCGTATTCGTTTTACATTCGTATTCGTTTTTTAAGGATATGGTAACACATTTTCACATCCGTCAATATTCATATCCGTATTCATATTTGTTTTTTAAAATGGATAAGGATATGATTATACCTATATTCGTATTCATATTCGACTGTTTTCATCCTTACTTAAAAGGATAAGTATCAATCATTCAACTATAGGTGATTGATCAATCGGTTGATAATTAAAATGCTTATTTAAAAAGTAATTACTCACATTGATTAATTGATTGATGTAAAGTGATCAATCATGTCATGTTAAGTGATCAAGATTTAATCACAATAGTGAAAGTTGATTGATCATGTCATGGAGTGATCGACCTGCCAAATAATATCTGGTAGTACAAGTTGATCGATCATGCCATAGAAGTGATCGATCAACAAGTAGCTAGTAGAAAACATTGATCGATAAGTCAAAAAGTGATTGATAAATCTTGAGATATTTGCGTAAAAAGGCAATGTGATTGAGTGGAATGAATTCAGATGAACATGTATGCACGCCTATTTTTCCCCTTTTTTTTGAGCGTAAAAAAAGTGAAATAAACTTGACTAAACTTGAGCGAAACTTTGTCTTCACTTTTGAGGCTTGGGGATCATGCAAGCGACAAATATACAATAATATGAGTCCATATCAATAATTGTATGTCAATTTATATCATAGCCCTGGGAATGCATTTGTTAACCTGATCCCCACCATTGTGCTGGAATTACTCCAAGTACAAAGCTTTCGCTCTATCTGAGTGGTTTTTCGTGCCCTCTCAGATGTTTACTACTCGAAGGTTTGGGTGGAAAGTTAGTTTGTTTGACTCAGCATGACATATGATATGGCCTTTTCCTTGTGTGTTCTTGGGTAGAATGCGTGTGATACCTTTATCACAAGCATTTACTTGACAAGATAGGCAACAATTGGGAGTTGTTGACGAAGCCCTTGCTAGAGGTCTGTGATGCGGTGTTTGCATTGAACCCGGATGGTTGTCCCTGTCCGGACGGGTTCCCTGCTTCTTCCGAGAGTTCTGGGACCTGGTTGCCAATGAGGTGACAGAGTTGATTGCAGAATTTGCGGAGGGAAATCCCGGTTTCAATCGTCTAGAATGATCATTTATTTTTCAACTGCCAAAGAAGGATGTGACTACTAGGGTGGAAGACTTATGCCCAATAGCACTCTCCAATGCGATCTACTTGATTGTGACCAAGGTGTTGGCTAATCGATTAAAGGGGATTTTGGACAAGATCATCTTCTCAGTTCAGAGTGCTTTTTTACCGAGTATGCAACTAATGGATAGTGTAGTTCTGGCTTCTGAGATTGTGGCTGATTGGAAGAGAAGAGCAAAGGGAGTGGTTTGGAAGGTGTACTTCTCGAAGGCGTATGACAGTGTGGATTGACACTTTTTGTGGGCCTCCCTTTTCAGGAGAGGCTTTCCGGACAGGTGGATATCATGGGTGAAGAGGTGTGTCATGACGACCTCATGTGCGGTTCTTGTGAATGGGCAGCCGAGAGGGGGTTTCCAGTTATAGCGAGGAGTTCACCAGGACTGTCCTTTGGCACTGCTACTCTTCGTTCTTGCAGCGGCTGCAATGTCAATTATAGTGGATCGTGCGATGTCGAGCGATATTTGTAGCGGGTGCAGTAGGGAGATCTCGGTGCCTATTCTTCAGTACGCATACGATACCATCTTGTTTGCGGAAGGAGGTACAGAGAGCTGCAAGGGCCTGTTAGTGATCCTTGGCATTTTTGGGGAGGTATCGAGCCTAAGAATAAATAGGGTCAAATAAGAGTATGTGCCATTCGGTCTGGATGAGGCGGAGATTGGGCTATGTGCATGTTGGTTGAGGTCACTTCGTAGGGAACTTCCTTTGCGGTACCTTGGCGTGCCACTAGTTGAGAGGATGCGTATTGCGGAGTCGTTACCAATGATTGAGAAGATGGAGCAGAAGTTGCCAGGTTGGAGATCTGTTTGTCTTTCCCGTAGGGGTAGACTGGTAATACTGAGATCCGTTCTCTCTCGCTGAATCTTTACTGCTTGTCTAGGTTGAGCATGAAATTATGTGTATAGGATTTGCATTGTGTTTGTATTTAGTGTGTGTAATAGTGCCTCACACACCTTCATTTTGTTGTTTGATTTTGGTCTTTGCTTCTCCCTTGTATCCCTTATTTTGACGATGATGAGGCGAACATCATTTTACTTGGCTTTTTCGATCCTCTCCCTTCCAATTCACCGCAAATCTTCTTACTCGAGATGGTCCTCTTCCCAAGTCCAGTTTTGTTCCTCTTGTTTTAGAGATTGATCAGTTCCAAATCAAGTCTCCTTTTTTTGAACGAAGATTGACCCAAGTCTTGTTTTTTCCCCCTTCCTTCCCTGCATCAGAAACCCATTCTAATCAAAAATGGTTTCTTCCAGCTTCAGAGTCCATGATCGAGGAGATGGTCAGTCCAAAAGGAAAAGAACATGCCCATGAAATGGATTTTTGACGTATCGCAACATTAACTGTGCGGCTTATTAAGTAGATGAAAATCTAAGTCAAGCTGCTGGATGAGATGGTCTAGATGAAGGAAAACAGAGGAGAATAGACAATTTAGGAACTGGAGTGATGCGGAATTGGATCAGATCGATGACCATATATATCATGGAACAAGCTTCTCAAGATTACATACAAATGATTACATATAATTATGTATACACACGTTCCGGTTCATGAAGGATACTAATATATGATAAGTGATAAGTTAGGATGTTGAAATAGAACATGTATGGGAAGGACTGGATATGTACATGCGGCACATGATTAAAAGACGATTGCGATTCCTACTCATGGTCCCCTACTAAGACTAGATATTAGGCAGATGAAAATTATGTTCTTAATTTCAAGTGAAGGATACAACTGATTGTACTTATAAGTCAGGTTGCAGACTTATCAGTAGGGGTGTGCACGGTTAAGAGATTGAATGCATACTTGTCCCGACTCGAGGAAAACGATCTTGAACTTTTGGTTACCCATTCAAATTATACAAGTTGGGTACCCGATTCAAGCCAATCCGTAACTCGTAAGTGATTTGAAAAAATATCCGCGGGTGCCCAAGTGGATGTAACGGGGCATGAGATATCCAAAATTATGAGTTGTTAATAATCCTTTAATTTCAACTTGACAATATATGTACTTTCTCTGGCTCACTAAACTTCCTCTGACAAGAATGGAGCGTTGGTTCGGGCCAACCCGAACACGACCATGGCCCATTCCGTCAAGACTGGAGCACGACTCGGACCCGATGTTCATATATGGGCCGAACCTAGCCTCCATTTCCTTGAGATTGTGGAGTGGAGCCAAGCCTGGCCAGAACCTATAAGTACCCACAAAAGAACGGCCTGATCAGCTTCCAAATGGACGAGAGGGATTCTAACCACCCTGAACTAATGGCTAGAACAAATTCTATTGATGAGTTCCCGCTTATCGTGAGATCCTCTCGAAACGCATGTCAGACCTTTACCAATGTATGTGTGTGACTTAAGTGGCATGATCGGAATCAAAGTGTAATGGATGGCTCAATGTCGTTCATGGAGCCGAGTCCACTGATGTATCTCACATCGACGCACGCGAGCAGGTAAATAGTATATGAGTGGAAGGTAAAGTACAGATTCCGAGAGTATGCGTTCTGAGAGAAAGCTGCAAACCCTACACTCTAGAAAACAACCAGCATTGATGGGGTTGGGGGAATGTAAGGCCTTGGGGAACAAATTCTCCACCACCAGGTCGTGTTTGGGGTGAGTATCAATATTCTAAACATCTACTCATTTATAAAATCACTACCAATACATGCCCGTTTTTTAAACAAGTAATTTCTAGTGGTTTCTCATATATCCGTGCTCCGTGCACCCAATAGACATAAAGATGTGAAATATGCATGTATTAAAGGCATATGTGTGTTAAGTGTTTAACTCTTTAAATGGGATGTGTTTTGGGTCCTTAAATGGGATGGATTTGGGTTGCGTACCCAATAGGTAGACCCATATTGACATCCCTATCCCCACCCCCTCTGGTAGGCGTCTCAACTCCTCATAAATGGGACTAAGCTCTCTCGCTTTCAACTAGATTAAGCCATTTATTCCTACATCTTGGAGAATATGTTAGATATGTATACCCTTGCAAAATTTACCGCGATTTCTAGAATTTACAACAAATATCATATTCGTTATGAAATGTTCATATATCGATGTTAAATCGAATATTTCATTAAAATTTTGATTAATCATTGGTAACATAGTAATGGTTAGAAATTTTTTCGAGTCAGATAATTGTTACATGATTTATTACCATCATCGTAGCAACTAATGTGACATTTGATGTGAATTTCAAGAAATCACATAAATTTGTAATGAATGATATTCATTAATTGTTATAAATTTAATGGTGTATGACATAGAATGAATTTTCAAACACTACATCAAAATGGAGATATAATAATGAATATTTAGTGATCCATTGCTATATCATTCAATGCTAAATTTATAAGAGATATTTACACCCATAATCCTGAGTAATTTTGTAATTACCTCAGAAATCCTATATAATCATGAATTACACTTAGGATCCTGAATAGTGCTCAACTTTTACACTCATAACTCCGTGTTAACTTCCATCCAATATTCTGTTAACTATAACGATATCTGTTAAATATTTTACATTTTATTCCCATTAAGTTACCATTATTTACGAATAAACCCTCCCCTTCCTCCACGAGCCAGGCAACTCCCTCCTGCGACCACCTCCTCCTCCCCTCAGACAGCCTCCATCGATCGAAGCCCCTGCCGCCAGTAGCAAGAACCCACCCCCAACGCCCTCACCTCGCTGCCAGGCTCCACCATGAAGCCCCCACTGCCAGCAGCAAGACCCTCCCAATCACCAGGCTCCACCATGGAGCAACCAAACCCCTCACCCCCACCCCAATGCTAGCAAGCCCGACTCTCCTCCGCCAGCCTCAACCATCGTCCCCGCTTTAGCAAGCCCGATCCCAATCGCTACCAGCCTCCTGCCATCGTGGAATCCAACCCCCTCACCCTAGTGCTAGCAAGCCCGACTCCCTTCTGTCAGCCTCCATCGGTTGAAGTCCCCGTCGCCAACAGGAAGAACCCCCCCTCGGCACCCCCACCTCGCTGCCAGCCTCCTTGTTGGAAGCCCGCCCCCCTGCTCGAAGCCTTACGTCGTCGACTACAAGCCAGCCTCGGTTTGCCAGGAATTTCTCTCCTTTTTTTCCTTTTTACTTTTGATTAATCCTAGCCTTTAGATGGTGGATTGGCTAGATTAACTCACTCATATGGTTGAGTTGATGACCTAAACTAACGGAAGGGTATAGGTGTAAACAGAGCATTTATTCAGGGTCTTGGGTGTAATTCATGATTATAGAGGGATTTTGGGGTAATTATGAAATTACTCAGAGGTAAGGATGTAAAACAGAGCATTTATTCAGGGTCCTGGGTGTAATTAGTGATTATAGAGGATTTCTGGAGTAATTATGAAATTACTCCGGGTTATGGGTGTAAATATCCCAATTTATAATAATAAATAATATGCATTGCAAAATTATCTGATTTTTAAACTTTCTAATGGTAAGTTTCTTACAATGAATTTAATCTTTGAACGATTATTTGTTAATTTTTCATCAAAATTTGCACAAATCATCACTAATTTAGCAATGAGTGCAAAAATAATTTTAACACATAACTGTTATTATAAGATTCACTGCTAGCTATAAATTAACGGAATATAGTATTCGCTTTGAAGTCGCAATGATTTTTGAAAGAAAATATCATCGATTATTCATCTTAAGGCCTAAATTTGAAAACAGAGATAATGCATAAATCACCACAGAGAGGTATGAAAAAGGTCAAGGGATAAGTCATGAACCTTTAGTAATAGGTATAATCAAGGTCGGATACAGATACAAAAATAGGTATGATTTGCAAAATTAGCATCAACATAGAGGGATGAAAAAGGTCAGACAGGGGTATGAAAATTTAGTAAAGAATGTGAAACCACCATAGAGAGATAAGTCAAGGGATAATTCCCCAATGAGATGATTTGCAAATTAGCATCACCATAGAGGGGATGAAAAAGGTTGGATACAGATACGAAAATGAGTATAATCATATCCTTATCCATTTTAAAATACGAATGCGAATACGAATATTGATGACTGTGAAAAATGTGTTACCATATCTTTAAAAACAAATACAAATATAAAATGAATACGAACCAGATACGTATAATAATATAAAAATTTTATAAATTAACTAAAATATACATGTTTAAGATGGTTTACAAATAAAATAGATATACTGAATATATTCATCTCATAACAATTATATTAACAATGGTGAATGAATTCATAAAATTTTGTTACATACAATTGTAAATAAATCTGTAACTGTATTTATGCACTAAAATGTATACATGAATACGGATGTGAATATTCATGAATGTCAAATTGATATCCATATCTGCATCTACTTTAAAACGAATACGAATACAAATATCAAAATCTATATAAAACGAATACGATAGCGGATCGGATATGAATATATTTGTATTCATTTTCATCTCTAGGTGGAGGTAAGGCATATATAAAGAGTTAGTCGTCATGGTTATACTCGGGAAAAGAGTGCTTCAGAGAAGAAGGCCATGTCTCAATAGAGTTTTGTTTGCAACTCGGAATCTACCTTCGAAGGAAGGCCTCCTTGCAAACGCTCCATCCAGATCAGTTATTGTAAGTTTTTCCACAATGTTACAAAAAGATTTGTAATTTTTTATTGGAGAACGCAAATCTAAAAATTTGAAAAAAAAAACTACTTCGAGGCCAATATTCCGTGCCACAAGTTTGTCGAAAAGTGTTGAGTTTATTGTATGATGCTAGCCAAAAAAAGAGTATGATACCCTTTTACGGAAAGTTTCTTATCGAAATCTTTTAGAGAACCGACAATGCATTACAACAATGACTTAAGACAATGAATAATTTAATATTCTTTCTCATATCTTTTATGGTTAAATCCATAACGCCGAATATTATTCGCTACTTGATTCTTTAAATAGTAACGAATATCATATTCGTTGCTAAACTACTAAATGAACCATATAACATGTTATTCTTAATTATTGTTAAAATTTCCAGTGATTAGTACGGAATTTATTGGAAAACTCAAAGGATAAGTCATCATGACATGAATCTTTAATAAATAATATGAAATTCATCGCTAATTACAAGAACAGGTGCTAATTTTGTAGTAAATAACATATCTTACAATACGTTTAACAACAGAAAATATGACAATAAATACTCTTATTATTCATTACAACTTGTCAATTTTGTTGCAGTAGCGTTAAGATATGAGGAATATTCAAAATATTTGATTTCATATATCAATTTACTTGTAAAATTATTCATTGCAATAATTTGTTTTAGTGAATTATTCTTTTGCTAGCCAAGAATTTTCTTTTTAGATTTAGGAAGCAATAGTATTTCATATGAACTCTAATGTATGTACAACGTTCAGGTTATAAACATTCTCTTTTCGTCGGTCGCCCAAAGCAGTGAGTTCGCTCTTTTGCTATCAGAAGGCACACATTTTCTCCAAGCTGGTAGGATCTTGAAGGGTTTGGATATTCATTTTATAGTCCCATATAGGCATCCAGAATGACTATAAGTGCTCACTCATTCCTTTGTGTCAATGTATCACATAAAGCAAAAGAAGCATCCATGCCTAATCCTAAACAAGATCACATCTAGGGTTCATATCCATGTTATGAAGCAAAAGCAAATCTACTTTGCAGATCTTGGGGATCACTTTGCCTGAGCAACAACTTTGGAGTATAATCCTTACTTATTTTGCTTGGGATTGGGATTTCACAGGAGATGCCAATGTAACTTTCTTGTATTAATTGTTTGCCTAATTAATTCTATCAATTTCTTCACAATTATTATATTTACAAGAATATGTGAATTACACATGTGAAATACCTTTTAGCTTGTTAATCCTTCAATGAAAGTGCATTATGAGTAAGGTTGATAATCGAATCGAACTGTAATTGACGAGCCTAAGTTTGAGTTTAGTTCAAAAAGAAAGTTCCAAAGTTCGAGTTCGATTTGATAAAGGTTCTCTAGAATATGTTCGACTTTAAGTTTGAATTCGTTGAATGTTAGAGTTCGGTTCGCTATTAGTTCGTTAACAATTAATTGACTTAACTCAAACTTGTTTAAATGACAGTTTAATAATAAAGTTTGATTAAAAGTAAAAGTAACATATTATTCAAATTGAAGTGGTATAAAGGTCATGTATTGATACCATAATTTTATAACCCCAAAATTTCCCACTTTGTACAAATATAAAGTTACACACACATACATATATTGAACTTGAAATTTTATTCAAGGAATGCATGTTATGTTCATGTTCGATCTGCAAAACTATTGAATTAAAATATGAAGATTATGTTTAGTTTGTTTAAAAAGGAACGGACATTTTTTGAACTATCATCAAATGTTTATCGAATATGAACATGTTCAATTCAATTAGCATTTTTAACTAGGAGAATGGTAGAAAAAAACCCTTTCCTTCACTACAAGAAATTTGACCTTTGGTAATGAATAATTTGAATATTCGTTGCCATATTTTCCCATGTCAAATGTGTAATAAATGAAGGCCATTCCTCGCTAAAAGTTCATTATTTGATTTGTTGGTTTATTCGTTAAAATTTATATAAATTGTTGTTAAAGTAACCAATGATTAGAATAAAGCGTCAATGGATAACTGTTGTTATTTGATTTGTTGCAAGAAATATAAAATGAATACAATTATTGCTAAGAATTTAAATAATCAAGTAACAAATATTATTTGGTATTATATATTTAACTACGGATGATATGACAACGGATGTGGAATTATTCTTTGCCTTAAGTCAATTTTTTTGTCATGTTTGAACAATAAAAAATACCTTTTTACTAAAAAAAGTAACTTATGTTTCATTTAAGCATGGGGGTTGCTAAGCCATGCATATTTGTATGAAGAACATAGCATAATAAGTCTCTTCCTATTGATGGAAGATTCGGGATTTAAACGAATATATTGTGCATTAGACACTTTTTGCTTTTTATCTAAAATTAATTAACCACACAACGTGACAGCGTACTTTTCTTGGCATCAATTTTAGATGATACTCACAAAAACTGTGCAGTTTAGAAATTTTCCTCACTAACATTTTTTAAAGAGAATTCTCCTCACTAACATTGGTAATAATTGTGTACTGTTCATGGTAAGAAAAATCACTAGAAATAAGAACACATCTTAAAATCAAAGAAATTATATATGTGATAAATAAGTATAAAAAAGACTTAGTTATAAATATTTTTGGTATATCCATATCCAATTCGTTATCATATTCATTTTAAATATTCCAAAAACGAATACGCATGTCACTATCGCTTTGAATATAATGATAAATTTATCTATAACTTTATTTAAAAAATAATTATGACATTTCTCATTAATTTGGTGTAATTATTATAAAAAAATATATTCATTATAGGAATATTGGAGTACTTGTTGTCATTGGTCAATTTTGTTATAGTAGTTTAGTATACTTCGTTATTGATTATATGGTAACACTTTTTATATATGTCAATATCCATATCCACATCGGTACATATTTAAAATCGATACTTATATGATTAACATATATCATTATACATATCATACTATTTTTTCATCTTATATGCAATTATGTAAAGTCAATGTGCATTTGTGAAATATTAGTATTTACAAAAAAATGTATAATAATATAAAGGTTTAACGGTTTGTATCAACATGAAATCTGAAAGTCTATTAATTTCATATCAACATCAATGTTAACTTCATTTATACATGTAAAATTTATTTAGTCAAACATTTCTTTTAATATACAAATTAGCTATAAAGAACCCTTCGTCTGGTGGTAGAAGCAGCAGCTCTCACTTTAAAGGACCAGGGTTCGAATCCTACTAGAGAAAAAAATAAAAAAATAGCTATAAAATTTAAAACACCATTCGGACCCGAGACATGCATCACAGATTCACAATCAATGTACTAACTTAATGTTAATTTATAAAATATAAATTTGGGAAAAGCAACAGAAACTCAATGATAAAAAAAATCAGTGTAAGGTTTTGAACCTGAGACTTGCGAACACATTTCTAAAAAACATTACTTGAATTTGGCTATATATCACAACAAATGTAAGTTGATACATGCTAATTCATTAAATTCATATTTGAAAAAAAAATGAAAACTCACAACAATAAAAAAAACCAATAGGTTCTAAACCTGGGACTTGCAAAAACCCCTCTCAAAATTATTTGAATTTAACTATAATATTATAAAAAATGGTTAGAGCTCGAAATCTGATAAGATATTTAGCAGATGCATGTAGGCTTCTGGTTTAGGTCCCCGGTCTATTAATGAAGAGAACTGACTCTGACAACTTGTTGGGTTGGAGCTCAAATGAAGTCGTTGACAACCACCCAAAATGCTTAAGTCCAAGTTGTCAAGTAGTAATCCCTACAACTTATAACCTACTCTCACACTTTGCGAATTTAGATGTGGGACTATGATTGGAGGTATGGGTGTTATAACCCCCCTCGCTTATATTTGCAACGTCCTCGTTACGACATGACCCATCACTTATTCTCAATGACAGTGGCGGCTGCACGCTCCTGGCTTAGGTCCCTTCGAGTAACTCTTTCCACTATCAGAGGGAAACTACTCAGATATTATTTGTAACATCACAGGCTTTAGATACAAGGATAATTGTTATAACCAAGAATAACTTCCTATTGTCATTAAATGTAATTATTGTGATTTTGTTTTAGTGCAATGGGATACTTCTTGTGATAACAATTACGAAAAGCAATCCAATCAATCAAGATTATTCTTTATTCATAATAATATACAAGTGTATAACATCAAAAGTAAGGTTTTAAAAATAGAACCATCGACATCAAACCTCTCGGTATTGGTTTTGAGTTTTATGGTCGGATCAATAGAATTGATTGGTCGAACCAACGATGACATTAGCAATTCAGAAAATTGAAAAAAAATCGAACCATTACATTGTTGGTTTAGTTTCATATGGTCCAACTAGGTCAAATCGAAGTTTATCAAATATTTCACATAACCAAATATGCATTATACTGCATCATATATTTAATATATTTTGTAAATTCATAAAATAATGGCAACACATGTACGTGGAGGAGCATTTGTTGTTGGAAGGAAACAACAACATGCACAAAGTAGGAAGGGAGAGTGATGCTTAATTGTGGTGGAAGAAGGAAGAGACTATACTGGATCGTCAACACATGTACTCTCGAAGTCAAAGGAATCGCGACATTGAAATGTCTAAACAGAAACTTAGGGAAGGATAGATGTATATGAAAACATGGAAGGAGAGGAGTCAAAGGACAACCATACTAGAACTCCGAATCGTATCGGAATATGCATAATTTGTAAGAATTTGTATTTTATTAAATAATAAAAAAATTATTATTTTAATAAAAAAATAGATAGTTGAAGCCATATTTTGGTTCAACCGTTTTAACCGGATCAAATGATTCAATAGGTTTTGACTGGTGTCTGTTTTCTATGTAAAAATCAGTTGAATGACTTGTTTCTGTTTTCTACGTAAAAGTGGGTTGAATCGGAAGGTTGGATTCGTTTTTAGAATCTTGATGAAAAAAAGTGATTACTGTCTTTTAAGATCGATCACAATGTCGGATATAATATTCTCAATCTCTGACCCTACACTAAATTAACCCTAGAATAATTAAATGGAGAGTGAGTGTGAATGCACTTTACCACATTATAATTCTTCTAAAAGTTGGCCAGTGCGATCAGAAGAGCTATTTGATTGCATTGTTAATGAATGATATGGGAGGTAAAAGGTGCGATGAAGAAAGCATGAGGTTGCATTGCTAACCTATGCCTAACAAGAGTAGGCATCATCGAAAGTTTTGGTGTGTGTGTATATATATATGTATATATATATATATTATTTTTGAAAAATAAAATTTATGTAAATTCATTATTATATCCCTATATTATGTCATTCAAATTTCATGCAAAACAGAGATTCCTACGACCTCCATCCAGACGGGGTCGATTTAAAAAATCATGAGATCCTGAGACCGTTAAAAAAATGATTGTCTGAATGGAGGCCGTAGGAGTCTCTGTTTCACACGGAATTTTTATGACATAATATAGGGATATAGTGATGAACATTCACGGAAAAAAATTTCGAAAAAAAATAAAAAATTTGAAGAAAATAGGGCGGGGGAGCTAAGTTAGCTCCCCCTAGGGGGCAACCCTATTTTCCTCTCTTTCTCTCTCCACACACACACACACGCACACGCACACGCACACGCACACGCACACGCACACGCACACGCACGCGCACGCGCACGCGCGCGCGCGCGCGCACGCACGCACGCACGCACACAGAGAGAGAGAGAGATAGATAGATAGATATGGTTTGACGCACTTTCTGGTATCGAATGAAGGCAAATTAGGCATTAGTGAAGTTTTGGTAAAATATATATGGAGTAGGCATTAGTGAAGTTTTGGCAAATTAGGCATATATCGAATGAACGCAAACTGGCATTAGCTGAAGTTTTGGCAAATATATATGGAGTAGGCATTAGTGAAATTTTGGCAAATATATATGGAGTAGGCATTAGTGAAGTTTTGGCAAATATATATGGAGTAGGCATTAGTGAAGTTTTGGCAAATTAGGCATATATCGAATGAAGGCAAACTGGCATTAGCTGAAGTTTTGGCAAATATATATGGAGTAGGCATTAGTGAAGTTTTGGCAAATATATATGGAGTAGGCATTAGTGAAGTTTTGGCAAATTAGGCATATATCGAATGAAGGCAAACTGGCATTAGCGAAAGTTTTGGTAAAATATATATGGAGTATGCATTAGTGTTATTCGTTTAGGAAGAAGTCATGTGTTACTTGATTTTGCCGTTTGCTAATATGGATATGGTTTGATGCACTTTCTGGTATCCAATGAAGGCAAAGTTATATGAACACACTTCTGCCAAAAATATTGAATCTTCGTCTAGTTTCCATTCACATCGATTTTGAATAAAGGTTGCTAAAAATTCTGAAGTCATGGAATCAGAATAACTAGGGTTTTAGTGCTGTTGGAGATGAAAGAAAATAAGTAAATAAATTTCTAAGGGTAAATTAAAAATTGACAATAAATTCTCAATTATAGACTTCATTTTTTAAATGTAACAAAAATAGATTCGATCTTTTTTGTCTCGGATAAAAGCTTCCCATAAGCTTCCACGACCGTTTTAACTCTAAATTTGAAAGTTTAATACTCTCTTGGTTATATTTCTAAAATGAGGGTTGTAATTGGGATCAAGGCATAATTGAGGACTTTTTTTGTTATTTACTCAATTTCTAATTCATTAAACAGCATTAGGGGCTTGTGGTTTCTGTTTTACTAGTTTTCATGACTTTCCTTTAAAATTATGTTTGGATTACTCCACTAAATAAACAGATTCCATAAAATCCTCTTCTATATCATAATATCATAGTGAAACACATATGTTTGAGCTTACATTATATTGATCAGCAATACATAAAATTTGTCAAACTATTTAAGCTTGATCTAGTAAACAAACCCCTAAAATAACATTTTTTTAGAAAAGGTCATTTTCATTCATCTAAAGCATGGATAAAAGCTAAGCCATTTTTTTTAAAAAAAGTTCAAATTCATTCATCAGTGTTAAGAAGAGCTACAGAACCATAACAATGCAGAAGAGTTTCTATTGGGCCCACACAGACAGAGGGCACAAATAGGTATCCGGTTCCAAACAACCACACAAGAATAAGAAGGATGAACAAACACATCCACTGGTCCAAAAGAAAGCAGCAAAAAGACTCCAAAACACGATCAAGTCTCCTAACCTGAACTCCTTTTCTAAGGTGATGAATATCAGATTATCATCTTTATTTCTATTAATTATCCCTCTATATTAGACTAATTAAGCAACATAATAATTAATTCATTTGATTTAACATTTAACACCTTGTAAATAAATAAGATTAATTAATGTATATAAATAACTACATAATATAGGTACTTATGGTTCCTTTATTTTAGGTGTTTCCTAATATTAAAAATCAAATAAAAATTATTTTAATAAATTATATAATATATTATATATTACTCATTAAATAAAAATAAAAAATAATAAAACAAATAAAAGAAGTGTTTTTATTTATTAAAAAAACTTACAATAAGAATAAGTACGTACATATGATGTATTTTGACTTTAGGTCCTACGGAAGTTGTAGATCTTGAAAAGATACACAACTTTCATGAAGAACGCTTTTTTTTATTTTAACCTCTTTTATTATTTTATATTGAATTTACAAGTTTTATTTCATTTCTTAATTCTCTGATTGGGCCACGTGGCCCAATCAGAGGCCACCACTTGGACATCCCTTCACAGCATCCCGTTCCTCCATGGATCGCTTGATCTTTTGATAAAGCAGATCCTGTGCGTTCGCTCACGCCTCCATCTTTGCTCTTGGATCTCATGATCCAATGACGCTCCTCCATTGTCAACCCCCAACTCTTACGCCTCCAGGTCACGCACCCTTTCGTCAGCATGCCTTCTCCCCTTTCTTCCAACCGGTCCACGTGGCCTAATGCCATTATTCCGGTACCTAGGAGAAACTCCATCATCCCTAATCCACGTCAGTTGCCCAATCTATGTCGTCCCTCCCACATGCCTCAATCGCGAGCAGTTGAAACTTCCCTTCCAACCACTCCTTCGCTGAATACAATCCCATGTATCCCAACCTTCATCAGTTATTCGCATGTATGCGAGGTGCTCCCTAGCATCTCCCCTTCTATCGTGATAGTATGAGGAAGAGTCAAGAAACCTGGATAGAGATGCATCTCAGGTGTCGATCCAGAGCTGATGGGTCATGTACGCAACCCTGATCGGGGCTGCTCGAGCTTTGCGCACATGCTACGTGCATCAAGTGAAGACTAGAGGTCTTCGAGACCTCATCCTCAAATGATTTGACCACCTTCGACCTTTCCCGTTTCTTTAGGCAATCCTCTGTTAAACCCCTTTGTTTTTCTTCTTCGCAATTTTCTACATCTACGCACACACTCCATCTTTGATTGGAGTACACCACAACCTCCATCACACCTCACTCAACCTCGCCGACACCTCCTCTCAATATCTTCCTTCTCTTGAACCTCCTCCGCCTTGTCCTTTTCTCTTCCTTGCTAGGGATCCTCCTCCCTCATCTTGACAACCCTCTAGATCACTCACAACTTCCCCCGAATGAACTCTTGCAAGGCTTAATCTCCAGCAACTCCAGAAGATTCACATCAAAAGAGATTCAATAGCTCAAAATCCACTCATTCTTTATCTTCTAACCTTAATTTCTTAAGCGGAGTATTTCTATTGTTTCAATAGCTCAAAATCCACTCATTCTTTATCTTCTAACCTTAATTTCTTAACCAGAGTTTTTCTATGTTTCTGTATTTCTTGATTTCCTCTTCTTTAAATTTCTATGCTCCTTACTTAGTCTACTTCAACCTAAGTATGGGGGAAACCGTACCTTAGTTTGACTAATCCCTCATGTTCCTATTCATTTGATACCCCCTTTCTTTGTACTTTCTTCCAATACTTAGGTTATTTAAAACATAAGTATAGGGATTGTACCCATTTCAGTTCTCGTCTAGTTACTTTATACTTTGCATGAGCTATTTTCTCCATTTCACTTTGTGCCATGAGGACACAACACAAGCAAAGTATATGGGGTGTACTTATATATTCCATATATACATTATCCATAGCTCATACTTTAAAATATTTTCATATAATATTATGGTCCAAGGGTATGGGGTTTTGAAATTGATCGTTGAAAAATAATTTGTGAAATATTTTGAAAATCTTTATATCAATGTGACATGATTTTTAAAAATATTTTACATATTAATTGCAAAAGGGTATAATTTTTTGACACATTATTTTTGTATATACTTACAAAATTATGCAAAAAGGGAAAAATAATAAAAATCTAAAATTACTAATTAATAAGTGCTTTTATCCATGACACTTTCACATCACACAAGACTTGTGTTGTCCAAGACAATTGGTTTAGAGTGACACTTGACTCCGAGTTTAACCATTCTTGGTCATTAGGGTCTTAGAACTTAATAAACTCAAAATCCATATTTTAAAAGATATACATGCTATATTGCATGTAGAATCTCTATTATCAAAAGAATTTGACCTGCACTTCACTTGCACGATTGCATATATATATATATATTGTGATGAGTCGGTGTTTCGCACGTACCTTGGAGAAACCCCATCATACCTAATCCACATCAGTTGCCCAACCTCTTTCATCCCTCCCACATGCCTCAATCGCGAGCAGTTGAAACTTGCCATCCAACCACTCCTTCGCTGAATAAAACCCTATGTCTTCCAACCTTCATCGGTTATTCACATGTATGCGAGGTGCTCCCTAGCCTCTCCCCTCCTCCGGTGATAGTATGAGGATGAGTCGAGAAGCATGGATAGAGATGCAACTCAGGTGTCGATCTAGAGCTGGTGGGCCGTGTATGTGTCCCTGATCGGGGTTGCTCGAGCTTTGTGCACATGCTACGCGCATCAAGCGAAGACTAGAGGTCTTCTAGACCTCATCCTCAAATGATTCGACCACCTTCGACCTTTCTCATTTCTCTAGGCGATCCTCTGTTAACCCCCTTTGTTGTTTTTCTCATAATTTTCTACATCTGCACACACACTCCATCTCCGATTTGAGTACACCCCAATTTCCACCGCACTTCACTCAACCTCTCCGACACCTCCTCTCAATATCTTCCTTCTCCTGAACCTCCTCCGCCTCATCCTTTTCTCCTCCTTGCTAGCGATCCTCCTCCCTCATCTTGACAACCCTCTAGATCACTCACAACTTCCCCCAAATGAACTCTCGTAGGGCTTTTATCTCCAGCAACTCCAGAAGATTCACATCAAAACAGATTCAACAACTCAAAATTCACTCATTATTTATCTTATAACCTTAATTTCTTAACTGGAGTTTTTCTATTATTTCCATATTTCTCGGCTTACTCTTCTTTAATTTCTATGCTCCTTACTTAGTCTACTTCAACCTAAGTATGGGAGAAACCGGGCCCTAGTTTGACTAATCCCTCATGTTCTTCTATTCATTTGATACCCTCTTTCTTTGTACTTTCTTCCAATACTTTGGTTATTTAAAACCTAAGTATAGGGGTTGTTCCTATTTCAGTTCTCGTCTAGTTGCTTTATAGTTTGTATGAGCTATTTTCTCCATTTCACTTTGTGCCATGAGGACACAACACATGCAGAGTGTATGTGGTGTACTTATATATTTCATATATACTTTATCCATAACTCCTACTTTAAAATATTTTCATATGATATTATGGGCTAAGGGTATGGATTTTGAAATAAATTTTTGAAAAATAATTTGTAAAATATTTTGAAAATCTCTATATCAACGTGATAAGATTTTAAAAAATATTTTACATATTGATTGCAAATGGGTATAATTTTTTTGACGCATTATTTTGTATATACTTACAAAATTATGCAAAAAGGAAAAAAATAATAAAAATCTAAAGTTACTAACTAATAAGTGCTTTTATACCTGACACTTTCATATAGCACAAGACTTGTGTAGTTCAAGATACTTGGTTTCGAGTGACACTTGACTTTGAATTTAACCATTCTTGGTCATTAGGGTCTTAAAACTTAATAAACTCAAGTTCCATATTTTAAAAGATATACATGCTATATTACATGTAGAATCTCTATTCTCAAAAGAATGTGACCATCACTTCACTTGCATGATTGCATAAATGTTGTAATGACTCGTGTTTCATTTGAGGAACTAGGATGAGAGGTTTGAGTTTGGACTTAATTTAACGATGCTCGAGTATGGGATAATATTAAGAATTGCTTCATGAAACCTGAGTATCAATACATTAGCTAGTATGAGGACAAGATTTTTATACTATCTTGATTCAATCCTAAGTGCCAGTGTGTGTAAAATCATTAAAATTGTCGATCACTATACAACAACTTGGTAAAAGAAATTGAGATAGACAAACAGAAAAGAAAGAAAAGAAAAGTATATACAAAGAAATCTCATACATTCTAAAAAAAATCCAAGAGCTTATGTTAATGCCGAGCGCTCCCAACCTTTTAAAGTGTCCACTTGGACCAAATCAATTAGGCCATATGAATCGGGTGAGCATGATAAAAGGAATCTACATCGTTAGTGCTACAAGTCTGGGTGTTGAAGGTATAATTACTCAAAAGATATACACCTCGATGTTGTTGGACATGCAAGCCCACGACGAGCCATTATGCAATAAATGTTATTGCAAATATCATTCCCTGATCTGAAATGAAGAATAACTAATTTGCATAATAGGTCCCTTAGTACAATTAGGGTTATGTACCTTGGCCATCTTGATGATCATACAACAGTTGATTCAATTATTGAATCATAGAGGCTGGTGCTATGATGAATATCTAAAGAGTTAGATTGAGAACTCATCATGCACCATCAAATGATTATTAAGAGATGATCTCCGGCATGAGTAGGAGATGGCAATCCTTTCTCATTTAGGCTGATATCTGACCGACCTCTTGATGCAGGTCCTCTGCATGGGAATAAAGATTCTGAGGTGTCAGATTAGTTAGGTCAAAGAGTTGACTTAATGAGATCGAGATAACCAAAGTCCTATGTTGTATGCTGTCATGATATAGGCACACATCCTCTGACCGGAGACAGATGTGTTACTATATGTCTGAGTATGTACATTTGGCAGAGCAATAGGTTGATGACCTAATCAAGGTCTATACACCGGCGCGCTGGTGTGCATATAAGGGCATATGAGTAATACGATCTCTCAAAGGGATCATACAGGTTCATTACTGAACCGGAAGACATGAGCTCACTCATGAGATATTGGGAAGAATCAAAATCCGTGCACGATCGTCTCGCTTTGGAAGCTTAACTGAATTTGTAGGTTTGATATATACTTTTGGAAAGTATATGATCAACACCTGAGTATGATATATGCTTTTGGAAAGTATATGATCGATACCAACTCCCAATAGTAAAATGAGAAACTTAATAATAAATCCCTGAAGTAGATAGTGTAAAATTGATCTTATACTTCAGGATTATTCTGGGTCGTCCAGTATGCAGGATGTACAGGTATTGGGAATATCTGAGGGTGACGTGATCATAAACGATTGTATAACCATGACGCTTCCATTCCTAGGGAGTGATGAAATAGATCTGAATTTTAGTGACTCCTCTCAGTAGAGAAGTAATCTGATCTTAGTCCAAATATTGGACATTGATCTGAATGTGAGTCAGATGCAATGAGAAGATTAGATTTGCGGCCTTGATTTAATCAAGCATCTATGGGAGGCCCGAGATCTAGATTTGAGATGCGATCTCAATATCCAAGTCACTTTACGTGGAACAATACAATCACCCTGTCCTTATATCCAAGTATCCGCAGAGAAAGCGCGCTATCCTTGAAAGAGTTCATGACAATTTCATTGTTGATAAATATGCCCGAGCATTGAGAAAATGGATAATTAAATGTGATTTAATTATTATGAATAATATGAATTTGATTCTTATTATAAAGAGAGTTATCTTAGATAATTAAATGAGAATTGATTATCAAAGATGTAAATAATGTGAATGTGATTCACATTATTTGGGCACATGAGAATAGAGATCCAAGATGATTAAATATGATTTAAATATCATGGATATAAATAATGTCGATAGCATTATCCATATTAATCATATATATTATAAATGTGATTTATAATATATAAGAGAGAGCAATTTGTAATTTGCATTTGTTAATTAAATGTTGATGTGAATTAGATTCACATTAGACAATTAATTGAAAATGTAATTCACTTTTTATTTTGGATTGTGAATGCGATTCACAAATTTCTAATGGCAAGATTGCAATATTCACAAAATAATTATGAATTATTTTTGTTGAAAAAATTAAAACAAATGTTGTTGTAAATCTTGGAGTTTTCCATGGAATAATGTAATCTCATGGGATATCATGAGATTACATGAGATTGCCACCAAATCCCATATTATGGAAGGATGCAATCTTCATTCTATAATCTCTATGCTTGATTGATTTAATTTGAGATTAAATCATATTGATTTATCAATATACATTTAATCTATATTAAATTAATTGTTGTTGGTTTTTACTAACAAAATCCTAGCCATTGAAAGAAACACAAATCAATGAGAGCCATTGGATTTGTGTTGCCCATGGATTGAAATCCATGGATCTCAAAATATTATAAATAGAAGGGAACCCCTTTGCTCTTCTTTACACACAAGAGAACATCTCTCTCTCTCTCTCTCTCTCTCTTTCTCTTTACACGTCAGCCCTCTCTCATCCTCTCTCATGGCCGTCCACCATGGATGCCCTGGAGAGAGTCTCCATCGCCGCAGCATCGTCGTTATGCTGCCTGATCATTTGCTCGTGGATCTCCGTCTCCTTTGGTGCACCTCGCTCGTGAAGAAGACGTCAGATCTCGTGTGTCGAGATCAGGAGATCCGCCGCTTGGATCATTAACATGGATTGAAAGAAGCACGCGATTCATCCCCGCGTTCGCAAGCGTCTCCTCCGTCGGATCGGACATGAGACATGAGGTCTCTTCATTTAGAGACTCGATCGCAACCACGCTTCAAGAGGTAATCCTAATACTTGTTTGTGGTTTAGACGAACCGATCCAAGAAGTGTTCTTGGATCATGTGGTTTCGTGGCATGAAAAATTTTTAATTTCCGCTACATAGAACAACTAGTACGACTAGTCGTTCTTCATCATATTCGATACGATGGTCACGCTTCCATGATGTGCTTGAGGATTATCCCATATCCTTCAAGTGGTATCAGAGCCTTAGGTTGAAGGTTTTGGATACGATTCACAAACCTAGGACGACTTGGGTTCGTTAAAGCTGCGAAAGTTTTTTTGTAGCATTTGATTTTCGCACATCTGTTTAGTGAATATTTTCAGCCCTGTTTAATTGTTTAAACACGAAAATAAAATTTGGATTTTCTTCCTCATTAAATAAGGAAATCATAGGATCTGAGTTTACGTAATTTGGATTCCGCTTGCTCGAGATATGGTTGTTTTAATGAACATGTATTCACTGTTGCGGGAACTGCGAATCTTAACATGATTAATGAGTTAATTACTGTTTTGAACCGCTATAAATACGTGAAATATCACTTAGGTTCTGTCATAGATCAAATTAGCAATATTTGAAAATTGATTTTTTTCTAATTTGGATTTAAATTGATTGAGATATGTTAATTTTAGTAAGTAGGGGTCACTGCTGAAATTACATTCCTAATCAAGAACCATGTGATTGTCAATTAGTGAAATTAATTGTTAGTTTCATAAATAATATGGAAAATATTTGAGAAATATTGAATGATGATGATTTCCTTACTTGACTTGGCCTCAACCAATAAATTGATTAGATTTAATCTAGATCATAATTGGAAACACAATCATCAAACTCCTTGCTTGAATATGATTGGAAATTTGTCTAGAAAATTTCCTTATAATAAAAAATATTTTGATTATTACTATATGGTATAATTTCGGTTAAAGAACCGATGATCATCTCAAGTACAAAGTGATTGACTCGGCATTATTTTTTCCCGAGGTGGATATGGTGTCTAGTCGGGGATCGCTGGGGTAGCGGGTCGCACCGGTTGCGGTCCGTCCCACTCCCACCGGTACTGGCCATGACAACGGGTAGGGAACGAATGATGCCTGAGAGATCATGATGTATTTTTTTAATTATTAAAATTCAAATTAATACGTACTTTGAGATAATACCATATATGTATTCAAGTAAAAACAATCAAGTTTGTTGATTGAATTGGATTGAAAATTAATTCAATGCGATTAAGTTAATTATATCTAATTAAAAACACTCTATTATGAATAGATGTGTATTTCTCTTGGAAGAATTAATTATATGAATATTATTCATAATAACTAATTAAAATTTGAATAAGAGATGGAGGATCACATAAGTGACATCCATGGTCTCCCGTCAAGGCGAAGGGTTTCCGTCGCCAGGGATTGCATATAGGAGACGCCTGTACAAAGTGACAGCTCCTATATGCAAGCGCATCTGGATCGGGCTCTTTTCTTCTCGAAAGAGTAAGGCCGTATTCGTAGTGATCCCAATATCGGATCCTCATATTATTGGGGTGATATTGGATTGCGCATAGCGAGTACTATTCCTGTTGACTGTTGGTTCAATTATGATGAGTCAACATCACCTTAGGGGTAGTGAGCCTCAGTGTTAAAGACCGAATTGGGAGATGCAAGTTGGACTTGTAAGGCAGAATATGTTCCCGCTTCTTTTTATTGGAATTGCAGATTCTCATATTATTGGGATGTAACAAAGATAAGGAAGGAGATCCCAGATCTTGCTTGAGATATAATGGTAAGTATATCTCTTACATTGAAAGTGATTAAGGGAATGAACTTTCAGTGTTGACAAGGCAAGCCAACTTTGATATAAAAATTCCTAAATCAAAGTAAAATGTGTGTATATATATTTATATATATATTTATGCAAATTTCTCATTTCAGATAAATTTTTTCATTAAACTCACTCAATACTATACTCAATAATAACCAGTAAAATATCATGGATTGGATATATGATTAAGATATTGTACTTGCAGTTGGACACATATTGTATGTGGTTACAATGTGCAAGTTTCCTCATTATAATAAGGAGTGACAATTAAATAGACAATAGGACTACAACCCTAGGGATTGTATGTCTCTAATCTTGATCCCTCATTGAATGTACTTCGGAAGTGACATGTCAATGATGATCGTAATTGTTAAATAATCCTTATAAAATCTAAGAGGATGTTCTAGCATACATATGTGCTCTTGACATTTAATCATGAATGACATGGTTCTCTGAATCATGCAGAATGGTGGCTCTGTAAGAGAAGATGTATTCAAATCGTTTGAGTACCTGCCTGAACCTAAGTCTTTAAGAGTTAAGATGTATGTATATATGATGAGTGTCATCATTCTACTATCTATACTCTGGTCATTCATGAAGCTTCAGAATATTCATATTGTATGAATTGAATGAAGCATGTATAAATGTTGAAATGCTCTTATATTGAAATCTTTTGAATTCAGCATAAGAGATCCTTCATATCAAGCAATGGTTGTTTATAGATAAAGGGAGTGCAGTGGAAGCATGGGTTGGACCCAAGTAAGAAGGAAAGTCAAGGAGTTGACTGTACTTATGTAACTTCCATATGACATCCAAAGAGTTGGATGAATGCCAATACTGCAATAAGTTGATGTGTTGATAGTATGACTTTCAAATCTATCTAGAATCCTTAGAGAAGGAATCAGATAGTGCGTAAGAATAATCTGCATATAATCATTGAAATTGGCTTACTTATTTGACAAGATAAAGTCTAATAATTGTATCTCAATCTTCTAATGACACTTGCTAATTGCAGATGTATTAGAAGATTAGAAACTTGATCATATAGGTTTAATAGTCATCCACATGGATATTGATGAAATTGTTGCAACAATCTCTATTGGATTGATAGACTTCATAATTTCAGTGGGAGATCCCTTAGTCTTAGAGAATGTCTCAATGACCTAGATATTAGAATACACACATTATTTATTTCTAAATGTTGGAAATAAACGTGATTTCTGTAATACACCTATCATAAGGAGTTATGATGGAGATATTTCAGATAGTAATCTAAAATCTTGTGGACTCTACTAAACTAGAAAAATTAATGAATTGTTCATTAACATTTCTAATACTGAAATTAAACCTTAAAAGATCAATAGGAGAATGAAGATCATTTGATGATGATCTGGCATCAAGCCTTGGATATTTGTCTGTTAATGTGATCAATAGACTAATAAGAGATGATACTTTAGATTGTCTAAAGGTTCAAATCTTACATACTTGTGAATATTGTATTCAAAAGTAAAAATGTCCAATACACCCTTTCTTAGAATGGTGTAAGATGTCAAGGTATTCAAGATCTCATGCATATTGATGTATGTGAATCATCTATGTCAGAATAAATATTATGGATGTTTGATATCCATTGATGATTATTTGTGATATGAGATTTCTTCTCTTCACTTATAAAACTTTGAAATGTTCAAAGATTTCACAATTTTGGTTTAGAAACAAAGTTTGAAGGAAGATTAAATGAATTTTTGATCTAATCTAGGTAGTCAGTACCTATTAGATAAATTCATGGAATACCTTGTAGAGATATGAATGTCATTTCTATCTCAATCCTCCTAATGTACCTAAACTCAAGAGAGTTGTGGGGAGATACAATTGGATCATGTATGGCATGATTTGATCAATGATGAATTTTAGCATAATTACCTATTAGTTTCCAGATATATGTGTAGTAGAGACTACAATATATCCCTAATAAGATTCCATGCAAGTAAGCTGGAACTTAGCACCTGAGAGTGCTACTTCATTAGGAAAATAAAGGATGGTATTGGATACCTACTTTATGATCTTGAGATTCTTAAAAGATTTCATATCTGAGAATGTGATTCTTAGATGATGAGACTCTTGAGAATCAAGATGAGAATGAAGTAAAGGAACTCATTTAATCTTGAGATGATAATGAGACTCCTAAAAATTGGAAACTAAAAGGACAATTAAAGATGAACACTAATACCTCTTCATATAAGTTTGAAGATGGATTCCATGTGTCAGTTGAATCTGACAATGATCTGACTTCATGTGATGAAGCTCCTGAGGATCATGACATGGAAAGATGGATGTTAGCAATAAAAGTCTAATGTAGACTTCATATACAAGTGCTGTATGTGGACCCTCGAGGATCCACCTATAAGGGTCAGATCCATTAAGGTGTAAATGGATCTTCAAGAGAAAGAGGAAACCTGATGAGAAGGTAGAAACCTTTCAAAGCTCGGTTTGTGGCCACGAGCTGCACACCGAAGAGAAGATATCGCTTGCAATTTATTCTCCAGTGTTCTTGCTTTAACCCATCAGAATATTGCTACCCATAGCTACACAACTTGACTATGACATCTTCATAATGTGAGTCAAGATTGCATTCCTCTATGAGTACCTCTCTGAGGATATTCACATGAAGTAGCCCCATGGCTTCATGATTGAGGAAAGAAAGGTGTGCAAGCTAAAGAACTCCATCTATGGACTCAAATAAGCTTCTTGTAGTTGGAACATTGGATTTGATTAAATCATAAATTTTATGCTTTCAAATAGAATCTTAATGAACCGTGTGAAGCTTAGTGGGAGTGCCATTGTGTTCATCGTGCTAAATGTAGATAATACCCTAATCATTTGGAATGATATAAGGATAATAATAAGTGTTTTATAGACTGGCTATTTCATACATTGAGATATGATCTCAAATCTTAGTTCTGAAGATGTTCAGAAGCAAAGAGAAGAGGGTATTGGGACCGTCACATTAATGGTACGCCTTGGACATTTCCTTTTTTTCTGAGAATTTCCAAGAAAGACTTCTTTCCCTCAAGATATGGTACTGACCTATCTAAAGGGATAGCACCTCAAAGAGTTGAGGATGTGAATGCAAAAACTGCTTGCCCTTGTGCATCAGTTCCGCGAAGCTAGTGTATGCTAGATGTGTACAAAAGCTAGATGTCTGCCATGCAGTGGGAGTAGTAAACTATTACTAATCCTATTATGGTGATAAAACACTTGATTGCAGTAATAACAATGTCTTCATAGAGGACAAGACTTTTGATATAGTGATCTCAAAGTCTTATCTTCAAGAAATTAAGACTTTATAGATAGTGATCTAAAAGGTCTTACGAATACCTTAGGAGATAGAGATATCCAGGAATAAGGGTATTTTAATAAGGATAATAGAAATTACATACTGGTTAATAATTATTGAACTGTAGTGTCAAGGACACTATGAATGATATGATTGAGTATTGGTTGCATAAGATGCAGCACTCGCATTGGATGCGAACACTATTACAAGGATATATGCAAGTGCCGTAAAAGGACTTGGCATAGTTTCTTGAGAACATAGTGACTGATCAGCTTACCTAGTTATTTTTCTAAATAGCCTATGATTGTCACATGAGTGTAGGTTTAAATAATTAGCCCATTAATGGCTCCTTGGGCTAGTGGGATTGTTGGACATGCGAGCCCACAGCGAACCATTATGCAATAAATGTTATTGCAAATATCATTCCCTGATCTGAAATGAAGAATAACTAATTTGCATAATAGGCCCCTTAGTACAATTAGGGTTATGTACCATGGACATCTTAATGATCATACAGCTGTTGATTCAATTATTGAATCATAGAGACTGGTGCTATGATGAATATCTAAAGAGTTAGATTGAGGACTCATCAGGCACCATCAAATGATTATTAAGAGATGATCTCCAGCCTGAATAGGAGATGGCAATCCTTTCTCATTTAGGCTGATATCTGACTGACCTCTTGATGCAGGTCCTCTGCATGGGAATAGAGATTCGGAGGTGTCAGATTAGTTAGGTCAAAGAGTTGACTTAATGAGATCGAGATAACCAAAGTCCTATGTCGTATGCTGTCATGATATAGGCATGCATCCTCTGACCGGTGACAGATGTGTTACTATATGACTGAGTATGTACATTTGGCAGACCAATAGTTTGATGATCTAATCAAGGTCTATACACCGGCACGCTGGTGTGCATATAAGGGCATATGAGTAATACGATCTCTCAAAGGGATCATACAGGTTCATTACTGAACCGGAAGACATGAGCTCACTCATGAGATATTGAAAAGAATCAAATTCCGTGCACGGTCATCTCGATTTGGAAGCTTGACTGAATTTGTAGGTTTGATATATACTTTTGGAAAGTATATGATCAACACCTTTGTATGATATATACTTTTGGAAAGTATATGATCGATACCAACTCCCAATAGTCAAATAAGAAACTTAATAATAAATCCCTGAAGTAGACAGTGTAAAATTGATCTTATACTTTGGGATTATTCTGGGTCTTCTAGTATGCATGATGTACATGTATTGGGAATACCTAAGGGTGATGTGATCATAAACGATTGTATAACCATGACACTTCCATTCCTAGGGAATGATGAAACATGTCTAGATTTTAGTGACTCCTCTCAGTAGAGAAGTAATCTGATCTTGGTCCAAATATTGGACATTGATCTGAATGTGATTCAGATGCATTGAGAAGATTAGATTTGCGGTCTTGATTTAATCAAGTATCTATGGGAGGCCCGAGATCTGGATTTGAGATGTGATCTCAATATCCAAGTCACTATACGTGGAACAATACAATCACCCTGTCCTTATCTCCAAGTATTCGCGGAGAAAGCGCGTTATCCTTGAAAGAGTTCAGGATAATTTCATTATTGATAAATGTGTTTGAGCATTGAGAAAATGGATAATTAAATGTGATTTAATTATCATGAATAATATGAATTTGATTCATATTATAGAGAGAGTTATCTTAGACAATAAAATGAGATTTGATTATCAAAGATGTGAATAATGTGAATGTGATTCACATTATTTGGGCACATGAGAATAGAGATCCAAGATGATTAAATATGATTTAAATATCATGGATATAAATAATGTGGATATCATTATCCATATTCATTATATATATATTTTAAATGTGATTTATAATATATAAGAGAGAGCAATTTGTAATTTACATTTGTTAATTAAATGTTGATGTGAATTGGATTCACATTAGACAATTAATTGAAAATGTAATTCACTTTTTATTTTGGGTTGTGAATGTGATTCATAATTTTCCAATGGCAAGATTGCAATATTCACAAAATAATTATGAATTATTTTTATTGAATAATTTACAACAAGTGTTGCTGTAAATCTTGGAGATTGCCATGGAATAATGTAATCTCATGAGATATCATGAGATTACATGAGATTGCCACCAAATCCCATATTATGGAAGGAGGCAATCTTCATTCCATAATCTCCATGCTTGATTGATTTAATTTGAGATTAAATCATATTGATTTATCAATATACATTTAATCTATATTAAATTAATTTTTGTTGGTTTTTACCAACAAGATCCTAGCCATTGAAAGAAACACAAATCAATGAGAGCCATTGGATTTGTGTTGCCCATGGATTGAAATACATGGATCCCAAAATATAATAAATAGAAGGGAACCCCTTTACTCTTCTTTACACACAAGAGAACATAAGTCTCTCTCTCTCTCTCTCTCTCTCTTTCTCTCTACACATCAGCCCTCTCTCATCCTCTCTCATGACGGTCCACCATGGATGCCTTAGAGAGAGTCTCCATCGCCGCAGCGCCGTCATTATGCTGCCCGATCGTTTGCTCGTGGATCTCCATCTTCTTCGGTGCGCCTCGCTCGTGAAGAAGACATCGTATCTCGAATGTCGAGATCAGGAGATCCGCCGCTTGGATCATCAATATGGATTGCAAGAAGCACGCGATTCATCCCCACGCTCGCAAGCGTCTCCTCCGTCGGATCGGACTTGAGACAGGAAGTCTCTTCGTTTAGAGACTCGATCGCAACCACGCTTCAAGAGGTATTCCTAATACATGTTTGTGGTTTAGACGAAACGATCCGAGAAGTGCTCTTGGATCATGTGGTTTCATCACATGAAAACTTTTTAATTTCTGCTGTATAGAACAACTAGTATGACTAGTCGTTCTTCGTCGTACGATACGACGCTCACGCTTCCGTGATGCGCTTGGGGATTATCCCATATCCTTCAGATGTATCCTAGAAAAACAAGTGTAGACGACTTATAATTCTTGACGGACATACTAATTAACATAAAAAATACATCTATGTGTTAATGAGGCACTCAAGAGATCCTTGTTCCTATAAGAGGAGAAAAGAAATGACACAAACTTATATCCTCCATACTTGACGATTCCATCTGACATTTTTCAGTCTGACAACTAAAGAGACGGTGGAATGAAGTTAGACTCTATTTATTCCCTAGAATTGAGGGTTGGGTTCTAAGGAAAATCTTTTAGGTAGGAACCTTGGGCGAAACTTTAACTCTACACTTGTATATGTAGTCCATACTAACTGTCATACTCCTTATATATATGTATCTACAGAGAGTTAAATAATTAGGGAAATTCAGTTCCTTTTGATTAAGACTTGATTAAATTTAGATTGTAAGAGTCACATAAAACTCGTTTCTGGAATGTCAAGTCTTATATCTCACATGCATAGTTCTAACTTATTCATTCTTTATTTGCTCAAGGATGAGAAACGTTTAAGTATAGGGGGAGGCATCTAAAGAGGAGGCTCATTTAATGCCAGCTTCAAAGACCTCTGTGACATCTCCACCGAACAATCACCACAACCCCAGATGTTGGTGAAGCCTTCAACGCCAAAATACCTAAAATAGCAGAAACAAGCTGATCCAACATATCTACTATAATTACAGAACTCTTAGTCAATAATGTCGAAGCATTAAAAACCACCCCGCTCCTGTTCAAAAGTTATCCTTATTATTTCTGCACAAATAAACGAAATATTTGCTATCAGCTTGGTGGAATTGAGTGAAAGCCTATCAAAACTTAAGTTTCATTTATCCATATATACCACCAAAGTGAAGATTTAATTGCAAAAAGTTTCCAGTTGATGCTAGTAATTTCCAATTTGAATGGATGAGTACCAAAGTCCATGAGTTCATCAAATGCAAATTCAAGGCCACACTTGCAGAATATTTTCCTCATTATCAAGCAATCATTAAAGAGGTGCATGTAATTTTTGAGGTGGTTTTGACAGAGATGACGTTTATTAACTGACGTGATATTCAAATTCTCTAATTCTGTATGAGTAGTTAGCTTCTTTTGAACCAGCAACCAAATAAAGTAGGAGACCCTTTGATCGAAAGATTTCTCCCAGAAATCGTCTAGGATGTTTGATCATATACCTCCATCCACAAGAGTTGCATAATGTCATTTGGTAATAGAATCATGTAGTTAATTACCCAATAGCCTTGTAAACATCACAATGAGATTTCTTCATTCTTACCATCTGCCCCCACAATCCCAATGGGAGCCGGTTTTCAAGATTTTTGAGCCAATTGAAGCGGGTTTCCCATGCTTTTAATCCCTCAAGAACAAAGATAGTACAATTATTTATGAATGGAAAAATATTTGGGAAAGCTAACTGATGAATGCTAAAATCGAGGCCAGATCCTATCATTCGATCTTGGAAGGTCTACGGTGCGCGACAAATTGAGTTCGACAATCGTTGTGTCGACCGCTCTCTCAGGTCCCAAATATCCTCAATCCCAATGTTGCATCAACAGTTAACCCACAATTGGGCTCAAACAATAAAAAACAGTTAGCTAAAATCTATTATACCCTACAAAATGATATGTGTAATATGCAAGTGTAGGGGTTGAAGCACAATGGAGCAATGTGAATAGACCACAAAAATTGACAAAAAATCAATAAATGTTTTTATATGGATTTTTTAATTTTTTGTGGATTTTAATATTTAATATTTTTTGTTTTTTAATTTACATATTTTTGTTTTATTTTTGTTTATATTTTTATATTCTTATGATTTCTGATTTATTAATTTTTACTTTTTTAATATATAAATGACATGTATATCTATAAGAATATATAGATAATATGTATACTATAAGAGATATATAGTATATAAATACATATAAAATATATAAAATCAGAAAAATGCCTAAAGAATAGTCCTTTTTATTTTGTAAGTTTTTTAAAAATATTTAGGATATTTTTGACAATAATAATAATAATATAAGTACATATAGCTATATATATATATAATATTGACCAATATATATAGATAAGGCTATAAATACTCAAAATGAGGGACATAAAGGATTTTTATCTTTTTAATATTTTTTCTATTTTTGGAAATTTTCTTTTAATTTTTGCTAATTTTTTGTATTTTTAATTGAGTTTAAATAGAAAAATAGTGAACAATAATACAAACCTGGATTATTTTGGAGTTTAATAATAAATAAAATTCTCAAAATTTTCCAATGCTATTTCTAATATATAATATGTAATATATAATATATATATAATAAATAAGATACAGAAACAGAAAATGAAGTTTTTGGATTTTTCAGGAAGTGTAATAATTTTTATATGATTTTTGTTTTTTTTTTAATTTTTAATGTTTTTCTTTTGAAATTTTTACTGATTTTGGTTTGTAGTTTAAAAATAAATAATAAAGATACTGTATTTTTTTTAGAATTTTTCAAAACATTTTTCTACTTTTTGTATTTTTAAATGCAAATAGGGAATAAATGCACTGTTTTGATTTTTTAAAGATAGTAAAATATTTTTATTTGTCTTACGAAAAATATATGTAATTTAGTAAGAATTTAGGCACTTGAAATAATTTACCTACATTTTTTAGATGCAAAAAGCAATTTTTAATAAAATAAATAAAAGAAATACAAATAAATATACTAGAGGGACCTAAGTGTATTTTAAATAAAGGTAAAATACATTCCAAAACATAAAATAGAAGTCTAGGGCACACGCAAAGTGTATTTCTGTAATTTTCATGAAGTGCAAGGTCCTTAATGTAAATTATGCAAGAAGTATTATTCTAGAAATTGAATTTAAAGGACTAAAATGAAATACAAAAAGTCCAAGGTCGCCCTGCAAAATGCTCGCCCTTCATGTGAACAGGCACGTGAGGTGATGCGACAAGGGACCTAAGTGCAATTAACAAGAACTTGGGGGGTGCAAAGTATAAATTATACAAAACTTTTATAACTACAGAGGAAAGCTTTTATACTAAAATTAAAATGCAAAATGGCAGGGGTGGCAATGCAAAACACTCCTCGCAGGCTATCAGACGACGGATAATCATCACTTAACCACGTGGCAGCTCCTCCATTCTTGATGACAGTTTACGTATGAACAGGTGGATTAGATCCCAGAAGGGGATTAGATTGCTGCGACCCAACCCGATCCAATAACGGGCGTGAAATCTAGAGTGCTCCTTCGATCGGATGGTTCATGCTCTTCACGAAGAACATGGATGAATGCGATGCTCGAGCTCCTTCAATCAGCCACAACATGCAACTCCGACCACCTGGGAGCTTCCCATGTTTTACAAAATGGAGCTTGAGGTCTTCCTCTCCGACAAGGTTGCTCAAATGGATCTGATACTCATCGGTGGAGTCTTGGAGTGTCGAGGAAGGCAGAGTAGCTGGGTACCCTCCAGCTGGTCAAAATTCGACCAAGATGGGGTGTTTAGAGTCCAGGTCTTACATAGTTAGGTGCATGCAAGAAAAAGGGCATCTGACGAGTCCAAAAATTCACCTATTTATTGTCTTGAATTATTGTTTAATTTATCGTTGTAATTATGTCGGGAATTCGGAATCGGTCAAGAAATAACCACAAGAATTTATCTATTTTTAATTGGCATGGTTTATGTTTATTTTACTTGGGCAAGTCCCAAGGTGGAACTCAAGGAGGCAAATGAACAACCTAGAATTTTATCTATCAAAGTTCATGCATGATTTTTGAGACAACATTTTTTTTGTATTTTTAATGCAATTTGGGATGCAAAAATGCAAATTAGGCCAATTTTAGGGACTAAAATGTAAAGATCAATCAAACGATGTTCGAAAAATATGAAACTTGGCCGAGATGTTAATTCTGATGGAATGAATGCATTATAATTTTTTTTGGAATTTTTGGATGCAAGATTAATATTTTATGAATTCATGAATGCAAACATAATGAATTTTAATAATGAATTATACTAGATATTAAACCTAATTATTTCCAAGAGATAAAATTATCCAAGATCTATCACTAGGTTATGGATCTCAGAAAAATCCTAAACCTCAAAAATACGAGATTTAATACCTATTAAAAATTAAATATTGAAATATGCAAAATGATTTTTATAAGGCAAATCATGCATGTAAATGCAATTATTTTTGGGCATGATGTTAAACATTAATTCTCTTATCCATGAATTTTGATAATTTTCAATGCTATGGTTAATTACTTATAAATTTCGAAGCATAAGATGGAAAAATATGCAATTTTCCATGAGAATATTAATTAATAATTAACCATAGACCAAAAAAAGGTCACAAGCATGCCATGATGTATAGAATTAATTGTAGAACAAAATGTCTATTTTTAATAAATAAAATGATGCGATGTAGAGGTTCAAAATAAAAGGAAACACAGGGGTCTCAATGCAAAGTTACAATAATTAAATAAAGAATAAAATGTAATAGAAGGGCCCGAGGGTAATCACCTAAACCACTGGGGTATTCTGCAAAATTACGAGAGGGTCACACGCGTAGCACGTGACCTATGGTGTCTGGATGAATCTGCAATTGGGCGAAGCATCAAGGGCCTTGCTGCAAAAAGACCCCAACACACGTGTATGTCACGTGAGCCGGGGGTCTAGGGACTCGTGCTCGACGTTGGCATGGCAGATGCAACGAAGGATTAGGCGGAGGAGCGGGGCTGCCTTTGACGACGGTGATGTGGTGCAGCTCCTGGCTGGTGGTGTCGAAGGTGGGGCTCTTTGAGAGGTGGCGGCCGATGAAGTCAAAGAAAGGCGAGGGCAGATATGGTCGTTGCTCCTGGCGTCATTGAAGTGCGGCTGTCAATGGAGCAAGGGGCGGAGATGTGAAGAACAATACAGGTTGACGACGCACTGATGGCTGGGGCTGGAGTGGCGTAGCTCCTGTGGACGTCGTTGGAGATGGAGTCGAAGGCGTTGATTGGGGCATTCGATGTGGAGAAGGCAAGTCATAGGCGGAGTGGAAGGGTCGTCGGTGGCTCAACGGGAGGACTGGAGGCCGACGAAGGGGCGCATAAGCGTTTGTCGATCAGGCGGTGAAGCGGAGTTGCTGGAGTCGAGGCAGAGGAACAGAGCTCCAATGGTGGTGAGATGTTGGGGGTACTTAAGCGGAGCGGTGTCGGGCTCAACCGCATATGCTGGAGCAGAGCAAGCTTCGAGGAAAATCTTGCGATGAGGGTGATCCTCGGACCTCACCGTGCATCAGAGGTTGACGCTATCACCGTCAGTGCCCCCCTCAGCTATGGAAATCGGCGGATGCCATGGAGATGTGGAAAAGATGGAGTTTTATAGCGATGGAGAGGGTGGATGGGGATGGAAGGTGAGGGATCTGATTGGCGGCGGGGAGTGATTGATTTCGTCGGAGGTTAGAATCAAGAAGGGATCCGAAGATCAGGGATTGGGTTTGATTGGGGATTTGTTTGGAATCAGGAGGCGGCGGTGGGCATGGATCCGGATTTGGGAAAGGCAGCGACAATGATCTACTGGAATGGCGAGAAGGGCGGGGGAGGTGATCCGATCCACCCAGAAGGGGAAATGGGGAGGACTGCGGAGGAAGGAGAAGGTGCAGTGGCCGTCCGATCGGCCGAGATCGGACGGTCGAGATGCTGCCACGTGGTGGTCTTTATTATTTTTTTATATTTAAGTAATTATTTAATTTATTTTTAAATAAAAATAAAAGAAAGTAAATGCCAAAAATGGGTGACACATGGCGGCTCCAGGAGTTCCACATGTTAGCCCCACAAAAATCGAAAAGTAAATACAATAATAAATACGTAGAAAAGTAAATGGCCTCGGATCGAATCTTCACGAAAGTTGTTTGTCTCGATGAGATCTACAACTTTAATGAAGACACCAAAATCAAAATCGATCATTTGCACAAAGTGATATTTTTAGGGTACTCTTTGTACATAGAATACATGGATTTTTAGGTTTTATAATTTTTTTTATCATTTTTAAACTAGATAAAAATCCGAAAAAATACAATAAAATAAAAGATAAATATTTACACGTTAATCTATTTTTTTAGATTTTTATTAATTATGAAAAAGAAGGAATAAAATAAAATACGAAAAAGACAATTTTTGTACAGACAATTAGTGAAGACTTGGACTCAGTTAGTTTCTTTAATTTCAAGCTCATTTTGGATTTAGATTTTCATGCATTTTAATAAAACTTTTATCAAAGAAGACAAATGAAAAAGAAATAAAATAAAATGGGTCAGTTATGTACATAAAATAATGGGTAAAAAACCGCTAAAATACAAAATGTACAAAAGAGGCCCAAACCCAACTTTCACATATGAGCTCCGATTCACTTGAACTTGGTATTGTTTTGAAGGTATTTGAATGTACATTAGTTCAAAAGTGAGTAGGGTCAAAATGGACATTGGATGATGAATATATTACGGTTTTTGTCCAGAAATCCTAGAACTAAGGTTTGGGTTTTTGGTCCGCTTATTTCAGTTAGTGATTTTTTGTATTTTTCATTTATTCTTGTTAGTAATTTGTACACAGTGGAGGTCGTTTCGGGTCATCTGGAGTTAGCATGAATTAATTAAAAATCATGGAAGTTAGGCTATTTTACAGGTCAATTACGCTGAGATTTTTTTGACTTCTTATTTTGTGCAATTATGACTGATAAAATGCAATTATTATCAATACATGCATGAATGCTAATTGTGTAGAATAAAAGAAGAAATTGCAATGAATTTTGTGGACTTGAGCTTAATTCATCATTTTTAGAGTGATGAATATGAGATTCATCACCTGCTAGGCTTGGTTTGAGGCTAAAATGGGCGAAGATGAAATCTGGCAGAGGCCTTTCGACAAACGACAGAGGAGGAAGTTCAGATTCAATGATCAAGCATCGATCGGAGGGAGTGGAGGTGCCTGGGGTGTAGGGAAAGTGAAGAGCAAGATGGTGGAGGTGAAAGGTGTGTCGGAGGATGAGTGAAACACGCTGAAACAACGCCTAGAGCGGGAGCTCTGACAAACTTCGCCCGAGCAATTTAACAATATAAAAAGCGTAAATCTAATGAAACAAAATGCTAGACTACACTAATATTAATACTAGGAATGGAAATGAACAAAGAACTATGGCTCTACTGTAGAGGAGGGGGAGCCAAGGAAGAGCTCTGGCGAGCTTGGCTGGTGAGCTCGGATCACCTATCCCACACCTCTTCCTTCGTGACAAAAGCTCGAGCACAGCTGCTGCTATCACCAGTAACCTTGGAAGACAAGAAAATTGGGGATTTCAAGGGCCAAATGGGATTAAATTCTAAAGTAAGTTGATGGGGGGTATATGTATAGGAGGGTCATGGATTGGGCATCGTTTCATTGATCTCAGATCGAGGAGAGAGAGTCGCGTTAAAGACCAATGACCGAGGATGAAAAATAAAAGAGGAATCAAGACCTAAGTATGTAAGGAGTGATGGGGAAAAACAAGAAAAAGGGGAAATTTGTGAGGTCTGACAAATTTAGGCTCGGGGTCAAGGGAGTTGACTGAGGGTCAACGATAGATTGGCCCTGATTCGGCCATGTCCTCTTCTAGAGGACAAAACAACAAATAAAAGATTATAAATTGAAAATAAAATAATAAATGATTTAATTAAATAAAACTTTTAACATTAAATATATTTAATTTTATGTAGTGTTTTAATATATTTTTTATTTATTTTTCAAGTTAATTTATTATATTTTACTTTTTACAAGTAACAACATAGGTATATTTACCTATATAAATTATATTTTAGTCTTATTTGCTATTTTAGATTTTAGTATTATACATAATTTATATATTTATAAATTATTTAAATACATATAAGCATAATTTTAATATATTTTTTTGAAGTTATATATACACTTAAATAAATATGGATATTTATTATACATATATATATGTATAATTCATCTATATATGATAATATACTTATTTATTTTAATGTATTTTTAATTGTTTTATTTTATTTTAATTATGTAAATGTATTTCAAATATTATTTCTAAAATTATAAAAATATAAAAGAGTGAAAAATATAAAGAATAAGTATAAAGAATAATATATACATGTATATTGCACAATGAGGGCCCAAAACCTAACTTTTGCATATTAACTCCAAATTGAATGAAACCTACATTAAAGAGATATTTTAATTTTAAGAACAATAAAGGTGAGTTTGGTAAATTTTGAGTTCATATGGAGAATATACATGTCTGGAAAGTTTTCCTTGTGGCCTTTTATTCCGAGTGTCTAGGGTATACTGTGCATTATTTTTACTTGAAATAATTTTATATTTTCTTTGTATTTTTATATACAAGTTTCATGTTCAAAGTTTACTGATTTGAGACATAAATAATAAAGAATAAAATAGGTCCCAAAATCATTTATTGAGGTACTAAAATTATGATTTTCTTGTTATTTTTGGCACTTATCCCCCCATACTTTATTCCTTGTCAACCCAGTCATCATGATGCCTAGGTTTCGAGATTTAGGGTCATTCAATACCTTTGGTATTTCATTATTTTTCTTTTCTTTTCTTTATTCTTTTCTTTTGGCATTTAGTAGAGTATTTTCTGCAATATTTACAGTGTAAATCATGAATGTTAATTGATGCAAAATAATTCTATTTACATGCATTTAACTAGGTTTAAAGGCCAAAATGAAAGAATAAATGTGATAAAATGGAGACTCATCACCCCCTATACTTGCCTTTGTTAGTCCCTAGCAAACACTTATGCCTATAACCGTAGAAAAATAAAATAAAGAAAAGAAAAAGAAAGAACTTAGAAAGATTTTCGACTCTTAAACTTGTCTTTTTAAAATCAAATCTTGGAGCTCCGTTAAGGCCTTTGGATTATTGGTTTGTTTGGAACCACAATTAAGGTTAGGAAGTATTATACAACAACCCTTGTGTTCCATAGTCCTATCATCCGATTCTGTTCATAGTCAAGTCAAATCCATATTCTCAATGACATACTCTTGCTACCTTGAAATGACAGATCCATGTGTGTGAATTTTTTAACTCTTCTCTGCCAAACAACTGAACTATAAAAGAGTTTGCTCTCCCGGTAGCTAGTCCTTGTGGAGAGAGATATTCCCTTATAAGGTCAAGTGCAGCTGGTCATTACAACCGAAGACGAGAGAAGCTAGAAGAATGGGAAAAGAACTGGAAATGGATCAATGAAGATTTCATTCCCTTGTGAAGCACGGTCGTTGTGACCGTCACCAATAATCAGGCTTTTTTTGAAGATCATATTTTTGTGGAATTTTTGGTGTAGGCTTCTTCTTTGTATTTTTCTTCTACTTTGCATTGCTATGCATTCTTGTTTGTACCCTGAAAGATAGAGTCTTTCGGTCTGCCCATGTTTCAGGGTCTTGGAAAATGTTGCGTCAGCAAACCATTCCTCATCTGAAGCATTGTCTCAATACATTTCCAATCTTTAGATACCATGGCTATTAGAAGATGTAGTTTAGAGTATCAGTTTCGACAATCCCTAAGAATGGCTCATGAGCCACCCTTGGCGAAGCAACCTAGCGTCATCCTGACTTAGACTCCAAGGTTTTTCAACAATCCATCTGAGTTGAGCTAAGTGTTACATGTGAGGTTTCTAGTTAATTCACTATCTCAAGAGTCTTACAGATGATATGAAGGGTTCTAGTTAGACACAATGAATCAACTCATGAACATAGTCTCATGGAACATAAAGAATTAAGTCAAGGCGATCTGAAGTATCCCAATTCCATTCCTTAATGAGTTCCTTTAAATTTAAGTGTATTAAGGTTTATACCAAGCTCCAATCTTCAAACTTTAATTAAGATTTGTTTGATTGTCTTGATCAGAAAAATACAGATGCTATGTACAATAAAGAAGAAAATCTTTTGTGAAGCCATTTTCTGTTTTGAAATTTTTATAGATTTTTGGAAAAAAGTTTTACAAATTTTTATGCAGATTTTTGAAAAGATTTGCAAATATTTTTGGTTCTTGGATTCTGCAAATTTTTAGGCATTTTTGAATACAGGTTAGTGAAAGAAATATGTATAGCTGTTTACACGAGAATGCTTTTGTATTTACAAGAGTGATGGTGTATTTTACACATGGACTTTGCTAGTTGAATGCTAGTGATTACAAAATTTTACATACAGGTTTTATACACTTTTGTAAGGATTTTTATTTGAGACATCACTTACACAAGGTTCTCGAAATATTTTAAAATCCCTTTCGCAAATATTTTGAAAGCTTATTTTTGCAAATAATTTGACAAAATATTTTACAAACATTTACAAAATTTGAAAATCATTTTGCAAAAATTTTTCCAAATAGTATATATATATATATATAGTTTTTTCAAATTTTTGTGCAATCATTTTTCAAATCATTTGCGAATAGATTTTTAAAAAGTTTATGTACACAAATAAAAAAATTTACAAAGATTTAAAATTATTTTACAAAAAATTTCCAAATAGTTTTCAAAAGATTTTCAAGATATTTTTCAACCATTTTCAAATCATTTTTTAGAACTTTTTTAACCCGATTTATTGCTTATATTTGTAAAATTTTTTTGTGTATTATTTAATTGACCATATTATTGAAAATACAAAAGTACGGGTTTTGGCTAAAGTAATACATCGTATATATGATCCCCCTATACTTAGCTTGAGCTATGTCCTCACAGATCAGAGAGAAAAAAGAAGAAGACATAACTCATACTAAGTATAGAAAAGCCTATACTACAATGACGAAATAATGAACGAATGAGAAGTAAACCATCCCCCCTATACCTAGGATGCAATAATTCTAAGTATAGCATACTGAAGCAAGGAGGGTTAAGGGTGGGAATGTACGAAATCATCGGCTCGACCTATCTCCCGCCATACTTAAGGTAAAATATCCCTAAGTCTAGACAAAATATCAAGAGTTGATGAGATAGCTGAGGGATCACAGAATGAACAACTTGACGTGCTCACCCCCATACTCAGGACGTCCTAAATATAACAGTGATGAAAGGGATGAACACTTTTTTGGAAGAATTTAAAAAAAGAAAAAGAAAAGAAGAAAAGAAAAGAAGAAAAAGATTTTTTTGTGATTGCTCAAGTATCCGATCCTTTTGAGTAAATGAGCTCATCTTGAAATAAAACTTGAATGGAATAGACAACGGACATGAATCTATTGTGCTCTATATATGGCTTCAGCATATGTCCGTTGACTACAAAAGGCTATGCATCAGGTGACAATTCAGATACTAAGAGACTTCCGTTGACTCACAGTTTTTACGACAAATGCCCAATCCATTGCTCTTCAGTTTGCCTGGAAAGATTTTCAAGTTTGCATTGAACAGCCACACTTTCTGTCCAGGATCGAAAGTCTTCCTTCGGATATGTTTATCATGCCATTTCTTGACTTCCTCCTTATACATCAGGCTGTTGCCATATGCATAGTCTTAGAACTCTAGCAAATAGTTCAGATCAACTTTCCTATTCTTGTCTACTTTCTCGGAATCCAAGTTGCACATATTCAATGCCCGTAGTGATTTGGGAATTAACTCCACGAGTAGGTGACATGGCTTGCCATATACAAGGTGGTAGGGAGACATATCGAGAGGAGACTTGTACGTTGTTTGATTGTCTCAAAGAACTGAATCAGGCAACTGTGATCAATTCTTTCTGTCTGGACGTACAAGCTTCTGCAGGATAGTCTTGATCTCCCTGTTGGAGCATTCAGCCAAGCCATTGGATTGAGGATGGCCAGCAATGCAACACGATGTTCTATGTTGTATTCTTTGGTCAACTTCTTGACCTCTTTATTTATGAAGTGTATCCCCGATTAGATATGAGAATCTTGGGAATCCCGAACTGCGAGATGATGCTATCTTTTAAGAATCGACATATGGTGTGACTGTTTGTAGCTTGAGTGGGGATTGCCTCCACCCATCTGCTTACATAGTTGACGGTCAATAGGATGTATTAAAGCCCTGATTGTTAGGGATGAGCCCATAAAGTCAATGTCCCATGCATAGAAGATATCTGAGATATGAATGTATTTCAGGGGCATTGTGTCTATCATACTGATGTTCTCGTCCATCTTCTGACAGTCAATACGTTTCTTGATGTAATCAGCTGCATACTTGAATAGAGTTGGCCACCAAAGGCCACATTGGAGTACTTTTGCCGCAGTACTCTTTCCGAAATGGTGTCCACAAGATTCAATCTTGTAATAGCGGTCTAGGACCCTCCTCCAGATGCAATCTACTCCCTCTCTAAATAGACGTGGATCCTCCCACTGGTAGAAATAATGTCAGCTAAGAATTTGTCAACTTTGATCTTCGGCTAGTCCGACGGAGTCTTCTTGGAGACAAGAGAGTTGATGATGTCCACATACCATGGGAGTGAGGCGATAAATAGGATTGCCTCATCTGGAAAAGTCTCTGTGGGAGGAATGGAATTCTGCTTAGGAGTTTCAGCTTCGATTATTCTGAAAAGATGATTTGCCACAACATTTTTAACTCCAAGTTTGTCGTGTATTTTGAAGTCAAAATCCTGGAGTAGAAGGATCCATCTGATCAGACGAGGTTTGGCATCCTTATTGCTCTGTACGTACTTGATGGTAGAGTGGTCTATATAAACAATCAACTTGGATTCGAGAAGTTGTAATCTGAATTTCTCTAAGGCAAATACTATGGCTAGCAGCTCTTTCTCTGTCACTGTGTAGTTCTTCTGGACCTCATCTAAGGTTCTGCTAGCGTTATGAATTGCAAATGGCATCCCATCTTGTCCTTATCCAAGTAAAACACCAATTGCAGAATCAAATTCATCTGTCATGATCTCAAAGGTAGAGACCAATTGGGTGGCTGGAGGACATGAGCATGTGTGATTAATTCCTTCAATAGATTGAAGAACTAGAGGACCCAATCATCGACAACAAAATTGGCCACCTTACCAAGTAGCTCAGTCAACGGTTAGACAATCTTGATGAAGTCTTTAATGAATCTTCAATAAAATCCAACGTGCATTAGGAATGACCGAGCTTGCTTCAAATTTGTCGGTGGCTCAAATTTCAAAGTAACTTCCACCTTTGCTGGGTCAACCTCCCGTCTACTCTTGGAGATGACGTGACCCAGTACAATGCCTTTAGTCACCATGAAGTGACTCTTCTCCCACGAGAGCATATGGTTCACCTCACGACACCTCTTTAAGACTCAGTTTAACTAATTTAAACACTAATCAAAGTTGTCTCCATAGATCGAGAAGTCATCCATAAAAACTTCGAGGAAACTCCCAACCATATCAACAAACATGACCAACACACACCTTTGGAATGTAGCGTATGCATTGCACAATCAAAAGGCATTCTTCTAAAGGCATATGTCCCGAACGGACACGTGAAGGTATTCTTCCCCTGATCTTTTGGAGCAATGGCAACTTAATTATATCCATAGTAACCGTCCAAGAAGTAGAAGTATTCCTTCATAGTCAGTCTTTAAACTATCTGGTTGATGAAGGGTAGTGGAAAATGGTCCTTCTTGGTTGCAAGATTCATATGTGTGTAGTCCAGACAGATGCACCATGAGGTCGACACTTAGGCGGAATATCCTCTCCTTTATCATTTATTACAACAGTGATCCTTTTTTTCTTGGGCACTGCGTGTAGGGGACTCACCCATTTGCTGTCGGAGATGGGATAGGTAAATCCCACGTCACACCACTTATTAATTTCTTTCATAACCACCTCCCACAAGTTGGGGTTCAATCTATGCTAAAATTCATGGGAGGGCTTGCTGTCGACTTCTAAATAAATGTGATGTGAGGAGAGTAATGGATTTATCTCATGGAGATCCATAATGTTCCAACCTATTTCCTTGTGGTTTCTTTTGATAACCTCAAGCAGATGAGATTCTTGTTCTTCAATCAGAAGTGAATTTATAATGATCAGATGCATGTCTGGTTCTCGAGCAAGGAAGGCATATTTCATGTTTGAGGGAAGAGGCTTGAGCTCTATCAGGGTAGGAGTCAGCTTGGTGGTGACCTCAGCAACTGTGACAGGTGTCATCTCTTTTGATTGTTTGTTGTCCACCATTGTGCATTTAGTGTTAGAAATTAAAACATCACACAAATATGCAATGAATTCATCCTGCTCAGACGAGGGTGGTTGTTTAAACTTCTCAGGATATCCATAAGCAAAAATCTCATTATCAAAGACATCTGTGAATTCAACTGTTCTCTCTAGGCTTTCCTTAGAGTAGATGAAATCCCGTGTTCCAGTGTTATCTAAGAACATATATGTGTCTCTGATCTCCTCTAGAAAATCATAGTCTTTTTTCCCACATGATTTGAGATCTCTCACATTAGATGCCGCTTCTGTCGGTTTCGGTTCAAGGACCGTCTCTATCAGAACCTTATCACCACTAAAGTGAAATGTGATCTCTCTAGTACCATAGTCTGTCACTGCCTCAGCAGTTCGAAGGAACGACCGACCAAGAATGACATGAGTGTGGAGCAGATGTGCAGAGGTGTCCATGTCCAAGACAATGAAATCTACATAGAATTTCATCCATTGAACTGTGACAATTACACCCTCCAACATGCCCCTAGGCTGCTCGATGATCTATTTGCGAACTACAAAATCATCTTCATGGGCTTGAGCAACCCTACTCTAAATTCATTGAACAAGGAAGATGGAAACAAATTAATAAACGATCCACTATCGAGCAGTGTGCACTCAAACTCTTGGTTAGAACATGCATATCTGATTTTCTCTGTCTTATTCTCTTGTTCAGATGCTTTGTTGTACATGCCTCTTTAAGTCCTCTTTTCACAGTGGGCATGTATTCCATGACTTTTAGCAAAGGCATCTCAAGCATGATAATTTGAACATTTTTCACAATTTCGGAATCAAACAAAGTATTTTTCAATTTTTTCTATTTTTTTCTTTAATTGCTCGAGGAAAAGGAATATTTACATCAGAAGAAACTATATCCTATAAAGTTGTGTACACATCATGATTTACATGTAGATAGAAATAATGCGCAAAATCATCTACAACACATGGACCAAAAAATTCTGCAATCTCGGCTCCTTTGGCTGATGATGGTTCTGTTGTTGAGGCTGGCTTCTCTAACACTAGCATGAATTCACCTTGGTTGCTGCTTTCTTTTTGGTATTTTTGATTTTTTTCATTTTTTGCATTTTTGGTGGTGCATATTCTCAAAAAAATATTTGGCCCCTCGGTTGGAATAACTGAAGATTCGTCATGGATGCATTTCTCTTCCCCATTCACTGTCGCAGATGGTCGAGGTGTCCAACCGTTCCAGAGTGTAGCAGAATTGGATAAAAGCCATATCATTTTTACCTGAATCGAATTGAACACTACAGACTACCTGCTCCTGGAAATAGAAATTATTTGAATTAGCCTCGACCTAGGCCAGAATTGCAGTCTTGGTGGCCATGTGGTCGTCTATCTTTTGGCTCATCTCAGTCATGTTCTTGGTGAACTGGGCCATGAAACCAAATGTAGGGTTGACTGGAGCAGCCTCATTCGACCTGGTGTGGCCTCTGGTTCTGATGGTAGGAAGGCGATTGCTGCTGGTAATCCTGGTAATACTGAGGATGATGGGGGAAGAGAAGGATATTGCCGGTGGTATGGAGAGGAGTACTGGTGATGGTACTGAGTAGCCATCTACTGGTACTGTTGTTGGCGATATCTAGACTGCTGATTGTTTTGCCTCCAGGTGTATCCGTGTTGCAGAGGTTGCTGGTGATGACTCTGGTTGGGCTGGAATGTTCACGCTCCTTGTTGCATGTGATATAACCGGTTGACATTGTTCTGACCCTGTGGTTGTCCTTGAGGATGGGTCAACTACTGGTCATTGCTCCAAATGCCATTTACCTCCTGGATGAGTGGAGGAGGTGAGGAACATGGCTTGATGTACTGGTGCTGAAACTCAGGTGGCTGGTAAACAACCATCTGTGTCTATGACTATGGCTGGCAGCTGTCCAAGAATTCATGTAATATACGTGGTGTATCGAAGGTTGGCTAGGACTCGACTGAGGTGGTTATGGAACTGTCTACTCCTTCTTCTCAGCTGAAGTATTAGGAGCGACTGTCACTGCATTCATGAAATGATAGTGTTCATTAGCAGCTCCAACTACTTAGTGTTGGTGTCGAGCTTGTCTAGGACCTTCATTCTTTGCTCGATCCCAGTGAGCTTCTCGAGATCCTTTGATCTCTTCTATAATATCCACCTTGGATAGGTGACTTCTGATGATGCCGAGGTCAGAGTTATCACACCTATCCAATGCATGATTATCCACCATATTAACATTCTTGCAGAGGATCTGCAGCGGTGGTTGGATCTGGAAGGAACAAGAGTAGGAAAGTGCAACCTCTCCTTCAAACATCTCCTCGAATATCTGCTAGACTACATCCTCATACTTATTAAAGTGAGAGCCTCCGTGGGTGGCATCAACCATATGTTGACTGTTCTCTGTAAGGTCGCTGAAAAAGTGCTGGACCAAGATGGTCTTCGGTATATCATGGGGGGGGGCACTTCTCTATCAAATCACTAAACTGCTCCCCTGTATCGTGAATGGACTCTTGGGGTCCTTGTGAGATGCTGGCTATCTTGGACCGCATGAGATTGAGACGACCGAGAGGATAGTACTTCTGCAAGAATGCTGACTTCAGATCCTCCTATGTCATCACCACTTTCCCTAAGTGGTTGATCTAGTGAAGAGCTTTGCCCTGAATTCTGAAGGGGAAAGTGATAATCTTGATTACACCCAATGAGATGTTGGCATAATGAGTGGTAGTGTAGATGCATCCAAACTATTGTAGATGGATATAGGGCTCCTCATTGGAGTTCTCGTGGAAGCTGGTGAGGAGAGAAAGGAGATGCGTCTTCAGCTCGAAGTGTCAGTGGATCGGCGAACTCTGGATCTACTCAGTGATGCAACTGACTCCAGGGTTGTATGTCTTCTTTAGGGTTGGCTTGGGTCGGCCTATCATTCATTCTCCCTCTCCTTCACGAGATCCACTTACAAAGTGATTGTCCTCATCATTACCATGGAGACGATAATCTCCTCTTTGTTGTCCATCCCTCACTACTGACCTTCTCCTCAAATCATTCAACATCTCTTGGAAGGCAACTTGGGCAAGTGCTTGGTTGGTTAACTACTGCTGGATGGCCTGGATGGAGGCCAAAAGCTGTCTGTTCACCTTGTTTTAGTTCATGCCCTGCTCTATATTATGTTCTGTACTCGGTAGTTGCAGTCCCTTTCCTCTGCCAATTATATCCATTTCTGATTCTGAATGTGAAGACTCAGGTTCCAAATCATGGTCTATATATGCAATTGGGAAAATACCCCGATCACTCGGCATTAAAGCACCGAATGTAGAGAATAATTCAGAATTAGGGTCAATTCTGAATTTTATTAATGATCGAGAAGTGTAAGGAGTGAAGTCAATCTCCATCCAAAAAGGACAGAACTTGGGAAGAGAGTTTTCCTGATCTGTGAGAGGTACTGGAAGAAGTGTGGAGCCCTGAGAGTGGTTCGTGTAGTCCGAATCAGGTACCTAGGAATAACCCTAGATTATTGGAGATGTCGTTCTCATGGACTCGATGTAGGTATCGACGAAGTCCCGACCAAACCATCCCGGAGCCGACATCTTGAAGGAAAAAGGAGATAGATGATGATGAATGATACATTAATGAACAAGAAATAAAAGGAGTGTAAAATATTAGAAGTCTCACAACGAGCAAGGCTCAAAGAGAAGTGTGAAAATGAGAAATGACAAAATGGCGTAAGTGTGCGGGACTTGATCTTTTATCCTAGTATAAATAAAAAAACACCAAACATAATGGGTTCACCTTCTCAACACTTGTGAAGCCCTAAAAGTTCGGTTATTTTTATCATTTCAATTTTAGAGTTTTGATTCATGCAAAAATTGTAACACATACTTAAGTGGTTTGCCCAAGAGGAGAGCGTGTATAGCTAGGAACACATCCCCGTACTTGTTCCACCTCCTTTGTATCATGTGATATGCACTTTTTGAGGTCCTCAATATCGGTCCTTGGCGGATAAATAGAGAGAGGAGGACGATAGGCGAAACCACTACTTCCCTAAAAATGAGGTACTCATACGTAAGACGATGAGACAGACTCCCCCATGAGGGCATGGCCTATGCTTAATACTTTAGATCAAGTTGGATGCTCTGCACAAGGCGAGAGCACCATCGTCGACAAGACCCTACTCACCTACATACAGTAGAAGCACAAATACCTTGTCGGACCCATGTGATAATCGAGGCAGCCACATACCGGGTTTTTGGCTCTAATCCTTAAGGGCCACATACCGGGTTTTTAGTCGTCCCCTTGTTTAAATTAATAATTTTAATTTTTCTTAGTATTTTTCAATATCAAGCACCTAACAATTTTTTTAGTTTTTCTTTTAAACCTAAGTGCTCAAAATCAGAGGGAGAAAGTGACTCAGCGATAAAGGTGACACTAGGATGGAAATCTCACCCTAGTGCCTAAATGATGAATGCTCGGTTAGAATACTTACAATGCTTCATAGCTCTCTCCATGGGGGATGTAAGGCTAAAATTTTTAAACCTAATTGAATGCAAGCAGTGAGATCGCCCTAAGCAGGAATTGCTATTAATGTGAAGACAGAATTGAGTTTGACTAGATCCAAATGTAGACTATAGGTACATGCAAGATATTAGGTGTTTGGTCCCAGGTTACTCGATCAAGCAATCCAAAAATGTAGAGGCTTATTCACAGAAAACAAATAAAAGACAGACGAAAAGTGCAAATCATGGAAAGTAATAAAAATAAAGGAAAATAAATCTGCGAGAAAATCCGGTGCGACTCCAAGTGAACAATCACTTGGTAAAATATGTCCAAATGTTCAATGCCCACATGTATTATTACAAATTAATAATGGAAATAAAATATCGAATCTCTCTCACAAAAATAAAAGAAAAAGACTATGCTAATATTAAACTCTCTCTCCTACTCTCTCCGAGAGGCCAAAAGAAGAATGGTCACTCTCCTCATAGCTTGGGTGCTTGATGAATATGCATTTCATCGTATTTATTCATTTATTTTAGCTTAAAATCCTTTATTAAACACATAAATATCAATAGAACTCTCTTTTTATAAATCTCTATTCTTTTGTATATATTATAAAATTATCATTGTTTTAACCTAAAATAAATAAACAAAGAAATAAAGGACAAATAAAGAAAATAAAGAATGTATATATAGAATAAATACATACTGACTCAGACCCCAAGAGAAGGTCAAGACTTGACCTGATCGACAAAGAATAAAATAGAGGGAGATAATGCCTTGAAATTATTAAAAATACATGAATTTTTAGACTATTTACAGGTGAAAAAGTCCTTTAATTTTGCGGCTTTTTATTGTTAATTTATTTTGTACAATCTAATATACAATAATTAGTGTATTTTATTTACAAGAGTTATTTTGTTAATTTATTGATTTTATAGACATTTATTTGAGACTTTACTTGGGGATTTCGCTAAGATCAATATATTGAGATGATGAGTCGCGGATTCATCACTCTCCTATACTTAAACTTTGCTAGAAAAAATAAGAAGAATAATTAATATCAACTGTAAATTCATCATTATTCATCATATGTATATATTGCACATAATGTAAATATTTCTTACTCTATTTTTTATGACCCAATTCACTTCAAATAAAATGTTTTCTTCTTGATACTTATACAATAAAATAAGTTATCAATAATAAAAATATTTGCAAGAAGAGAGCTTGTACATAGGTAAAATAATAACACTTTAAAAAAGTCATAGAGATCAACTTATCAGATCCATATCTTCTCCATAAAAAATCAAATAAACAAACTCACTTTTATTGTATTCTAAATCAGACAAGCTTTAAAATGAAAGTGGTTTCATTAAAATCAGAGTTAAGATATGAAACATAGCTTTTTGGAGTTTATTTTATACTTTGTCTATATTATACATAATGAGAATATATCCTTTTATTTATTTTATGTATATTTTTGTTCATATTGTATTTTAAAATATTTGTTAATATTATATTTAATTAATATAAATGTAAATAAAAATAATAAAGTCCAAAATAATTAAAATAAATTCATTATATATATTGTATAGGTACCACTGCATATATCGGAAATAAATCCATTTATTTAACTTAATAAAATATTCCATAAAAATAAAATAAAACTATGTTCAAAACCTTTAAAATTGATGTAAATAAATTATTAATTTATATAGTTATTTGTAAAAATAAATAATTTAAAATGCAAGTGCTGCATATATAGCTATATATACCTATGAATAAAGGTTATTATTTATTTTAATCTAATTATTTAACTCATTAAAAATCATCATAATTAAGTTTATTTAATTACTAACATTTTTTCTACAATTTATTTATTTAAATTCATTTTCCTTTTTATTTTAATTTATTTGTCATTTTTATGATATTTTGTCATTTTCTATTTTTGTCTTATTCGAAACCATTTCTTATTGGGCGGACCCATGTCCGTTGACCCGAGTCAGCCTTCCCCTCTCTAGCATCCATTTGAATAAGTGCCCCTCAGACCTCTTTTGTGAATTTTGCCGACCTATTTCTTGATCTATAGCACCTTATTCCTATTTGGATTTCATTGCCCGAATAATTAACTAACTAACCCGATCAATAATTTCAAGATCCGAGCCTCAATTCACGTGCTCCACACTTTTGAATTTCATTCCAGCTCATCTTCTATAAATACATCCTCGAGCTCTGCCTCCCATTTGGATCCGTTTTCTTGTGATTGTTCACCCAAAATTGGTCCAGGAGAGAGGAGGTGGTGACAACACTTCATCCTCCTCAGTTGGGAGAGTGAGGAGCACTGGAGATCGCGATCCATACGACCGATGGAGTTTCACCGGAGGTCCTTGAGCTTCTTTGTTTCTTGCCACAGATCGAGGCAGTGACATCCTTCATCTACCGTAGGTTAATTGTAGTTAATTTCTTTTCAATTTGATCTTTCAATTTCACATTTAATATCAGTTTGTAGCTTAATCCAATCAACCATCATCCGAGCTTCAATATGCTCGATCGAAGCTCTCCAATCATTGATTTTCATTGCCGACTCCCATATCATCATCACCTCGACCTTCTTCACACTTCTATCATAATCTGACCCCCAGATCACATCATATATGGAGATCAACCTCCTATATGAACATCCCCTAACCGTGAACTTCCATTCATTCCATTTTGCATCATTTTTCCTTAATAGCTTGGCCGGAGCCTATCTTTGATCGATAAAAGGCAATTGCATGGTACATGAGCCTAATTCAAACTGGGAATCAAGACATGGAGTGGACTTGAAGGTGCATACCATATGGGACCTCCAGATCTAGATCCAATAGTCATCGGACGTCATCGTGGTAGCTAGTCATCAGAGAGGAGCTGCAGGAAGCCGTACCTACCTTTAGGAGGTAGATTAGGTGGAAATTGACCGAGATCTAACCGATCAAAACTCACCTCGCGACCCATTTATTCTTGTTCTTCCAGCATCGCCTGTAGCCGTACGATTAAGAACAGCTCCGCCCAGTATCAATCCAGATCGTACAAGCTGCCCAAAATTGGAGTCATAGATCAGAGTCTCCCAATCAAATCTGAGGCGTCTGATCCACATGCTTTCCGCACATGATTGGTGAATAACTTACACTCTGACCCTTGCATTTACTTTGAATTGTAAATAAGTCCTGTTTGGACACGTGGCTCGTTGTGGTTTATTGACCAATTGCATAAATTCCCCTGCTGTTTATTTTATTTGCATTTTGTCCTATTTGAACTACAACACGTGCAACGTACATGCTTTTCTGGATAATTTGCAATAAAATTCCTACGATTTTCTATTACTTTTAGCCCTCGAATATAAACTATTTCCACATGGTTCAGTGCCAGCGCGACTTACATGCACTGACATACGACCTTTTTATGGTGAAATTATAGATAGCCTCTCATATTTCTTATTTTGTTGATTGTTCAGTCCAACAAACACTTTTTTATTATGCTTTAGTCCCTGTGCTGGAGTAAATTCTATTTCTTGTTAACCATGTTAAATAAATAGTTAATTGCATCAATAAATTCCATAAAAAGTTTCCTGATCTTCTTGCTACTCACCTTTTTCATCCTTTTTTGTTTTTCTTAATAATTAACTTTATTATTTTAAATAATTCAAAAACAACAAAATTAATCCCAATTTGCTCTAATTACTAAAATATTGAAAAAATATTCAAAAGATTCTTAAAAAAATTCTGGAGTGTTTATTATGCTTTGTTTTATTTATGTACAAATTTCATTTTGAAATTCTTTAAAAAATAAAAAATCATAAAATACATAAAATACTAAAAAATCATTAAAAATTATAGAAAATCCTAAAAATTCATAAAATAGATTTGAATAAAGCTTAAAAAATTACCATCTTACCATTATATATTATCTTCATTTTTATTTTTATTTTATATTTTAAAAACTCAAAATCATTTTCCTTATTTTCTATTTTGTATATTCCATGTTTTTCATTGTTTTGGAAACCTTAAAAAATTTAAAAATATTTAAAAAGTCATAAAAATAGTATAAAAATGCCCAAAACACAAAACATCTTTTTTGATTTTTCCGTATATTTTTCCTATATTTAAAAAATATAAAAACAATTGTTTTCATTATTCCCTTTTATCCATTTATATATATTTTTAAATTAAAAATATAAAAATTTTTGCAAAAAATTTAAAATACTAAAAAATTAAAAAGCAGAAAACTATTAAAAAATATAAAAATGAAAAATTCCATAATATTAAAAAGATAAAAATCCATTAAAAAGACAAAGAGTTGAAATAAAAAGACTCCTTTTATTTCTTTGATTTTTCATTGATTTAAATAACTATGAGGATTTGTGGCCTCCCTGAGTTCGATCATGTACGGTATACATGTAAATAAATAATACATTCTCTTGCTTACATTTCTTTGTTTGATTTATTTCTGGCTTGAGAATTAAAATACAATTTTTGTTTGAAGCTTCTTTGGTAACGATGACACTTTCACCTTGTGAATATATCTATTAAATTAAAACCCTTAAAAAGTCGTTTTCAATAAAATGGCACCGTTGTCGGGAAGGTATGACGAGGGTAGTTAGGTCTTCTTTGCCTTCCACTCTTGATTTTTTCTATACTCTGTTTCTTTTATTTTCTTTATCTCTTTTATTTCTGTCTCATTTTCTTCTTTATTTTTTGTGCTCTATTTTTCATAACTGTATCTGACACATTTTCTGTTTCCCTTTTTTACGATGGTCCAATGAGTGAGGGAGACATTCTTAGGAGCGTCGACGCACCCAAGCGAAGCGGATGCAACTCGTTTCTTCATCGAGTGATATGAGAGCATATGAAGAGAAGTAGAAGACTTGGCAGATTCTTGAGCAGATTTTTGCACATATTTTTTTGTTTTATTTTTAGAATTTTATTTTCATTCTATTTTTAATAATTTGTAATAATTTTTAGGTGCTTGCCTCTTTTCTATTTTCTTAGACAATTGATACCCTTATGGATTGCCGGGTCTGTTTCACCAAGTGTAGGTGCACTTTAGGGCCCCCATCGGATTTTGCTTTCTTCGATTTTATTTTTATTTGTTTTGTCATGATTTTGTATGCTTGATCCCTTAGAGGTAGGTTATATTTTCTTACTTAAGACAGGTAAATAATTAGGTCTAAAGTCCCTAATAAGAATTCATGTTCCATAGAGTAGAACGTACCTTGGAATTAGTCAAAGAAATTGGTTCTTGTTCGATAATAGAAGTTACAACTAGGACAATTATCTTGCATCATTTAGGTTAGTTTTATTTTTTTTATTTTATACGAGGATCATTTTGCATCTAGAGTGCGGACGACATGGTACACATTTTCTATCTGTTGCATGCATCCTTAATTTATCATTGCATCGAATTTTCCGATCTCCTTCCCCATTTTCTAACTTAGAAATAAAAATGAATAGGAAAATTTGTTAGACCACTTCTTTGGAAAAAATAAAAAAAGTTATAACCAAATAAAATTAGTGTTGCTAATCATTCTTGACCTTAAACTAAACATAACGATCATCATCATTATTTTGGGGAGAGGAACCTCCTCATTGTTGTAGGTACTTACCTCCAGACGGAGTGGGTGAGAGCGTTGCCATAAGGATAGAGCCCAAATGCCCAAACTTATACCCTAGCACCTGTATATCACTTTTCGGTGTATGGTCGCTGCTGCAAGCAATTCCATCAGATCTTAGAAAATCATTTTGGTGTGCTCCATCTCTTATCTCCCTTTGGGCATGATATAACCTAGTAGCCGGGGCAAATGGTTACACTATCTGGGGAGACTTGAGGACGTACATTGGGAGAGAGGGCGACATCACTCTGTGTGTCTGCTATTAAGTAACTTCTTGAGATCCACTAAGATACAATTGAAAAGATACAAGTCCTAACTTTCACGATCCTCACATTGTGTTCAGTTGGTGAATTAGAGGTTTGTATTGTATTTGTTTGCTTAGTGTAAAGATCCCTCCGCATCCTTCGTGCCTTTTCTTAATTTCTCTTCTTGTTTAACTTAGTGATCTCACATCTGTCCTCTTCATAATGGAAGTTGTCGGATTGATGTACTTTTTGTTTAAACTTTGCGAGCTTATCTCTATACACTCCTCAGTTCGGTCATTTTCACTTATTCGGGATGTCTCTCTTCCCTAATACACTTCCCTCTCCGCATATCCGTTTCTATCACCAATAAATCCCTTGTTTGAGATTGACCCTAATCTCAAACTATCATTTGAGACTCCACCATTATGAAGACTGACAGGTGCCTTGCAAATTTTCAGAGGACATTGATACTGAGGATTCAATGGCACCGAAAGGGAGAACACCCATGATTGAGCAACATGAGATCAACAACATGATACTGGCATCCATACAGACCATTCAGGCATGGTTCACTGAGCATGCTAACATCCAGGCACGATTATGTGATATGATCTTAGAGCTGAGGAACCACATAGGAGAGAGGAGAGAGAAGAGAGAAGAGAGGAGGATGAGTAGGTGAGAGGAGGTAGGAATGGGGATCTGAGTAGTAGCCTGGAGATGTGACCAAGCTCACATTGAGAGATGCCTATAACCCATGCACATGACAATCAGTGACATGGATTCAAATATCTACGGTTCACGGACATTTCGAGCTGAAGCCCACTATTACAATTGCTCCCTATATTTCATAATCATATACATGAGGAACCATATATTCACCTCCACCAGTTCAACCGCATATGTGGTACTATACACTACCCTAACATCCTGTTAGTTGTAGTGAAGATGACAACCTTCCCGTTCAGTTTGAGTTGAGATCAGCATTTCTTAGCAAGTATTACCCTCTCGAATGACTAAATCAGATGCGGTCCCTCATAGCCAGCTTCTCCTAGTTGTCCCATAAGCCAATCCATGAGACATGGGCTGGATTCAGAGATCTGACGGAGAAGTTATGCCATAATGATATACTAAAGACTAGCCTCGTACCGAATTTCTTTGGGGTTTTGAGCTTAGAAAAGCAGATATTGGTAGATGCCGTTGTGGGGGGTCCCACTTAAACAAGAACGAGGATGTCCTAAAGCAGATTTTTGAGGAAATGGTGGAGAGCTCAGCTACTCTATCTTCTTTCCACGTATTTCAGAAACATCCTTCATCTTCTTCAGCATCCCACAAGGCCATCTCATGATGTGGATAGGGTGGACATTGCAGATCTGACCATTACTGGGAGTCACCTATAAAAGGCAATATTATCAACAAGTGATCACAAGATCTAGATAAATTACAAGTGATCGAGCAGAGGACGAAGCAACTAGATAAGCTGGATGAGATCACTAGACATCTGGAGCTTCTCGTTAGTACCATCAGTTCATGCCAGAGCCAGAGTGTAGTAGCCGATGCTCCTGCAGTTGAGACCACTTCTTCCACGACTTCAGCACAGCAGAGTACTGGAGTACCTTCCACAGTTCAACATGTTTACTATGTGCAGACTCTAGATCAGGTTCTTCAGCAGTCTCCTCTGTCATGTTGTGTCTCGTACTATCCAGAGTACCAGTACATTCCTGATCCACAGTGTCCACCTCTACCTCATATTCAAGAGGTAAACGACATTTGGAGCGGCCTCGAGTGTAGTCAGCCCCGCCCACTAGGGTAGGGTCAAGAGGATGATTCACTATCTTCAGGGAGGCAGACCACAATGTAGCACTAGCCATCACAGTCTCAGTATTCATCTCCACCTTAGTTCCGTACTTGGAGACATGGACAACAACATATGCATCCTTCTTACCCTTACCAGCCTTACTATCAGCATCAACCTGCATATTCTGGGCAGTTTTTGCATCCTCCTCCTCCTTACACATATCAACCACAGTTTTTATATTCTGGGTACCAACCTTCGCACTACCAGACTCAGTGACAACCCGTTGTTGAGCATCCAAAGGCACCTTCGGTGAACCCATCACTAGATCAGCTTGCACTTCTTATGAAGAACATGAATGATTTGACTCAGAGGTTTGATGACCTGACCACGACGAAGACATTGATTCTAGTCCAGATCGAAGCCAATCCCAACAACTTCAAATGTAAGGAGCATGTATCCCATGATCCATCCATACTCGAGATAGGTATGGCTTGTGATTTTACTTATTTATCTGATGCCATTCATCTCAGGAGCGGTGGGAGATTACAGCCGCCCGTACATCAGTTGGGGTTGGGAGATCGAGCCGCTGAGAGAGCTACACTGATTACTTTATCTTCTTCATCAGTTGAGTGGAGATCTAGTGTTGCAGATCATGGAGGATCATCTTCTTCACCACCACCTCCACCATTATTCAAAAAATACCAAAAATAGAATAAAGGAAGATGCATTGTCGAGTCAGCCACAAAGGAGAACATACCCGTCATGGAGTCTTTTTTAGCACCGATAAGACAAGTAACCTGTTTAGTTTTTCATTTTGTTTCTTCTACACATGTATTGGATGATACTGTACATATTGATTCTGATCACCCTAATGTACATGTTGATTATGATGTGAATAAGAGAATTGAGCAGTTTGATGTTTCTTCTGATTCTGTTCCATTTCCTTCTTTCTTGAATAAAAGAAAAATCCAAAAAATTAAAAATAGCACTATTTGATACTGGAGTGGTAGAGATACTTCAGAACATCTTTTTAGAGATGCCACTCTATGGCCATGGAGTACATGTCTGCAGTTAAAAATATAATGAAAGAAGCATATACTAGGAAGCGTCAGCCTAAGCAGATTAGACGCCCGAGAACCGAAAAGAACATATTGACCATGGCCACAGTTCACGCCATCAGCAACCTCCCACCCAAAAAGAAAGATAAGGGAGCACTTCTCATTCGTTGTCAGATATTTGGTCAGGAGTTCGATCATACTCTTCTCGATAATAGGTCCTCCATTAATCTCTTGCAATCCTCACTACTCACTGAGTTTGGGTTGAGGCCTCTTAGATTGACCAGGACGATCCTTTAGTTTGTTGATAGATCGATCAAGAGGTTGAGGGGCATTCTTGAGGATGTTGTCATAACAGTGCAAGGCATAAGCTTTCCTATTGATTTGTTGTTATGGACATGGATACCTCTGCACCGTTGCTTCATACCCTGCTCATACTTGGTTGATCATTCCTTCAAACGACCGAAGCGGTAGTTTATTATGGTACTGGAGAGATAACCTTTCACTACTTCATTGATAACGTTAAGATAGAGACGATACTATATCTGAGTCCATCATCACCAATAACAGAAGATGAGAGAGTGCCAATACCAGCAGATTCTGAGGACTATGATTTTCTTGCTGAGATTCGTGATACAGAACTTTTTACAGATTTCATGGACACCCAGGAATTCCTTTCTCGGAAGAAAGACCTGGAAAGCACTGTTGAAATTTGCTCTCTTGTTGATCTTTCTGAGTTGTCAGTTGATGGATTGTTTGAGTTGTTTTCTGAGGATCATTTTGAGTTTTTGTCTGAGGTACATTCTGATGAGATTATTACCAAGTTTCCAAAACTTACTCTGATGAGATTGCTGAAATATCTAAGTCATTTATTGATGAGTATTCTAAGATTTTTGAGTATACTGATGAGCCATCCCATTCTGAGCAGAGATTATTCATCGTAGACCTTTCTGAGATTTTACATGCTGAGCTTACAGTAGCCACAATAGACAATATACAGAGTGCAGATCATATACCTTATACCAGTGAAGTTGCAGAGGTTATTGCAGATCATATTCAGACCCCACCTGAGCTAAAAGTTTTACCATTGCCATTTAAGTATGCCTTCGTTGCGGGTGTCTCCTAGATGTTTTCGGTCATCATCAGTTCACAGTTGACCGACGACCAGGAATCTCGCTTACTAGAGGTTCTCAAGAGAAACCCCAAGGCTGTTGGTTGGAGTATTTCGGATCTCCGAGGGATTAGTCTAGCTTTGTGCTTGAATCATATCTACTTAGAGGATGACAACATGCTGACCCGTGAGTTTCAGCGCCGTCTGAATCCTAATCTCCAGGATGTTGTCATGAAAGAGATCAAGAAATGGTGTGATGCTAGCTTTATTTATCCTATTTTGAATTCCATGTGGGTTAGCCCGTTACATGTGGTCTCGAAGAAATATGGGATTACAATGATGAATGACCGTGGTGAGGAGATTCCGATTCATGTATCCACTTCATGGCGTGTATGTGTAGATTACCGATGCATGAATTCAACAACCAAGAAAGATCACTTTCCACTGCCCTTTATTGATCAAATTATTGAGAGGTTGGCAAGGATGGAGTTCTTTTATTTCTTGGATGGGTACTCGGGATATAACCATGTTGCTATCACTCCGGAGGATCAGAAGAAGACTACTTTTACTTGTTCGTTTGGCACCTGCATCTTTAGACAGATGCCCTTTAGAATTTTGTAACGCCCCCGCTACATTCCAGAGGTGTATGTTGACCGTTTTTCCGACATGGTAGGTAGTTTTCTAGAGGTCTTTATGGATGATTTCTCGGTGTACGAGGATAGTTTTGACTCATGTCTTACTTATTTAGACTGAGTACTCCATTGTTGCTGTGAGGTGAACTTAGTGGTCTCGTGGGAGAAGAGTCACTTTATGGTGACTAATGGGATTGTATTGGACGACGTCATCTCCAAACATGGTATGGAGGTTGACCCGGCTAGGATTTATGTGTTATTCAAGCTAGAGCTGCAACAGAATTGAAGCAGTTGAGGTCATTCCTGGTCACGTTGGATTTTATAGGCGATTATTAAGGACTTCATCAAGATCACCAGGCCTATTACTGAGCTTCTGTGCAAGGAGAGTGAGTTTATTGTTGATGAGAAAAGTCCTTGCATTTCATCAGATGAAATACATACTTACTATAACTCCTATCCTTCAGCCATCTGATTAGTCTCTTTCCTTTGAGAGCATGGCAGACGTGTCAGGCTATGTAGTTGGAGCTGTTGGAGACTATGTTCAACATGAAACTTGTAGATCTCATCGAAATCTACACTTCTTGTTTTGACTTTTTTTTGATTTGATATCCTTTTATTCTTGTTCAATTTTCTTCCTTTTTCCTATTTTCTAATAGTCTGGTTGGGCCACGCGCGTCCTCTGGGCCGCCCACATGGATGCTTCCCCATCTCGCCACGCGCCCACCATCCTCTGCCCTTAGATCAATTTTCACCCACCTTCATCTTGTCCATCCATCCTCGCATCACTCTCCATCGTTGGATGAGATCATCGGATCTTATCCGAGCCCCATCCTTTCCTCCTCTTCCTTAGCCACACGATCACCTATCATCCTACGCTCCTACTCCCTCCACGGAACCCAATTCCATCCCCTGCCGTAGGATCATATGCCAAGACCCATCTGGGCCATCCACCCACGCCATGCTATCACCCCTTAGATAAAATATCTTGATCAGATCTAGGTGGCTCACTTGCGCTCCCATCCTGAACGTTGGATCATAAGATCCAATGACCGGGACTGTGTCGTCCACCTCTCTCTCAACCTCATCCGTCTAATTTCCACTCGATCAGGTAATATCCTCCACCTCGTTTTCGTTTGATTTATTGTATTTTTCCCCGTGCATACACTCACCCTCTCCAATCACCAACCATTCCATCACCTTTTCCATGCAACCCAAATCTTCGTGCCACCTTCCCCTTCTCCAGACCCTCCACCACTTCCGTTCCCCTTCTCTTCGCCTCGCTAAAGAAGAACCCACCAGGGCCTCGCTTCCTCCCATCCACAACCCTCCATTCACCTCACAATCTCACGCTCGTACTCTCTTCAGCTATGCTAACATTTACTGGTATCCATGTCCTTAATGCCCGAAGCTCTACGACCAGCTCCGTTCGAAAGCCTCGCTCGTAGCTGCGCTTAATCGCTATACTTCTCCGGCCATCTCCTAATCTTCTTCTCATGTCCAGCACCTTCACGAAGCATCGAGGGACTTCCTCAACCTTCTGGCGGTTCAGAGGACCAAGGAGGATCTCTGGCATGGTTGCTGGAGCTCTGATAGCATCGCCACTCACACGACGGAGGAGGAGCAGCAACTACGTACTGTTCCTGTTGGATGTTCACCCTCTGTGTTCATTTGATAACTTAGGAGGAGCCAGTCACCCGCACAAACCCCCAGGCTTGGGATTACTGAGCCATTTGCTGAGCCTTGCATGAAGCACCACGTGTCCTGATCCTCAGCTTGCCTCCAAACCTAGATCGCGAGTATGCGATGCGCGTGAAGGCGAGGTAAATTGCAGATGCACCCTCCGAACTTCTCGAAATTGCACGAAGATCCACTAGGTGATTCCTCACATGCGCCCCTGAGGTATATTACATGGAAACCCTTCCGACTTCGAATATTTGCAGATATGCCCCCATACATTTGGGAAATTTGCAAAGGGATCCCTATGTCTTTTGCTTAATGAAAAATGCCCCTCAAAGGGCATTTTTTGTGATTATTTATCCTTTTATGTTCATTTATTTTACTAAATTTGTGCCCCTAACACTAATTCACTCATATATTGAGCATTTGAACTCTGTTTCAGTTGATTTCAGTTCTATTTTGTTGCTAATTTTATTCTCTATCTAATGACATCCTTTATTTATTCATTTAACACTTAATTATACATGTTATATTTTGAGTTCTATTGTGTCAGTTATGCTCAATTTCTTAATGCCGTTAATCGATTTTGATGCAGCAATTTTCTCTGAAATTAACCTCTATTTTATTTCTCATCGATTTGACAATTTTAGAGCATATTTGTATATTATTTTATGCATGATCATATATTTCATATTCTACACCATGCATCTCATTTTAATTGCATTTAAAACAAAAAATCGCATGCATTACGTATTTTGCCTCTGCATCATTTTGTGTACATAATGTGTCTACATAGGAAGACTTAGATTTTGGATTTAATCGCTCATTATTTAATAAGTAATTTTTAATGAATAGACTAGGGGGTCATGTCCTTGTGTTCGATCTTGGTACACTTTCTAAGTAAAATAATTGCCACATATTCGAAGTTGTGGTCTTTGTTGAATTGAAATATGTCTCTTGTACTACAATAATACGACCTTATTAAAGAGGCATTTTTGCGAATATCAAATGGCACCGTTGCCGGAGACACAACTCATCTTTATTTGTTTATTGAATTTTAATAAATTATTTTGATGTGATTTTTTTAAAAATTTTAGGTCTTTACATCGTGTCTTATTTTGCATCATTTTTGATTTAATTTTTTGATATTTTTCCTGACAATTTCCTTTGTGGCAGGACCCGTGAAGATGGAGAATACTCGATCTACATGGAGGCATGGAGTTGGGAGCTCCCCCTACGAGGGGACATAGAGGAATTTTAAAGTATAAACAAGGAATTATAACCATTGCATTTTTAGTGGTCCTCGTTTGAGGGATTGTGTGTGTAATAAAAAAATGTGGTGTGTGAAGCCCACCACTCACACGGGTGATGCTTCACTTGAGTGTCGACCTAGGGATAGACACCCAACTCTTAGAGCTATTTCAGTTTCTTATCATTTGTGCTTGATCATAGGCAGGACACACATTAAGAACCTGGGAGATCCGCCTTATCTCCTTGATTTAACAAGACGCACTAGACATCGATCTACTTAGCCAAACTCAATTCATTTCTTCATCGCTAATAGTATCATGTTTTAGGATGCAATTTTGATCGACTTGCATGCATTTAGCGATAAATTTAAATTTAGTCCTACATATGCATGAAGAAGGCTGGAGGCACTGTAAGTATCTCTCTCAAGCATGCATCATGGTTTTCACGAATGCACTGGCTTTTCTCGACCTTCCCCCGATTTGTCACTTAAGGATATTAAATGAATTTGGGACTTGCCAATAGACGATGTGTGTTTGACTTGTATTCACATTAACTTCAATGATAACCTAAAGCTAAAATTGGGACTGATAATGCAAGTTGATGAAATAAAAAGATAAAAAACCACTCTTGGATTATGGGAGAGTAAACCCCATTATTGTATGAAGGTTGTGTTTGATTGTTAAGAGGTGAGGACGTATCCCTAGGATAGTGGCCAAAACCTAGCCTTAAAACCTGCGTAACGTGCTTGAATTTTGAATGATCACAAATAAAATAGATAGGATAAATGATCAGCACTTGTTGGTCTTCTTGCGTGTGTTGGTGAATCAAGGGGTATTGTCTGCTTGGTTGAGACTGATTGTGTCTTATCCAACCCTCCCGTAACCCTAGATAATCTTCCCCCTCCCCCCATCTCCATCCATTCATCTTTATAAATCAACTCCACCCTCTAACCCTAACTGATCTCAGGTTCCCCAGCCTTAAATTCACATCCAAATACTTAGGCTATTTTTTAGCCTAAGTATGGGGGGAACCTTGTATAGTAACTGATCACTCACCTACAGTCTCCCCATCGTCGTTGCATATCCAATACTTAGGCTATTGACAACCTAAGTATGGGGGGGGCCCGAGTCATTCTTCCCTCTTCTTCTCCTTACACTTAGGTCATTTTGACCTAAGTATAGGGGGGGCATCTAAGTCAGTTCCACTATATCGCCTTGTATTTGATCAGATCCATGGCTTCATATCACTTTGTGCTATGAGGACATATCAAAAGTTAAGTATAAGGGGGTATACCATATATATTGTATATATAATTTAGCCATAGCTCATATTTTATATTTTTTTGAAACTTTTTGGGCTAGGGTTTAAGTTTTCTGGTGAAGTGATTTTTGTTAAATTGTTGTAAAAATCTTTTTCAAAAATAATGAGGGACAAAATGTCTTGTAAATTCAATTAATATTTTTCAAAAATCTCATAAAAATCTGAAAATTTAAAATCTTTTCTTGAACAGTGGTTTTGACTAATAATCTTAGAAATGAGTAGCCATTTCTCAATGAGGGAACTACAGTCTCCCTTAGCAGAGTGGGTGGTTAAATGACAATGTGAATGGCACCGCCTTGAAGTAATACTGGTAGCCGTCTAACGGCTCGTAACTTACACCCATACTTGCTGGAAATGGATGCAACTATCATATGATCTTGGGCCAGTCATTATTTCTCTTGAGATTAAAAAAATCTCATAAAACAAAACTAAAAAATCACAAAAATTCACTAACTCTGGAGTTGGTGTATTCGTGACACATTCACTATCATTCAAGGCTTAAGGATTTGAGGACACTTGGTTTCTGAGATCTTGAGAGTTTGAGTTAACTAGCCTTAATTATTATGATTTTTAAACTTAATAATCCACACTTTCCTAGTTTGAAAGATTTGAGCACTATATTGCAATCTTCATCTCTACCGTCTAAAGAATATGAACAGTACATCACTTTCACAACTGCATGATTAATGGGATGAGTTGAGTTATCACTTAAGGAACCAGGACTAGTGTTTGAGTCTAGACCCGATTTAATGATGCTCGAGGATGGGATAAAGTCTAGGAAGGCTTCAAGAAAATCTGAGTGTCTTTAAAACCCTAGCCAGTATGTGAACAAGTTCTCATGATATTATTTGATATTTACCTATGTGACAGGGTGTGATGAAACTTAAATAATTTTTGATCAGTGTGTGCCAACTCTTTGTAAATGAAGTGGAGCTATCCAAACATCAATGAAATAAATTTCGAGAGAAGTTCTCTCAAAGAAAAGCTCTATCATTACAAATACAAATTCAAAGAGCTTCCACCAAAGGCGAGCGCTCCCAACCATTTCAAAGTGTCCGCTTGGACCAAAGGCTACTAGGACCAAGGAGTCGGGCTAGCACCAAAAAATGGCTCTGCATCATGTAGTGATACAAGTCTAGGTGTCGAATGCAAATTAGATACTCAAAAGAGACACATCCCGGTGTACTTCCAGGAAAAGAAATGCATACGACTCCGAATTCTCTTGACGGACACATTGATCAACAAACTAGAAATATATATGTGTTGAGTAATAAAGCACTTGAGAAGACCCTTATTCCAATGTGAGGGAGAGAAGAAAATGCACAATCATATGCCCTCCATCATCTAGCCGTCCATCTACACTTTCAAGTCTGACAAACTACTGAGGCGGTAGTCTGAATGCAAGAACCGACTTATTCCCTAGTGTTGAGGATTATGTCTAGAGGAGAGTCTCCTGGACTAGGATCTTGGGTGACATCTCGGCTCGACTCTCATGATTGCAGTACACTAATTGTCATATCCTTATATTTTATGTACAAAAGAGAGTCTGATAATTAGAGAAGTTGGATTCCTTTTAACTAGAGCATGGTTGAGCCCAGAATTTTAGGATCACTTAATTTGAGGGTCTTTGATGAATTGAGCCTTGAAAATTCACATGTACTGTCAGGAATTAATCCAGCTCCTTCATTCTTTAAATGCTTGAGGGCAATCATGGTTTAAGTATAGGAGTATGATGAATCTCAGATATATCATATTAAAATCTATTTATTATTCTCCAAGCTTAAACAAATCAATAAAAACAACAATTAAGTCATTGTTATTAACTTTTATCAACTCTGTGTATAATTAACACTAAAATGCTAACCCTAATTATTGTATTTAATACTAACATTTTCCTTAGTTTTCTTATTTATTAAAAATCCCTAAAAATTAGATTAAATATTGTATATATTTGTCTTGGATTTAAAAAGAAACAAAAAATAACAAAATCTTAAAATAGGTGTTTTCAAGTCCTTAAAAATACTTACGAAAATTCTCCATTGTACAAATGACCTCCTTTGACTTTTTGTTCAACATGAAACTTGTATATCTCATCGATATCTACAACTTTCATGTTTTTATTTTTTGTTTATTTGATTTCTTTTATTGCTTTTTGAATTTTCTTTCTTTTTCCTATTTTCTATTTTGGTTGGGCCACTTGGAGCCCTTTGGGTCGCCCACGTTGCCGCTTCCCCATCTCGCCATGCACCCACCATTCTCTGCCCTTAGATCAGTTTTCAACCGCCTTCATCATGTTCATCCATCCCCGATCTTCGCGCCACATTCCCCCTTCTCCAGAACCTCCACCATTTCTGTTCCCCTTCTTCTTTGTCTCACTAGAGAAGAACCCACCATGACCTCGCCTCCTCCTATCCGTGGCCATCCATTCACCTCACAATCTCATGCACATACTCGCTTCGGCTATGTTAACATTTGCAGGTATCCATTTCCTTAATGGTCGGAGTTCTACGACCAGCTCCATTCGAAAGACCCGCTCGTGGTTGCGCTTCATCGCCATGCTTCTCCAACCATCTCCTAGTCTTCTTTTCATGACCAACACCTTCGCGAAGCATCTAGGGACCTTCCTCGACCTTATGGCAGCACGGAGAACCAAGGATGATCTCAAGCATGGTCGCTGGAGCTCTAATAGTGCCACCACTTGCACGACGGAGGAGCAGCAGCAACTACGTATAGTTGCCGTTGGATGTTCACCCTCTGTGTTCATCTGACGGCCCATGAGGAGCCACGTTGCCTGCACGAACCTCCAGGCTTGGGACCACCGAGCCTTGCACGAAGAACCACGTGACCCGAGCCTGAGCTCGCCTCCAAACCTCGCCTGCGTGCGTGCCATGTGCGTGAGGGTGGGGTAAATTGTAGAAGCACCCTCTGGATTTCCCAAAATTGCATAAAGGTCCATCGGGTGCATGCCTCACATACATGCCTGGGGTATATTACATGGAGACCCTGTCGACTTCTAATATTTACAGATATGCCCCTACGCATTTGGGAAATTTACAAAGGGTCCCTTATGGCTTTTGCTTATTACAAAATTGCCCCAAGGGGCATTTTTGTGATTTTTTATCCTTTTATTTTCATGCATTTTATTACATTTATGCCCATGACACTGTTTCACTCACATCTTGAGCATTTGAAATCCGTTTCAGTTGATTTCAGCTCCATTTTGTTGCTAATTTTATTCTCTATCTAATGGCATCCTTTATTTACTGATTTGACACTTAATTTGAGGGCCTTTGATGAATTGAGTCTTGAAAATTCACATGCATTGTTAGAAATTAATCCAGCTCCTTCATTCTTTAAATGCTCGAGGTCGAGCATGGTTTAAGTATAGGAGTAAGATGAATCTCAGATATATCATATTAAAATCTATTTATTATTCTCCAAGCTTAAACAAATTAATAAAAACCACAATGAATTCATTGTTATTAACTTTTATCAACTCTGTGTATAATTAAAACTAAAATGCTATCCCTAATTATTGTATTTAATAATAATAATTTCCTTAGTTTTCGTATTTATTAAAAATCCCTAAAAATTTTATTAAATATTGTATATATTTGTCCTGACTTTAAAAAGAAATAAAAAAATAACAAAATAACAAAACCTTAAAATAAGTGTTTTCAAGTCCTTAAAAATACTTGCAAAAATTCTCCTTTGTACAAATGACCTCCTTTGACTTTTTCTTCATCATGAAACATGTATATCTCATCGATATCTACAACTTTCATGTTTTTATTTTTTATTGATTCGATTTTCTTTTATTGCTTTTTGAATTTCTTTCTTTTTCCTATTTTCTATTTTGGTTGGGCCACTTGGATCCCTCTGGGCCGCCCATGTGGCCGCTTCCCCGTCTCGCCATGCACCCACCATTCTCTACCCTTAGATCAGCTTTCACCTGCATTCATCATGTTCATCCATCCCAGATCTTCGCGCCACATTCCCCCTTCTCCAGAACCTCCGCCACTTCCGTTCCCCTTCTTCTTTGCCTCGCCAGAGAAGAACCCACCAGGACCTCGCCTCCTCCCATCCGTGGCCATCCATTCACCTCACAATTTCATGCACACACTCGCTTCGGCTATGCTAACATTTGCATGTATCCATTTCCTTAATGGTCGGAGTTTACGACCAGCTCCATTTGAAAGCCCCGCTCGTGGTTGCGCTTCATCGCCATGCTTCTCCAACCATCTCCTAGTCTTCTTCTCATGACCAACACCTTCGCGAAGCATCTAGGTACCTTCCTTGACCTTATGGAAGCAGGAAGAACCAAGGAGGATCCCGAGTATGGTCGCTGGAGCTCTAATAGTGCCACCACTTGCACGACGGATGAGGAGCAGCAACTACGTATAGTTGCCATTGGATGTTCACCCTATGCGTTCATCTGACGGCCCATGATGAGCCACGTTACCTGCACGAACCTCCAGGCTCGGGACCACCGAGCCATTCACCGAGCCTTGCAAGAAGAATCACGTGACCCGAGCCTCAGCTCGCCTCCAAAACCTCGCCCGCGTGCGTGCCATGTGCGTGAGGGTTGGGTAAATTGCAGATTCACCCTCCTAAAATTGCATAAAGGTCCACCGAGCGCATGCCTCATGTACGTGCCTGGGGTATATTACATGGAGACCTTGTCGACTTCTAATATTTGCAGATAGGCCCCGACGCATTTGGGAAATTTAAAAGGATCCCTTCTGGTTTTTGCTTATTGCAAAGTTGCCCCTGGAGGGGCATTTTTGTGATTATTTACCCTTTTATTTTCATGCATTTTATTACATTTATGCCCCTGGCACTGTTTCACTCATATCTTGAGCATTTGAACTCCGTTTCAGTTGATTTCAGTTCCATTTTGTTGCTAATTTTATTCTCTATCTAATGGCGTCCTTTATTTACTGATTTGACACTTAATTATGCATATTGTACTTTGAGATCCATTGTGTCAATTACGCTCAATTTCTTAATTCCATTAATCCATTTTAATGCATCATTTATCTCTAAAATTAACAACTATGTTATTGCTCATTGATTTGATTATTTTAGGGCATATTTGTATATTTTTTCTGCTTGATCATATATTGCATATTCTGCACCACACATCTCATTTTAATTGCATTTAAAACCAAATAAAAATTGCATGCATCATATATTTTGTCTCTGCATCATTTTGTGTACATAATGTGTCTGCATATGAAGACCTAGATTTTGGATTTAATCGCTCATTATTTAATCAGTTATTTTCAATGAATAGACTAGGAGGCTTGTGTCCCTGTGTTTAACCTTGGTACACGTACCAAGTAAAATGATTGCCACATATTCGAAGTTGTGGTCTTTGCTGAATCGAAATATATCTCCTATACTACAATAATACGACCTTATTGAAGAGGCATTTTTCATGATCAAAAGAGGCGTAACATAATTACACAGTTATTGAGAAGGAGATGCTAGCAGTGGTGTTTGCTTTAGAGAAGTTCCACTCTTATCTACTTGGTTGTAGAGTCATTGTATACACGAATTGCACTGGCATACAATACTTGCATGCAAAGAAGGATGCCAAACCACACCTTATACGATGGGTCCTTCTTCTCCAGGAGTTTGATTTAGAGATTTGAGATAAACATGGAGTGAAAAATGTTGTGGCAGATCATATTTCTCTGATTACATATGCAGAGTCCCCTGAGTATTTACTAATTCCCATATCAGAGACCTTTCAAGATGAGGCTATCTTGTCTATTGCCTCACTCCCATGGTATGTCGATATTGTGAACTATCTTATCTCCAAGAAAGTTCCACAAGATTGACTCAAGCTGAAGGTAGATAGATTTCTATGAGAGATTCATTTTTACTAGTGAAAGGATCCGTACCTAATTTGTGAGGGTGCAGATTGTATCTAGAGGAGGTGCATTCCTCAGGAGGAATACACTAGTGTGCTTGAACATTGTCACAGATTAGATTATAGTGGGCATCATTCGGTGAAGTGCACGACAACAAAGGTTTTACAATGCAGCCTATGGGACCTACTTTGTTTAACGATGCTACAAACTATGTGAGACATTGTACTGATTGGCAGAGAATGGAGGAACCGTTGGTTCCAAAGATACCATGCCCTTGAGATATATCCATATTTTATATGTTTTTGATGCTTGGGGAATGGAATTCATGGGCCCATTCCCTATCAGTGAGGGATTTTGGTGCATCCTACTTACTGTGGATTATGTTGGTCATTGGGTGGAGACTATCCCCACCTGAGCCATTGATAGTCATATGCTTTGTTCCTTTCTCAAGGATAATATTATTGCACAGTTTGGGATCCACAAGATGCTCATTTTAGACGGGAGAAGCCATTTCATTAATAGAGAGGGCATAAAACTAGTTATGGAGTACACCATTGAGCATTGTGTCATGTCTCCTTACCACCCACAGACTAATGGCTTAGCTAATATTTCGAATAGGGAGATCAAGACGATTCTTCATAAACTTATATGTCCATATAGGAAGAACTGGTCCCATATGCTTGACTCAGATCTATGGGCTTATCAGACGGTGTATACGTCTCCATTGGGTATGCATCCCTGTAGATTAGTTTATGGAAAACCTTACCACTTGATAGTTGAGATGATATACAAATCATTATGGGTCTTCCATGTTTGCAATTTAGGTTATGAGAGAGCATGCCAGAATAGGAAAGCAGATATGAACAGGTTGCTGGATTTTAGAGGTTTCACCTATGACAACACATTAATGTATAAGGAGAAAGTAAAGTGATGGCATGATAGACCCACTAGGAGAAAGACTTTTGTCCCTGATCAAAAAGTTTGGTTATTTGATGCGAAATTGAAGTTGTTCTCAGGAAAATTTAAATCAAATGGTATGTATAGTTCATTGTTAGAGCTGTGCGTGACAATGGTAGTATTGTCATATCTGGGTTGTCATCTAACACACAACCATTTCTCATGAATAGATAGTTGTTGAAGCCATATTAAGATCATGATACATTCCTGTCCATGGTTGATTCCATCTATGTGGTATCAGACGATGATCCTTTGATATCTTCTATGTCTGAGACATGACATGATATTCTCTTGTATATATTCTTTAATTTTATTCTCTCTTCTTCCCTTTTAACATTCACCTCTTTCTCGTGTGTGTGTGATATACTTATGATGTACTCTATCCTAAGTATAGGAGAGGTGAATAACTTGAGTTGTCCATTTTTATTCTGTTTCATGACTCTTGTTGTTGCCTATACTTATGTATCCTTTACCCTAAGTATAGGGGGAGTGATATCGTTCATTTCCTTCTTCTTTATTTTCATTTTCATTTATTTTTCTTTTTATTTCTTTTGTTCCCTCTCTTGTCCTTCAACATGTTGATATTCTTTTTCTATACTTAGGTATCTTTTCCCCTGAGTATAGGGGAGGACAAGTTGAGTCATTGAGCTTGACATTCTTTTCCTTGGTCTTATCCATTTGTACAATCTCTATACTTAGGATTATTTGATACTAAGTACGGGGGGATCACTGATTTCTATTCATTTCATTTATTATTCTTTGATCCACTACCACATAGGACTCTTTTCGCTTTTCTATACTTAGCATAAGTTATGTCTTTCTTTGTCGCTTTGTCACTATGAGGACATAGTTCAAGCTAAGTATAAGGGGGTGTCGTATATATTGTATATATACCTTATCCATAATTCATATTTATGTTTGTCTAATAATATGGCTAATAAAACAAGAATAAATATGTTTTGTAAAAAAGTTTACAAAAAATCTTTGAAAAATTCTTTATTAAATATTTTTGTAAAAATTTTTGTAATTTTTTTTGTACAAATGCTTTGTAAAATATTAGTAAAAATTCTTTGTAATTTTTTTTTATGAAAACCTTTGTAAAATTATTTTTGTAAAAATTGTTGTAAAATTATTATGTGTGTAAATTTTTTTAGATTATTTTATATCGAAATTATTTATATTATAAAGATGTTTTGTAAAATGTATGTAAATAAAATATTTATAAAACTGGTTTGTAAATTATTTTTGAAAACTTTTTGTAAAATATTTGTAAAAATGTTTTTGTAAAATTTTGTAAAATATTTTGCAAAGGTTTATAGAATTTTGTAAAATCTTTTTTATAATAGTTTGTAAATTATTTTGTCATCTTATATATAACTTGTTTGTAAATATTGTGTGTACAGACTAGTTGTTGTAAAAATGTTCGTAAGTAGAACTTTTAGTCACCTTATAAATATGTGAATAGAATTCTTTTGTGCATAAAAATTCTTTGTTAATAAATATTTGTAAAAAACTTGTATAAACTTATATATAAAATTCTTTATTAAAATTTATGTAAAATTCTTTTGTAGATAAAAGCTTGTAAAGTATATACATAAAACTTGTAAATAAAAATTCTTTTTGTAAAATCTTGAATAAAATGTGTGTAAACTTGTATATGGTTTGTTGTATAAAAGTCTTTGAAAATTTGTATAAAATCCTTATAAATTCTTGTAAATGTGTATAATTCTCTATGGAAAATCCTATAAAAATAAAAAAAATATAAAATCCATAAAATATTTGCCAAACTCTTTGAAAACCTTTCAAAAAGATTTTTCTTTTATTTTACTTTCTTTTGTTTTCCTTTTTTTAAATATTTTGCATATATTTCTTGCATTTGCATTTGTATTTTTCAGAATGATATTGATGCTTCAACTATTATGGAATAAAATCAAAGAATGGATCTTGATTAGGACCATAATCCACTTAATTTTCGAGGAACCTTATAGGAAATGGAGTTGAAACTTTTCAGATCATAGCGACTTAATTCTTTGAGTCCACAAGGCTATGTTCACATGTCATCTTGATTGGTCTAAGTAGAATATTTCATACATACGCACGGTTCTTTTCGACAGTGAACTAAGTTGGACAAGAACTTTACATGCAACTCTTCATTGATGAGGTGGCAAGGGGTAGAATCCTCTGGCAAGAGATGACATGAATGGAAATATATGCTGTCACCTTGGTGGCCAGTGTGCCACAACATAGTCTAGTGGCATGGATGTCTAAAGACGGGAGTTATGGGTTGAAATAAAGCTTCGGATGAGGGATAGACGGCTGACACAAATTTTCTAAGACCCCAAAACATGTGCGGAAAAAAAGATTCTATATCCGCAGGGGCACAATAAAAATCTATGCTATGCAAAAATTCTTTCCACCAAATAGAAGCAATGTGTATTAAAAAAAAAGAAAAAAATTATGTATATACTTGACCACATTGGTCCAGCTTCAAAGAGACTGCAGATCTTAGTGGAGACTATGCTATACTAGTCTGATTCACAAAGAGATGTGACTACATTGGCCACACTCCCCTTCTCTTCTTATTCTTTTATCTTCTTCCCCTTCGATTGTGGTCAGAACATATACCTGAACTTAGAAGGAAAAACTCCTCTCCTCGAGGAAAGAGTAAGTAGACAAGGGAATTAGGGTTACCTTACTAAGAAAAGGCTGGTCTTTTTCGTTTATGATGTGGAGAGCTATACACCACTTACATAGTACAAGTATATTCATAATCATCAGAATTTGCATATGAGGACTTGTTTTGACCTGACTTTTGGGGCGACCTTAATAGAGACTTGTGGAACTTGAAGGTTGTTAAGTTTTAACTCTGATTCCTAATAAGGTTCTGCCAAATTAATAATCCAAAGGACTGATCGAGCTCCATACTTTGATTTTATGAAGATTAGTTTAAAAATCAAATTTGTTCTAAGTTTTTTTATTTTTCCTTTCTTCTTTTTCTTTTTAGTCACTTATTTTTCAAATAAGTGTTTGCTAAGGGACTAGAAAAGGTAAAGTATAGGGGGATGATGAATATGATGTCATCATCTTTTCTCATTTATTTTAGCTTAAAATCCCTTATTTAACACCTATTAATATCAATCTATCTTTTTATAAATCTCTATTCTTTTGTATACATTGTATAATTATCATTGTTTTTAACCTAAAATAAATAAATAAAAAAATAAAGGAAAAATAAAGAAAATAAAACTGTATATATGCAATAAATACATGATCACTCAGATCCCTAGAGAAGGTCAAGACTTGACCTGATAGATAAGGAATAAAGTAGGGAGAGATAAGGCGTTCATCAGAAAATAAGAAAAATAATTTATATCACTTTTAAATTCATCATTTTTCATCATATGTATATATTGCACATAATGTAAATGTTTCTTACTCTATTTTATTTATCACCCCATTCACTTCAAATAAAATGTTTTCTTCTTGAAACTTGTACACTAAAAAAGTTGTAAATATTAAAAAGTACAGCAAGAAGAGAACATGTACATAAATAAAATAATAACACTTTGAAAAAGCTGCAGAGGTCAACTTATCACATCTTTATCTTCTTCATGAAAACTTAAAATAAAATAAACCCACTTTATTATGTTATAAATTAAATAATCTTCAAAATTAAAGTAGCTTTATTAAAATCAGAGTTAATATGTGAAAAGTGGCTTTTTGGAGTGTATTGTATACTTTTGTCTATACTATATATGGTGTGAATATATATTTTTATTTATTTTATGTATATTTTTGTACATATTTTATTTTAAAATATTTATAAATATTGAATTTAATTAATATAAATTACAAATAAAAATAATAAAGTCCAAAATAATAAAAAATAAATTCATTGTATATATTATATGTGTATATATTGTAAATATATCTATTTATTTAACTTGATAAGTTATTCCATAAAAACAAAATAAAAATAAGTTTAAAACCATTAAAAATTGTTGTAAATAAATAAATTATTAATTTATATAATTATATGTAAAAATAAATAATTAAATATCCAAAAGTTGTATATATAGGTATATATACCTATGAATAAAGGTCATTATTTTTTAACCTTTTTATTAAATTTATTTTATTTTATTTATTAAAAATCATTATAATTAAGTTTATTTAATTATTTACATTCCCTATTTATATAATTCAGTTATTTAAATTTATTTTCCATTTTTATTTTAATTTATTTATCATTTTTATTCGATTTTGTCATTTTCTGCTTTTGTCTTATTTGAAGCCATTTCCTACTAGTCGGACTCAGGTCAACCTTCCCCTCTCCAGCATCCACCTGAATAAGTGCCCATCAGACCTCTTTTGTGAGTTTTCCCCGGTCAATCCCTTGATCTATAACACCCTCTTACTTTGGATTTCATTTCCTGAATAATTGGCTAACTTGCCCGATCAATAATTTCAAGATCCGATCCTCGATTTGCATGCTCCACGCATTTGAATTTCATTCCATCTCATCTTCTACAAATACCTCCTCCAACTTTGCTGCCCATTTGGATCCATTTTCTTGTGGTTCTTTGCCCGAAATTGGTTCAATAGAGAGGAGGTGGTGAAATCACTTCATCCTCCTCAGTTGGGAGCACAGGGAGCACTGGAGATTGCAATCCATATGACCACCGAAGCTTCGTCGGTGGTTGTTGAGATTTTCTATTTCTCGCTGCAGATCGAGTCTGTGACATCCTTCATCCACCGTAGGTTAATTTTAGTTAGTTTCTTTGCAATTTGATCTTTCAATTTCACATTTAGTTTGAGTTTGTAGCTTAATCCGATCAACCATCATCCGAGCTCCGATCTACTCAATCAGAGCTCTCCGATAATTGATCATCATTGGCGACCCCCTGTATCATCTCCTCCTTGGCCTTCTTTGCACTTCTATCATAAGATGACCCCCGGATCGTATCAGATACGGAGATCAGTCTCCTCTCCAATCATCTCCTAATCGGAGACTTCCATTCATTCCATTTTGCATTATTTTTCCCTAATAACATAGCTAGAGCCTATTTTCAAGCAATAAAAGGCAATTGCGGGGTACATGAGCCTGATCCTAACTGGGATTCAAGACCTGCGTGGACTTGAAGTTGCATACCATCTGGGACCTCTAGATTTTGATCCAGCAATCATCAGACATCATCCTGGTAGCCGGTCGTCAGAGAGGAGCTGTAAAAAGTTGTGCTTACCTTTAGGAGTTTGATCGGGTGAAGATCGACTGAGATCCAAACGATCAAAACTCACATCGCCACCCGTTCATCCTTGTTCTTCCAGCACCACTCGTAGCTGTATGATCAAGAACAACTCCGCCCGGTATCAATCCAGACAGTCCAAGCTACCCCAAATAGGAGCTATAGAATAGATTCTCCCAGATCAGATCTGAGGCGTCCGATCTGCACGCGTTCCGCACGTGATTGGTGAATAACTAACACTCCAACAATTGTATTTACCTAGAATTGGTGAATAACTTACACTCCAACCATTGTATTTACCTAGAATTCTAAATAAGTCCTGTTTGGACATGTGGCTCATTGTGGTTTATTAAACAACTGCATAAATTTCCATGCTGTATATTTTATTTACATTTTGTCCTATTTGAACCACTGCACGTGTAACACACATGATTTTATAAATCATTTGCAATAAATTACTATTTTGTTTCACTTTTTAGCCTACGAAAATAAACTATTTCCACATAGGTCCGTGCCAGCGCAACTTACGTGCACTGGCACGTGACCTTTTTATGGTGAAGTTGTGGATATCCCATCGCATTTCTTATTTTGTTAATGTTTAGTCCATCAAACAATTTTTATTATGCTTTAGTCCATGTGTTGCATTAAATTGATTTTTTATTAATCGCACTCAATAAAGAGTTAATTGCATCATTAAATTCCATAAAAATTTCCAAATCTTACCGCTAATTACCTCTTTCATCTCTAATTTTCATTTTGCTGAATAATTAGTTTTATTTTTTTTAATAATTCAAAAATAACAAAATATTCCCTCTTTGCTATTTCTAATTAATAAAATTTTTAAAAAATTATTGGAAAAATTCTAAAAAATTCAAGAGAGTTTTCTTACTTTGCGTTAATTTTTGTACAAATTTCATTTTGAAATTCTTTATACAAAAAAAATCATAAAATACATAAAACACCAAAAAAATCATTAAAAATCACCTAAAATCCATAAAAATGCATATAATAGATTTTAACAAAGCTTCAAAATTTACCTTCCTATCTGTGCATATTTTCTTCATTTTTATTTTTATTTTACACTTTAAAAACCCAAAAACATTTTTGTTATTTTCTATTTTTGTATATTCCCTATTTTTCATTATTTTGAAAATATTAAAAAATGTAAAAATATTTAAAAATGTATAAAATAGTATAAAAATACTAAAAACACAAAGCCATTTTTATTTGATTTTTCTGCATATTTTCCCTATATTTTAAAATACAAAAAAATGCTATCATTATTCCCTTTTATCCTTTTATTTGCTTTGTTTTAAAAGTAAAAAACATAAAAACCTTTACAAACATTAATACCACTGAAAAATTTAAAAAACAATAAACCGTTAAAATATAAAAAACCATAAAAATTAAAAAGATCAAGAGTTGAAATAAAAAGACTCCTTTTATTTCTTTGATTTCTCATTGATTTAAATAACCCTCGGGATTTGTAGCCTCCCTGAGTTCAATATTGTAAGCTATAAATGTAAATAAATAACACATTCTCTTGCTTACATTTCTTTGTTTAATTTATTTCTGGCTTAAGAATTAAAAATACTTTTTTTGTTTGAAGCTTCTTTGGGTTGTGACGATACTTTCTCCTTGTGAGTAATTCCATTAAATAAACACCCTTAAAAAGTCATTTTCAACAGTGCTCCCACTCCCCCTAGGGAGCCACCTTTACCACATTGTCCTTTACAAGAAAAATAACAGAGAAAATGGATTAGCACGGATAATCAATTATATCAAATAAAAGAGGAAAATAAAGGAGAAAAAATAATGAAAGAAAAAATCACACAAAAATCTATCTTATGTGTTGCTCCCTAGCAACAGTTTCATTTGATGAACACGATGATCATGAAGGGATCCTCTCATCCGATTTTGGAGGGTCAACGATGCCCAACAAGTCAGATTTGACATTCGTTGTGTCAACCACTCTCCCGACTCTCATATATACTTAATCTTTGTGTTGCATCAACAATTATCCCACAACTAGGTTCAAACAGTGAAGAACAATGAAGTAAAGTTTATTATACCCTATAAAATGATATGTATAGTATGCAAGTGTAGGGGTCGAACCATAAAGGAGCAACGAGAATAGACCACAAAAATTGACACAAAATGCAATAAATATTTTGTGCTTTTATATGGATTTTGATTTTTGTGGATTTTTAATACTAATATATATAATTTTAATTTATAATTTTTTGATTTGCTATTTATTTTATTATTTTATAATTTTATTTTTTTGATTTTTATGTTTTTAATAAATAAATGATGTGCATATATATAAGAATATATAGATAATATGTATACTATAATAGATACCTAGGATATAAATACATATAAAAATATCAAAACTAGGAAACTACCCCAAGAATAGTACTTTTTATATTTTTAAGGATTTCTTTTAAATATTCAAGCTATTTTCGATAACATACCTACACATACGCACACACAAACATATGTATAATATAGGCCTATATATAGATATGGCTATAAATACTAAAAAATGTGGGAGATAAAATATTTTTGTCTTTTTTTGTTTAATTCTATTTTTGGAAAATTTCTTTTTGTTTTTGCTATTTTTTGTATTTTTAATTGAATTAAAATGGAAAATCATTGAACAATAATACAAGGTCGTATTGTTTTGAAGTTTAAAATTAGATGAAAGTCTCAAAATTTTCTAAAACTGTTTTTAATATATAATATATACTACAAGATATAGAAATAGAGAATAAATTTCTTATATTTTCCAAGAATGTTTAATAAATTTCATAAGATTTTTAAGTTTTTTCATTTTTTAGTATTTTTATTTGAAATTTTTTAATGATTTTTGGTTTGCACTTCAAAAATACAATAATAAAGATACTGTACATTTTTGGAATTTTTCAAAATATTTTCTATTTTTTATTTTTAAATGAAAACATGGAATAAATGCAATGTCTTTGAATTTTTAAATATAGGAAATTATTTTTAGTTACCTTACAAAAACATATATGATTTAGTAAGAGTCCAGTTTCTTAAAATAAATTTCCTACAATTTTTGGATGCAAAATGCTATTTTTAATAAAAAAATACAAGAATAAAAATGAATATACTGGAAGGGACTTTAACGTAATTTGAATAAGTTAAAATGAATTCCGGAACATAAAATAGAAGTCCGCGGGCACATGCACAAAAATCCCATGAATATTCAATATAAAACTCGCTGGCAAGGGTATTTCTATAATTTCCAAGAAGCGTAAGGTCCTTTATGCAAAATGTCCAAGAAGCATTATACTGGAATTTGAATTTAAAGGACTAAAATGAAATATAGAAAGTCCAAAGGCCCCCATGCAAAATGCATGTCCCCTCATGCACACAGGCACGCGAAGTGACACAACGAGGGTCCTAAGTGCAATTAACAAGAACTTGTGGTGCAAAGTATAAAATATATAAATTTTTTTAACTGCAAAGGGAAGTTTTTATACTAAAATTAAAATACAAAAATGGCAGGAGTGGCAGTGCAAAATACACCTCGCATGCGATCGGATGGCAGAGAATCCTCACTTAACAATGTGGTAGCTTCTCGACGCTTGATTACGGTTCATAGATGAGCGACTGGATTAGATCTCGAGGGGATCAGATGGCTGCGACCCAGCTCGATCTAATGTATGGTGTGAAATCTGGAGCGCTTCTTCGATCGAACTGCTTCTGCCCTTCACGAAGAACATGTATGAATGCAATGCTCAAGATCCTTTGATCGACCATAGCACGCAACTCCGACCACCTGGGAGCTTTCCAGGTGTTGCAAATGGAGCTTAAGGTCTTCTGCTCTGACAGGAGTGCTCAAATGACTCTAGGACTCATCAGTGGAGTCTTGGAGGTTCGAAGTAGTTGAAGCATCTAGGTACCATCTGTCTAGTCAAAATCCAATCCAGATTAGGTCTTTGGAGTCCAGGTCCTATAGGGTTAGGCATACGCGAGAAAAAGGAACCCGCTGGGCTTGGTTAGCAGCTAAAATTGGCGGAGATGATGTGTGGCTGAGGTTTTCCGGTAAACAGTAGAGGAGGAAGGCTGGATTAGGCATTGATCATTGGGAGTGGAGGTGCCTGGGGCATAAGGAATGTGAAGGGCAAGATTATGGAGGTGAAAGGAATGATGGAGGATAGATGAAACACAGTGAAACGACGATCGGAGCGGGATCTCCTATGAGCTTTGATCGAGAAATTTAATGAAATGAAAAACTTAAATATAACGAAATAAAATGCTAGAATACACTAATATTAATCCTAGAAATGGAAATGAACGAAAAACTATGGCTCTACCTCAGAGGAGAGGGAGACAAGGAGAAGCTCATGCGAGCTTGGCCGACGAGCTCAAATCACCTATCCAGCACCTCTTCCTCCATGCAAAAGCTCGGACACGGCTGCTGCTTTCACCAAAGACCTTGGAAGACGAGAAAATTGGGCATTTTATAGGGAAAAATGAGATCAACTTCAAAAGTAAGTTGGCAGGATGTATATGTACATGAGTGTCTTGGATTGAGCAGAGTGCTTAATTCATTGATCCTTAGATCAAGGAGAGATAGTCGCATGAAAGACCAGTGATCGAGGATGAAAAGTCAAAGAGGAATCAAGTCTGGAGGATGCAAGTATTAATGGGGGGGGGGGACGAGGAAGATATGCAATCAACGAGGTCTGACAGAGCTAGGCCCGAAGTCAGGGAAGTTGACCGAGGACCAACGGTAGACCGACTGATTGGACCACGCCCTCCGCTTGAAGACAAAATAACAAATAAAAAATGGAAATGAAATAATAAGTGATTTAATTAAATAAAACTTAAAACATGATTTTTTATTTTATAAAGTATTTTAATATGACTTTAATTTATTTTTTCAAGTTAATGTTACTTTTTTGCAAGTAATAATATATGTATATTTACTTATATAAAGTATATTTTATTTTATTTTCTATTTAGATTTTATTATTTTATTTACATAATTTATATATTTATAACTTATTTAAATACATATAAGTATATTTTTATTCTATTTTTTTGAAATTATATACACACTTAAATAAATATGGATATTTATTATATAGGTATATACATCTATATATTATAATATGCTTATTTATTTTAATGTATTTTTAATGGTTTTATTTTATTTTAATTATGTTCATGTATTTAAAATATTATTTATAAAATTATAGAAATATAAAAGACTGAAAAATATAAAGAATGAATATAATGGATATTATATACATGTATATTGCACATTGAAGGCCCAAACCATAACTTTTGCATCTTAACTCCAAATTGAATAAAACCACCTTGATTAAAGAGATAATTTAATTTTAGGAACAATTAAGGTGAATTTGGTAAAATTTTAATTCATATGAGGAAGATACAAGCCTGGAAAGTTTTTTTGTGGTTTTTTATTCTCAGTGTCTAGGCATGTTGTGCATTATTTTTACATGAAATACATTTTGTATTTTTTAATATTTTTATCTACAAAGTTTAATGTTCAAAGTTTATTTATGTGAAACATAAATAATAACGAATAAAATGGGTCCAGAAAACATTTATTGAGGTATTAAAATTAGGATTTTCCTGTTATTTTTGTCCCTCATCTCCCCCTACTTTATTCCTTGTCGATCCAGTCATTATGGTGCATGTGTCTCGAGATTTATGGTCATTCAATACTCCAATATTTCATTATTTTTCTTTTTTCTTTATTCTTTTATTTTGGCATTTATTAGAGTATTTTATACAATATTTATAGTGTAAATCATGAATGTTATTTGATGCAAAATAATGTTATTTACATACATTTAGCTAGGGTTTAAAGGTCAAAGTGAAAGAGGAAATATGATGAAATGGAGATTCATCACTAACTTAAGAGGGGTTTACCCATCAAAGGGTCTTTCCAGAGGGAAGAGTCTTTTCCACCACTGGTGATTTATGCAGAAATGAGTGCAGTGGAGCCGAACCTATAATATGACCTTTCGAAACCATTGAGTGAGCTGATTTTGATCCTTCAAGAAGGGTGACCAGGCTGTCGTAAAAAGGTGTAGCACTAACAATGTTCGATATCCAAGGTTTTTTGTATCAACAATTTGTATGCTCGATTTCATGAGTAGATCGTCATTGAACAATCTGAGATTTAAAATACACCATCCATCATTTGATCTAATTCGAAGGACTTTGGCCAAGATAACTTTTGGAGATGCATGGTGAGTAGAGTTTCCAGCCTAAAGAAATTTACGTCTAATCTTATCAATATGTTTGATGATGTCAATGAGAATCTCTAGAATTTACATTGCCTGAATTATTTAATGAATGATAAAGTAGTTTAGAAGAGTCACTCTAGCCAGTAATGGAAGTGTTTTTTATTTAAATCCTTGTAGTTTAGCCGAGAATTTAGATATAATAGTTGTCAAGCCGCATTTAGAGAAAGTACATGCTGAGTAGAATCCCACACCAATATGAGGAGAAGTAAAAGCAAGTTGTCTCCCAAGAGGCTTGTCCTTATCGCCCACAAGAATTCAAACTCACTTGAATTTGGTTATAAAGATTTATAACACCACAAGCATAATCTTAAATCTAAAACTCATAAAGTGTGAGAGTGGTTATAAGAGTGGAGAATTACTATCTGACAACTAGGCTTAAGCATTTTGAGCAATAGTCAACGAGTCCAATTGAATCTCAACTTGTCATGGTTAGATTTCCTGATAACGGACTATGGATCTAAGCCATGAACATTACAAATGGTATTAGAATGGGTTACCTCTAGTAGTGAAAAGGAAGATCCTATGGGACTGATGAATCTCCATTTCATCACCTTTATCCTATCATTTCGGCCTTAAAAACCCTAGTAAAGACATGTAAATACCTTTAATTTGCATAAATTAGCATCCATGCTTTGTTGTACAAATACTGTATAAAATACTATTTTTAATGCCAAAATTATAGAATAAAGAAAAAGAAAAGAAAAGGAAAAAGAATAAAATATCAAAGATATTTTATGACCCTAAACCCCAAGACCTAGGCATCTTGACGACGAGGTCGACAAGGAATAAAGTAGGGGGAGATAAGGGCTATCAATACAATAAAAATCCCATTTATTAATTCATTATTTATGAATTTTTAAGACCTATTTTATTTTCTACTTTTTATACCTCAAAATACTCTAAATAAAATTCCAAAATCTCAACTTCCCAGACCCATATTTCTCAAGTAAAAACTCAAAATATATCAAAATCACCATTAATATACCTGAATGAAGGCGGTTTCATATTTTTTGGAGTTAAGGTGTGAAAGTTAGGTTTTTGGACCCCTATTGTATAATATACCTGATTAAAATAATCATTTTATTTATTCTTTAGTATTTTTATAATTTTATATTTTTATAATTTTGTAAATATTATTTATAATTTATATACATATTAAAACTAGAATAAAACATAAAGAAAACATTAAAATAAAATTTGTATATAAAATATATAGATGAATAAATAATAACTATATCTATGTAATAAGTATACTTACTTATTTAAGTATATATATTATATCAAAAAAATATAATAAAAATACATTTAAGTATACAAAAAAGTTATAATCATATAAAATAATACAATAAAATAATAAAATCAAAAATAAAAAATAAAATTAAAATAATATAAAACATAGATAAATATACCTATAGTTATACCCCAAAAAGTAACTTGTGTTTAATAACGTCAAAAAAATAAAAAAATCATAATAAAATACTATGAAAAATAATAAAAAAAATTTTATTTTATAATTTTAATTTAATAAAATCATTTAATATTTATTAATTATTTTACAACTTTTTTCAGGCCTGGTTTTTCCTGGTTGGTCCACGTGGACCAACAAGGTGGTGCTACGAGTTGACCTAAGGTCAACTCTTCGGACCTGCTTCCTAGCCTTGCCAGATTGCCTTTTCCCCTCATTTCTCGTGTTTTTCACGCTTGATGCATTGCTCGAGTAGCTTAGGTCCCTTCGTGAGACTTGCTCGTTGTACATCCGCCATCCACACCGAGCCCTCTCCTAAGGCAGAGTGACTTCGATCAACCCTTGATCTTCCCTTGAACCTCGCTCCTTCACCATCTTGTACAAAAACCCTCCACCACCATTTTTTGACCTCAATTCCCCTTAGAGTGGCTTTGTCTCCTTCTTTGGTGCTCTGGCCTTGAGCACGGTGACAACGAGCTCGGCTGGTCCCTTTTGTTGCGAGAAGATCTGCACGACGACAATTCCCAGCCCCCTCCGTTGCTCCAGCATCGAGGTCCCACCTCTCAGTCCCTGGCCGAGCTAGGTTAGTCTACTGAAACATTTATTCGTACATTCTTCCTGTATTTCATTTCTTTTGTTAGATCTAGCTTTTGAGTGTCTGTAGTAGTGTAAAATTTAGGCGTTGACCTCGTCGGAGCTCTCGAGCTTCGTCCACCTTCATTACTCTCTGTTCCCCTTGATTCCGACTACCTAGCCACCTCACCACCTTGCCTATCTGGTGCTCCATCTCCACCCTCCACTCAACTCACCAGATGCATAGCATATTTGACATTCGAGGTCCCACTCCTCCAAAACTGTTGGACCTCGCCGCCCGCTCCATATCATCCATGAAAAGCCACCAAATAATTGCCAGGATATTTGCTCTGCTCCACAATTCCTCGTAGTATTTTACAGGTCTTGGTGGGGTTCTCTGAGGCCCAAGCATCGCCCATTTTGACTCCTAGGAGCTCTAGCTTCCATTGTGCAACCCATGCCCCTTTCGACGGACCTCGATCACTTTTGAGATCCCCAACCGCTACAGACAACATATATGGTCATTTCGACCATTAGAGCGACGGCTGAGTCGACCGGGTTCGTGGGAAGGGGGCGATTGAAGGAGCTCGGGCTCACTGTTCCTTCCTGTTCTTACATAGGAGCAGTGACCATTTGATCACTCCTCCGTGCCAGATTGAAGGACGTGTGTTCGATCCAGGACAACCTCAATGCCATGATCAAGTCATGGACATCAATCCGCGAACCGGTATCCTCCGTCCAAAGCAAGACACATGACTACTAAGGAGGATCTGACCGCTTGCTCGCATATTTGGGGGTATTCTGCAACTTTAATCCCATAGTATTTGTGTGTAATAATTAGACCATAAACTTTCATCCGTACCTTATCTATTTTTGCAATATTTGCACTAAACCCCACAGAATTTTGGTAATTACGTTTAGGTCCTCCGCTACATCACCTCACGTGCCTATGCGCGTGAGGTGTGGGTATTTTGTAGAGGACCCCTTGCGGATTTTGATATTTGTTTTTAGTCCCGAAAATTGAACTTCACGTCATAACATTTTGTAAAATTTATAGGGAAAACCTTGGACTTTACTTTATTTACAAATTGCCCTTACCAGCATTGTAGTTTCTCTTTATTGTCTCGATTTATTTAAAATAGCAAATATACTCAGAAAAATCGTAAAAATAAACATATGTTCCTAATTTCCTCTAGATTCACGCCCGAATTTTGTTTTGTAATTTAAACCCTTTTAATATTCATTAGAAATAAAAAGCGCACTTTTAATTCTTATCTACGGTTTAAAATACATAAAAAATATAAAAAAGTTTTGAAAAATTACAAAAATATACTTTGTCCTTACTAAGTTATTTTACAACTCCAGACTAAAATTCCACAAAAATAGAAAAAGGAAACTCCTAAAAATTTAAAAGCTCTAAAAACCTTTATAAAAATCTATAAAATTCCGAAAAATCTCAAAAATATTGTTTTCTATTTTATAATTTTATGCTATTATCTAGCTAAAATTGTTTTGAAGAATTTTGGACCTATTTTGGTATTTTTCCTCTTGATCTGAATTTCATGTATTTAATTATTACCAGATTTAGGATGACTTTAAAAAATATAAAAATAGCAAAATTATCTAAAAAATCACAAAAATAGTAAAAAATTATTTAAAACACAAAAATATTTTATTGTCTGAATTTTGATAATTTTTGGTTGTATTTATATTTATATTTGCTTACTTTTTGTATATATCTAGTTTATTATATTTTATAAAAAGAAAAAGGAATTAAAAATCTAAAATATAAAAAATAAAATAAAAAAATATAAAATAAGGACAAAATACAAAAATATAAAACAAAAATAAAAAATAAAAAATAGAAAACAAAAAGGAATATTGACAAATAGGCACAATCACATTTTTTGCACTTCACTTGCACAATCTATCCTTTCTGCTCCATGTGTTCGACCTCTAAATACTTGCACACTATACACATCTTGTTGTAGAGTTATAATAAATTTTAACTCCAAAAAAATTTCTCTTTATTACTTAATTATTATTGTGAGTTAATTGTTGATTAATTGAGGTTTAGTGAGCGATCACCACTTCGAGTGCAGTTTCTCCTTGTGAAATCGGACGACCCTTGAAATTCCCTAGTTATCAAATGATGCCATTGCTGGGAAGCAAATGCACATAGATTGATTTTGTCTGATTGTGTCTTTTTTCTATACTTTTTTCCTATATTTATTTTCCTATTTATTTGATATCATTGTTAATCTGTCTAATCATATCTTCTTTGTTGACTTTGTTGCGAGGGACTATGGATCGAGGAGAATCACCTAGGTGATTCTGCGCAACCTTGGGAAGTGGAGTCGGCTATTTGACCCTAGCCGGTAGGAGAGAGCATTAAAGGATACTTAGAAGATTTTTGGGAGACAACTTCATTTTGCATTTTTATTTCTTCTATTTATTTGTATAATTTAAAGTGAGAGAGAGAGATATATTTATTGTAATAACTCAGGAATCTCAAGGACTTTACATACTTCACGAGGTCTAGTGTCCGAGGGATTATTCCCTTGGGGGCCTCGTCGGCTTTTTTGCTGTTTTCATCATATTTTTCTTTATTTCTCGATTTTATTTTCTTTATTTTGTGTGATTGAGCCCTAGTTTTAGGATTTCTTGACGATAGATTAAGGCCAAATACTTAATCATATTTACTTGCACCTATATCTTACGCTTTGACTTAGTCAAATTTTGAATTGCTCTTCACTTAGTCTCAGAACCACACGCTGCAAGAGTCCTCAGTACAACGCTTGCAGGACCCACTGTGATGGGCACCGAGGAGACTCCAAGACCAGACCCTTAGTATCTATTCTAGGTGATTAGCATACAAGCCTGATGAGCCAAAAATGTGCGATCAACTAAGGCAGAATATAAATTACGAAGTCGTTGTCCCTAATCGATCAATTCAATCAACGAGAAAAATTATAAAACCACTCAACGAAATCAGAAAATGTAATGTAAGCGGTCTTCGCTATTTCATTTACATGGTATAGTGATCAGGGTCGAACACAAGGAGCACGATTAAAGAAATCAATAGTCAAATTTCGGAGATATTTTTTAGTGGTTTTTAATTTTTTTAATTTTTAATTTTCAAATTAGGAACAATATGCACAAGGGAAGAAATACACAAACCACACTCTTTTTGTATTTTTCAAAATAGTCAGAACTGCTCAGAAAATTACAGAGAAAATATTTTTTGATTTTATAATTTTTAAAATGTTTTTGGTAATTTTTCCGAGTTCTTCTGATATTTTTATGATTTTATAAAAATCAAATAGTGGCAAAAAAGATAAATAATGTACATCCTGGAGTAATTTACATCTTAAAAATATTTTATGCCCCAAAACTCCTGGAAATGATTTTTATGCTAAAATATAGACAAATATCTACTCAGGGCTTGAGAAAATAATTTTTTGATTTTTGTACAATTTTCTTTGATTTAATTAAGGTTTTTAGTATTTTGCAACTTTTAGGAGTTTTACAAATAATTAATGTACAGAAATTGGCTGGTAATTAATAGACAGAAAAATGAATACTATATTTTTTTTGAAATTTTTCAGATAATATTTGATTTTTAATGATTTTTCAAATGTCAAACAGAGAAAATAATGCAATTTTTGATTTTTTTAAAATATCAAATAAAGATAAAATGCGATGAAATTTACAAACAAGATAGAATACGCAAACAGAAGCATGGCATAATTTTCTGACAATTTTTTTAAACAAAGTCAATAGTTATTTAAATAAAAAAAGTAAAATAATAGTCTGGATCACAAGGACTGAAATGTGAATACTTCAAGTTCTTGCATGAAAAATTAACAGGAAATGAAAGAGGGGTAAAAATGGCAATTTACCTAACCAAAGCATGCAAAGCACGTGCTGCTCTAGAGGTGGGGGTCTTTCTGCAATATTGATAACCTCTAGGGATGTTCTTGTAGTTTACCTGAATTTCATTTTTTTAATTACCTAAGGTTCTTTCTTTTGATCCTTCGTATCCAAATTAGAGCAAGGGGCCAAAGGGGCTACATTGCCCCTCTCCCTCATGGCGGAGGTGCGTGTGTCAGCAACGATTGAGGACGGCGACGCTCCTTCGAGCGGTGAAGATCTGGCGGAGGGTGAGGTCTGTCGCGCAGTGATGATTTGCGCAAGTGGCATGTCGAGGGTGAATGGTGGGTGCTCGCGGTGGTTGGCAACAGAGGTCGACAGGCCTCCAGCAGGATCTTCGGGGAAGAGCTGGCGCGGAGGAGTTGGGCCGCACACGGAGGGTCGGTGGCAGACACCGCCTACAGAAGCGGCGGTGGCGGAGCTCAACCGTGGCACACGGTGAGGCAGGCAGATGCGACTAGTTGTAAGGAGAGGAGCCACCCGCTACAGTGTACATGGAAGATGACGGAGCAATACATGCCCCTACGTTGGTCGTCGGCGAGCAGGGGAGGGGTGGCAGCGGCTGAGAAGAGATGCTGGCGGAGGGCCTCTTCTCCCGCGGCGGTGCACGATGGCGGTGTGGGTTGGTCACTGCCGCCCAATTTTTTTTAATTTTTTTGTTATATTTTAATGTAACCGGTAGAGATATTAAAAAAGTGTATATTATTTATTTTTATTTTTTTATTTTTTAATTTTTTCTGCAAAACAGATGTTGGATAGAGATAAACAAAACTATATTTTTTCTTTTGTTTTTTATTTTTTTGCATAAACAAATGAGGATACGAGCACAACGACTCAATTCAAGAAAATCCGAACACAAAAAATATGAGTGGATAAGTGCAGATCCGACGAGATGGAAGAAAGATCCGAAGATCCGACCACCGTTTGTGGTCAGAGTTGATAGATTATGTGAGGTAGAATGTGAAATATAGAGATCAAGATTGTGAGATGAAAAATCGGATTTGGGGGCGGATCAAATTGGAAGTGATGACAACAACGATTAAAAATTTAACAACTAAATGGCTGTGAATTAAAATCTAAAATTAATATAGAAGAACGACAGAAAATAAAGTGGATCTCACCTTGGTATCGGACACACCGCGATGGCCTTGACGAGGACCGACTCGCTGTCACTGGACGGTTCGGAGGCTGGGAACCCTTCTGCCACAAGAAGCTCTTGGAGATCGGGCTCCTCTCCATCAAAGATTGATCAAGAGGAAATGAGGGAGGGGGAGCTCAATAAAAAGAAGAATAAAAATAAAAAAGGAAAATAATTACAAAAAGGAAGGTATTTAGTGGTTAATTAAATAAATAAAATAAATTAATAAATAAATTAAAAACAAAATTCGTAATTAAATAAAATAATTAAAATAATTAATTTACACAAATTAATTAGCCACCTTAATGGTGGTTATTTAAGGTAGAAAATCAAATCTTGTATACATAGTAGATTTTCAAATCAAATAATTGAATAAAATAAATCAATTTTTATAATTATATTAATTTAATTAATGTTAGAAATTAATTTTGTGGTAGTTTTTTTATATAAGAAAATTAGTTATATACAAGTAATATACACATATAGTACATTATACACATGTACAAATAAGGGAATTATTTTTTTATTTTTTTATTATTTTTTATCTTAAAAAATTATGAAAATATTTATAATTATTTACATTGTGTAAAAAAATAAAAATGAATAAATATATGCAATAAATAAATGGTAAAGTTGTAAAAATCACCCTAAAAACTGACTTTTCAACCATAACTCCAAAAATTATGAAACCACAACCATTTTAAAGATAATTTAATTTATAGTACAATGGAAGTGAGTTGTATTCGATTTGATTTTGTATGGAGCCAGAATTGATCTTTCAATTATCACTTTACAGCTTTTTCTGAGTGTGGGTACTTTTACTCTATATATGGTTTTACTTTGCAATTATTTTTATTATTTACAAATTATTTTTATTTACAATTTTTGTTTAGAAAAATATTTAATTTATGGTCAATTTATAGACAAATAAAATCATGTAAGTTTTGTACAAATATACAAGGAAAAATATTTACAAATAATTTTTTTGAATTTTCTAATTGAAGACCCTATCTCCCCCTACTTTATTCCTGGTCGATCAGGTCAAGTTTTGACCTTCTCTTGGGGTTCGGGTCAGTCCACATTTATTTCATAAATACATCCTTTATTTTTATTTTTTATTTTCTTTCCTTTTTCTTTTATTCTTTGTTCTTTTATTTGAATATAAAAAGTGTTAAAAATGCATTTTAACAAATGCATGTAAAATAGTAATTTCATGAAATTAGTGGGTATTTATAGGTATTTAACTAAGGAAATAAAGCTAAAATAAAAGAATAAAGGTGATGAATCATGGATTCATCATGTACCTAGGATGATTTCATCGACTGCATTTGCATATAGTATAGGTTTCAATTCTTCTTAGCATCCTTGCATGTAAAGTGCTGGAGGCAAGGTGCGCATTGTATTCATTTATGTTGCTCACGTATACACTAAGGTTAGTGCCCAAATCCCATAAGCCAACCTAAGTGCTTGTACAATTTTTGACTTCTCATCTAACTCTAAAACAGACTAGATAAAAAGACCGAACTTTTACGATCTTCAACGAGTTGAGTAGGTGAATTAAGGTGTTTGTTTTGTGTGAGTTTGATTGTGTTTGTTTGTGTTCATACTCGATCGTCCCAACGCATTTGCACTTTTGTCTCATATCTCTTGATTTGACAATCGCGCTCTCCTAATCATTTTCCTTTTGTTTCGAGATGGCTGATTGGAGTGCTTTTTATATGAACTTTGAGGACCCCTCGTGTCCACCTCCATTTTTTCTGGAGAACTTTGCTCTTGATTTTTGTACATATCTGCCTCAACCATAGTATCAGACCTCAGATTTTTATCCACATCCACCCTTATATTTTCCACCTTGACATCCACTGAGACTGATCTATTGGAGTCACATCTTATGGCATCCACACTTAAGACCTTGACCCAGCTCATGGAGCATATGAACTCGAGGATTGAGGACCTCACTTGCCTAAATAAGAGCCATATTGATATTCCATGATCTGATGACTTGGATTCATTTGAGGATTTCCATGAGAGCTTGCAATCACCCAAAAAAATGAGAAAAATTTGAAAATCCAAAAAGAATTCGGGAGACATTTTGGTGATTCATCTTGTGAGAAAAGGGCCCACCTGCCAGACCCTTTTACCACACACACATTCACACCATGTCCCAGCTTTGACCCCGAGGCAACAATGTATAGACTGCTCTCCGTTATCCTTGTGTAGATGTTGATTCCGATCTTCTCCCTAGTATGGAGGAGGTCCAAAAATTAGAAAAATGTTTACTGAACCCAAAGTGGTGGCATGGGATCATTCAAGCCCCACTTTACCAGGCCATGAACCATTTATCTGCCCCTCAACCCAGGAAAAGAAAGCGGAGGAGCATATCTGAGTGTCATATCTTGACCATGGCCACTGCCCACACCATCACACACCATCTACTCTCTAGGAAAAGGAACACTGCTACTCCACTTATTAGTTTCACTATCTCTGACTACACATGTGATCACACTCTCCTTGGCGGCAATGCTTCGATTAGAATCATACCCTTCTCGCTGGTACATTACCTTCATTTAGGGCATCTCAAGAAAACCAGGATGATCATTCAGTTTGCTGATGGATATATCAAGAGGCCGAAGGGTATCCTAGAAAATGCTGTCATTCGGATTCATGGCATGAGCTACACTATCGATTTTATCGTTTTGCCCAAGGAGACCTCAACTGGGGTGCACTCTCCAATCATCCTGGTACAACCCTTTCTCGCCTCTGTGAGAGTCATTATTGATTACGAATTAGGAGAGATTTGCTCCTTTCTGGTAATGGGAGCGATGTGTTGATCACTGCACCCACAACCGACCAGAGACCTGCATCTGATGTGACCGCATCTATCTTGGCTGACCCCGAGAACTATGACCTTGATGAGACTATCAAATTTTTTTATTGTATGTTGGATTCCATTAAGACCTGAGAATTCCTCTACAATAAGGAAGACTCAGAAAGAATGGACCTCAGAGTTTCCTCTTCTGATATTTAGCGATGTGTTGATGACATCCACGTGATTTACACGATTGATACCTTAGTGCGGAGGGCAGACATTTGTGAGACTGAAAAGGCTGAATTTGATGTTGTTGCATTCATCCGTAAATTTGGGACTTTTGATGAGAATGATGACCCGATTGAGACTCTAGAGGACAAACATGACTCAACTACTTCCCCAGATGAGTTCGTTCCTTTTGGTTTTGACCTAGGAGAGACTCGTCAGGCTGAACTTGACTTTACTTCTTTCGATGATGAGTTCGAGCCTTTTTCACTTTGATATTTGCGAGACACCCAAGGCCAAACCTAGCCACACTTCTTCCACTGACCCGTCTGTGCCTTCTCACACTAGTACCACCGAGGATCTTCACCAGGTCGACTCTGATCGACACTTGTCTATTGAGGACCCCGATATCGACCTGCATCTTGTCGGATCCAATCCTCAACGGTTCTGCAAGAAGGTTCGCTTTCTACCTTCTTGACCACTGTATATCCATCCTCTTGTACTTTCTCTTTTGTTTATCTCCGTCCATCCACCGTTTCGCTCATCCACCCATTCACGTCTGTGCCTTGCTTACGTACTTTATCCTAAGTATAGGGGGGTGGATGAGCCGAGTGTTCATTCTTCGTTCTGTTTCATCACTCTTGTTGTCGTCTATACTTAGGGCTCTTTTACCCTAAGCATAGGGGGAGTGATGCGTACATTCTCTACGATCTCTTCTTCTATCTTCATCTGACTTTCTTATTTCATTCTTCTCTTTTTTTTGTTTTCATTTTTCTTTTCTACCAAATAGGTTTCGTACTTTTTGTCAGTCTTCTATACTTAGGACATACTTTATCCTAAGTATAGGGGGTGTGCACCTCGAGTTCTTTCATTCTTTAATCTTCTCTATTGTCTCCTTTTATTGTCTATACTTAAGGGATATGTTACTACGTATAGGGGGAGACAGTCTGAATATGATTTGTTCATTCCTGCCCTTGACCCTCCCTACTTTGTGTACAATCTTCTATGCTTAGGATTATTTGATCCTAAGTATAGGAGGGACGGTCGACTTCTCATTTTATTTCTTCCTCATTCATTTATTCTTGAGACTTTTCTATACTCAGTACGAGTTATGTCTTCTCTTTTCTCTTTGATCTATGAGGACATAGCTCAAGCTAAGTATAGGGGGGGTCATATATACTACATATATACTTTAGCCATAACTCATACTTTCGTATTTTTATAATAATTATGGCTAAAATACAGTATAAAAACACTATAAAATTCATTAAAAATACTTAATAAAAAGATGCTCATTATTCCTCAAAGTCCTTGTGTATTTACTGATTAATAAATCAGGTAAAAATATTTTTTATAAAATGTTTGAAAAATAGATTGAAAATCTCTTTGAAAATTTTTCGAAAACAATTTGGAAAACATTTTGTTAAATATTTTCAACATTTATAAAAATTGTTTATTTGAAAAAATTTCTTTTCTTTGTGTGAAATAAAATGTTTGAAAAATGATTTAGAAAATGGTTGAAAAATATTTTGAAAAATCTATATATATTGTTTGAAAAACCTTTGCAAAATGATTTTCAAAATGTGTGCAAATGTTTGTAAAAATTATTTGCAAAAATTATTTTGGACTATAATTTTCAAAATTATTTGTAAAATAATTTCCAAATAAGTTTGAGAAATATATACATCACATTAAAATTCTTTAACTATATAATTATATTTAAAAAAATGATCATTTATCCCTTGTAAATTCTTAAAACCTAACTCTTGTAATTACAAGATGCATCCCCGTGTAAATATTTGTATCTAGATTTTATCCAAAATATTTTATTTTCAAAAATCACAAAAAAACATTTGCAAAACCAAAAATCCAAAAGCATTTGCAAAAACCTTTTTGAAAAACACCAAAAAATTGCGTTTGCATTATCTTTTTCAAAAATCAATTAAAAGTTCAAAACTTTGAAAATCGCATCACAAAAATATTTTCTGCATTGTACATAGCATTTTCATAGCATCACCATTTTTCAGATTGAGTTTGTAATTGAACAAGTCCAAGTAAAATTCGAAGATTGGAGCTTGGTTGGACCTTAAATCTACCTAATCACAGGAATCTTATAGGAGCTGGAATTGAGGTAGTTGACTTATTTCTTTGAGAATGAGACTTACTTCAATGGATTCTTGACTGCGTAAGTAGAGTATTTCGGAGCACACGCATGGTTGTTGTTGATAATTGATGAATCCCTGATTCCCACTTTTTATTATTTTATTTTAGCTATTTATCTTAGCAAAGCAGCATGTAAATACTTGTAAATGCAATAACTTAGCAGTTTGCATGCATGTGTTAATATTACATAATTAGCATGTTTTTATGCAAAAATAAAAGAATAAAGGAAAAGAAAAAGGAAGAAAGTATTTAGAATAAATATAGAGTGACCCAAACCCCAAGAGAAGGTCAAGCATTGACCTCATCGTAAAATAAAACAAGTAGAGAGAGATAGGGTCTATTTTGTGTTGTACATATTACCTATATGTGTAAATAATTATTTTTGACGAAATAAAAATCAAATTATTATTTTAACCTCCTTGCATATATACTTCTAGAAGTAGTATAAAAACAAAATAAAAAGCATTAAAATTTAACAAAAATAAGATCCCCTTTTTATTGTACAAAATACATGTGTATATACTCCCTTCACTATTTAATATATGTCATTAAATAAGGACTAAAAATAAAATAAAAATTATTTTGTACTCTTAGAAATACACTATAAATAAATAAAATATAAAATTAAATTATTTGTGTAAAAATAAAATAATAAAAATACTTGTGCATAATACATAGGTATATTATACCTGTACATAACACTATATAATGCATATACACTAATTTATTTTTCATAAAAATTAAAAATCATAGAAAAATACTTTGAAAAATGATAAACATTTTTTATTTTATACACATTTTAATTTAAATTCTTTATTATTTTTATTTTATTTATTTATTTTCTTCTCAATTTTTATCATGTAGCCTATTTTGGTCGTTTCCTAGACCGCCTCTGATTGGGCCAGCGCGGATTCGCTGACCTCGGTCAACTAGTCCCCGCCTGCCCTCTTTCGCCCGAGTCGGCTTTGGCCCGATTTTCACTGATTTTTCATGACCCGATTGTGGCGCCTTCTCCTCCGATTCCAAGCTCGATTACGAGGCACGGATCCTTAATTCACGCCCGATCTTCTCATGCTCGATCCATGCCTCGATTCACGGGCAACACCCCAATCTTCTCGAACCTAAAAACCTACATAGCTAGAACCCCCTACCTCCTTTTTCTCCACCTTTGGCTGTGCCACCACCTCCTGCGTACCTGTCCTTCCTTTTCCAGAGTGACAGCACGAGAGGGCAAGGGCGAGGACACCTTTGGGAGCGTAAAGAGCCCCCCAGGTCCGTCGAGGTTTCCTCACCTCCGCATTGAGGAGCATAGCCTCTGGCGGCGCCGGCCGTCGTGGCCATAACCCCCGTGGACCACCATCTGCACCCCCAGGTGCACTCCGATCATTCTTAGGTATTCATTCGAACCTTCTATTTCCATCCGAAATGATTTTTCATCCGACATATCATATCTTTGACGACCACCATACCATCCCCTGTTTCACCTCGTTCCGACGATATACGCCTCGCTCTGTCCTCCCTTTAGTTCTTCACGCGCTCCGCAATCTCTCTTGAAACTCCAACCACCAGGTTGGAGCCTCCTAGCAGGTCGATTCCTCCATCATCGCCGAAGACCTGTCCCATTCACTCTCCACCCTCTGTTCTTGAAACGAGTTGTACTCTAACAATCATCGGAGCCACTCCTCCGAGCAAAACCCTTCTCCTGCAGGGTTGGCGCACCTACATACCTCATCTGGAGGTCTAGGATACTCCCAGGAAGCTCCAGGAATGCCATGCCTCCCCAGGACCCTCTCTTTGATCCTGGACCCTTCTGTTCCATCCAGTAGCAGCGGACCACCTTCATCGATGATTCCCTCATCTCAACAGCTCCTGACGATGCCGGACCCACGCTCCATCGTCGATTGAAACTTGTTGGAGGTGAGTTCATCTCTGTTCGTCCATGCGTCTTCTCCACCATCAGATCAGGTGTTTCCCCAGTTCTAATCACATCCATCATCGGGAGGCCCTTGACCGTCAGATCCATCTGAGGATCTCTTCTCCACCATCCATCGCCGAACGGGTACCAATGCATCTCCACCATCCATCCATCAGTGGACCGCTCTCAGCCGTTGGATCACGTCTTAATAAGGGGTAAATTGCTCTTAGACCCCTCTCTATTTTATGATTTCTAGTTAGTCTAGTAAATATTTGTTGTACTTTAAAATAGTTTGGATATTTTGCAAATTGACCCTTGTTATTTTCAATATTTACATTTTAGTCCTCTGTGTGAACTCACATGCTATCTTACATGATTTTTTGGGTTATTTGCATGTTACATCCTAATGTTTGAGTGTTATGATTTGAATGTAAACTTTTTAGTATTCACATTTATACCCCTGTGCGTGGATTATTGTGCATGTGCGTGAATTCACTGTATATTTTGCAGATTTGGCCCTAGGCTTTTTATCTGCATTATTATTTGGCCCTTGGACTTTATTATAATTACAAGTAGGTCCCTACAAACTGTGTGTCCCTTAGTTAATTAAATAAATAACAAATTAAGTCCAAAAAATCTATAAATATTACTGTTAGCTCTTGCTAACACGTAATATTTGTTGTGAGTTTTTGGGAATAATTCAATATCGTTTATTATTTTCTAAAAATAAAAACCCCTAAAAAGTGTACTATCTATTTTGGAAAATACATAAAAATTTGAAAAACAATTTTAAAAATTCCAAAAAAATTAGTAAGTGTGTGTTTCTGTATGCTTTGTGTCCACTAGCCTTTTTGCTGGAAAAACCCTCATAAAAACCCTAAAAATTACGAAACTCTAAAAAACTTATAAAAATCATAAAAAATTCTTGAAAAATCAGAAAAATACAATTTCAGTTCCTCTTTATTGCTCTTTTTATCTTTTTTCTCATAAAATTGTCTCTAGGAATCATGGCACTTTAAGCAATTTTCATTTGCAATTTTATCCTGGCTATGCACTATTTACCTTTTTAGCATTTATCTGATTTTTTTATAAAATCATAAAAATATCAGAAAATTCCCATAAAATTACCAAAAACAATTGAAAATACCAAAACCCAAAAATATTTTTATCTCAATTTTTTAGCATTTCTAGGCTTAAATAAAAATTCAAAAAGCTTGATTGCGTGTTTTGTTTCATTATTTGCTTGTTTTTATCCTTTATTTAAAAATATAAAAAATCAAAATCGATAAAAATATGCATTTTACTTCTGAATTTCGACTACTTCATAGGATTTCTCGTGCTCCTTGTGCTCGACCATGGTTGCTATACCATGTTAAAATAAATAGCAGAGACTGCTGACATTGTTTTGTGTGCTTGATTGATTTATCCTTAGACTGTGTGGTTTCTCTTTTTGTTGTTGATTGTGCCTTGTGATATAGGTTGCAACGACCCTTGATTATTGATTTCCTAACCCGTATCGCTCGGGCCCGTCATCAGAAGGGCACCGTTGCCGGGGAACACAGCTTAGTAGTCGCTTTTCAGCTTTTTGTTTAGTTTTATCTCTATTTGGTATAACTGTTTTCTGACCTATCTCCATTTCACTTTTTGTGCGAGGAACCGCTCGAGGACACTTTGGAGGAGACCCGCACCCAAGGAGGAGCAGGAAAAAAGCAAGATACAATTATATTAGATAGAGTAGAGTAGTTAGTTTACTTTTTAGTAGAATATTTGTTATTGTAATAATTTTGGACCACTTGGACTCTTCTTGGACTTGAACTCTCGGGGTTTGTTTCGCCGAGCACCCGTGTGCTCGGGGGACCTCACCACGGTTTTCATCGAGCTTTGATTTTATCGCATTTTTCTTTTTATTTGATTCTCAAAGTTTTGGCCCCTAGACTTAGGTTTTTTTATTGATTGTCATGTAATTAGCTAAGGCCCAATCCCTAATTGCTTGCCTGCACCTATAGATCGTAATTGAACCTAGCTAAAAATAAATAATAAAAAACTATCTTGATCGATTGAGAAATCACGTGTCGCTAGAGGTCGTATACAACACGTGCATGATCTGTTGTGGGGGACACTGATCGACATCCGAAACCAGACATTGACATCTCTCTCTGATCAGTTAGCTACTATTCTTCACGATCATTAGAAATTGCTCATCTTAAGGCCGATTTCTTAGTGCATCATATAGTTAGTTTCTTTTCAGTCTTTTAATTTATGCATGGATCACCCTGCATGTAGAGTGCTGGTGACAGGTACGCATCTCTATCTTTGCATGCGTCATAGTGTTTGATTGCGCATCGTCTTTTTCGACCTCTTCCCCTGTTTTTAGACTTAAAATAACTCGGGAGATGGAAAAATTTGTTAGGCATTGTTTTTATTTGAAAAATACTTAAAAAAAAGAAAACCATAAAATTGGGACTGCTAATGCAAACTTGACCTTAAAATCCACCTCATTTAAAAATATTTGTTTTGGGGAGAGTCATCCCCTCATTAGTTGGTTTGTATGTAGCGAGAGAGTGACTCGCACACTAGGTTAGAGATATACTTGAACTTCCTTAAGACTACTGGTCTTGTGGTTAGTCGTTCTCCAGTGAGGATTTCTCCGGGTAGCCGGTAAGAGGTCCGGGACTTCCTTAGCAGATTGGATAGATTGGTAACCAGTAAACGATCCGCAATCCATACTGGCTGGGAAATATCTAACTGTGGGATTGGGCCAGTCTCCTGGGAGCATCGGGTTCCTACCAACTCACTTAATTGCTCTTATATACTGATTGATCACCTAAATAAATTTGACAAGACTAACGACCGAACCTTCACGATCATCAGCTCAGTGTTGCGTAGATGAATTGGGGGTTTGACTTCTGATCTTGTTTGCATTCCAGATCTCATCCGCATTAATCCTGACATCACGATGATGGGAATGAGGTCCCTTAGGCCGTCTTTGGCAGCACTGTTCTCGAGCACTCCTTTACACTCATCTAGGGCAGTTTCGAAGAGCCCAAACCCGCTCTCCGAACCTATGTTCGCTACCACCCTGTTCCCCCTCGACCAACCCTCTCCCACTAGTCCTGAGGTGCTAGAGAAGAGTCCGTACATTTGACGGCACCTGAGTTCGGGTCTTTTGCCTTTGTAGACACCCATGAGATGGCTAGCAGCGATGGATGCACCGATGAGCAGCCCCAGGGTTCTACTTATGTTCTTGATCAGGGTGACATCAACAACACAATCCTAGCCTCCCTGGAGATGATGCAGAGACAAATTAGAGATCAGGGAACATTTATGGCAGAGGTGCGATGTGAGCTTGTAGAGATGAGAGCGGGAAGAGACCAACCGCAGAGACCATCCGCTGGAGAGATACACGTAGCTGGAGGAGCAACTGGAGGAGGAGACAGACACCCGGAGGATCAACCAGAGCAAATACAGCCATGGCTGATGAGGCAGTTGCACAAACCCGGTGCAACTCTCACTCATAGATGGATTCATCTCTCTGAGATTCCGTGCGACTTCAAGCTCGCCCCCCAGACGATCCAGTTACTGCCTAAGTTCCTTGGGATAGCCACCGAGGAGCCGCATCTGCACCTGCAAGACTTTGAGATGATCTGCAGTACAATCCACGATAGATTCGTGGACGAGGGCACCATCAAGATGATGGCATTCTCTTTCTCCCTGGTCGACAGAGCAGCCTACTGGCTGAAGCATTTGGGGAGATATGTTACTACTTGGGAGCAGCTCCGGATCGAGTACTGAAACAAGTACTACCCACTCAGCCAGACCAATGCAGTGAGAGCACTGATCAACAATTTCACGACGATTCCCCATGAGCAGTTTCATGAGGCGTGGGATCGCTTTAGAGATCTCATCGATCGATGTCTACACCATGAGATATCCAAGTCCAATCTAGTTCAGAGTTTCTTTTGTGCTGATCACAGCTGTAGCAGCTCTTCCCAGTCACAGCTGTAGCAGCTCTTCCCAGTCACCTGCCTAGTAGTGCTAGGTCCACCATATCCTGGCAGAGCCGGTTCAGCAGTTGCACCATTATACTCAGCCACCACTATCTCAGGACACCCAGATGGTGGTGTACCAACTTGATCAACCCCTGGCAGTTCTTCCCCCTTCCACTTATGAGTAGGAGCCGTTGATGGAAGTCAATGGGATTTGGTATGACCTACAACAGCCCATGATCCACCATGATCATCCCGGATTCATGTGGTCTACCAGAGGCATCTCATCCCAACAACAACCTCTAGCTCAGGGTGGACCGAGCAGTCAGCAGCAACAGCTGCCCCAGTACTCCCAGCCATGGCAGCATTACCAGCAGGGTCCTCGTCCTTATCATCAGGGACAACAATGGAGGCAGTAGTAGCCTCAACAGTACACTCAGCCTCCTCCACACCAGTACCAGCAGAGCCAACCTCATTTCCAGCGAGGCAACCCGTATGGTTCTCATGGACCCGTCCATGATAACCCAGCCCTTGACAATCTTGCCCTCCTACTTTCAGACCAGCAAGCGTCCTTCCGACAAGAGATGGACGAGTTCTAGTAAGAGATGAGGGATATCATAAAGGGCAAGGCTGCCAAACCCGCTCAGATCGAGCCCAATCCGAATAATCTGAAGAGGAAGTCTGAGCAGGTACAGATCACAGAGACCATCACTCCTAGTGACTCCTTGGGTGATATTTCTTCCTATATATTTGATGCTGATTTTGTGACATTTAGGAGCAGTAGGATGCCAGCCGGTGGCGCCTCATCCGAGCAACGACCACATGAGGATCTAGGAGCGCTAGACGAGGAGGACATCGATGCTGATGTCGCTCAAGATGATGATGACGGTGGTACTGACGCCACCAAGGATGATGATCCAGCCGACAATACTGAGGCCATCTTATCGCCAGATGCAGTAGGTGGTATTGATACCGCTATTTCACCAGATGCTGAGCCAGAGCGCGGTGCTGATACCACAAAGACAGACGCCGCAGGTGGTGCTGATATCACCAGTTTTCATTCAGCTGTGTTTCCGTCTATTATTGTATCTCAGGACAGTTTTGAAAAGAATAAAAATATGAATAAAGGAAAGGTTTCTTTATATTCTTTGAGCCCATATGTATTACATGATGACCTTGGTATGTACTCCATTCCCTCATAGGCACAGGAACCGCTTCCTAGCCCTCTATCTGAGGAGGGCTCAGCTATCCCCTTCCTTTAGGCACTCCGTTTGGCGAAGGGGAATAAAAAAGAAAATAAAAAAGACCCAGTATTTAGAATTCAACCGGCAGATGATTGACAGATTTCATATTCAGCTGACTCTACGGGAGGGACGTGAGCACATCCCTCTTTTCCAAAAGAACCTGCGAGAGAAGACTACCATCCGTAGGAAGAGAAGGAACCACAATATCGAGATCCATGTGCTCACTCGTGCCACATGCTTCACGATTCAGAACCGTTTGCCAGGCAAGAGGCCAGATGCAGGAGCTCCGTATGTCAGATACCACATTGATGAGCAGCGGTTCGATCAGATTCTATTAGACAACTGTTCTTCCATCAACCTCCTTCCGACAGGCTTATTCGATCGGTTCGAGTTTGGCCCTCTTCGACAGAGTAGGACAGTCCTCCAGTTTGCTGATCGATCTGTCAAGAGACCGAAGGGGTTATTGAAGGACACGGTCGTCACAATTCAAGGCCTTAAATTCCCCGTGGACTTTGTTGTACTGGACATGGAGATCCCAAAGTCTGTGACAGATACCCCCATCATTCTAGGATGTCCATTCTTGGCCATAGCCAAGGCGGTGTCCGATCATGATAGTGGGAAGGTATACTTTCACGTCGAGGGCAAAAGTATACAAATAGAGACGATCGACGAGACCAGAGCACGAGACTCAGCTTGCTCAAAGCAGTTCAATGATACATAGCATATGATAGAGTGAGACGTCCACTAGGAATGCGACTTCGTGATCACTGATGATGAAGCAGTTTGGGCCGACCCCATCTTACGAATCTCACCTTTAGACACTACAGATTCACAGCTTTCAACAGATGAGAGTTCGTATAGCACACTCCTGGTCGAGGACACAGTTGAGGCTGACGATTATGATTTGGGTAGCGAAGCATATTACATTTCTTGCTCTTCTGATTCAGATCCCTCATATTCAGACATAGATTGGGCAGAGTTTGATGAGTTTTTACCTTGTCTGATTCCCACAGAGCCGACAGCTAGGGTGGATATTGAGCCAGCTCTGATTGCAGACATACCAGCAGGGCCATCTTCACCAGATTTTCATGATCAGAGAGAGTTCTCCCATTCAGATCTGGTTTCCTTCACGCCGACATTCCAGAAGCCATATTTGCCAGCTCCCAGTTTCCCAGCCACAGTCGTTGAAGTGTAGATTCCTTGCATGCGAGCATGAGATGTACCCAGTCATTATCTCAGCAGATTTGACTGGAGAGCAAGAATCTCATTTAATGGAGGTTCTTGAAAGGAATTGCAAGGCGATAGGATGGAGCGTAGCTGATCTCCATGCGATAAGTCCATCCATGTACTCCCACCATATTTATCTCGAAGAGGATGCTAAGTCATCACGTGAGTTCTAGCGACGGTTGAACCCGAATGTTCGAGAAGTGATCATGAAAGAGATATCAAAATGGTGGAGCATCGATTCTATCTACCCCATCTCCGACTCCAAGTAGGTTTGTCCATTACATGTGGTGCCTAAGAAGACGGGCATCACTACAGTTGTGAGTGAGTCTGGAGAGGAGATCGCTACCCAGGTACCCAATTCTTGGAGGGTCTGTGTGGACCATAGACGATTGAATCAGGCCACCGAGAAGGATCATTTCCCTCTACATTTTATTGATCAAATTATTGAGAGGTTAGCTGGGAAGAGTCATTACTGCTTTCTTGACGGGTACTCCAGTTTCAATCAGGTGGCCATAACGCCCGAAGACCAGGACAAAACGACATTCACTTGTCCGTTTGGGACTTATTCTTTCAGATGGATGCCATTTTATCTATGTAATGCCCCGACGACATACCAAAGGTTCATGTTGTCCATCTTCTCGAACATGGTGGGTGATTTCTTAGAGGTCTTCATGGATGATTTCTCGGTCTACGATGATGAGTTTGATGCTTGTCTTGACTGCCTAGACCATGTGCTTCGGCGTTGTATCGAGGTCCATCTTGTTCTATCTTGGGAGAAGAGTCACTTCATGGTGACTCAGGGGACGGTGCTTGGTCATATCATCTCCAAAAGGGACATGGAGGTTGATCCGGCCAAGGTGGATATTATCAGGAAACTCAATCCACCATCCAACCTGCAGCAGTTGCGGTCTTTTCTAGGGCATGGCGGTTTCTTCCGACATTTTATTTAGGACTTCAGTTGGATTTCCTGACCACTCACTGATCTGCTGACAAAATACACCAAGTTAATTGTAGATGATAAGTATCTTGCGTCGTTCGAGATTCTCAAGGGACTAGTTGTTGAGGCTCCTGTCCTTCATCCTCCTGATTGGTCTTTCCCATTTGAGATCATGATGGATGCTTCTGATTTTGCCATAGGGGCTATGCTAGGACAGAGGAGGGATGGATTACCTTATGCCATTCACTGCGCTAGTCGTACATTGGATGCCGCTCAACGGAATTATACCGTCACAGAGAAGGAGATGCTAGACGTAGTTTTCTCCGTGGATAAGTTCAAATCTTATATTCTTTGATCCAGAGTGACTATTTACACTGATCATACCGCCATCAGGTACCTCATGGCAAAGACGGTTGCCAAAGCGAGATTGACCAGATGGATCCTTCTACTCAAGGAGTTTGATATTGATATTACAGATAATCCTGGAGTGAAGAATGTGGTAGCGCATCATCTCTCCAGATTGGGAAATCTTGAGGAATCAGATCATACAACACCTATTACAGAGACCTTCCCAGATGAGGAGATCCTTGCTATGGCCTCGCTTCCATGGTACGCCGACATTGTGAACTATCTTGTCGCCAAGAAAGTTCCACAAGGTTGGCCCAGACAGCGACTTGAGACTTTCCTCGTGAAGGCCGAGTCGTACCATTGGGAGGATCCCATCCATTATCATGGAGGAGGGGATAGCGCCTAGCATCGGTGCATTCCTCAAGAGGAGCACCATAGCGTCCTCACATACTTACACAAGCTTGAGGTAGGAGGACATCATTCTGGCAGGAGAACAACACAGAAAGTGCTCCAATTCGACCTATGATGGACTACTCTCTTCAAGGATTCCGATGAATTTGTGAAGAGGTGTACTGACTGTCAGAGTATGGGTATTTGTGGACAACGTGACATGATGCCGATGCAGCCCATTCACTTCTGTGAGGTTTTTGATGCATGGGGCATTGATTTCATGGGTCCATTCCCTAAGAGTCAGGGTTTTGAGTATATTTTGTTAGCTGTTGATTATGTGAGTCGTTGGGTTGAGGCCATTCCTGCTCGAACTGCAGATGCTAAGACTGTTTACCGATTTTTTTAGGAAAAATATCATTTCACGGTTCAGGGCGCCTAGAGTTATGATATCTGATGGAGGGTCTCATTTTATCACGGGGTGCATAGAGTTATGATATGTGATGAGGGGTCTCATTTTATCAATGACAAGGTAAAGGCCCTTGCTAACGAGTTCAACATAGACCATCGAGTGGCCACTCCTTATCATCCTCAGACCAATGGTCTTGCTGAAGTATCGAACGGGGAGATCAAGACGATATTGAAGAAGGTTGTCCACCCAGACCGAAAGGATTGGTCACAGCTTTTGGACTCGGTCTTGTGGGCATATTGGACTTCCTTCAAGACACCTTTGGGTATGTCTCCCTTTCATCTCATTTATGGAAAGCCATGCCATTTACCTATGGAAATAAAGCACAAGTCACTATGGGCTGCCACTGAAATATTTTTGGATCCAGAGAGTATAGGAGATCAGAGAAAGGCAGAATTGGCAGCCCTGGAGGAGCTTAGAGATACAACCTTTTCGAGCAGCCTACAATATAAAGAGCGAGTGAAGATATGGCATGATTCTCATACCATCCATAAGCAGTTTGAGCCGAACCAGCGAGTATGGTTATTCGATGTGAGGTTGAGATTATTTCCAGGGAAGTTGCAGAGCAAATGGAAGGGACCATACTTGGTCTGAAAGGTGTACGACAATGGCAGCATTGACATATCTGAGATATCATCGGATTCCACCTTTCGAGTTAACGGTCAGCGCCTGAAGCCATATCTAGATCATGATCCGTTGATCGTTTCCCCTATTCATTTTGCATGAGATGTGGTCTTTGACTCACATCATTTGCATCTCATGCTTGATTATCACTTCTCTTCCGCAGCTGTATAGATCCAGATGTCCATATCACATATTCTTTGGTCTAACACCCCATCTTCATCTTATGAGTATGCTATACTCAAGGTGCACTTTACCATAAGTATGGGGGGGGGGGGTTGTCATATTTTTTATTATTCTTTTGATTCTTTTTACCTATGTTTTGCTACCTATACTTAGGGATATTTTACCTTAAGTATAGGGAGGTAGACCATGTACATTCTATCCCTCGGTTTTCCCCTTGTGTACAGACTACTATACTTAGGATTAATTGATCCTAAGTATAAGAGGATCATTGACCTCTATTCATTACATTCTTTAATTCGTTGTTGTAGTATAGCCTTTCTTTTCACTTCCCAATACTCAACACGAGTTATGTCTTCTTCATCACTCTTTGTTTACTCTGAGGACATCGAGCTAAGTATAGGCGGTGTCGTATATGTTGTGTACATACTTTAGCCATAACTCGTACTTTGTGTGAGTGTGTTAATAAATAAAATGGATAAAAACTGCAAGCTAAAAATCATAAAATTTTTAAATTTTCCTGTACATAAAATTCTTTCTTGCACATACATGTCTGTAAAAAGCTATGTGTAGAACTACTTTTGTACAATGTATGTTTTGATTGTAAAAAGTTGGTAAATATTTTTGTATTAAAATTATGTATATAGTACACAATTTTGAAAAATGTTTGAAAAATAAAAGGTTGCAAAAATCTGTTTGTAAATATGTGTAAATACTTTGCAAAACTTCTTCCTCCTTGAATTCAAACAATTTCAAGAATTTTGCATAATTTAAAAATTTAATAAAAAAGAACTTTGTACATATTTTTGTATATTCTTCTGAATAATAGATGACATTTAAAATAGTCTGGAATTAAATTAAAAAATGGAGCTTGGTTAAGACCTTAATCCACCTAACTTTCAGAGGAACCTTATAGGATTTGGGTTAAGACTTTTCAGGTCCATTAGTGACTTAATTCTTTGAGTCCACTAGGCTATGTTCACATATCATCTTTATGAGCCTAAGTAGAACACATAACAACGTATGCATGACTTTCACAGACAATGACTTTACTTGGACCAGCACCTTACACATAGCTTCACATGGATGAGGTGATGAGGAGGCAGTTTTCTTTGGCTTGGAGTAGCATACGAGGGTAGTACTTTTAGGTAGAACCTCTCGTCTTCCTTTAGGGAGGGATGTGCGTCTCAACTTGATCTAGTAGCATTGAGGTCTAAAGACAAGAGTTGTGGGTTGCAACAATGCTTCAAAAGATGGATAGTCTACTGGCTCAGGAAGAAAAAGTCCTTATGTATATGCTGCACCATATAGATATGTTGTACATATGCACATCAAAAAAATGTGCAAAATCAAGAAAAACTCCAAAAAAGTGGACATGCCTGATTGAAAATAAAATGCCTGACAGAGTGTATATAGTCAAATAAAGCAAAGCTTATGTATTACACCTTCTTATCTCATGAAGCATGCAGCGGGAGACTTAGCTACATTGGTTGAGCTCCCACGAATATGTGGCTACACTGGCCATGGTCTATTCTCTTCTTTTCCCCTCTTCTTGAGCCGGTTGTACTTGAACTTAGAAGGGAATATCCCGCTCCTCGAGGAAAGAGCTGCTAGACTGAGGAATTAGAGTTACCTTGTTAAGGGAGGTTGTTTCTTTATCATTTCTGAGGTGGGGTGCTACATATCACTTACACAGTACAAGGAAAGATACATGGTCATTAGAGTTTGTGTATGTAGACTTGTTCTTATTTGGATTATTTAGGAGTCTTGACCATAGAATGGTGAAACTTAGAGGTCGTTGAGTCTTAAACCTATATCCCAATAAGGTTCCCACAAACTAATAATCCAAAGGTCTGACTGAGCTCCATACTTCAATTTAATAAAGATAAATTTAATAATCAACCTTGATTCTCCTTCCTTTTCTTTTCTTTTCTTTTCATTTCTTTTTCAAATAAGTGTTTGCTAAAGGACTAGCAAATGTAAAGTATGAGGGGAGATGATGAATCCATGATTCTCACTCTTTATTCTTTTATTTTAGCTATTTATTTTAGCAAAGCATCATGTAAATACTTGTAAATACAATAACTTAGCAGTCTGCATGCATGTGTTAATATTACATAATAGCATGTTTTTGTGTAAAAATAAAAGAATAAAGAAAAAGAAAAAGGAAGTAGGTATTTAGAATGAATATAAAGTGATCCAAACCCCAAGAGAAGGTCAAGCCTTGACCTAATCGCAAAATTAAGCAAGTAGAGAGAGATATGGTCTACTTTGTGTTGTACATATTACGTATATGTGTAAATAATTATTTTTGATGAAATAAAAATTCAATTATTATTTTAACCTCCTTGTATATATACTTCTAGAAGTAGTATAAAAACAAAATAAAAAGCATGAAAATTAAACAAAAATAACATCCCCCTTTTATTGTACAAAACACATGTCCATATACTCCCTTCACTATTTATTATACATCATTAAATAATGAATAAAAATAAAATAAAAATTATTTTGTACTCCTAGAAATATGTTGTAAATAAATAAAATATAAAATTGGGTTATTTATGTAAAAATAAAATAATAAAAATACTTGTGCATAATACATAGGTATATTATACTTGTATATAACACTATATAATGTATACACACTAATTTATTTTTCATAAAAATAATTAAAAATCACAGAAAAATACTTTGAAGAATAATAAACATTTTTTTAAATTTAATTTCATTTATTATTTCTAATTATTTTCTTTATTTTCTTCTCAATTTTGTCCTGTAGCCTATTTTGGCCGTTTCCTAGACCGCCTCTGATTGGGCTAGCACGGATTCGTTGACCTCGGTCAACTAGTCCCCGTTAGCCCTCTTTCACCCGAGTCGGGTTTGGCCCGATTTTCACCGATTTTTTATGACCCAACCGTGGTTCCTTCTCCTACGATTCCAAGCTCTGATTGCGAGGCGCGTATCCCTAATCCACGCCCGATCTTCTCCTTCTCGATCCGTGCCTCGGTTGGTGGGCGACACCCCCATCTTCTCGGACTTGGGCACTTATATGGCCAGCACCCCTTCCTCCTTTTTCTCCACCTTTGGCTGCTCCACCACCTCCTGCATACCCATCCTTCCTTTTCCAGAGTGATAGCACGAGAGGGCGAGGGCGGGGACATCTTTTGGAGCCTGAAGAGCCCCATGTCCGGTGAGTTTCCTCAGCTCCGCTGTGAGGAGCATAGCCTCTGGCAGCGCCGACCATCGAGTCCATAACCTCCGTGGATCGCCGTCCGTACCCCCGGGCGCACTCTTATCATCCTTAGGTATTCATTCGACCCTTTTATTTCCATCCGAATCGATTTTTCATCCGACATATCATATCTTGGACGACCAGCGTACCATCCCTTGTTTCACCTCGTTCCAAAGATATACGCCTCGCTCCGACTCCCTTCAGTTCTTCGCACGCTCCACAATCTCTCCCGAGGCTCCATCCACCAGGTTGGAGCCTCCTAGCAGGTCGATTCCTCCATCATCGCCGGAGACCTATCCCATTCATCCTCCACCCTTTGTTCTTGATACGAGTTGTACTCTAACCCTCGCCGGAGCCACTCCTCTGAGCAAAACCCTTCTCCTATAGGGTTCACGCACCTACAAACCTCATATGGAGGTCTGGGATACTCCCAAGAAGCTCCAGGGATGCCATGCCTCCCCTAGACCTTCTCTTTGGTCTTGGGACCTTTTGAGCCATCCAGTAGCTGTGGACCACCTTCGCCGACGATTCCCTCATCTCAACAGATCCTGACAACGCCAGACCCATGCCCCGTCGTCAATTGAAACTCACCGGAGGCGAGTTCATCTCTGTTCGTCCAAGCGTCTTCTTCACCATTGGATCAGGCGTTTCCCCAGTTCTAATCGCATCAATCCATCATCGGGAGGCCCCTGACCATCATATCCATCTAAGGATCTCTTCTCCGCCGTCCATCACCGAAGGGGTACTAGAGCATCTCAACCGTTCATCCATCAGTGGACCGCTCTCATCCATTGGATTGCATCTTAATCAGGGGTAAATTGCTCTTAGGCCCCTCTCTGTTTTATGTTTTCCAGTTAGTCCTGTAAATATTTATCGTAGTTTAAAATAGTTTGGATATTTTACAAGTGGACCCTTTTCAACATTTGCATTTTAGTCCTCTGTGTGTGAACTCACGTGCTGTCTCACGTGATTTTCTAGGTTATTTGCATGTTATGTCCTGAACATTGGAGTGTTATGATTTGAATGGAAAGTTTTTAGTATTCTAATTTATACCCCTGTGCGTGGATTTTGTGCATGTGCGTGAATTCACGGGACATTTTGCATCTTTGGCCCTAAGCTTTTTATCTGCTTTATTATTTGGTCCTTGGACTATATTATAATTACAAGTTGGTCCCTACAAACTATGTGTCCTTAGTTAATTAAATAAATACCAAATTAAGTCAAAAAATTCTATAAATATTACTGTTACCTCTTGCTAACATGTAATATTTGTTGTGAAGTTTTAGTATTAATTCAATATCATTTTTTATTTTCTAAAAATAAAAAACCCCTAAAAAGTGTGCTGTCTGTTTTAGAAAATACATAAAAATTCGAAAAACAACTTTAAAAATTCCTAAAAATTAATAAATATGTGTTTCTTTATGCTTTGTGTCCAGTAGACTTTTTGCTTGAAAAACCCTCATAAAACCCTATAAATTATAAAAATCTTAAAAACTTATAAAAATTATAAAAAATTAAAAAAAATCAGAAAAATATAATTTTCAATTTATGTTTATAGCTCCTTTCATCTATTTTCTCATAAAATTGCTCCCCAGGACATTAGGGCACTTTAAGAATTTTTCATTTGTAATTTTGTCCTGGTTGTGCACTGTTTACCTTTTTAGCCTTTATCTGATTTTTATAAAATCATAAAAACATCAGAAAATTCCCATAAAATTACCAAAAATAATTGAAAATATCAAAACCCCAAAATATTTTTATCTCAATTTTTAAGCATTTCTAGGCTTAAGTGAAAATTCACAAAGCTTGATTGTGTACTTTGTTTCCTTATTTGCTTGTTTTTTTATCCCTTATTTAAAAATATATAAAAAATCAAAACCGATAAAAATATGCATTTTATTTTTTGAATTTCGATTACTTCGTAGGATTTCTCGTGCTTCTTGTGTTCGACCCTGGTTGCTATACCAAGTTAAAATAAATAGCGGTGACCACTGACATTATTTTGTGTACTTGATTATTTCATCCTTCGACTGTGTGGTTTCACTTTTTCTTGTTGATTGTGACTTGTGATCCGGGTCACAACGACCCTTTATTATTGATTTCCTAACCCGTATCGCTCGGGTCCGTCATCAATAATGACCTTACTTGGACACCTGTACCTTTCACTTGGCTCAACTCAGTTGGAATGGTGAGGGGATTGGATTTGCTGGTATGAGATGCACACAAGTGGAAACATTTGTCCTCGTCTAGGAAGGGAAGTGCACCCCAACCCATCCAGTAGCAGAGACGTCTAAAGACATGAAAGTGTGGGTTGCAATAATGCTTCAATCTACTAGCTCAATAGGAAAAACTCCTTAAGTAAATGCTGCTATATACAGTATTTCAAAAAAAGAAAAAAACAAAAACTCCAAAAACGTGAGCAGGCCTGATTGAAAATAAAATGCCCGCCGAAGTGTATGTATAGTCAATAAGCAAGCTTGAGCTTCAAAGTCAGACCTTGTGAGCCTGCAGTTGGATGACTTGACTACACTAGTCTTGCATCCTAGAATAGGTAGCTACACTGGCTACCGTCCATTCTTCTCTTCACCCCTCATCTTTGAGCTGGTTATCACTTGAACTTCGAAGGGAATACCCCGCTCCTTGAGGAAGGAGTCGCTGGATTGGGGAATCACTAGGTTGTCATGCTGGAGAAGTCAGTCTCTTTGTCATTTCAGTTGAGGGGAGCCACTTTCACATACACTGTTGAGTCAGATACATAGTCGTAAGGGTTTGCTTATGAGTTGAAGTATTTTGACCTAGTTATTGAGGAGACTTGAGCAGTTTTGGGATTCTCGAAGGTTGTTGCAGTTCAAATCCGATTCCCAATAAGGTTCCGACTGCACTAAAATTCCAAAGGTCCGACTTAAGCTCCAAACTTTGATTTTGTGAAGACAAGTTTTAGAAAAATAAATTTAATCCACCTTCTTTCTTTTTATTTTCTTTGTTTTTATTTTATGCACTTATTGCACAAGTGTTTGCTAGGGACTAGCAAAGTCAAGTATAGGAGGTGATGAATCTCCATTTCATCACCTTTATTCTATCCTTTTGACCTTAAAAATCCCAGTAAATGCATGTAAATATCTTTAATTTTCATAAATTAGCATCCATGCTTTGTGTAAAAATACTGCATAAAATACTGTTTTTAATGCCAAAACTATAGAATAAAGAAAAGTAAATAAAAAAGAATAAAATATCAAAGATATTTTATGACCCTAAACCTTGAGACCTAGGCATCTTGATGACTATGTCGACAAGGAATAAAGTAGGGGGGATAAGGGCCATTAATACAATAAAAATCCTATATTAATTCATTATTTATGCATTTTTGGGACCTATTTTATTTTCTACTTTTTATACCTCAAATAAGGAAATTTTGTACATGAAAGTTGTAGATAATAAAATACAGAAAATATAAAATTGATTTCATACAAAAATAATATAAAGTGCACAAGTTATACTCTAAATAAAATTTCAAAATCCCAACTTTCCTTACCCATATCTCTCAAAATATATCAAAATTACCTTAATTGTATATATCTTTTAATAAACTATTTAATAAAAGTCGTTTCATATTTTTTGGAGTTAAGGTGTGAAAGTTAGGTTTTGGACCCTATTTAATAATATACCTGATTAAAATAATCATTTTATTTATTCTTTAGTACTTTTATAATTTTATATATTTTGTAAATATTATTTATAATTTATGTACATATTAAAATTAGAATAGAATTATAAAGAAAATATTAAAATAAAATATGTATATAAAATACATAGATGAATATACAATAACTATACCTATGTAATAAGTATACTTATTTATTTAGGTATATATATTATATTAAAAAATATGATAAAATATATCTAAGTATATAAAAATAATTTATAATTATATAAAATAATAAAAGAATGTAATAAAATCAAAATACAAAATAAAATTAAAATACTCTAAAACATAGATAATTACACCTATAATTATACCCAAAAAAGTAACGTGTGATTAATAACATCAAATAAATAATAAAAATCGTAATAAAATAGTATGAAAAATAATAAACAATTTTATTTTATAAATTTAATTTAATTAAATCATTTACTATTTATTAAATATTTACAACCTTTTTTAAGGCTCGTTTTTCCTGGTTGGTCCACGTAGACCAACCAGGTGGTGCCACGAGTTAACCTAAGGTCAACTCTTCGGACATGCTGCCTAGCATTGTCAGATTGCCTTTTCCCGTGATTTCTCATATTTTTCGTGCTTGATGCATGATTCGAGGAGGTTAGGTCCCTTCATGAGACTTTCTCGTTGTACATCCGCCATCTACGTCGAGCCCTCTACTAGGCAGAGTGATTTCGATCAACCCGTGATCTTCCCTCGAACCTCGCTCCTCCACCAGCTTGTACAAAAACTCTCCACTGCCATTTTTTGATCGGTTCCACTTAGCATGGTTTTCTCTCCTTCTCTGGTGCTCCTAGACTTGAGCTCGGTGACAACGAGCTCGACCGGTCTCTTTTGTTGCGAGAAGAGCTGCACGATGGTGGTTCCCATCCACCTCCGCCACTCCAGCGTTGAGGTGCCACCTCTCGATCCCTGGCCGAGCTAGGTTAGTTTCTTCAGACTTTTATTTGCACATTCTTCCCGCATTTCATTTCTTTCGTTAGATCTAGCTTTCGAGTGTCTATAGTAGTGTAAAGTTTAGGCGTTGACCTCGTCGGAGCTCTCGAGCTCCAGCCACCATCGTTACTCTCTGTTCCCCTTGATTCTGACTACCTAGCCACCTCGCCACCTTGTCTATTTGCTATTCCATATCAACCCTCCACTCAACTCACCAGATCCATCCCAGATCTAACATTCGAGGTCCCACTCCTCCACGACCGCCAGACCTCGCCGCCCACTCTATATCCACCACGAAAAGCCACCAAATAATTGCCATGATATCGCCCTCTGTATCGCAATTCCTTGTAGTATTTTGCATGTCCTGGTGGGGTTGTTTGAGGCCCAAGCGTCGGCCATTTCGACTCCCAGGAGCTCCAGCTTCCATTGTGCAACCCATGCCCCTTTCGACGGACCTCTATCACTTTTGAGACCCTCAACCACAGTGGATGACATACATGGTCATTTCGACTCAGAGCGACGGCTGAGTCAACCAGGTTTGTGGGGAGGGGGCGATCGAAGGAGCTCGGGCTCACTGTTCCTCCCTGTTCTTCCAGAGGAGCGGTGACTGTCTGATCGCTCCTTCGTGCTAGATTGAAGGACGTGTGTTAGGTCCAGGTCAACCTCAATCGTCAGATACTTGACGTGATCTAATCGTAGACATCAATCCGCGAACTAGTATCCTCCATCCAAAGCAAGACACATGTCCACTGAGGAGGATCCGATCGTTCACCCGCATATTAGGGGGTATTTTGTAGCTTTAACCTCCTAGTTTTTGTATGTTAATAATTAGACAATAAATTTTCATCAACAGCTTATCTATTTTTGTAATATTTGCGTTAAATCCCACAAACTTTTGGTAATTACGTTTAGGTCCTCTACCATGTCACCTCACGTGCATGTACGTGTGAGGTGCGAGAATTATGTAGAGGACCCCATGCGGGTTTTGATATTTGTTTTTAGTCCTGAAAATTGAACTGCACGTTGTAACTTTTTGTGAAATTTACAAGGAAGCTCTTGGACTTTATTTTAGTTATAAAATTGTCCCTGCCAGTATTGTAGTTTCTCTTTGTTATCTCTATTTATTTAAAATAACAAATATACTCGGAAAAAATCCAAAAAGAATTAACATATATTCTTGATTTCCTCTAGATTCACATCCTAATTTTATTTTACAATTTTGGGCCCTTTTGATATTTATTAAAAAATCAAAAAGAGAACTTTTAGTTCCTATCTACAATTTAAAATACATAAGAAAATATAAAAAGTTGTGAATAATTACAAAAAATACTCTGTCCTTATTTAGTTATTTTACAACTCCAGACCAAAATTCCACAAAAATGGAAAAAGAAAACTCCTAAAAATTAAGAAACCCTAAAAAACTTTATAAAAAAATCTATAAAATTCTAAAAATCTCAAAAATATTTTTTTTCCAGTTTATAGTTTTATTTATGCTATTATCTAGCTAGTAAAATTATTTTGAAGAATTTTAGACCTATTTTGGTATTTTTCCTCTTCATTTCAATTGTGGGTATTTAATAAATCACTGATTTAGGGTATTTTTGACTTTTAAAATACAAAAACCAGCAAAATTATCGAAAAAATCACGGAAATAGTAAAAAATATTTAAAACCCCAAAATAATTTATTTTCTGAACTTTCAGCATTTTTTGTTGTATTTATATTTATATTAGCTTACTTTGTGTATATACTTTATATCTAGTTTATTATATTTGATAAAAGAAAAAGAAATTAAAAATCTAAAAATATAAAAAGGAAATAAAAAAATATAAAATTAAAAACAAAATACAAAAATATATAACAAAAATAAAAAAAATTTAAAACCCACAGAAAGAAATATAACCAAATAAGCACAATCACACTTTTTTTGCACTTCACTTGCACAATCTATCCATTCTGCTCCCTGTGTTCGACCTTTACATACTTTCACACTATATACATCTTGTTGTAGAGTTATAACAAATTTTAACCCCACAAATTTTGGTCTTTATTGCTTAATTATTATTGTGGGTTAATTGTTGATTAATTGAGGTTTATTGAGTGGTCAACACATCGATTGCAGTTTCACCTTGTGAAACCGTACGACCCTCGAAATTTCCTAGTTATCATGGACCTAATCCTAAAACATGTAACCACCATTATTACTTTGAATAGGCGATTGGTCATATCGCATCGAGGACATTACATATATAAATGGGGGAGGTTGTAACTCCCCAAACATATTCCTATATTTATACTCACAAAGTATGAAAGTGGATTATAAGAATGGGGGAATACTACTTGACAGTGCGAGTTTAACGATTTTGGGTGTTTATGAGTAGGTTCAATTAAGCTTGAAGCCAATAAGTTATCATGGCTTATTTTCTTCGATAATGGTTCAGAGACTTGAGCTCGGATGTTGCAAATATAGGTGGAGGATATTATAACATCCAAAATACATGCACATATCTAAAACTCACAAAGTGTGAGAGTGGGTTATAAGGGTGGTTATTGCTACCTGACAACTTTGGCATGAGCATTTTGGGTGTTGTCAATGCATCCGACTGATTGTGAACCCAACAAGTTGTAAAGATCAGTTTTTCTCGATAATGTTGTACGAACATAAACTTGGGACATTAAAAATGATATTAGAGTGAGTTCCCTTTAATAATAGACAGAGCTGCTAGAGAGGTGGAGGTACCCCTATAAAGAGATATGAGGAAAAGCTACACAGAACGCATAACCACCACCATTACTGAGAATAAGTGATGGATCTTGTCCCGACGAGGACCTTACAAATGTAAGTGGGCTGGGGAAGGATGTAACACCCCGAACATAGTCCCACAAATACTCACGAAGTGTAAGAGTTGCATTGTAAGTGGTGGAGATCACTACTTGACAACTTGAACTTAAATATAGTCAATGGATCCATTTTAAATAAGCATCTGCTATTAGCATTTTGATCGCCATATAAGATGAACATATACCGATTCATATATCATGTATCGGTATAACAAGTATATTAAAAGGATGCCGCTTTATAAGGCACTATATTAGTGGAGGATGACTTTTAAAAGTATGGTCGAGAGATATTATTTACGGCAATCATTCAAGCTATATGTGCCTTATGTCTATTTTGAGGTGCCTCCTCTCTATCCTATCCCTATTTTCTCCTTATACAAGGAGTCATTTAGATATAGGATAATGAATAAGTAGCGATAAAGGACATATGTGATTTATTCATCGTTCTCGATCATTGATTTATAGTATGTATCTACGAAAATGGATAAATAGCACAAAGAGAGTAACAGTAGTGGATAATGTAAGAATGATGCAATCACTTTATATCGATGCTGCTTATACTAATATAATGCCCTATTATATCAATATAGGAAGATGATATTTCTCATCCAAAAGAAGGATATTGAGAACTCTCCACAGTTGTCATTCATTGTAAGTAACACTTATCTTGGCACGGCAATGATTTATCTTTACAATCAATCATAAAAGCTTTGTCGGAAAGAGAGGACTCGTACTGCCACAAAGATTAGGGAATAAGAATCCGTTTGTCAGCTTCTGATTGAGCACGAAAAGATCGATTGTGCACTCTTCCATTGACTACCAACTGTGTACAACTGTGTTTACGTGAGACCAGACTTTTACATTTAAATATTATGGTTGGAGGTATATATATAGTCATCTCAACATATCCAACGAATTATTGTAGCCGATTGCTACGTACTGAAAAATAATTACAATAATGTTCACAGGTTACGCAAACTGTAATGTTAGAAACCGGTAAGCAGTACTTAATTCAAACCTGCAGTTCACCTGTTAGTGTTGCAGTCCCTGAACGCAAGCGCGGTCCTTTGTTGGTGACGAGATGATGCTATCATCGCCTTCATCCGGCTTATCACTAATCATATGTCGAGGGCTTTACTCTCAGTAAGACTTGATGTACAGTAGGTAAGTTCTAACTGCATTGGTTTCTAGGATTACATAAAATAATGCAAAGTGATTAACAAGAAAAAAGAGGAAGGGAATGATAAGTGTGATTATCTGAAAAAAAGAATGCATAGTTATGGAGGATGAATGGGGATAAGAGTGATATGACGTATTCCATGGTGATGTCAATTCATGGAACACTGTCAAAAAAGAATAATTGTAGAAGGCCTCCAATTATCCATTGCAAAGTTGTCTACTTTTGGATCCTTATGTCGTCCCTTTCTGATTCTTTCTATCTAGTGTTCTTTCAAGAGAAAGGAAGAGGAGGAAAAGAGGCCATGGAGAAAAGCGGGCATTAGCTAGTGGGAGTCCATGCATAAAAGAAGAAGAAGATTTATTTTAGTATATGATTGATATCAAAGCCATTCATTCATTGTTGGGAACATGATATGCATATTTTTTTCTTTATAATGCTGAAGGAAGGAAGCACAAGGAGGCAACTTCTAAAAGGCAAAGCAAAGCAACTTCCTGTTCAGCAATTATAATATCCTTCTCTATGGTCATTGATTGTTTCTCAGATGGTGATGGGGCTCCTGCCTGTGTTTTTCATAAATTAATAATTAGTCTGTGGATCATAGTTCAGTAAAAAAATTTTCGATTGTCTCGCAACAACCATTTCAAAAATAATACACAGCAGCAAAACTGCTTAAAGCTCATATACTGAAAGGTAATGTAGCTCACTTGATCCACAGCTGTTCATCTTAACTGTTCAAGTCTGCATCAAACTAATAGTGCTCCACGATTACATCCTACTGTCGCTCTCTAAATACCAATGCGAAAATCGAGACCGCTGATTATTGGTCATCAACGTCCTTTTTTTGATGTTCATGGATCATGGAAGCATCTTTTTTTCCTGTTTGCTTTCTATTTAAAAAGTGACACTGTTCCAAAACATGGGTTCGTATGCTTGCAGATAAGCTGTGCATACGTTTTCGCGAATACTATCGGTGGATCTGTCAAAATTAGAAGAGAAAGAAGATGTGCAACTTTGTGTCGCAGTTGGCGAAGGCGTGGGGAGATCGAGCGCTCGGTTGGTCCTCATGTGAAAAAATAATAAAAAAGCTCGTTTTTTTGTCTTTTAAATAACTTGAAAAGAACGGTCAGTAGTGGAGAATGCACTTGTTTTTGTGCTTTAACTTACACTTGTGGATGAACTTGAACACATCATAGAAAAACATCAAATTGGAATTAAAATAATGAGGTGGTGGCCGATGAATGATCCATCGAGAAGGGGCGCGTCTTGCATCACCTTTACTTATGGACATGTTTTTTTTAGAAATTTGAGGAGGTCGTTTTATTGGGTTTTTTTCATGGTAAATAACGAAAAAAAGCACCAGTTGTGCTTCAATTGTCCAATTACGGCCGTAATTTTTGATACGTAACAAAGAAAGTATCAGACTTTCAACTTTAGAGTTTTACATCGGTCGTGAAAACTTAAAAAAACATGTATTTAAGATAAAAGTATAATGATAAATCCATCTTCATTACGTTCAAAAACGAGGTTTATAATTGGGAATCGAAGCATAAGGGGAGCCCTTCTCAGTGACCCTATTTTTAATAATCGGTCACTAATTTTATTACTTCATAAGAACAAAATTGACATATATATATATATATATATATATATGTATGTATGTATATATATGTAGGATTTTTATCCAGAGGGCACTGTGCCCATTTGAGATAAAATGGGCCTCTAATTCCAGCCGTAAGATTTGTATCTCTCAATCCCTAAAAAATAGGAACCGTAACCAAAATGAAATTTCCTCTAATTGGAAATATTAAGCAATTCTATAATTAGTATACGTTTATGGAAACGTGTATTGAGAGTTCAACGAGAGGAGATTGATCTGGCATTTTTGGATCTAGCGTTTTGCAAAGTGAGGCGATCAATCGTGGAAACAGAGGCGAACATTTTTATCTATTGCAAGGTATTATATTTCGATTAGATTTTTCTTTTCGTATTTTGATTTGAATCTGATAGTATGTAGAAAGAATTATTTTTTTTGGACATTTTGATTTGAATCTGAATGTTTATAGACCAGATTTTGATTTTTTGTTATGTTTCTGGATCATGAGAAAGTGGGATTTGCAAAGATGAATTGCGATGTATGATTTCTCTTTCGATTTCAATTTCAAATGATATTGACTTGCGATTGGGTTTGTATCATGAAATCTCAGAAGGAATGATAATCAATGATTTGTGTTTGGATATTGAGTTTTAAATTGAGAACGTTTAAAAAAATCATAAGGATACTGATATTGTATCAAAAGTTACTGGAGTAACTCATCAAATTACTTATGCTTTGCACCGAGTTACTTTTATAAATATAATTCTTACTTTTCATGGACATAATTTTATCTTTCATGATTAATGGTTCATATTAGGGATATTACTGACAATTCATTAGATGTTACTTGTGTATGAATTTATTCTTACTGAAATAGATAAAGATATTACTTAAATAAATGTATCGTCTTCCAACATAATATGTTACTGATGTAATTCTTAATTTCATGTATATATATTTCTCTTACATAGTTATTGATTCATCTTACAAATGCTACTGACAATTTATTATTTCAGGTTTGCCAGATGTCTGGACACTTATGTTTCGTGGAAGAAAAAAACAAGAAGTGTTGATGATCATTGCATACTTATTGACTAAAGAAGCGAGAATAACATATTTGACAATAATATTAAGAACAAATCATTCTGTAACTAATAAAAGAGGTCATTAACAAATACATTTACTGAGTACATAATTGATGTGTAACTATAATTTCAGTAACTAATAACAATGAGTAAGTAACATGGACATGAATCTTCAGTAATTGTGCGTATAGCTTCAGTAATATTACAACTCAATTATCTAACAATTATTCAGAAGTACTAATTAACTATTTCTTCGGTAACAATCATAACGAGTTCAGTAATATGAACATTTGTAATTAGTAATTGTTGTAAAGACATTAGTAATTTATCTATTCATTAATTATTGTATGGACAATAGTTACTACAACTTTAGTTATAATTTCATTGAGTTCAGTAATATGGTCAATTGTAATCAGTAATTGATGTATTGACATTAGTAACTTTGTACAAGTGTTATTAGTAAGAATGATTGAAAGACAAGTAACACCCAACAAATAGCAAGTAACTTATACACAAGTTATCAGTAATTTTTTACGAATAAAAAACATACATGAAAAGTAGCATTGTACTAAGTAACTATATTATCAGTAACAATCAGAATGAGTTCTGTAATATGAACATTTGTAATTAGTAATTGTTGTATGGACAATAGTAATTTATCTATTCAGTAATTATTGTATACAAAATAGTTAATACACTTCAGTAATAATTTCGTTGAGTTCAGTAATATGGACAATTGTAATCAGTAATTGATGTATTGACATTAGTAACTTTGTACAAGTGTTATTAGTAAGAATGAATGAAAGGCAAGTAACACCCAACAAATAGCAAGTAACTTATACAAACATTATCAGTAATTTTTTACGAATAAAAAAATACATGATAAGTAACATTGTACTAAGTAACTATATCATCAGTAAGAATCAGAATGAGTTCAGTAATATCAACATTTGTAATTAGTAATTGTTGTATGGACATTAGTAATTTATCTATTTAGTAATTATTGTATGGACAATAGTTACTACGAATAGCAAGTAACTTATACAAACGTAACAGTAATTTTTTAAGAATAAAAAACAACATAAAAAGTAACATTGTATTTATTTCAGTAATGTTTGCAATGGCATCAGTAACTTTGTATTACGAAAAATAACTTTGTATTAATTTCAGCAACTCAACGTGAGTCGTATTTTGATTGTCATCGGAGGAAGGAGGAGATTCTCATGGTTATTTTTAGAAAAAACAATGCGGAAATTAATGAGTACTCAATTATAACTCAAAAAAGGGAATTAAATTGCGAGTTATATGCGGTGGGTGGTTATGACAATTCATTCTTAGCGCTAAATTTAGAAACTAATCAATTTTACGCAGAACCACAGGATCATCATCACACGGATGATTACGCATGCCTAAAAATTCTCAAATCGGCACAATGCTCCCTGGATAAGCCCTCTATGTATGTGTATATATATATATATGTATGTATGTATATATATATGTATGTATATATATATATGTGTATATATATATATATATATATGGGTAAAATGGGGCTGCCCCCATGGGGGAGCTAATTTGGCTTCCCCCGCGCCATTTAGCCCGCTTTTTTTATTTTTTTTGGAAAATTTCTATATAACCGATATTTTCTATATCCTTCGATTATCATTCATTCGATATTTTATATAATAAAAAGTGTTATTTGTTATGCAATTATCTTTTATTTTTAATGTTTGCAATAACAACAAAAATTGGCTTATCATAAAAAATAATTTAAAATCAGCCGATTGTTAAATATATAACAATGAATACTCTTCATTACAAAATTATCCTTTTTTTGTTCGCAATGGATGACATATTCATTGCTAAAGTTCTAATACAATGACGATTATCTATTGACTTTTTCATTAAAACTATGTAATAGTCATTGCTACATTCCACGCCAATTAGAAGAAAAAGTCAATGGATATTTATTTGTTGTTATATGATTCGGTGTTGACAAACACTGCAATAAAATGGGTTTATAGTAACATTTTAAAAAAATTTGACACCAAATCGCCTGATGAATACTCATTCATCACTCTTTATTCTTATATTTTAGCTACAAAAACCTTTGCAAATACATGTAGATATATGTAACTAGGAATAATTACCAAAAGAATGCATTGTGTAAAAACCTATAATTAGCAAGTTTTTGTGCAAAAATAAAAGAATAAAGATTAAAAAGAAAAAGAGGGAAATATTTAGAATAAATATTGAGCAACCTAACCCAAGGGAGGGCTCAGCATGGGCCTGACCGCATAAAAGACAAAGTAGAGGGAGATAGGGGCTCATGTGTGTACATATTTATGAAAATAAATAAAAATATTTTCCTCAACAAAATTAGCTTAAATTATGCTTGTAAATACTTGTATATATATTTAGAAGTATAAAAACAAAAGAAAAAGATAAAAATCAAAAAGAACAAAAATACCACCTTCATCATGTACATAAACCACTCTTATATATTTATTTAACCTTGTAAATAAACAAAATTAATTTCCAAAATTTTTGTAAATATTCTATGTCATATAATGTAAATAAATAAAACAAAAACAAAATAAAAATAGCAAAATTAAAAATACAAAAATACATTGTACATATACCATGTATATAAATGTATATATGTATTTATTTTACCTATATAAATAAATAATAAAAACAAAATAAAATTATCTTTTTATTCCTTGTTTTATAATGAAAATAAATAAAATATGAAATAGGAATAAAATTGCATAAAAATAATAATTAAAAATCAAAAATTAAAAACCCTAATAGTGTACATAAACCTATATAGTACATATAATGTAAATACCTTATTTTTATTTTGAAAAATTAATTAAAAATCACAAAAAAATAGAGAAAAATAAAATAAATATTTTTCATGTTTTAAGTTTTTATTAATTTGACCTTTTTCTACCCTAAAATAAATAAATAAGAAATTTATGCTTGGCGGGCTCTGATTGGTCCACGGGGGATTGTTGACCCCCGGTCAACTCTCCCCCCAGGACCACCAGAGTCGGATCCAGAGCAACAAACTCGATTTCTCCCTTTTATACCCGCTCGATCCGACCGCCAACACCTCTAACCCCGGGCCCCGATTAATCTCCGATCATCCAGGACCCTCGCCCGGGGTGGGTTTGAAGGATCCGAGGCCCGTGCATCTCGCCCGACCTCCTTCTTCTCGGATCCCGCACCATATATAATGTCGTCTCCGGCGACCTAATTCTTCCATCTTTGGACTCCTGCTCGCCGTCAAGGAGCTCCTCCAGAGTACCCGAGTGACAGCTGCGTGTTTTGGAGTGGAAGCGAGGCCCGAGTTTCCAGGAATCCACTGATCCGGTGGTTCGACCGCCGTGCGCTGCCGCGAGCACGCCCAGCCTCGGGGAAACGACGCCCCCTTGCAGGCAATGACCCCGGAGCTTCTTGAGCTCCAGCCCAGTCGACAGCCTTCACCAGGTACCCTCCTTAGCTTCTAGTTTAGCGTAAATTAGGATTTTTAGATTTGGGTAGCCGTAGCTCCGCCAGCTCCACCCTTCGTCTCCGTCCGCTCACTTGACCATCCGACACTGCCACCACCTTCGCCTGACATCTCTCCACCTTCTCCACCCATCCACTCCTCCTGTCTCTCGCCCCAGAGCAGGATCTTGGGTCTTCACCTCCGCCGCTCGCCGGAGACCCACCATACCGACGCACCGGCCACTCTTTTTCTGCTCTGACGGGTCGAGGCAGTTTGCCCTCGACCCCGTGTTTTGCCTGTGCAGGTTAGATCATCAGAAGGACCTCATCTGGAGGTCGAACGCTTGAGCACAGCAGCTCCAGGTACCTTGCTTCGCCGGAGCTCTCCGGAGCTCCCCGCCATCATCGGAGCTTACCAGCAGACGCGGAAGGCTCCCACGTTTCTTCTCAGCCTACCAGCGGCCGACGAAGGGCCCCCGCACTCGAGTTTCGGGCCGTCGAAGTTCGCCGGCCGATAGTTCTTCCAGGTCCTCTTTGCACCGTCAGATCACCCTCGGCGCTCCAGTTGGCATCCGGTCCATCCATCTGCGGAGCGGCGTCATCGTCCGATCATTACGAGGATGGATCTGAACCGCATGATCAGATGAAGAGGCGCTCGTGATTTACAGCCATCCGATCTCCACGCGTCCTCTTCTCAGCCGTCGATCCATCAAGGGTTTCGCTGCAGCGAGCGTAGATCGTCACATTCGCCACGCGGTGGGCGCTTGACCGTCCGATCAGGCATGCATTCCAGAGTTTAAGCGCCCGCTTCTCTCCACCGTCAGATCGTCGACGTGGCGCACATCCAGCCTTCGACATTAAATAAGGGGTAAATTGTACTTAGGCCCCTTTTACTTTCTGCATTTAGTTTTTAGTCTTGTAAATACGTAGTGTAGTTGTTTAGTTTTTGTGAAAATTGCACTGTGGACCCTTCTTTTTATTATATTTGCATTTATACCCCTGCCAGTTGTGGACACGTGCATCGACACGTGATATTTTGGTGTATTTGCAACATTGACCCCTGCCTTTTTGCCCTGTTACGTTTCTTATTTTTATTAATAGGAATTGCAATCAGGTCCCTCCAGGCCTGAGTCACGTGTATCGTGCGTAACCCGGAGGGTAATTTGCACTCCTATCCCTATACTTTCCAGGGTTGTTGTTCCAGGGACCTAGAACTTTATTATATTTGCAGATAGGTCCCTGTGCACTGTTGCTTCTTTTTATTTTTGAATAAAATAGCAAATCACCTCCAAATCCAACGAAAATTGGAAACATGGCTCCTGCCATGGTGTAAAATTTTCGTGGATTTTTGAGGACATTTTTGATTTCGTCTGATATTTTTAAAAAAATCAAAAACCTTTAATTTTGCTACTGTCTGACTATAAAAATTACAAAAAATATTAAATAGTGTCTAAAAATTACAAAAAAATTGCTACTGTCTATCTTGTTGTGCTTGATTTTCTAGCCAATTTTGGCTATTTTTCATTACTGAAAACCTTTAAAAATTGAAAAACACTTAAAAACTTATAAAAATTCTAATAATTAAACCAAAAACCCAAAAATAATAAAATTGGTGCCTAAATTTTCCTTGTTTTATTCTCTTTACAGGAAAATTACCTCCCGGCTATTTTAGGGCTTTTAGATATTTTATCTAGGCCTGTTTAACTCGGCTGGACAGTACCATTTGTTTCAGTCACTTTTGATTTTTAGAAAATTAAATAAACATCAGAAAATTCTCAAAAATTCACTAAAAACACTAAAAATTATGAAACACATAAAAATATTTTTGTTTGAATTTTTGGTTGATTTTTAATACTTTAAATAAATTGTTGAAGTGTGTGTCTCTTTGCTTTTCCTATTTTCTTTATACATTAAATCCAAAAAAATATAAAATAAATTAAAAACCACTAATAAATATTTTCTTCTTCTATTTTATTCCTTTTTACTACTTCGTAGGCCGAGAGGCCAATCCGTGCTCCTTGAGTTCGACCCTGGTCGCTATACCAGGTTAATCCAATAGCAGGACCGCTTTCATATTTTGAGTGATTTTATCTATATCAGTGGTTCTTTTTTCTTGATTGTACGCGCTTGATCGTTTGGGTCGCAACGACCTATTTAGTACCTTATACCCGAGTGCTCAGGCGTGTCATCAGAATGGCGCCGTTGCCGGAGAGCACGGCTTAGTAGTTTTTGTTTTATCTTCATTTTTGTTTTCGCGGTTTTTCGCGGCTCTTTCAGAGCTTGCGGCTTTTTCGCGGCTTTTGTTTATATTTTATTTTTGTTTTATTTTGTTTTATTTTCTTTTTCTTTTATCTTTATTTTTGTATGATTTTGAGTGTTTATTTTATTTTATTTTGCATTTTTGCATATATACCCTCATTTTTATTTCCATTTATTTCTCTTATCATTTATTGATTATTTTGGTCTGACTACTCTGTTCTTTCTTGCGAGGGCCCGAGGACCGAGGCGGCTGATCTCGAGAAGCCGACGCAACCGCGAGACTCGGAGGCGGCTCCTTTCTTTGCGGAGCCGCAGGAGAGAGTGAGAGAGAGTTGAGTGGGAGAGGTTTTATTTTTATTTGATTATTATTGTAATAATACAGGGACACTCAGAGACTGGACCTTTGGACTCTTTGGATTAGCGGGTATGTTTTGCCGAGCACCGGTGTGCTCGGGGGACCCTTAGAGTTTTTCGCGGCTTTTTACGCGGTTTTCTTTTCTTTTCTTACCGCCTTTTCCGGTGTTTACGCGGTTTTTGATCGAGCCCCTAGAATTAGGATTTTCACTTGCTTGTGCCGTAATTAGTAGGGTCCCCACACTTAACTATTTTCCTGTTCCTATAGTGCGCTAATTGGACTCACTAATAATCAATTAATAAAAATAATCGACTCATCTCCTTCGTAGCCTATATGCCGTAGCTCACCCCGTAAAGCGCTTTCTCCTACCCCCGATTTGTCGGGCAGAGGAGGGGTGGGCCAAGATCGGACCCTTTGGCTTGGAGTTCGGTGACCGATTAGACGGTTCTGCGAGTAGAAATTGCTGATTTAGGACTCGGTTTTTCCCGTTGCATCATTTAGGGTAGTTTACTTTTCTGTCTTTGAATTCTGCGCGGATCACTTGCATGTAGAGTGCTGGAGACAAGGTACGCATTTCTGACTCATCATGCATCATTGATTTCATCGCGCATCGGCTTTTTCGACTTCTCCCCCTTGTTTTGGACTAAATAACCAGGAGAACCGAAAAATTCGTTAGGCGTTTCTTTTTCTTGAAAAATATCTAAAAACAAAAACAATAAAATCGGGACTGCTAATCATACTTGACCTAAAAGACACTTCACTGAAAATCTGTCTTGGGGAGAGTAACCCCCTCCTTGTCTGGTTTGGATGAGCGAGAGAGTGATCCGCACATTAGGATAGAGCCTCCGATCCTTTCTTGACTGATTACCGGCTTTTAGTACGGGACAGTCGGTTGAGAAAGATCTGGATACCTATTGACCTCACGTAATCGCTCTGATAGACTGGATCATCACCTAAAATAAAATCGACAAGATAATTGACCGATCCCCTCGGTCTTCAGCTTTGTGTGCGTAGGTGAATTGGGGGTTTGCTTGTTCATCTTGTGTGATTGCCAGATCCCTTCGATCTTCCCCATCTTCTTCTCTATCTATCTGCTTTCCCACCCTCACCACCCTTCAGTCTTCCTCTTCTCTTCTCCTTTTCCCCTGGATGATGGATCCCCCTCACTGTGAGCCGACTCTTGCGGCTTTTTCTTCGCTTTCTGACCATCACTCCAGTACACCTTTTAGGGAGGACGGATCTCCGACCAACCTCCTGCTCCCTCCCTCCCTTTCATCTCATCACTCTGGGCATGCTGTGCTAGACGTCCGAGGATACCAGCTAGAGCAGATGCGAGACCCGGACGATGTTGTTGCTGAGTTGAGAGCGCACTCCGTGTGTGACCCGAGAGAGCAGTGGAGATCAGCAAACATATCCTATTCCAGAAGAATGGAGGAGTAGATAGCACACGGAGTTCAGTCAGCTTCTACACTAGGTCCATTCATCTTGGATTTAGATTACATTCAACGACTGCCGACGTTTTCAGGAGAGGCGCACGAGGCGCCGTATCTTCACCTGTCCGCTTTCGAGGAGTTTTGCAGAGCACAGAGATATTCAGACATCACTGCAGAGGAGCTGATGAGCAGGACCTTTCCATTTACGCTTCACGACAGAGCCATGAGATGGCACCGACGATTGGGGAGGACATTCGATACGTGGGGAGAGCTACGCCGAGAGTTCTTGCAGAGAAACTTCCCCCCGCGTAGAGCAGAGTTTATGCGGTCTTTGATCACAGACTTTTCAGTAGACCCCGAGGAGCCACTGCATGAGGCATGGCCGAGGTTTCTTGACCTCTTGAGGAGATTTCCAGACCACAGACTTCCAGTGACAGACCTTATAGAGATCTCCATGCGGGGGATGACCGCAGAGCAGATAGCACTGGTGATTACCACATGTGGGGTTCACACCGCAGTGCCGACATTCACCTTCTGGATACCATCTCGAGGCTACTTTCACAGAGTTCTTCTACACGAGATGCCTTGGTCGGGACAATACATGCGGACAATGCAGTACCAGTGCGGTGTGTCACTTTCCATGATGATATAGTCTCTACACACCAGCTCGAGGATTTGGATGATACAGCATCATTGACAGAGAAGATGACTGTGACAGCAGAGGTTCGTACCCAGAGTCTACTTGAGTTTTTGTTGGTTTTCCACCAGAGTTCGAGGTAGCCCTAGAGTTTCAGTCGACGAGTCTTGGATATCAGATCTGCTGATACTCCAGGAGCCAGAGGAGCCCCAGCTTTTGCAGCCATTGACTCAGCTATTTGAGTTTCCAGTCCCGGAGGAGTCAGTTTCCTTCCTGCAGAGACACTTCTCGGATGCAGACAGTCACCAGGACTCAGCCCAGCAGCCACAGCTTGAGGAGGGACAACACTTTGAGAGTACAGACACTGAGAGTCCCGTCTTCGAGCCTTTTGTCCTCCACTTTGTTGAGACAGATACACTTCCTGAGGACCAGCTGACAGCCAGCATAGCCGTAGAGCGAGGATCAGCTGCAGACACTTTGCCAGCTTCCGCAGTGTTGACTAGTACCTTCTCTTGTTTCCAGATTACTGAGACTTACACTTCCGATGATGATGTAGCCTGGTGCACCGAGTGGATACTTGATAGCAGCGCAGATGCACATCTAGATCCTGATCCTCGTCTACTCACTTCTGATCATGCATCTCTCCCCGAGGGTTATCTGCGGGAGGGTGCCACACTCGATGAGTACTCGGTTTCACCTTCTGAGAGTGTTTTCGATCTGGCGGAACACGAAACCGAGTCTTTAGATCATTCTGATTCTGAGTCTTCTCACCTCGACGACCCTCGCGAGGATGTGCCCATTCTGGAGATATTCGATGATTTGCCTGATTTGATTCTATTTCATACATCGGATATCAGTCTGCTTAGAGAGTCTCCTGATCTTAATTGTTCACACCTGCTTAAGACACTGATTGACGTGGAGGATTCTATTACTGATCCATCCTTCTCCACGTTTGATTTCTTTGGCTCTATACCCTCACTCCAGTCTGATCCAGAGCCGATGATTTCTTTTGTGCTATCGGATCCCGATCACTTCTTTCCATATCATTGGCCGGTAGCAGACACCCGCTTGATTGCATACCTGGGTGTCTTTGTTTACACTGTTGACTTCGTCGCTGTTCTCATACCGAGACTGCGACGACAGTACGACATTCGCCTTACCGATGCCGTCCTGAACCTTGATACTGCATTGTCCTAGCCTTTGCGCCCAGCTAGGGGCGTAAAACCTAGCGTTTGTTGAGAGGCACCTCAACATTGTACTCTTTTGTATATACGTGTTTCGTCTTATTTTGATCCTTCTTTCTTCCTTTCTTGTTTTCACCCCAGGTCTCGCTTAGGATTATCTTTGCTATACTTAGGATATTGCTCATCCTAAGTATAGGAGGGTGTACACCGGGTTGTTCTTTGTTCTGTTCCATCACTTCTGTCGTTGCCTATACTTAAGGTTCTTCACCCTAAGTATAGGGGGAGTGATGACCCTCCATCTTGTAGATATTTGTGATTTTCTTCGTGTATTGCTACCCCTGTTTTGTTGCCTATACTTAGGGATATTTTACCCTAAGTATAGGGGGGGTAAACCCTGTACATTCTCCACTCGGTTTTCCCTTAGTGTACAGCCTGCTATACTTAGGATTATTTAATCCTAAGTATAGGGGGAAGACCTGAGACCCTCTTGACTTTTCATTTCATTTGTCTTGTATATAGCCTTTCTTTTCACTTGCCTATACCTAGCACGAGTTATGTCTTCTTCATCGCTCTTGACTCTGAGGACATCGTTCGAGCTAAGTATAGGGGGGTGTGTATATATTTCATATATACTTTAGCCATAACTCGTACTTTGTGTGAGTGTGTTAATAAATAAAATGGCTAAAAATCACAAAAATTAAAAATTTTCATGTACATAAACATTCTTTTATTTGCACATAAATAGCTAGTGTACAAATTATTTTTGTAAAAATGATTTCAAAAATCTTTTGTGTAAAGCTTGTGTAAATATTTTTTGTATCAAAATTATGTATATAGTGCAAAATTTTTCCAAAATGTTTTGAAAATCAAAAGTTTGCAAAAATCTTGTGTAAATTTGTGTAAATATCTTTCTGCAAAACTTGCACTTCATGCATCATCCATTCATGATTTCAAAACATTTTTCAAAAATTTTGCATGATTGTAAAATTTGTGTAAATAAGCATCTTTTGTACATATGTATATAGTTTTTCTGGATGATAGTTGACATTTAAACTAGCCTGGAATCAAATTGAGAAATGGAGCTTGATCAAGATCTTAATCCACCTAACTTCTAAGAGGAACCTTATAGGGCTTAGGTTTAAGGCTTTTCAGGTCCATGGTGACTTAATTCTTTGAGTCCACTAGGCTATGATCACATGTCATCTCAATGAGCCTAAGTAGAGCACTTAACAACAACACATGACTCATATAGATTATGGCTTTACTTGGACACCAGCACTATGCACCGAGCTCTCCACGGATGAGGTGGTAAGGAGGCAGTCTTCCTTGACTTGGGGTAGCATATGAGGGTAGTACTTCTAGGCGGAACCTCTCTTCTTCTTTTAGTGAAAGAAGTGCGTCTCAACTTGGTCTGGTTGCCATGAGGTCCAACGACGGGAGTTGTGGGTTGCAATAAAGCTTCAAAAGAAGGATAGTCTTCTGGCTCAAGAGGAAAAACTCTTTGTATATATGCTGCACATGTATATGTTGTACAGATGCACTTGAAAAAAAAAGAAAAAAAATGTGGAAAAAAAGAAAATAACTCCAAAAAAGTGGTGGGTCTGATAGAAAATGATAATCCCACCAGAGTATGTATATAGAGTGCAATAAGCAAAGCTTGAGTTTCATGATCCACCTGATGTAGCTTGCAGCAGGGAGACTTGGCTACACTGGTCAAGCTCCCAAGGGTACTTGGCTACACTGGCCTTGACCCATTCTCTTCTTCCTCCTCTTCTTGAGCCGGTTGAACTTGAACTTAGAATGGAATACCCCGCTCCTCGAGGAAAGAGTGGCCAGATTGAGGTCATAGAGTTACCTTGTTGGGGAGGGTTGTCAAGTTGCCATTTCTGAGGTGGAGAGCTTAGACCTCACATTCACAGGACAAGAAAAGATTCATGGTCTTCAGGGTTTGTGATTGATAACTTGTTCTGACCTGGAGCATTGAGGAGTCTTGGTTATAGATTAGTGGAACTTAGAGGCTGTTGAGTTTTAGACTTAAGTTCAAATGAGGTTCCGACACACTAATAATCCATAGATCTGATCGAGCTCCATACCCCAATTTGATGAAGGCAAGTTTAATAATCAACCTTGATCCATGTACATCCTCTTTTTCTTTTTCTTTCATTCTTTTTCACTTCTTTTTCAAATAAGTGTTTGCTAAGGTACTAGCAAAGTTAAGTATAGGGGGGTGATGAATACTCATTCATCACTCTTTATTCTTATATTTTAGCTACAAAAACCTTTGCAAATACATGTAGATATATGTAAATAGGAATAATTACCAAAAGAATGCATTGTGTAAAAACCTATAATTAGCATGTTTTTATGCAAAAATAAAAGAATAAAGATTAAAAAGAAAAAGAGGGAAATATTTAGAATAAATATTGAGCAACCTAACCCAAGGGAGGGCTCAGCATGGGCCTGACCGCATAAAAGACAAAGTAGAGGGAGATAGGGGCTCATGTGTGTACATATTTATGAAAATAAATAAAAATATTTTCCTCAACAAAAATAGCTTAAATTATGCTTGTAAATACTTGTATATATATTTAGAAGTATAAAAACAAAAGAAAAAGATAAAAATCAAAAAGAACAAAAATACCACCTTCATCATGTACATAAACCACTCTTATATATTTATTTAACCTTGTAAATAAACAAAATTAATTTCCAAAATTTTTGTAAATATTCTATGTCATATAATGTAAATAAATAAAACAAAAACAAAATAGAAATAGCAAAATTAAAAATACAAAAATACATTGTACATATACCATGTATATAAATGTATATATGTATTTATTTTACCTATATACATAAATAATAAAAACAAAATAAAATTATCTTTTTATTCCTTGTTTTATAATGAAAATAAATAAAATATGAAATAGGAATAAAATTGCATAAAAATAATAATTAAAAATCAAAAATTAAAAACCCTAATAGTGTACATATACGTATATAGTACATATAATGTAAATACCTTATTTTTATTTTGAAAAATTAATTAAAAATCACAAAAAAATGGAGAAAAATAAAATAAATATTTTTCATGTTTCTAGTTTTTATTAATTCGACCTTTTTCTACCCTAAAATAAATAAATAAGAAATTTGTGCTTGGCGGGCTCTGATTGGTCCACGGGGGATTGTTAAAACCCCGGTCAACTCTCCCCCCAGGACCACCAGAGTCGGATCCAGAGCAACAGACCCGATTTCTCCCTTTTATACCTGCTCGATCCGACCGCCAACACCTCTAACCCCGGGCCCCGATTAATCTCCGATCATCCAGGACCCTCGCCCGTGGTGGGTTTGAAGGATCCGAGGCCCGTGCATCTCGCCCGACCTCCTTCTTCTCGGATCCTGCACCATATATAATGTCGTCTCCGGCGACCTAATTCTTCCATCTTTGGACTCCTGCTCGCCGCCAAGGAGCTCCTCCAGAGTACCCGAGTGACAGCTGCGTGTTTTGGAGTGGAAGCGAGGCCCGAGTTTCCAGGAATCCACTGATCCGGTGGTTCGACCGCCGTGCGCCGCCGCGAGCGCGCCCAGCCTCGGGGAAACGACGCCCCCTTGCAGGCAATGACCCCGGAGCTTCTTGAGCTCCAGCCCAGTCGACAGCCTTCACCAGGTACCCTCCTTAGCTTCTAGTTTAGCGTAAATTAGGATTTTCAGATTTGGCTAGCCGTAGCTCCGCCAGCTCCACCCTTCGTCTCCGTCCACTCACTTGACCATCCGACACCGCCACCACCTTCGCCTGACATCTCTCCACCTTCTCCACCCATCCACTCCTCCTGTCTTACCCCGGAGCAGGATCTTGGGTCTTCACCTCCGCCGCTCGCCGGAGACCCACCATACCGACGCACCAGCCACTCTTTTTCTGCTCTGACGGGTCGAGGCAGTTTGCCCTCGACCCCGTGTTTTGCCTGTGCAGGTTAGATCGTCAGAAGGACCTCATCTGGAGGTCGAACGCTTGAGCACAGCAGCTCCAGGTACCTTGCTTCGTCGGAGCTCTCCGGAGCTCCCCGCCATCATCGGAGCTTACCAGCAGACGCGGAAGGCTCCCACGTTTCTTCTCAGCCTACCAGCGGCCGACGAAGGGCCCCCGCACTCGAGTTTCGGGCCGGCGAAGTTCGCCGGCCGATAGTTCTTCCAGGTCCTCTTCGCACCGTCAGATCACCCTCGACGCTCCAGTTGGCATCCGGTCCATCCATCTGCGGAGCGGCGTCATCGTCCGATCATTACGAGGATGGATCTGAACCGCATGATCATATGAAGAGGCGCTCATGATTTACAGCCATCCGATCTCCACGCGTCCTCTTCTCAGCCGTCGATCCATCAAGGGTTTCGCTGCAGCGAGCGTAGATCGTCACATTCGCCACGCGGTGGGCCCTTGACCGTCCGATCAGGCCTGCATTCCAGAGTTTAAGCGCCCGCTTCTCTCCACCGTCAGATCGTCGACGTGGCGCACATCCAGCCTTCGACATTAAATAAGGGGTAAATTGTCCTTAGGCCCCTTTTACTTTCTGCATTTAGTTTTTAGTCCTGTAAATACGTAGTGTAGTTGTTTAGTTTTTGTGAAAATTGCACTGTGGACCCTTCTTTTTATTATATTTGCATTTATACCCCTGCCAGTTGTGGACACGTGCATCGACACGTGATATTTTGGTGTATTTGCAATATTGGCCCCTGCCTTTTTGCCCTGTTACGTTTCTTATTTTTATTAATAGGAATTGCAATCAGGTCCTTCCAGGCCTGAGTCACGTGTATCGTGCGTGGACCGGAGGGTAATTTGCACTCCTATCCCTATACTTTCCAGGGTTGTTGTTCCAGGGACCCAGAACTTTATTATATTTGCAGATAGGTCCCTATGCATTGTTGCTTCTTTTTATTTTTGAATAAAATAGCAAATCACCTCCAAATCCAACGAAAATTGGACACATGGCTCCTGCCATGGTGTAAAATTTTCGTGGATTTTTTAGGACATTTTTGATTTCGTCTGATATTTTAAAAAAATCAAAAACCTTTAATTTTGCTACTGTCTGACTATAAAAATCACAAAAAAATATTAAAAAGTGTCTAAAAATTACAAAAAAATTGCCTACTGTCTATCTTGTTGTGCTTGATTTTCTAGCCAATTTTGGCTATTTTTCATTACTGAAAACCCTTAAAAATTGAAAAACACTTAAAACTTATAAAAATTCTAATAATTAAACCAAAAACCCAAAAATAATAAAATTGGTACCTAAATATTCCATGTTTTATTCTCTTTACAAGAAAATTATCTCTTGGCTATTTTAGGGCTTTTAGATATTTTATCTAGGTCTGTTTAACTCGGCTGGATAGTACCATTTGTTTCAGTCACTTTTTGATTTTTAGAAAATTAAATAAACATCAGAAAATTCTCAAAAATTCACCAAAAACACTAAAAATTATAAAACACGTAAAAACATTTTTGTTTGAATTTTTGGTTGATTTTTAATACTTTAAATAAATTGTTGAAGTGTGTGTCTCTTTGCTTTTCCTATTTTCTTTATACATTAAAAATCCAAAAAAAATATAAAATAAATTAAAAACCACTAAAAAATATTTTCTTCTTCTATTTTATTCCTTTTTACTATTTCGTAGGCCGAGAGGCCAATCCGTGCTCCTTGAGTTCGACCCTGGTCGCTATACCAGGTTAATCCAATAGCAGGACCGCTTTCATATTTTGAGTGATTTTATTTATATCAGTGGTTCATTTTTCTTGATTGTACGCGCTTGATCGTTTGGGTCGCAACGACCTATTTAGTACCTTATACCCGAGTGCTCAGGCGTGTCATCAGAATGGCGCCGTTGCCGGGGAGCACGGCTTAGTAGTTTATGTTTTATCTTCATTTTTGTTTTCGCGGTTTTTCGCGGCTCTTTCAGAGCTTGCGGCTGTTTCGCGGCTTTTGTTTATATTTTATTTTTGTTTTATTTTGTTTTATTTTCTTTTTCTTTTATCTTTGTTTTTGTTTGATTTTGAGTGTTTATTTTATTTTATTTTGCATTTTTGCATATATACCCTCATTTTTATTTCCATTTATTTCTCTTATCATTTATTGATTATTTTGGTCTGACCACTCTATTCTTTCTTGCGAGGGCCCGAGGACCGAGGCGGCTGATCTCGAGAAGCCGACGCAACCGCGAGACTCGGAGGCGGCTCCTTTCTTTGCGGAGCCGCAGGAGAGAGTGAGAGAGAGTTGAGTGGGAGAGGTTTTATTTTTATTTGATTATTATTGTAATAATACAGGGACACTCAGAGACTGGACCTTTGGACTCTTTGGATTAGCGGGTCTGTTTTGCCGAGCACCGGTGTGCTCCGGGGACCCTTAGAGTTTTTTGCGGCTTTTTACGCGGTTTTCTTTTCTTTTCTTACTGCCTTTTCCGGTGTTTACGCGGTTTTTGATCGAGCCCCTAGACTTAGGATTTTCACTTGCTTGTGCCGTAATTAGTAGGGTCCCCACACTTAACTATTTTCCTGTTCCTATAGTGCGCTAATTGGACTCACTAATAATCAATTAATAAAAATAATCGACTCATCTCCTTCATAGCCTACGTGCCGCAGCTCACCCCGTAAAACGCTTTCTCCTACCCCCGATTTGTCGGGCAGAGGAGGGGTGGGACAAGACCAGACCCTTTGGCTTGGAGGTCGGTGACCGATTAGACGGTTCTGCGAGTAGAAATTGCTGATTTAGGACTCGGTTTTTCCCGTTGCATCATTTAGGGTAGTTTACTTTTCTGTCTTTAAATTCTGCACGGATCACTTGCATGTAGAGTGCTGGAGACAAGGTACGCATTTCTGACTCAGCATGCATCATTGATTTCATCGCGCATCGGCTTTTTCGACTTCTCCCCTTTGTTTTGGACTAAATAACCAGGAGAACCGAAAAATTCGTTAGGCGTTTCTTTTTCTTGAAAAATATCTAAAAACAAAAACAATAAAATCGGGACTGCTAATCATACTTGACCTAAAAGACACTTCACTGAAAATCTGTCTTGGGGAGAGTAACCCCCTCCTTGTCTGGTTTGGATGAGCGAGAGAGTGATCCGCACATTAGGATAGAGCCTCCGATCCTTTCTTGACTGATTACCGGCTTTTAGTACGGGACAATCGATTGAGAAAGATCTGGATACCTATTGACCCTACGTAATCGCTCTGATAGACTGGATGATCACCTAAAATAAAATCGACAAGATAATTGACCGATCCCCTCGGTCTTCAGCTTTGTGTGCGTAGGTGAATTGGGGGTTTGCTTGTTCATCTTGTGTGATTGCCAGATCCCTTCAATCTTCCCCATCTTCTTCTCTATCTATCTGCTTTCCCACCCTCACCACCCTTCAGTCTTCCTCTTCTCTTCTCCTTTTCCCCTGGATGATGGATCCCCCTCACTGTGAGCCGACTCTTGCGGCTTTTTCTTCGCTTTCTGACCATCACTCCGGTACACCTTCTAGGGAGGACGGATCTCCGACCAACCTCCCGCTCCCTCCCTCCCTTTCATCTCATCATTCTGGGCATGCTGTGCAAGACGTCCGAGGATACCAGCTAGAGCAGATGCGAGACCCGGACGATGTTGTTGCTGAGTTGAGAGCGCACTCCGTGGGTGACCCGAGAGAGCAGTGGAGATCAGCAAACATATCCTATTCCAGAAGAATGGAGGAGCAGATAGCACATGGAGTTCAGTCAGCTTCTACACTAGGTCCATTCGTCTTGGATTTGGATTACATTCAGCGACTGCCGACGTTTTCAGGAGAGGCGCACGAGGAGCCATATCTTCACCTGTCCGCTTTCAAGGAGTTTTGCAGAGCATAGAGATATTCAGACGTCACTGCAGAGGAGCTGATGAGCAAGACCTTCCCATTTACGCTTCACGACAGAGCCATGAGATGGCATCGACGATTGGGGAGGACATTCGATACGTGGGGAGAGCTACGCCGAGAGTTCTTGCAGAGATACTTCCCCCCGCGTGGAGCAGAGTTTATGCGGTCTTTGATCACATACTTTTCAGTAGACCCTCAGGAGCCACTGCATGAGGCATGGCCGAGGTTTCTTGACCTCTTGAGGAGATTTCCAGACCACGGACTTCCAGTGACAGACCTTATAGAGATCTCCATGCGGGGGATGACCGCAGAGCAGATAGCACTGGTTATTACCACATGTGGCGGTTCACACCGCAGTGCTGACATTCACCTTCTGGATACCATCTCGAGGCTACTTTCACAGAGTTCTTCTACACGAGATGCCTTGGTCGGGACAACACATGCGGACAATGCAGTACCAGTGCGGTGTGTCACTTTCCATGATGATATAGTCTCTACACACCAGCCCGAGGATTAGGATGATACAGCACCATTGACAGAGAAGATGACTGTGACAGCAGAGGTTCGGACCCAGAGTCTACTTGAGTTCCTGTTGGTTTTCCAGCCGGAGTTTGAGGAAGCCCCAGAGTTTTCAGTCGACGAGTCTTGGATATCAGATCTGCTGATACTCCAGGAGCCAGAGGAGCCCCAGCTTTTGCAGCCATTGACTCAGCTATTTGAGTTTCCAGTCCCGGAGGAGTCAGTTTCCTTCCTGCAGAGACACTTCTCGGATGCAGACAGTCACCAGGACTCAGCCCAGCAGCCACAGCTTGAGGAGGGACAACACTTTGAGAGTACAGACACTGAGAGTCCCGTCTTCGAGCCTTTTGTCCTCCACTTTGTTGAGACAGATACACTTCCTGAGGACCAGCTGACAGCCAGCATAGCCACAGAGCGAGGATCAGCTGCAGACACTTTGCCAGCTTCCGCAGTGTTGACTAGTACCTTCTCCTGTTTCCAGATTGCCGAGACTTACACTTCCGATGATGATGCAGCCTGGTGCACCGAGTGGATACTTGATAGCAGCGCAGATGCACATCTAGATCCTGATCCTCGTCTACTCACTTCTGATCATGCATCTCTCCCCGAGGGTTATCTGCGGGAGGGTGCCACACTCGATGAGCACTCGGTTTCATCTTCTGAGAGTGTTTCTGATCTGGCGGAACACGAAACCGAGTCTTTAAATCATTCTGATTCTGAGTCTTCTCACCTCGACGACCCTCGCGAGGATGAGCCCATTCTGGAGATATTCGATGATTTGCCTGATTTGATTCTATTTCATACATCGGATATCAGTCTGCTTAGAGAGTCTCCTGATCTTAATTGTTCACACCTGCTTGAGACACTGATTGACGTGGAGGATTCTATTACTGATCCATCCTTCTCCACGTTTGATTTCTTCGGCCCTATACTCTCACTCCAGTCTGATCCAGAGCCGATGATTTCTTTTGTGCTATCGGATCCCGATCACTTCTTTCCATATCACTGGCCAGTAGCAGACACCCGCTTGATTGCATACCTGGGTGTCTTTGTTTACACTGTTGACTTCGTCGTTGTTCTCATACCGAGACTGCGACGACAGTACGGCATTCGCCTTACCGATGTCGTCTTGAACCTTGATACTGCATTGTCCTAGCCTTTGCGCCCAGCTAGGGGCGTAAAACCTAGCACTTGTTGAGAGGCACCTCAACATTGTACTCTTTTGTATATACGTGTTTCGTCTTATTTTGATCCTTCTTTCTTCCGTTCTTGTTTTCACCCCAGGTCTCGCTTAGGATTATCTTTGCTATACTTAGGATATTGCTCATCCTAAGTATAGGGGGGTGGAGACACCAGGTTGTTCTTCGTTCTGTTCCATCACTTCTGTCGTTGCCTATACTTAAGGTTCTTCACCCTAAGTATAGGGGGAGTGATGACCCTCCATCTTGTAGATATTTGTGATTTTCTTCGTGTATTGCTACCCCTGTTTTGTTGCCTATACTTAGGGATATTTTACCCTAAGTATAGGGGGGGTAGACCCTGTACATTCTCCACTCGGTTTTCCCTTAGTGTACAGCCTGCTATACTTAGGATTATTTAATCCTAAGTATAGGGGGAAGACCCGAGACCCTGTTGACTTTTCATTTCATTTGTCTTGTATATAGCCTTTCTTTTCACTTGCCTATACCTAGCACGAGTTATGTCTTCTTCATCGCTCTTGACTCTGAGGACATCATTCGAGCTAAGTATAGGGGGGTGTGTATATATTTCATATATACTTTAGCCATAACTCGTACTTTGTGTGAGTGTGTTAATAAATAAAATGGCTAAAAATCACAAAAATTAAAAATTTTCATGTACATAAACTTTCTTTTATTTGCACATAAATAGCTAGTGTACAAATTATTTTTGTAAAAATGATTTCAAAAATCTTTTGTGTAAAGCTTGTGTAAATATTTTTTGTATCAAAATTATGTATATAGTACAAAATTTTTCCAAAATGTTTTGAAAATCAAAAGTTTGCAAAAATCTTGTGTAAATTTGTGTAAATATCTTTCTGCAAAACTTGCACTTCATGCATCATCCATTCATGATTTCAAAACATTTTTCAAAAATTTTGCATGATTGTAAAATTTGTGTAAATAAGCATCTTTTGCACATATGTATATAGTTTTTCTGGATGATAGTTGACATTTAAACTAGCCTGGAATCAAATTGAGAAATAGAGCTTGATCAAGATCTTAATCCACCTAACTTCTAAGAGGAACCTTATAGGGCTTAGGTTTAAGGCTTTTCAGGTCCATGGTGACTTAATTCTTTGAGTCCACTAGGCTATGATCACATGTCATCTCAATGAGCCTAAGTAGAGCACTTAACAACAACACATGACTCATATAGATTATGGCTTTACTTGGACACCAGCACTATGCACCGAGCTCTCCACGGATGAGGTGGTAAGGAGGCAGTCTTCCTTGACTTGGGGTAGCATATGAGGGTAGTACTTCTAGGCGGAACCTCTCTTCTTCTTTTAGTGAAGGAAGTGCGTCTCAACTTGGTCTGGTTGCCATGAGGTCCAACGACGGGAGTTGTGGGTTGCAATAAAGCTTCAAAAGAGGGATAGTCTACTGGCTCAAGAGGAAAAACTCTTTGTATATATGCTGCACATGTATATGTTGTACATATGCACTTGAAAAAAAAAAGAAAAAAATGTGGAAAAAAAGAAAATAACTCCAAAAAGGTGGCGGGTCTGATAGAAAATGATAATCCCACCGGAGTATGTATATAGAGTGCAATAAGCAAAGCTTGAGTTTCATGATCCACCTGATGTAGCTTGCAGCAGGGAGACTTGGCTACACTGGTCAAGCTCCCAAGGGTACTTGGCTACACTGGCCTTGACCCATTCTCTTCTTCCTCCTCTTCTTGAGCCGGTTGAACTTGAACTTAGAAGGGAATACCCCGCTCCTCGAGGAAAGAGTGGCCATATTGAGGTCATAGAGTTACCTTGTTGGGGAGGGTTGTCAAGTTGCCATTTCTGAGGTGGAGAGCTTAGACCTCACATTCACAGGACAAGAAAAGATTCATGGTCTTCAGGGTTTGTGATTGATGACTTGTTCTGACCTGGAGCATTGAGGAGTCTTGGTTATAGATTAGTGGAACTTAGAGGCTGTTGAGTTTTAGACTTAAGTCCAAATGAGGTTCCGACACACTAATAATCCAAAGATCTGATCGAGCTCCATACCCCAATTTGATGAAGGCAAGTTTAATAATCAACCTTGATCCATGTACATCCTCTTTTTCTTTTTCTTTCTTTCTTTTTGACTTCTTTTTCAAATAAGTGTTTGCTAAGGGACTAGCAAAGTTAAGTATAGGGGGGTGATGAATACTCATTCATCACTCTTTATTCTTATATTTTAGCTACAAAAACCTTTGCAAATACATGTAGATATATGTAAATAGGAATAATTACCAAAAGAATGCATTGTGTAAAAACCTATAATTAGCATGTTTTTGTGCAAAAATAAAAGAATAAAGATTAAAAAGAAAAAGAGGGAAATATTTAGAATAAATATTGAGCAACCTAACCCAAGGGAGGGCTCAGCATGGGCCTGACCGCATAAAAGACAAAGTAGAGGGAGATAGGGGCTCATGTGTGTACATATTTATGAAAATAAATAAAAATATTTTCCTCAACAAAAATAGCTTAAATTATGCTTGTAAATACTTGTATATATATATTTAGAAGTATAAAAACAAAAGAAAAAGATAAAAATCAAAAGAACAAAAATACCACCTTCATCATGTACAAAAACCACTCTTATATATTTATTTAACCTTGTAAATAAACAAAATTAATTTCCAAAATTTTTGTAAATATTCTATGTCATATAATGTAAATAAATAAAAAAACAAAATAAAAATAACAAAATTAAAAATACAAAAATACATTGTACATATACCATGTATATAAATGTATATATGTATTTATTTTACCTATATACATAAATAATAAAAACTAAATAAAATTATCTTTTTATTCCTTGTTTTATAATGAAAATAAATAAAATATGAAATAGGAATAAAATTGCATAAAAATAATAATTAAAAATCAAAAATTAAAAACCCTAATAGTGTACATATACCTATATAGTACATATAATGTAAATACCTTATTTTTATTTTGAAAAATTAATTAAAAATCACAAAAAAAATATCGAAAAATAAATTAAATTTTTTCATGTTTTAAGTTTTTATTAATTCGACCTTTTTATACCCTAAAAAATTAAGAAATTTGTGCTTGGCGGGCTCTGATTGGTCCACGGGGGATTGTTGACCCCCGGTCAACTCTCCCCCCAGGACCACCAGAGTCGGATCCAGAGCCACAGACCCGATTTCTCCCTTTTATACCCACTCGATCCGACCGCCAACACCTCTAACCCCGGGCCCCGATTAATCTTCGATCATCCAGGACCCTCGCCCGGGGTGGGTTTGAAGGATCCGAGGCCCGTGCATTTCGCCCGACCTCCTTCTTCTCGGATCCCACACCATATATAATGTCGTCTCCGGTGACCTAATTCTTCCATCTTTGGACTCCTGCTCGCCGCCAAGGAGCTCCTCCAGAGTACCCGAGTGACAGCTGCGTGTTTTGGAGTGGAAGCGAGGCCCGAGTTTCCAGGAATCCACTGATCCGGTGGTTCGACCGCCGTGCACCACCGCGAGCGCGCCCAGCCTCGGGGAAACGACGCCCCCTTGCAGGAAATGACCCCGGAGCTTCTTGAGCTCCAGCCCAGTCGACAGCCTTCACCAGGTACCCTCCTTAGCTTCTAGTTTAGCGTAAATTAGGATTTTTAGATTTGGGTAGCCGTAGCTCCGCCAGCTCCACCCTTCGTCTCCGTCCACTCACTTGACCATCCGACACCGCCACCACCTTCGCCTTACATCTCTCCACCTTCTCCACCCATCCACTCCTTCTGTCTCACCCCAGAGCAGGATCTTGGGTCTTCACCTCTGCCGCTCGCCGGAGACCCACCATACCGACACACTAGCCACTCTTTTTCTGCTCTGACGGGTCGAGGCAGTTTGCCCTCGACCCCGTGTTTTGCCTGTGCAGGTTAGATCGTCAGAAGGACCTCATCTGGAGGTCGAACGCTTGAGCACAGCAGCTCCAGGTACCTTGCTTCGCCGGAGCTCTCCGGAGCTCCCCGCCATCATCGGAGCTTACCAGCAGACGCGGAAGACTCCCACGTTTCTTCTCAGCCTACCAGCGGCCGACGAAGGGCCCCTGCACTCGAGTTTCGGGCCGACGAAGTTCGCCGGCCGATAGTTCTTCCAGGTCCTCTTCGCACCGTCAGATCACCCTCGACGCTCCAGTTGGCATCCGGTCCATCCATCTGCGGAGCGGCGTCATCGTCCGATCATTACGAGGATGGATCTGAACCGCATGATCAGATGAAGAGGCGCTCGTGATTTACAACCATCTGATCTCCACGCGTCCTCTTCTCAGTCGTCGATCCATCAAGGGTTTCGCTGCAGCGAGCGTAGACCGTCACATTCGCCACGCGGTGGGCCCTTGACCGTCTGATCAGGCCTGCATTCTAGAGTTTAAGCGCCCGCTTCTCTCCATCGTCAGATCGTCGACGTGGCGCACATCCAGCCTTCGACATTAAATAAGGGGTAAATTGTCCTTAGGCCCCTTTTACTTTCTGCATTTAGTTTTAGTCCTGTAAATACGTAGTGTAGTTGTTTAGTTTTTGTGAAAATTGCACTGTGGACCCTTCTTTTTATTATATTTGCATTTATACCCCTGTGATGAGCGACCCGAGCGAGCGAGGTAAAGGTACTAAATAGGTCGTTGCGACCTCTATCACTCAGAGTCACTCAATCAAGAAAAATATCGAACCGCGAAAGAAATCAGAGATCAAAACACGAAGTGCGGTCCTAGCTATAAGATTAACCTGGTATAGCTCCCAGGGTCGGACACAAGGAGCACGGGTTGGCCAGAGGTCTACGAAGTAGTAAAAAGAAAATAAAATCAACGAAAAGTGTTTTTTAGTGGTTTTTAATAATTTTTATATTTTTTTGGATTTTTAATATATGAAGAAAAATAAAGAACACAAAGTCAAGCACACTTACACAATTTATTTAACACACCAAAAAGCAAGCAAAAATTCAAGAAAAATGGTTTTTATGTTTTTTAGGTTTTTAAGTGTTTTTGGTGAATTTTTGATAATTTTCTAAGGTATATTTTATTTTCTAAAAATCAAACAGTGCTAAAAGGAAAGGGTACTGTCCAGCAAGGCCCAAAACCCAAAGATAGAATATCTAAGGATCTCAGAGGGCCCTGGAGGTAATTTTCCTGTATTCTAGAGAAAATAAGGAAAATTTGGGCACCAAAATTATTGTTTTTGGATTTTTAGGTTATTTATTATAATTTTTATGAGTTTTTAAGGGTTTTTAGATTTTTAGGGTTTTTAAGTGATGAAAAATAGCCAAAATTGGCTAGAAAATCAAACAACAATCAAAGAACAGTAGCTAATTTTTTTAGAATTTTTGGGGGTGATTTTATATTTTTTTGGGATTTTTAAACCTAGAAAGTACCTAAAAAGAAGGTTTTTGAATTTTTAAAAATACTAAATAAAATCAAAAATGTCCTCAAAAATTCTCAAAAATCCAACAACATGGCAGGAGCCATGTGTCAAATTTTCATCAAATTTGGAGGTGGTTTGATATTTATTCAAAAATCAACAAGGGGGGCACTGTGCACAGGGACTGAAGTGCAAATACCCGCAAGTCTGGGGGCCAAGGTGCAAAAATCCCAGCTAAACACGCGCGTGGCGCGTGCCTGGGGCACTCAGGGGCCTTCTGGTAAGAAAAACTAAGTCCTTGGACCTTTTGGTAACTCGTACCAAAAAGTCCAGGGGCTTGGATGCAAATAACCCACTAAAATCCGCACATGCGTGAATAAAATGCTCACAGGGGCATAAATGCAATTACCAAAAAGTATTTCTTCATTCAATAACCCAACAGAACTACAGGATAAAAGACGCAAATATCCCAAACAAGCACGTGGCGACGCACGTGAGATCACATACACAGGGGTATAAATGCGAAACTAAACAAGTACAAGGTCCACAGTGCAAATTACCCTACGTAAATAAAATAACTAAAATATTTACAGGACTAGAAATAAAAGACTCAAACTACGAGGGGGCCTAAGTAATTTACCCCTTATTATGTCGACGGCTCGATAGGCGCCACGTGGAGGATCCGACGGCTCTGGATGGGCGGCGCTCTTCTTCTTCAGCTCTTGGGCCAGATCGACGGTGCAGAGGTGGCCACGTGGGTGATCGGTCGGCTCAGGTGCTGGGGGCCTCTCTCCTCTGTGCTGACGGTTCGGATCAGCCCCTCGAGATAATCAACGGCTGCTGCTCCTCAGTGGATGGACGATCAGGATCGAGACTGGAGCGACGGGGCTGATCGGACGGTGAAGGAGGATGCAGGAAGAACACTCCGCCGGCGAGCTTCGCCGGCCTCGTGCGCCTGCAGTAGTCCTCCTCAACTGCTGCTAAGTATCGGAACAGATCCGCGGTGACGTCCCGCAGCTGGTGAAGGCCTCAGATGACCCGGCTGAGCCCTGGAGGGGCTCCGGCGAGGTCGGCGGCGACGGGCTTCTGGCCTGGATGTAAGGGGGGCTCAGATGCCCTCCTTTTGACCTGCAAAAGGCACCAGAAGCTTCGCGGGTCGAGGGCAAAGTGCCTCGACCCGAAGAAGCGAAGTGAACGTGGACTGTGGGTCGGGGCGGAAGAGCTCCGGCGAGCGGAGGATGGTGGAGCTCGACTCCCAGCTCTGGGGCGAGCTGGGTTGAGTGAAAGAGCGAAGAATGTGCGTCGGAGGATGGCGAAGGTGTGTGGGGGTTCCGATGATCGATAAAGTGCGCGATATGGCCGGAATCAGGGGAACTCGTCGGAGATGCGATTTGGGCGAAATGAAAAATTAAGCTAAATGGAAGGGCTAATAGGCTACCTGGGTGATGCGGGAGACTGTGCTGGAGCTTGGCTAGCTCCTGGTCGTCGCCTCGAAGGGCGTCAAGGCCTGAGGCTCGAGCTCCGGTCGGGTGGCGGAGCACGGCGGCGCGAAGCTGCCGGATCGATGGTCGGGCACCCTCTCCTCTCTGCAACAGGTGCAATCGCGAGCTGTCACCTCGATGAATGCTCTGGAGGTCACGGGAATGGGAGTGGCGAGCCAAAGATGCGAGTGGAGTGCGGGGGAGCTCAGGCTATATAGTGCTAGGGGTCCGGCTAGATCAGAGTCGGGCGTGAAGCTCGGAGCGCGGATCCCCATGCAAACCTCCGGGCGAGGATCTCGGATGTACGCAGAAGGATTAGGACCCGGGGTTTACGCGATTGGCAGGCGGATCGAGCTGGGAAAAATCAAGGAAATCGGGTCGACAGCCCGATCCGCGAAAGGGGAAGGTCCGCGGGGGGAGTTGACCGGGGGTCAACATCCCCCGTGGACCAATCAGGAGTCGCCAATTATTGAGTTTTTATTTGATTTTTTTGGGCCTTTAAATGGCCGAATTTTCAAAAACTTAAAACACAAAATATTTTTATTTTATTTTTTTCTATTTTTTTGTGATTTTTAATTAATTTTTGGAAATAAAAATAAAGTATATACAATATAGGTCTATACAAAGGTATATATACAATATATGATTTTTGATTTTTGATTTTTAATTAGTTATTTTTATACATTTTTATTCCTATTTTATATTTTATTTATTTATAGGATAAAATGAGGAATAAAAAGCTATTTTTTTTTTTATTGATTATATACATAGGTGAAATAAATAGTTATTTACATTTATATACATGGTATATGTACAATATGTTTTTTTTTGCATTTTTAATTTTGTAATTTTTATTTGATTTTTGTTTTGTTTCTTTTTATTTATTTTATTTACAATATATAATAAAGAGTATTTACAAAAAGTTTAGAAAGTAAATAAGTTTATTTACAAGGTGAAATAAATAAGGAAGGTGGTCTATGTACATGGTGAAAGGTAATTTTTTAGTCTTTTTGATTTTTAGACTTTTTGTTTTGTTTTTAATAGCTTTAAATATGTACAAATATTTACAACATATTTTTGATTGAGGAAAATATATATAATTTATTTATTTACAAATATATACATGTGTGAGCCCCTATCTCCCTCTACTTGGCTTTTATGCGGTCAGGCCCATGCTGAGCCCTCCCTTGGGTTAGGTTGCTCAATATTTATTCTAAATATTTCCCTCTTTTTCTTTTTCATCTTTATTCTTTTATTTTTGCACAAAAACATGATAATTATCTATTTTTACAAACATGCATGCTTTTGCTAACTTTTCCTATTTACACATATCTACATGCATTTGCATAGGTTTTTGTAGCTAAAATATAAGAATAAAGAGTGATGAATGGGTATTCATCACCCTGCCAGTTGTGGACACGTGCATCGACACGTGATATTTTGGTGTATTTGCAACATTGGCCCCTGCCTTTTTGCCTTGTTACGTTTCTTATTTTTATTAATAGGAATTGCAATCAGGTCCCTCCAGGCCTGAGTCACGTGTATCGTGCGTGGCCCGGAGGGTAATTTGCACTCCTATCCCTATACTTTCCAGGGTTGTTGTTCCAGGGATCCAGAACTTTATTATATTTGCAGATAGGTACCTATGCACTGTTGCTTCTTTTTATTTTTGAATAAAATAGCAAATCACCTCCAAATCCAACGAAAATTGGACACATGGCTCCTGCCATGGTGTAAAATTTTCGTGGATTTTTGAGGACATTTTTGATTTCATCTGATATTTTTAAAAAATCAAAAACCTTTAATTTTGATACTGTCTGACTATAAAAATCATAAAAAAATATTAAATAGTGTCTAGAAATTACAAAAAATTGCCTACTGTCTATCTTGTTGTGCTTGATTTTCTAGCCATATTTGGCTATTTTTCATTACTGAAAACCCTTAAAAATTGAAAAACACTTAAAAACTTATAAAAATTCTAATAATTAAACCAAAAACCCAAAAATAATAAAATTGGTGCCTAAATTTTCCTTGTTTTATTCTCTTTACAGGAAAATTACCTCCCGGCTATTTTAGGGCTTTTAGATATTTTATCTAGGCCTGTTTAGCTCGGCTGGACAGTACCATTTGTTTCAGTCACTTTTTGATTTTTAGAAAATTAAATAAACATCAGAAAATTCTCAAAAATTCACCAAAAAACACTAAAAATTATAAAACACATAAAAATATTTTTGTTTGAATTTTTGGTTGATTTTTAATACTTTAAATAAATTGTTGAAGAGTGTGTCTCTTTGCTTTTCCTATTTTCTTTATACATTAAAAATCCAAAAAAATATAAAATAAATTAAAAACCACTAAAAAATATTTTCTTCTTCTATTTTATTCCTTTTTACTACTTCGTAGGCCGAGAGGCCAATCCGTGCTCCTTGAGTTCGACCCTGGTCGCTATACTAGGTTAATCCAATAGCAGGACCGCTTTCATATTTTGAGTGATTTTATCTATATCAGTGGTTCATTTTTCTTGATTGTACGCGCTTGATCGTTTGGGTCGCAACGACCTATTTAGTACCTTATACCCGAGTGCTCAGGCGTGTCATCATCGCCCTTTGTTAAATATATAATAATGGTACTATTTATTGCACAAATATATTTTATGCTTGAAATTGGCGATGAATGACATATTCTTTGTTATATCATTAGCAACAATTTATATAGCAATGCTCATCCATTGCATGTTTTCAAAATTTTAACTAATCATAATAATTTTTGAACTAAAAATTTAGCAAAGATCGGCTAAAATTTTAAAAAGTAGCAACAAATAGTTATTGTTATGTGCAATTTTCTTAATAATATAACATTGAATATGATATTTCTCACTAATTTCAAGTATAAAAAATTCATAACGAATAATGTCATCGGTATATATTTAACACCAACCAATATAATACGGGATTTTAAAAATACCAACTATAAACCTATTTTGTTGTATTGAATATATCAATGAGTACTTTGTTCATCACACATTTAAAGAAAAGATATTTACACTCATAACCCTGAGTAATTTCGTATTTACATACATAATCCTCTATAATCGCGAATTACAAGAGAAACCCAAATAAACACTCTGTCTCACAACCATAACTCTCCGTTAGTTTACTCGATTCACTCAACCAAACTTCAAGTTAATCTAACCTATTTTCAACATCTATGAATTAAATTCAAAAAAAAAAGAAAAAGAAAAAAAAATCACCCATCCTCCTCCAGCCCCCTCCTTCCTCCACACACACCCCTCTTCCTCCGCCCACACCCTCCCCTGTTGACCGCCTCCCCACTCCGCCTACACCCCTCCCCCACTACCTCCTGCTTTGCCTCCCCCTCCAGCCCCCCTTCCAGCTCCGCATCCGTCATCCCCCCACTCTGCCACCCCTGCTTCATCACCCCTCCTCAGCCCCTTTTGTTGGCATTAGGAACCCTACTTGTTTAATGAAGATGCAGGGAGTGCCTTGGCTCAGTAGCATCGACAAACGATGGCTGCTATACTAGAGCATCCTCTGTGGTGAGGCAGCTCAAATGAGAGGCTGCGACTACCATGATAGCTTGAAGTAACGACGAGGCATGATCTAAAGTAGAGCAATCCACTTACGATGGTGGTTGCGAAGGTAACATCCTCTAGCTGAGGATTCTCCTTCACAAATCGAGATAGTGTTGGAACCCCAAGTGATAGCGTGAAGATGAAGAATGGGTTCACTCTCTCCCCGTCCTCTAGTACCTCATGCTTCATCGCCCCCTCCATCGCTCGATGTCGTATTCATACATCCTCGATAAGTTCTGTCGCGTGTGAGATCAGAAGGGAAAGATAGGCCAGTGCTCTTCTTATCCAAGTTGGGATAGGAAAAAAATCTTTTGAAAATGTATTTTTTTCAATGGGTAAAATTGTCAAACATTAACGGATTCTATCATAAATTACGGAAAAATGGATGGAAGTTAACACATGATTATGTCATGTAAGAGTTAATAACTATTCAGGGTTTTGGGTGTAATTCCTGATTATCGAGGATTATGTACATAACTACAAAATATTTCAAGGTTATGGGTGTAAATATCCCTTTAAAGAATCAAGCAAAGAACAATATCTATTTCTATTTAACTAAATATGAAAGATACGAGAACTCTGTAAATTATTCGTTGTCGTAGCTCAATTTTGTTGAAGTAATCTAATATGGCATTCATTGCTAATAGTTTATATTATAATGATTATATGATAACACATTAGTACAAATGTATTAATGATTGCTATTTTAGTTCGATTGTAGGAAAATTTCTTGAGAAATTAAACGAATGATTATTATCATATGATTGCTATCGGCACTTGCTAATTTCGAGAATTCTGTAATGGGTGATATTGTTATAAATTTTATATCACAAAGAAATAGCAATGAATTTATTATTATTTGTTACTATAGCTTTATTTTATTATAATGAGTTTGAAATGGGATTTTAAAAATCCAATCGGACATCAAATCAGTCAAATATTAGTTTCAGAATTCTACTATCTATTAGTGGGACTGAGTGGTCGAATTAGTAATGATATCCACAATCTAAACAATTGGGAAAAATCAAATCGTTGTATTGTCAATTTGATGAGTATGGTCCAACGATATTGAATCTAGTTTGACCCGTATTTCATAAAAGTTATATATATAAGCATTAAATTCATATTAAGAAAGTTGTGATGCATACAATTAATAGTTTTAATAATAATTGGTGTAATAATAATTGATGACAAAGATCGTTATTTTACCAATATGGTGATGATAACAGCTTCTTGATGTGGAAGCATCTTTTGTTGCTATTGGAGAAAAGTAGTAGCGTGCACAAGGGATGGAGGGACATATGATGCTTATGAGAGAGGAAGAGAAGCAGTGTTGGTGGTCAAAGATATATGTGACGTATAAATTTAATAAATTTAAAATTGCTTGTTGTAGAAAAATTTATCGATAAAGGTTGATAAGTCGTTAAATCTTATTACTACAAGAAATTGGACTTAAGACAATGAATAATTTGAGTATTCATTGTCAAATCATTTTTTTTACTTATAATCAGCAAGGGGTGTCATATTCGTCATTAAAGGTTCATATAAAGACGATTTTTTTGATTGGCATATTCGTTAAAACTCATATTAATTATTTTCTAAATTCAGCAACGATTAGAAGAATAGGTCAACGAATAGTCGTTGTTATATTATTCGCTGCGAGGAATATATTAGTGATTATAATTATTCATCATGAATTTACAAAAGTAAGCGAAAAATAATATTCGTTGTTATATATTTAACTATGGAAGATATGTCAATGATTATTAAATTATTCCCTGCCTTATGCCATTTTTCTTGTAGTGTATAGTGTGATAATGTTAACTTCTTCTTGACGCTAAGGTGCCATTTATTACTATTAGAGGATGATAGTATTATATACAAAGGAGGAAGGGAAGACAATGCTCATGTGAGAGGGAAAGAGAAACACTGTTATGTCATCATTTGATGGTATGATAATTTATTCTTGACACCATTTGTTACTATAGGAAAAAGGCAACTAAATGCACAATGAGGAATGGAGAGGTGATATTCGTGAGGGAGGAAGAGAGATGCAATGTTATGTTGTCGGCATGCATGCCTTTGAAGTCAAATGGAACCATTTATCGAAACTTACGAGAGGGACACGACTTGTGTTGGGGGAAACATGAAAGGTAAGAATCAAAAGAGCATCATATTATGAGTTGGAATGGAACCATAATATGAATAATTTTAAAAAAATAAACAATGGTTTGAACTTTTAAATTGATATGATAATGCTAGAGGATCATGTCTCCAATTGAGTGTTCCCTGGAACAAAATGTTTACATGTTATTACATATTGAAACTAACGAGAAAGGACATTTATATTGCTATATCACAAAAACATGTTCCGTGGCTTTTCTCATTAAAAAGTGTATTAATGTTGCTAATAGAAACCATTACCCAAATTTTGATGATAAAGGTTGTAATTATCGTTATCGTTAGAGTCGACACTAGCGATACAGTGAAAGGCATGTCATTCACCGCTACTTTCAAGTATAAAAATCATTTCGACAGATAATAGTTATTGTTATATATTAAAAATCGAAATACATATCAACGGTTTTCAATATTATATGTTATTATAAAGGGTTAAATGAGGCTACACATTGGATGTAGTCACTTGACTACTCCCACCCGTATTTTCCCCATATTTTTTTATTTTTTTTTGAAATAAAAATATGTATATTCATCACTATATCACCTAACATGTCATTCAAATTTCGATAGAAACAGAGACTCCTATGCCCTCCATCTGAAGGGGTCAATTTCAGCAATTCTGACACCGTTAAAATTTGACAGTTTTGATGGAGGAGATAGAAGTCTCGAATTAAGTCGAATTTTTAATTGACACCATGATGGCATATTATGATCTAAATTCCAATAGATTTCGTTTCAGAAAAATAAAAAAATACAGGAAAAAAGAGGTGGGAGCATGTAAGTTAGCTACACCAAAAAAGCATGCTCCTTTTTCCCTATTATAAATCCATTATGTAGTGATCAATGCTTACATATTGGATATAAACTTAATTAATCTATCAGATTCACCTAACTGTCCTTTGTCGCAGTGATGGGACAAATTGGTATGTGGAGTCGATAAACAAGTAGGCATGAATCATTTTATTTGGATAAACCCATCTTATTCACCTTTCTTATCTTGTTCACGTTAGTTGTTCCTTTTGGCCTATGAGATTTCGTTATCTAAAACCTCTGCCACTTTGGACAAACAATGACAACATTTCTAGTGTGCAACCTTTTCCCTTTTTTTAATTGAGAAAGTAACTGTTTATATAAATTTTTCGAAAAAGAAATAATAATTGGCGAATCACGCCCATGGCTCCTCTGGAAAAAAACCAAAAACAAGGTCACTCTCAAGATACAAAGAGAGCACAACACAAAAGAACATGAAGAATAAATATGTTAAAACCGATCAATGTCGTATTCGCATGAATCAATCCCATCGAATCGTTGATCCAAACACTTGTTTCCATGACCCTAACCTTTGAGTTGTTATTTAAATTTACTGTTCGACACTGTTCTAAAGTAATTTCATGAAAGAGAAGAAGAGAGCTTGGTGTGAACATCGCATGCATGTACATTTCGAATATAGGTCATGGAGTTACCTACACCCCAGGATGCAGGCTCCATGTCCGCATAATATATAGCCTTATTTATTTAAGAGTAAAAAATGCATCAGATAAATAAAAGGAAAATATATTGTGTATATACAAATAAGTAATACATATATAAATTATATATATAAAATAATAAAATATAAAACACAAAATAAAAATAAAATATACTAAACATAGGTAAGAATACCTATAAATGAACCCCTAAAAAGTAGCATGTAATAATAAAACTTATAAACTAAATAAAAATTGTATTAAAATACTACATAAAATAATAAATAGTTTTTATAATTTAATGGAAAATTAATAAAATCATTTACTATTTTTAATTGAATTAATGAAGAATTTATTTTGTTTTATCCTTTAGCAGCTGACGTGGGCCAATCAAGGCTCAGCCCTAATTGACCCAGGTCAACTACCCTTTCTCCTTGGTGTCGCGGCTGTCAGAGCCTTTGACCTATCTTCCTCAGATTTTTTACAGTTGATCCTTGCACCCATTTAGCTCGTTGTCTTCTTAGTTTTTACTCCTCGAAGATCGAACTTACACGCCGACCCTTCATATCAATTCAAGGGCTTTTGAATCATGCGTGAGTCTTGAGTCAACAACACCTGTATAAAACATCGCCTCTGACCTTCCTCCATTTTTCTATCCCTTTTCTGCCGATAAACCCTAATTCTAAGTTTTATTCTTCCTTCCTAGTGATAACAGGAAGATTTGGGAGCCCTTTGCATGTTGTTTGGCGTTGAATTGAGGCGGGTCCAGCTCCTCCATCGTCTTCACCCGAAACTTCGCTTCAGCTGGTCCTAACATGATGAGCTCCTTATTTTCTTTGTGTTTTCTATTCCTTAGCATAGTAGTAGAGTAGATTCAGTCCTTATTTCGTTCGATTTTGTTTAAATTTTCGTAAAATAAAAAAATCAATCTTGTCAGAGCTCTAGCTCTGTCGCCCCTTTCCTACTACTCCTGACCACCTCCGACTCGTTGTTCACCTCTACTTCGTTCCCCTACGCCTGCTGAACACTCCATGCACCTCTGTTCCCCTCGACATCGCACAGATCGAGAGATCACTTCTCCCTCCTCTGCCTTACGTCGGAGAACATCATCTACTCTCACCTCGCTTCCATCCTGACCCCTGAAGCTCTCCAAAGCTTCTCTTTTTGCCCCCTTATGTGCTTTTGTAGAAAACAAAGAGGAAACCCCTCTTTTCAGGGGGTATTGAAGCTCAGAAGCCCTTCTAGGTCTCGAGGCTCCGTTCAACCTCCGTGGAGCCCCTCGAGCCATTTTGAGACCACTAACCGACGTCGAGGAGCCACAGCTCCATTTTGCACCTGCCACGAGCTTTTTAGGTGGTCGGAGGAGTTAAGGAGACCAGATCGACACTTGACCTAATCGAGTTCTTGACGAGTTCTTCCTGTTGTTCTCCCAGCTGTCTGATCATCTAGTCGTATCAGACGCAACAGCTCCGTTCGATCAAGCGTGCACCCGAAGCATAGATACCATCTGAGAGATCTGATCTCAATCGTGCACCCAAAGCGTCATTACCTCTTCTCTGCCTGCTGCATGTCAAGTGTAAGAAGCACCACCGTTGGATAGTACCTAGAGAGTATTTTGCACACTAACCCTCACGCCTTTTGTATTTTAAATCTGGTCCACAAATATTTGTGTAGTTTAAATATTTTTTGCAATATTTACATGTTAGCCCCTATACTTTTATTATTTGCCTTTACATCCAAGCCATGTCTCCTCACGTGCCTATATACGTGAGGGGGCTGGGCTTTTTGCATATAAGCCCCTAGGCTTTTCTTATTTCATTTCAGTCATGATTTTTGAATTAATAGTATTAGCTAAATTACATCTGGATCCTTGAACTTTGTATTAATTACAAAAATACCTCTCCAAGTATAGAATATTAGATATTTTTGGGAAAATTATTTGTTTTCCCCTATACTCTTTTATGGTATTCGCATTTGGTCTACATACTTTACATATTTCCAAAAATACCCCTACTAGAATGTATTTTCTTTTTGTAGCTTTTATTTTGCTAAAAATAGCTCCATGCCTTTAAAAAATTGTAGAAAATTACTATAAATATCTAACATATATTTTCATCACACATATTTTTGGTTAGGTATTTTAAGGTTATTTTAATTTTATAAAAAAATCAAAAAGTGAGATTTTATTCCCTTTTGCAGTAAAAAATATATAAAAATATAAAACTTTTTTAAAAAATCCAAAAAAAATATTCTTCTGTTATATTATTTTACAACTGTAGATAAAAAATCCCTAAGAATAGAAGAGGAAAAGGACTAAAAATTAAAAAAGTTTGAAATCTTATAAAAATATAAAAAATTACCACAAAAACCAAAATATTTATTTCTGACTCTAACTTTTTTATATTATTTATTACATATTAAAATTAATTTGAAATTTTTTTATACTTTTTGCTTTTTTAATCTTCAAATCAATTTGACATATTTATTTAAACCATGTTTGAGATATTTTTGACTTTAAAAATATAAAAAAATTAGTAAAAATTCCTAAAAATCGCAAAATAGTAGAAAATTATATAAAATGCAAAAAGATTTTTTTGTGTATTTATTTTTAGTTGTAATTATATATATGTTACTTTATATTATATATGTAATTATATAGATTCATTAATTAGTCATTTAAAAAGAAAAAGAAATTTAAATATAGATAATATAAAAAGAAAATAAAAAGTATAAAATTAAAAACATTTAAAAAATATATAAAAATTAAAATCCATAAAAAATCTAAAATTAAAAACCCACACATTTCCAAAATACTCTAAAAGCCCAAAATCATTTATTGACTTTCCAATTTGATTGTTTGTCCTCCATTGTTTCATGTGTTCAACCCCTACCATACTTGTCCATTATACAATCTATTGTAGGGTATAATAAATTTTGACCCCTTTGCTTGAGTGACTTAATTCTTGTGTGGGTTAATTGTTGATTGATCACGTGGTCTTGTGAGATGTTGCCTCAGCGATATTTTATCTTCGCGCTATGTGAGGATATTATTTTAGACCCTCGCAAACCCGTGTCATCAATGGTACCGTTGCCGGGGAGCAACGTGTATCATAGAATTTTGACTCATTTTTATGTCATTATTTTTCTCTATTTATTTTCTCTTTCATTTGATATTAGTATTCATTATGCTAACATCAATCTCTTCTATTTTTTCTTGCGAGGGACTTCGAGACGGCAAGGATCACCTAGGTGGTCGAGGCACCCGGATCAAGAAGACTTGGTCATTCTACATGTTGACCAAGAGGTGAGAGAAAGAGAGGAAGAGAGAGAGACAACATGAGATTTTTATTTGATTTTGTGAGAGAGTAATTTATTTTTGCATTAATTAATTTGTAATAATACAAATACCCTGGACTCTTGGAATTTGGGCCCAATTTCCAAGTGTCTGTTCACATGGGAGCTTACCAAAATTTTCAAGATTTCTACCATATTTATTTTCTTTGTTTTTTGTGTTTTGAGTTTTCGCCTTTCTTTTCTTTGTTTTCTGTGATTGAGCCCTTAGATCTAGGTGTGCTTGCTTAGTAGCTAGGTCCACATCCCTAAGGAAATTCATGTACCTATAGATTACTTTGCGATTGGACTTAACTCACAATTAATTGTTAAATATTGGATTGATCACTGAGCGACGAGAGAGGTGCCATACAATGTGTGCATGACTCGTTGTGGTGTGCACCGAGGTTGTCTCGAAGATCGAACTTTTGGGTGCTCATTTTGGGGTTTGACATTTGGTTCTTAACCCTAATAGCACTTACTGTTCTTAGGGTGATTTCGTCGTTGCATTTTCATATAGACTAGGTTTAAAAATATTTGCCTTGCATCCCGTATGGAGAGAGCTGGGAATCACTGTGAGACTTCTATCTAAGCATTCATCATTGATTTCCGACTTGCATTGCATTCCCTCCTTCTCCATCTAATTTTGAAAACCTAGGCAAAAAGAAAAATCAACAAAAAAGTTAGGCGCTTGTCTTGAATCTACTCAAAGCAAGTGATAACACAAAAAAAATTAAAAAAGGACTGCTAAAAATACTTGACCTAAATAAAAATGATTAATTGGATTCATTGCATTGGGTGAGCAAAGCCCTCATTGTTTTCAGGTACTTCTCAGGAAGGGAGGTGTCTCCTTCTTAGTGAGAGAGTGTTATTGTAAGGATTAGAGCCAAAACCCATCCTGGACACTGCCTTGTTGTACTCTTGGATTTCTGAAGTACCGACGTCGTTATCGTACATAGGCGAGTAGGGCTTGGTTATCGATGGTGGTTCTCTCTTGTATAGAACACCGACCACTTCCAAAGTATTTGAGCATATTCCATGCCTTCACAGGGGTGTTTGTCTCATCGTCCTGCATCCGAGTAGGCTTTTGACTACTCACGGGTGATTCCGTTGCGGACAAGACCTGATGTATTTGCTTCGCCACTATCCGCTTCCTCACTCTATTTCTTTGGCTGAGTAGGGAATCCACATCCGGACACAAGGACCTCAAAAATTACATGATAAAGTTTATAAAGAAGGAGGACAAGTAAGAGATACTGAAAATCAATTTAAAACTTATAAAGATAATTATCGAACCTTCATGGCTTCAGGGATCGAGTTGGTGAATCCATTGCATTGAGGTTTGATTGATTATTTTTGTTAAGGTCAAGATCAAAAACATCACACCTTTGTGTCATTTTGTCACATTTTCTCTTTTGCATATTTTCTCTCGAATCCCCACTCGCTTTGAGCCATCTACTATTTTACACTCATTTTATTTATTGTTCATCTTGGTATCCTTCCGTCATCATCTATATCCTTTTGACCCTCTCAGATGTCGGCCCACGAATGTTTTTGTCAGGACTCCGCCAACACTCATATCGATTCCATGTCATCGATATCTCCAATAATGTAGGGTGATCTCCAAGAAGCCAGTTCGAACCTTGCAAACTTCTCCTTGGACTCCCCAATCCTTTCTTCCTTCAACACATGCCTTTTCTCCAATAAATCTGATGTTCAGGATGGACTCTCAACCCGAACTAGATATTCCTCTTCAAATAATCTGGGATTACTCTTGTCACAAAACCAACCCTTGTGGATGGAGATCGATTTCAGTCAATATCCTATGCTCCATTCACAACCATCTGGGATTGACCTTAATCCTAGACTCATCTCAGCAGTTGGTGTTAGATAGAAACTGATAAGGGGTTATTCGACCATACAGATCAAGAACCTGATCTCGAGACAGCACAGTCATAGTTAGAATTGGAAATGGCTCCAACAAGGAGAGGAAAGGGGTCTCAGTAGCAGATAGTGGGCAGGAAACTGAGCAGGACAAGGACCTAGTCAGAATGAAGTCAACAGCCAGCTCCTGGCCTCTATTCAGGCCATCCAGCAACAACTCACTGACCAAGCTCTTTCTCAGGTCGCTTTCCAAGAAATGTTGAACGATCTAAGGAGGAGATATGAAGAGAGGGAAATTCCTCAAGGATGAGGAGGGTATGAGGGGAGAGATGATCATTCTGTACATGGACCTTATGGAGGCCAGGATAATGGAGAGGAAGGCCGACCGAAGCCAACATTGAAGCAGTCATACAACAAAGGGGACGGTCGCATCAATGAGTGGATTCAAATCCCATTGGTCCACAGACACTTCGAGCTAAAGCCACATCTCCTCTCGTTCTTCCCTAGCTTCCATGGGAATTCTAATGAGGAGCCGTACATCCATCTATAGTAGTTCAGTAACATATATAGCACCACTCACTGCCCCAACATCCCATTGGGTGTAGTCAAGATGACCGCTTTCCCATTTAGCCTACAGGGCAAAGCACTATACTGGATCGATTATTTGGGGAAAATGGTGACGAGTTGGGAGGATTTGAAGTCTGCATTCCTACACAAGTATTGTCCTCTCTATCGTCTCATTCTCAAGCTGTCAAAAATTGCTAGCATTTCCCAAGGGCCCCATGAGTCATTCCATGACCTGGGAGCGGTTCAGTGATTTGATTTAAAAGTGCCCCCACCATGACATTTTGAGGACCAGTATGGTCCAATATTTCTTTGGAGGTCTGATAGGATTGAGTAAATGTATGGTCGATGCCTTCTGCGGAGGATCTCACTTTAATAAGGACGAGGACATAGTATAGCAGATATTAGAGGAGATGGCCAAAGCAGAGGCCATGTTATCCTCATCTCATACCTTCTAGATTCAACCACCATAACAGCAGGTTCTTCGTAAGAATGTTGATGAATTGCCATTTCATCACCTTTATTCTATCATTTTGACCTTAAAAACCCTAGCTAATGCATGTATATAGCATTATTTTGTACAAATTAACATTCATTATTTATCCCATTTGTTATGTATAAAATACTGTTTTTAATGCCAAAATTAAAGAAAAGAGAAAAGAAAAGAAAATGAATAAAATTCCAAAGGTATTTTATGACCCTAAACCTCGAGACATAGGAATCTTGATGACTAGGTCGACAAGGAATAAAGTAGGGGGGAGACAAGGGTCAAAATGCAATAAAAATCCCATTCTTTTATTCATCAATATTGTATTTTTGGGACCTATTTTATTTTCTACTTTTTATACCTCAAATAAAGAAACTTGGGATTTTTACCCGGCAGACCCTATAATATATGTCAATTACCTCCACGACCTTTGAAACATTTTAATTCCTCCCTCGACCTCGTAAACTTGCTCCGTCTTACCCCACAGACCATGCTGTCAATTTTAACTTTATTTGAGTCAATTGCTTGGGTTAATCTTGAGTTAATCTAACCAATGGAAATCCAACCATCAAAAAGTCATCCACTCCACCTTCCTCTCCAAGCACATGATGGAACAGGCCTTTCCGGGGATGTTGTCATACCCACGGGAGACAAGGAAGTAGGAGAAGCGACGAAGGTGGAGCTGCAGTCTGTCGATGAAGTTCAAAAGCCCCGACAGTGTGACCTTGCTGTCCTCCTTGTCCTGCGGTGGCTCCGCCATCTCGGGTTCTGTCCCTTCCTTCTTGTCCTCGCCCCCACCTTCTTTCTTACGCTTGTCTGTGAGGTTGAGGGAGCAGTTGATGTCCTCGATCACAATCATGGCCTTGCTCATCGTCTCGATGAGGAGCTTCCAAAGATTGGTGTTGTTCTTCACGATGGTGAGTTCCATGTCATACACATCGTAATTGAGTAGGTTGGCTATGGTATCGAATGTGGTCGGGTGCTCGAAAGGGACATGGCTCCACACACGTAACGGGATCCACAGCTGAGGTTGATCTTGACGTTGTTCTTGCTGACCTCAGCCCTAAGTTTCCTGGTAGTGGAAGAGCAAGTTGTGGCTAGATAGGACTGGACGACAGAGGGCGGGGAGGGCGAGGGGCAGAGGGCGGGAGGGCGGGGATTATGGGGGCAGAGGGAGGGAGGGCGGGGAGTACGAGGGGAGGAGTACGGGAGGGCGAGGAGCGAGGGGCAGGAGGGCAGGGAGTGCGAGGGGAAGAGGGCGGGAGGTAGAGGGGCGGAGGGCGGGAGGGAGAGGGGCGGAGGGCGGAGGGCGAGGGGAGGAGGGCATGGAGGGCGAGGGGCGGAGGGGAGGGAGTGGGAAAGGGAGATGAGGAGGAGGTGTGGGGAAGTGGCACCCAATGTAAATTTGATAAACAAAATGGGTATAATGTAAAAGAACATAACCGAATCCGGTTAGTTTTAATGGGTAAATGGATGGGGGTTAACCACATGGTTTATAGGGTAATGGTTAGAAAGTTTACGGGGTCGTGGGGGGAATTAGGATGTTTAAAGGTCGTGGAGGTAATTGACAAAGATTATAGGGCATGCCAAGTAAAAATCCCAAGAAACTTTGTACATCAAAGTTGTAGATAAAAATACAATAAAAAATACAAAATTGATTTCATACAAAAATAATACCCAATGTTCATTTTATACTCTAAATAAAAATCCAAAATTCCAAAGTTTAAAACGTATCAAAATCACCTTTAATTGTATATAACTTTTAATAAGCTATTTAATGAAGATGATTTCATATTTTTGGAGTTAAGGTGTGAAAGTTAGGTTTTGAAACCTCTATTTTATAATTTTATAATTATATATATATATATTATTTATAGTATATGTACATATTTATAATAGAAAAAACCATAAATAAAAACACAAAAATAAAATAGTATATAAAAGTATATAGATGAAATACATATACTTATACCTATATAATATATACCCTTTTTTATTTAAGCATACAAATTACAACATAAAAACATAATAAAATTATATTTTCAAATATAATAAGTTATAAATATATAAAATAAGAAAATAAAATAATAAATTTAAAAATATAAAATAAAAATAGAACATACAAAACATAGGTAAATATACCTATAAATAAAACCCTAAAAATTAATATGTAATAAATAAACTCGAAAAAAATAAAAATCATATTAAAATACTACATAAAATAATAAACATCTTTTATTTATAAATTTAATTATTAAAATCATTTCTTATTTATTAATGAATTTCCACGTGGACCAACCAGGTTACTCCGCTAGTTGACCTCTGTCAACTAGCTAACCTAGCCCTACACTTGTCAGACCTAGCGTTTGACTCACTTTCCTCGATTTTTCTCCAAGGATCTATTCATCCATTTAGGTTGATTCCTTCATTGTTTTTCTTCCTCGATCTTCCCTCCATCACACGGGGATGATTCCTCAAGGAATGGAACTCTAAATCAATCATGCCTCCTTGTTCTTTAGCCCATGTTCATCACCTCTACATAAACCTCCTCCGATCCTCCCTTTTATTTTTGAATCCCTCTTGATCATTTTCTTATACTCCTTTTGCATTCAAGGGCTTGAGAAGTGTAACAGCCTCCTCGCCCAGCAGTTTGGTGGATCAAGGATTAGCCTGGAGGCAGATTCCATCCATCTCTGGTGGAGCTCCATTGTGAGGTTCTGACCTTATATCCCTGGGCGCTTGAGGTCCAGTTTTATTCACTTTTAAGCTAATTTTAATGTTAGATTTAATTTAATGCATTTATATTAGTGTTTAGTCCCTCGTTTTAGCATAACCCAGTAGATTCATAGTTCGCCGGAGGCTAGCTCCGGCGAACCTTCTCTGCTCGTTTCCGACCATGGCTCGACTCACCAGCCACCTCATTTCTTTCCTCTTCACCTCCCGATGCATGAAGCACCCTTAGCCACCTTGTTCTTGCTCAGAACAAGTGATCCTGTCCCTCCTCCTCTGTCGTTCACCAGAGGGATCCCATACCCTTCATCCTCTGCTCATTCTCCCTTCTGTAGCTCACCTGAGTTTTGCCCCATTTTTATGAGGTAACCCTTGTAGGAAAAAACCTAAAAGGAAACCTTTTCGAGGCTCATTGAGGTAGTAAGAAGCCCCCAGGTTCAGGTGCTCCGTTGGACGTCATTGAGACTTCTCGCTCCCTGCTCACACTGCATCTAATCAAAGCTCAAAAGAACGGGAGTTCTTCCCTGGTCTTCCAAGCATCCTCCCAACTGTTTGATCGCCTTCTGTTTCCAGATAGCTCAACTGCCATTGGATGCTCTTCGTCTCAACCTTCAGATCAGCCGTTGGGATTTAATCCCAGCCATCCTTAACGAAGTGTCATCTGCAGCAGTGGATGCGACACGTGGCAAGTGAGCGGCCCTTTACCACACGATCCGTGCCTTTAGGGGGTATTTTGCATTATTCACCCCCACTTCTTAGTACTTTATTATTTAATATATAAACATTCATTTGTCGTTATTATATTTTTGTAGTATTTGTAGAAAGATCCTCATAGTTTTCTTATGTGCATTTGAGTCTAGTCCACGTCACCTCACGTGCCATCCCACATGAGGTGGCATCTTTGCAAGTATACCCTCGTGAGTATTTGTATTTATATTTAGACAATAATTTTTTTATTGCAGTTACATATTTTTGGGAAAATTGCATGTAAGCCCTGGACTTTAATTTTAATTACATTTATGTCCCTGCTAGTACATGCATTTTTGTTTATGTTCTTTATTTATTAAATATAGCATCCATGCTCCAAAAAATCTCAAGAAATAGGGTTAAGCTCTTGTTAGGATATATTTTCATGCCATATTTTTAGAAAGTCATTTTAGGATGTTTTCCTATAAAAATAAAAAAGCAAAAAAAATCCCTGTTGAAATTTAAAATCCACAAAAAATATAAAATCATTTTGAAATTTTTTTTAAAAAATATATTTTGTTTATTATTGTATAGCCTGACAAAAAATCACTCAAAATAGAAAAAAAATAAAATACATAAAAATAAAAAAACTCCAAAATCCTTTATAAAAATCTAAAAAATTCAAAAAAAAACTCCAAAAATATTCTTTTTCATTTTATAGTTTTCTCTATATTATTATTTATATATTAAAATTGATTCAAATAATTTTGGATATTGTTGGTTATTTTTCATCTTTATTTCAATTTGACCTATTTATTTATTCCCTGATTTGGGATAATATATTTCTTTAAAAATATGTAAAAATTAGCAAATTAACTAAAAAATCACAAAAATAGTAAAAAACTATTTAAAACAAAAAACAATTTATTTTGTAATTTTTATTTATTTATATTAGTATTTATAATTATATTAGCTTATATTATACATTAAGTCTTATATATTATATATTATATTTTAAAAAAGAAATTACAAAAATCAGAAAATGTAAAAAGAAAATATAAAATTAAAAATTAAAAATAATTACAAATTATAAAACAAAAATTAAAAAATATAAAATTAAAAACCCAAAAAGAGACACATAGACAAGAAAAACACACATTTTTAGAATTAATTTCCCTGATCTCCCATTTGCTCCCTATATTCGACATACTATACATACTTACACATATACAAACATTGGTAGAGATATAATAAATTTTAACTCCACAGATTTTGCTTTTCATTGCTTTATACATATTGTGGGTTAACTATTGTTTTAGTCTGGTTTCTTGTCGGTCGCTTCGACGACTGTGTTCCCGCCTTGTGTGGAAGACAAGATCGCGAGATTTTCGGTTAAAGAAATGGTGCCTTTGCCGGGGAGCAACACCACTTAGATTGGATTTTTGTATGTGTGTTCTTTCTTGTCTATATTTTCCTTTATTTATTTTTATTTGATTTTATATTATTGAATTATCTAATCACCTCTTCTTTGTTGACTTTGTTGTGAGGAACGTGGATCGAGGGGGCTCGTCTAGGAGCGCTTGTGCACCCACGTGAAGATGTTCCACTCTTCTGACCTAGCTATCAGGACGAAGTAACAATGGAAACTTGGGAACTTTTGAAGACATTCACATTTTGCCTTTTATTTTATTTAATTTGTAATTCAAGTGAGAGAGAGAGAGACTATTTAACTGTAATATTCACCAGGACACTGCTACATTTTACAAGGTCCATTGCCCGAGGGAGTGTTCCCTTACGGGCCTCCTTGTTTTTATCGTATTTCCAACGCTTTATTTTTTCTTTGTTTTTCTCTTTTGTTTTTATTTGTTTGGTGTGATTGAGCCCTAGTTGTAGGATTTTCTTGCTCGATAGATTAAGGTCCAAAGTCCTAATATATTTACTTGTACATATAGTGTCGCTTTTGGACTTAATCAAATCAAAATTGTTATTTATTTGTATTTGAGACCTTGTGCCGAGAGAGGTCACATACAGTGTTTGTAGGACCCATTATAGTAGGCACCGAGTGTCAGTGAAGATCGGGCTTTAGTCTCATTTCTGAATAGTTAGCATCTGGTGCTTCACGCTAATAGCAATTATTATTTTAGGATGATTCATCGGATTGCATTTGCATATAGGTAGGTTTTAATTCTGCTTAGCATCCTTGCATGAAGAGAGCTAGAGGCAAGGTGAACATTTCTACTTAGCATTCATCATCGGTTTTGCTTGCATTGCTTTTCTGACTCTCTCCCTTTGATTTTTATCACTTAGTCTCTAAAAAGAATTGATCCCTCGACAGGCTCGTGTATTTTTATTAAAATACAAAAAAGTGATAACAAATAAAATTAGAATTGCTAAGCTTACTCAACCCTAAAATAAATTAAAAAGAAAAATCTTTGCCTTGGGGAGAGTAGCCCCTCTTTATATTCACTTTTAATTTGCATGCGTACACACTAAGGATTAGTACCCAAATTCTAGGCCAACGTAAGTGCTTGTACAATTTTGTATTCTCACCTAACTCTAAAACCAAAAAGATAAAAAGACTGAACTTTCACGGTCTTTATTTTGTTGAGTAGGTGAATTGAGGGGTTTGTTTTGTACATAATTGTTTGTGTTTTTGCATACTCGATCTTCTTTGAGCATTTGCATCTTTTTTTGCATTTCTTGACTTGACCCTCGTGCTCTCCCAATCATTTTCTTTTATTTCGGAGATGGCCAATCGGAGCGATTTTTATCCAGACTTTGCGAATCCCTCGTACCATCCAACTGGTCCACCTCCATTTTATCAGGATGACTTTGCTCCTGACTTTTCTTTTTGTACATATCCGCCTCAACCACAGTTTCAGGCCTTGGACTTTTACCAATCACCACCCTCACATTTTCCTCCACCTCACCCACTTGAGACTGAGTTGTTGGAGTCATCTCTCATGGAGTCCACCCTTGAGCACTTGACCCAGATGATGGAGCAGATGAGATAGAGTATTGATGACTTCACAAGTATAAATAAGAGCCACAATTTTGCTTCACAATTTGATGGTATGGGTTCATTCGAGGAATCCTAAGAGCTTGTAATAGTTAAAAACACAAAAAATGAGAAAATTTAAAAATACAAAAAGATTTTGGGAGACACATGGCTGAGTCAGATTGTGAGGAGAGAGCACCCATGCCCGACCACCTGACCACACACACATTCACACCAGTTCCCACCCTTGACCCCAAGGATGACACCGTACAGACTGCTCTTATTCATGCTTGTGTAGATGATGATTCCGATCTCCTCCCTTGTATGGAGAAGATCCAAAAATTCGAAAAAAATATTGACTGAACCTTAAGTGGTGGTCGTTATTCATGATATCATCGAATCCCCATTTCGCCAGGCTATGACTCAATTATCTTCTCCTAACCCCAAGAAGAGAAAGTAAAGGAGCAGTTCTTCTTGACCATGGCCACTACATACACCATCTCTCACTGTCCACCCATTAGGAAAGGGAACGTTGTCACACCTCTTGTGAGTTGCATGATTTCTGGCTATTTATGTGACAACACTCTCCTTTATGGCGGTGCTTCAATTAATATAATAACCTTATCGCTGGTACAATCTTTTCTCCTAGGACCCCTCAAGAAAATCAGGATGATCATTCAATTTGTTGATGGATCTACCAAGAGGCCGAGGGATGTTCTTGAAAACGTTGTCATTCATATTAAGGGCATGAGATTCACTCTAGACATTTTTGTATTGCCATGGAGACCTCCACCCATGTGGAGCATCCTCCAATCATCCTCGGATGGCCTTTCCTTGCCTTTGCGAGAGCCATTATTGATTATGGATCTGGAGAGATTCTCTTATGTTCTGAAGTTGGGAGTGATGTGTTGATCACTTCACCCACTGTTGTCCATAGACCTGCATCCCACGAGAGTGTGCCTGTGTTAGACGATCCCAAGGACTATGACCTTCATGTTGATATTAGAGAGGTTTGCTCTTATGGATTATTTGAGACCTGGGAATTCCTCTCCAAGGAGTAAGACAAGGAAAGCATAGACCTTGGAGTTCCTTCTTCCGGTGAGTGGCAATGCATTGATTACATCCAAGGGATTTATAGCATAAACACCATTGTACGGAGAGCGGATTTAGGAGAGACTTCATAGGCTGAATTTGATCTTATTGCTTTCATCAATGAATTCGGACCTTTCGATGATGACTTAGAGACTCACCAAGCTGGACTTGACCTGACTACTTCCATTGATGAGTTCAAGCCTTTTTAATTTGATACATGCGAGACACCTCAGGCTGGACCTAGCCACACTTCTTCCACTGACCAAGACGTGCCTTCTCACTTTAGGATTGCTGAGGATATTCATCAGGTCGATCCTGATCAGTTTGTGTCTCCTGAGGACCCTGATATCGACCTACATCTTGTCAGATCCATTCCTCAACGATCATGCAAGAAGGTCTGTTTTCTACCTTCTTGATCCTCTATACATCCACCTCTTTGTACATCTGCTTTCGTTTTACTTCTCTCTATCTCTCGTTTTTGCTCATCCACCTTGTTCTGAGTGTTTTGCCATGATTAAGACGTACTCTGCCCTAAGTATAGGGGAGGTGAATGAGTTGAGTGATCTTTTCTTTTTTTTTCATTTTCATTTTTCTTTTTCTTCCAAAAGGTGTCGCCCCTTTTTGACCACTGCCATATATAGGATGTACTTTGTCCTAAGTATAGGGGGTGTGCACTCCGAGTTGTCTTTCATTCTTTGATCCCCTCCACTGTCTCCTCTTCTTGTCTATACTTAGGGATATCTCACCCTAAGCATATGGGGAGGCGGTCTGAGAGTGATTTGTTCATTCCCACCTTAGACCCTCCCTAGTTTATTTACACTCTGTTATACTTAGGATTAGTTGATCCTAAGTATGTGGGGACGGTCGACTTCTCATTCATTCACTCCTTCCTTCCTTCTTTCATTCATTCCTCATTTCTTTATTCATTAGATTTTTTTATACTCAGTAGAAGTTATATCTTCTCTTTTTCTCTCTGATCTATGAGGATATAGCTCAAGCTAAGTATAGGGGGGTCATATATACTGCATATATACTTTATCCATAACTTGTACTTTCATATTTTTCATAATATGGCTAATTAATAAGAATTAATACACACAAATACACAATTCTTTCTGTATACTAATTAATAAATAAGGTTAAAAATAATTTTTGTAAAATGTTTGAAAAATAGTTTGAAAAACCATTTGAAAAAACTTTTAAAAACCATTTTGAAAATGTTTTTTTTAAATATTTTCAACCTTTTAAAAATATTTTGTTTATCAAAATTTTTTCTTTATGTGAAATAAAATCTTTTGAAAATATATTTGCAAATGATTTGAAAATTGGTTGCAAAAATATTTTGAAAAATCTATTTATATTGTTTAAAAAATCTTTGCAAAATGATTTTAAAATCTTGTAAATTTTCGTAAAAATTATTTGTCAAATTATTTTTAAAAAATGAAGCTTGCAAAATGTTTGTAAAATTCTTTTCAGATTATTTTTTAGGATTGGGTGCCTAATAAAATCCTAATAAAACTTCTATAAATCTGTAAATTCTTAAAAATCCAACTCTTGTAAATATGGATGCATCCCTGTGGAAATATTTGTACCTAACTTTTCTTCCAAAATTCTTTTATTTTGAAAAATCTCAAAACATTTGCAAAATCTTTTTGAAAATTGCATAAAAATTAGCAAAAAACTTTTTAAAAATCCATAAAATGTTCAAAATTTGAAAATTGCATCACAAAACTATTTTCTTCATTGTGCATAGCATTTGCATTTTTTAGATTAAGTTTGATAATTGAACAAGTTTAAGTAAAATATGAAGATCGGAGCTTGGTTGGACCTTAAATTTACCTAATGACAAGAACCTTAGAGGAACTGGAATTGAGGTACTTTGGGTCTGGTTGACTTAATTCTTTGAGATCATGAGACTTGGTTAAATGTCGTCTTGACTATCTAAGTAGAGTATTTTGGAGCACACACTCGATCTTGTTGATAATGACCTAGCTTGTACACTTGCACCTTTCACTTTTCTCACCTCGGTTGAAGTGGTAGAGGGCTGGATTTGTCAGCATGAGACATGAGCCAATGGAAACATGGAAGCCCCACTTTTATGGCCATTGTACCCAACCTGATCCAATGGCAATGAGGTATAAAGATAGAAGTTGTGGGTTGCAATAATGCTTAAAGAGGGATAATCTATTGGATCAAGAAGAAAAAGTCCTTATGTATATGATGCTTTATATAGTATTCAAAAAATGATAAAAATAAAAAACTCCAAAAAAGTGGACAGGCCTAAGTGAAAATAAAATGCATGCCAAAGTGTACATATTTGTATAGTCAATAAGAAAGCTTGAGCTTCAAAATCATACATTTGTGCGCCTGTAGTCGGATGACTTGGCTACACTGGTCAAGCATCCTTGGATAGGTTACTACACTGGCTACCATCCATTCTTCTCTCCACTTCCTCTTCTTGAGTTGATTGTACTTGAACTTAGAAGGGAAGACCCTACTTCTCGAGGAAAGAGTTGTTGGATTGGGGAATTAGGGTCTCCATGTCAGAGAAGACTGACTTTTACCACTTCAGCAGAGGAGAGCTACATATCTCACACATTTTCCAAGATAGATTCATAGCCATAAGGGTTTGCGTATGAGTTGAAGTATTTAGACCTGGCTATTGAGGAGACTTGAGCATAGTTTTGGGATTCTCGAAGGTTGTTGTTTTTCAAATCCGATTCACAATAAGGTCCCGACCGCACTAAAATGCAAAGGTTCGATTTAAGATCCAAATTTTTATTTTATGAAGACAAGTTTGAGAATTAAAATCAATCCACTTTCTTTCTTTTTATTTTCTTTATTTTTCATTTTTTACACTTATTGCATAAGTATTTTAGCAAAGGTATAGGGGGTAATGAATCTCCATTTCATCACATTTATTCTATCATTTTGGCCTTAAAAACCCTAGCTAATGCATGTATATAGAACTATTTTTGACAAATTAACATTCATTATTTATCCCATTTATTGTGTATAAAATCTTGTTTTAATACCAAAATTATAGAATAAAGAAAAGAAAAGAATAAAATGTCAAATGTATTTTTTGACCCTAAACCTCGAGACATAGGAATCTTGATGACTGGGTCGACAAGGAATGAAGTATGGGAGATAAGAGTCAAAAATTCAGTAAAAAGCTCATTCTTTTATTCATCAATATTGTATTTTTGGGACCTATTTTATTTTCTACTTTTTATACCTCAAATAAAGAAACTTTGTACATGAAAGTTGTAGATAAAAAAAATAAAAATACAAAATTGATTTCATACAAAAATAATATACGGTATTCATTTTATACTCTAAATAAAAAGCCAAAATCCCAACTTCCCAGACCCATATATGCTAAGTAAAAACTCAAAATGTATCAGAATAACCTTTACATGAATATAACTTTTAATAATCTATTTAATATAGGTGTCATATTTTTTGGAGTTAATGTGTGAAAGTTAGGTTTTGGACCTCTATTGTATAGTTTACATATAGAAAATATTCATTTTATTTATTCTTTAATATTTTTATAATTTTATAATTTTATAATTTTGTAAATATTATTTATAGTATATGTATATATTTAGAATGGAATAAAACCATAAATAAAACACAAAACTAAAATAGTATATAAAACTACATAGATGAAATACATATACGTATACATATATAATATATACCCACGTTTATTTAAGTATACAAATTACATCAAAAAAGATAATAAAAATATATTTATGTATATAAAAATAACTTATAAATATATAAAATAAGAAAATAAGACAATAAAATAAAAAATACAAAATAAAATCAAAACATACAAAACATAGGTAAATATACCTATAAATAAAACCCTAAAATTTAACATGTAATAGATAAACTCGAAAAAATAAATAAAAATCATATTAAAATACTACATAAATAATAAACATCTTTTATTTTATAACTCTATTTCATAAAATCATTTCTTATTTATTAATGAATTTCTATATAATTTTGGACAAAGTATTTCCTGGTTAGTTGATGAATCCATGATCAACATCTTTAGTCTTTTATTTTTGCTAAAATCCTTAGCAAATCATCTGTAAATATGTGTTAAATCTAATAAATTATCATTGTGCATGCATTTGTTAATATTTTATAATTAACACATACTTGTTCAAAATAAAAAGAATAAAGAGAAAAATATAAGAAATTAAAGAAGGTTGCAATTATGTAATAAGTACAGACTAGCTCGGACCTCGAGAGAAGGTCAATTATTGACACGATCGACAAGGATTAATGCAAGGAGAGATTGGGTGATTATTCATCACCATACTTCATGTATATATGCATCATTCACCTATTTCATTCAGCAATAAAAAGACCTTAAATTGATTTATTTCCTTAATAAAACTTGTCTATAAAAATGTTTTATAAATAATGAAAATAATTGCAAAGTCAATTGGTGTATATAATTACAATAATACCACTCATAAAAAGCTGTAAAATAAAAATTGAAAGATCAATTCTGGCACCATATGAACTCAAATTCTTCCAAAATCACCTTTATTGGACTCTAAATTAAATTATCTTTAAAATGAGGGCAGTTTCATGATTTTTGAAGATATGGTGTAAAATTCGCTTTTTGAGTGTGTTGTATAGCTATATAATACCACTCATAAAAGTCGTAAAACAGAAATTGAAAAATCAATTCTGGCTCCATATGAACTCAAATTCTTCCAAAATCACCTTTATTGGACTCTAAATAAAATTATCTTTAAAATGAGGGTGGTTTCATGATTTTTGGATGTACGATGTAAAAATTTGCTTTTTGAGTATGTTGTATATCTATACAGTACCTATACTTGTATATATTTGTTTACTTACACATTTTTGCATCTAATTTATGTATTATATTTCTAAATACTTGTACATACTCCCAATTAATTTACAAAATTAAAATAAAATTCATATATTACAAAATAAAGCAAAAATAAAATCATCTTTCCATTGTATAAATAGCCACACATGTATATATTATGCATAACAACTAATTATTTAATACATATATTTAATTTGTAAAAATAAAAAAATGCTTTTATATTCCTCTAATTATTTTGTAAATAATTAAAATATATAATAAAATGTATTTTTGTAAAATGATAGAATAAAAATACTTGTATATAATATATAGTATATTATACATGCACATAAAACTATATATTGTATATACCATAATATATTTATTATTAAAAATAATTAAAAATCACTGAAAAATAGTTTGAAAAATAATAAACATTTTTTATTTTATTTATTTTTTATTTTCAAATCGTTTACTATTTTTATTCAATTTTCTTTGATTTTCAGAAATGAATTATTCTGATTGGTCGACCCCAGTTTGTTGTCTCGGGTCAACTGTTCTCCCAAGTCGGGTCAGATCCGAGTCCCTTCGCTAGAGCTCTCGATATTTTCTCATCCAGCTCTGACCGTTTATTATCTTGGATTGCGGACCTCTCGATTCCCTATAGATCTGGGATCCTCGCAGATCCCCAGATAGGTTCGAATCACCCTAGGGTTTCGCGCTACCCCTAGATCTTTCTAGACCTCGGGCTGCCTATTAAATCTCTCCTCTGCCTCCATAGCTCTGCAACTCGTTCCCCCGCACCACCTTTCCTCCACTAGCTATTGATCTTCTGAGGAGTATAAGGTAAATGCATATTTTTTTCATATATTTTTAAGAAAAGTTTAGGATGTTAACTTTGGTGTTAATGGTTTTTTTTGTAATCTAGGAGAGAACACTTAAGAACAAGAGAAGTCATGCAATGGAAGTAAATTCAACACATCGAATGGGAAGAAAAAATACCCATAAAAAAATTGACGAGTTTGTATGTATTGTTTTAAATTTTCATCTATTATATATATTATGTTTCCCTTCCTCTATTAATTTATCTTTTTATTATGCAGAAGAAATTGAATTCTTATGAGCCATCTCGAGTAGATACTTTTCTTTTAACTAAAAGTCGAGAGATTAAAGGCGTGAGGATGTGAACATCTGGGGTCCACTAAAAAGAACACGTAAGTAAATTTTGATAATATTTTCTTCTTTTTTAAAGATCATAAATTTTTATATGATTGTTTAGGAGGAAATGGTGAGTCTAATGTCTCCTCCTTGTACCGAAGATGAGAATGGAACACCTGTGATAGTACTCTCTCCAGATGAAGCATTTATGAACATTAAAGGGCCCGAACCTTTTGGTCATGTTCGTTGTGGAGGTCGTGGTGCCATTCCTTCTAGATATTTTGGTGTTCAAGGTGGCTCTTCGAGTCAAGAGGTTGTCGAACTTCGTAGTAATGTGCGTAATTTGACGGAACAACTTGCTTCTATGCATAAAGGACAAGAGACTCTTATGCAACAAATTGCAGAGCAACACCAACTATTTATAAAACAAATGGCAGATCAACAACATCAGATGGCAAAGCAAATGATGGATATGATGAAGGTTCATTGTCAAGAGATGAGAGGTCTTATATCCATGACGTCAAAAATAAAAGGACATGTCTTCTCATGCAAGTGATAGTGCTCGTGAAAATGATGATTACAGTGATGATGATGAGTATTATTCATAAGATGCTTAGAATTAGTTTTTCTTTTTCATTGTAATGGTAGTCTTGTACTACAACTTTTGATAGTAAGTTTTATAGTTTTATTTTGGTAATTCGAGCATCTGCATTGTTATGTTTCATTATATGTAATGATAATTGAGATTTGTCGTATTTTGTTAAGATCTTGTAGTTTATTTATAATGATCATGAAATTGATGGAAGTTATATACAATGGTCGTAGATATTGCAGGCATATTTATTGTAATAGTAAACTTTAATTGTTGAATATAATTGCAACCTTTGCATGCATGATATTAAAATATATGTTGCATTTATCAAATGTGTCGAATTATACAACTGTAATATTTCCATAATGTTACAATTTTATTACCAACAAGACAACAAAACTGTTACAATTAAATCTATATGAAACATTTATTTAATTGTTGCAATAGTATTCATGTCAATTACTAAGTGTTGCAACAAATGTAATAGCAATATTTATTTTTGTGTTGCTATTTAATTGCAACGAATAGAAAAACGTTGCAAATGTTAGTTATCCGTAACGTTTATTAATAAACACCATAAATAGCATTTGCGACACAACTTTTAGCAACATTAAAAGCAACATACAATAGATGTTGCGTTTAATAAATAAACGTTGCAAATGAACTTTTGCAACATAATTTCAAATGTTGCAAATATAGAGTTTTCCTGTAGTGCAAATTGATTTTCTTTTACTTTGAAAACTTGTCTCAACCTTCTTTTGATCACACATTCTCAAATTTTCATAGAATGACTCGTTGACTTGATACCTCTGTAAATCACACAATTTTGAATGTTTCATTTATTCTTATAAAGAGGCACCACCATGCTTCTCCTCCATTCTTCAGGTATTTTCTTGCTTCGCCAAATAACATTGAATAGATTTGTAAGCCAAGTCAAACCAAGCTCACCTAGAACTCTCCATACTTCTATAAGAATGTCATCGGGTCCTACAACTTTCCTAGATTTTGTAACCTTCAAATCCTTCTCTACCTCCTTCCTTTGTATTTGTCTATAACTTGCACGATTCAAATAACTTTCACTGCTAGCTAGATCTCCCACAACGATCTTTCGATTTCATTCTCCAATGAAAAGTTTATGGAAATACTGCTTCCATCTAGTCTCTATATCTTTTCGAGAAACAAGCATCCGTCCTTTCTCATCCTTAATGCATCTTTGATTAATCATTAATCAACTAATATAATTAGGTCTCGTTACAATATGAGTCAATTAACTTGTCATCAGAATCAAGCTTAGGAATCTCGGTGAAGAGGGCTTGATTTAATCTAATCTAGATAAGGTCAGGGTCGAACACAAGAACACAATCTTCTAGTTTATTTAATTAAGTTCTATATACCTAAGTTAAGTAATTAAGAGTGTCTCTAGTTCAATGGATGTGACACATAATTGATGCATGATTTGATGCAATTCTAATAATATAAGTCAAATTAATATAATGCTACAAATGATATAAAATACACAACATATAGGTGCACACAAATTCACAATTATAAATTAATCCCTTGAATTAAATGATTAATTAGTGATCTTTTTGTCCATAAAAAATAAATTAGATAATGATGCAAAACTTAGATAAGATATGAATTCATTGAACAAGATCACCAGAATGATTCTATGTCTTCGTTCTTTATTCCCTTTTAAATTAAGACAAATCCAACGTAAATGGAATTAAAAATCACTTAAACATGGAATAAACAATAAGAATGAAATACCCTAAGTTAACTTATTTAATTTTATGTCTAATCAAGACTTAAAGCAAATTGGAATCACTTATCAAGCGAAGAGTACCTTCTGAAATTAATTAATAAATAAAACATAAAATGCATCATGTTACAGATAATCTTTATACTTTAAAATGGAACCAATTTCATTTAATTTGGATCTATAGACCTCAAGGTATTAAACGTACAATACAATGGCTTAATTACAAATAAAAATGAATTAAAACTAAACAAAATGTCATAAATTAATCCAAATAGGGACTTAAATGCAAACACAATAAGCTAACTGCTTATCTTGCAAATAACCCTCATGGTGGGGGGGGGGGTGGGTATTTCTGGAATTTCTTGGAAGCTTGTGGGGTAGGTTTGCAAAAGTCCTAAGATGAGCACATGCTTCACACGTGGTGGGCAGAGGCTCGGTGCACGTTTTAGGCTCGGGTCCACGCATTCAGTTCTGATGCTTCGGGCTTGGCTTGGATCTACCCAAGCCTGCAGGTGCGGGGTTGAGGATCAGAATTCCTCTCGTCCATAGGATCAAGCAGATCCTACGGTAACTGTAGGTCGAAGAAGATCTCTTCCTCCACAAATGGAGGTGCTCTGGCAGAGCTCCGACATGGAAGCTCTTGTTCTCCTTGAGTCTGCGGATGTGTTGAGAGTCTAAGAACCTTCCTCAAAGTTCTGCGAAGGTGCTAGAGATTCGATGATCCTAGAGGATGGATGGAATCTCCGATCGGTGTAAGCTCATCGGAGATGGAAAGGGAGATTGGAGGCGGCTTGAATTTCTGATCAATGAAGACATGTATGGGTTAGAACGTAACCGAAGCACAATAGAGGAATTTAGGGGGGGTGAAATGAGCGAAATGAAGGGCCTAATCAGACAATTAGAAATGGAGCCCTAGTGGGTTTATCTCCTTTTCTATGAGATAAAAAGGATCGATTGTGGAGATATTCTGGAGAAGGGAATATGGATTCGAGAGGGTAGGCATGGATTGGGGATGAAAATTGAAGGTGGAGGTCCGTTCAAACATGGAACAATGTGTCTGTATGCTATGCAATAAATCAGAGAAGAAAGAATAAAAGATGATACTGGGATTTACCTGGAAAGTGGAGATGAAAACGAAGGTAGTTGGAGGTCTGTGAACAGAGCTTCGAGGGCTCCTGGTCTTTGTTCGAAACCTCAGTGAGGGGTTGAGCTCGAGCAGAACCTTGATTAGTCTGCAACATAGTGTTCTCGATGCGGATCTCGTCGGTGACACAAACCGATCGTTGTCTCTTTACCCGGTCACTCTATCACCAGTGAAAGAAGGAGAAACTCGAGTAAGTCTCATGTAAGGGTCATATAGATTGGAAGTTGGCCAGATGACTGATGGGCCTAAAATTCAATCAATCCGGATCAGGTCAAAATATCACTCAGGTCGTTGCGACCCGGATCGATGAGAATCTCAGCTCAATCAAGAAAATGTAAAGCAGACCACCAAAATCAAGCAAAATCAATCAAACACGATAGCAGTCATGGCTATTAGATTAGCCTGGTATAGCGACCAGGGTCAGACTCAGGGAGCACGTGATGGCCTTGCGGCCTACGAAGTAGTCTAAAAAAGGAATAAAAATAAAAGACAAGGGTTTTTGGTGGATTTTTAATTTTTATACTTTTTTTGGATTTTTAATTAATAAGGAAAATAAAGGAACCAACGAAACAACCAACTATGAACAATTATTAAAGCACTCAAAAATCACTCAAAAATTCAAATAAAAATGTTTTTGTGTATTTTATTATTTTTACTGTTTTGGGTTAATTTTTGGTATTTTTCTGATTTTTATTTAATTTTCTAAAAATAAAACAATGCAAGAAATCAGCAACAATGTCCAGCTGAGCTTGAGGAACTTAGATAAAATATCTAAAAATCCCTAAAAACCTTGGAGGTAATTTTCCTGTATAGAAGAAGGAACAAGGAAAATTTAGGCACTCAAAATATTGTTTTGGATTTTTAGATTATTTATTAGAATTTTTATGATTTTTTAGGTGTTTTTCAATTTTTATGGGTTTTATATAATGAAAAATGACCAAAATTGGTCAGAATATCAAGCAAGGCAAAAGACACATTAACTAATTTTTTTGTAATTTTTAGATGTGTTTTAATAATTTTTTGTGATTTTTCAATTCAGACAGTGAAGCAAAAGGCTATTTTTGATTTTTTTTAAAAATATCAAATAAAAAAATGTCTCCCAAAATTCTAGAAAATTTTACAACATAGCAGGAGCCATGTGTCCAATTTTCATTGAATTCGGAGTAAGTTTGATATTTTATTCAAAATCAAAACCTAAGTACTGTGCACAGGGACCTGAACGTAAATACCAGAAGTCCCAGGGGGTCCGGTGCAAAAATCCCAATAAGTCACGCGCGAGGCGCGTGTCTGGGACACATAGGGACCTAATTGCAATAAAAGTAAAGTTCTCAGACTAATTGGTAACAGGTACCAAAAGTCTGAGGGCTTTACTGTAAAATACCCAAAAATATACGCACATGCACAAATAAACCACGCACATAGGTATATATGCAATTAACTAAAAAGATTTATTCATTAAGTAACATCCCAGAACTACAGAGCTAAACATGCAAATAACCCATCACAACACATGTCGATGCACGTGATACACTGCACACAGAGGCATACATGTCAATAGCATAAAAGGCAAGGTCCAAAGTGCAAAAGTACCAAAATAAAAACAACTAACTATGCTATTTATAGGACTAAACACGAAATAAAGTAAACAGGGGGCCTAAGAGCAATTACCCCTTATTTAAGATCCAAGGGCGGAGCGCGCGCCACGTGTAGATCCGACGGTAGAGAAGAGGGTGCCTCGCTCCTGTAACCCTTGGCGCGATCCGACGGTGGAGAAGCGGCCACGTGTAGATCCAATGGTGGAGGGTAGAGGGCGCTTCTTCTTCGGGATCGAACGGCTCGGATCAGATCCTCCTAGATCGTGCGGTGAAAGAGGCTCCTCAGATGAACGGCTCGGATCGAAACTGGAGCTTCGAGGCTGATCGAACGGTGCCTGAAGGTCCTGGAGGAACAGGTGGCCGGCGAACTTCGCCAGCCCAGTACGCATGCTCCGGTCCTTCGCGGGGGATGCTGATGATCGGAGAAGCTTCGGCTTGGCTCCCCGCGTCTGTAGAACGCCTCCGATGAATCAACGGAGCTCCGGAGAGCTCTGTCGACTCCGGCGGAGGAGAAGCTCCGGTGCTCAAGTAGGAGGGCCTCAGACAGCCCTCGATTGACCTGCAAAACGTAACCAAAGAGCTCCTGGGTCGAGGGGAAACTGCCTCGACCCCGTTAGCGGCGGTGAAGGTGGTCAGTGCGGTGGTGCGGGCGAACTTCGGCGATGCGACGGCGAAGGAGTTCGAACCCCAGCTCCTGTGCGAGCTGGGTTGAACGGAGGGGCTGAGAAGGTGCGCGGGAGGAAGGCGAATGTGGTGAGCGATTCCGATGGTCGGGACTAAGTCTAAGGTGGTCGGAATCAGAGGTCATCGGAGACGACCTGATTTGGGCGAAATCGAAAATTAAACGAAATGAAAATCAACTACGGCTACCTGGGCAGATGGGTCGACTGGGCGTGAGCTGGGCTTGCTCTGGGTCGTCGCCTCGTGGGTCGTCGTGGCCCGAGGCTCAAGCTCCTGCTTCAGGCGGAGCACGGCGGCGCAAGCTCGCCGGATCAGAGGTCCGAACACTCTCTCCTCTCTACGACACGACCAACCTGGAGCTGTCACCTTGGGGGTGGCTGTGGAGGTCCTGGGATGAATGAACGGGGAGCCAAATATGGGAAAATGGGTGGCGGAGCTCGGCTCTTATATGGTGGAAGGTCCGGGAAGAAAGGCTCGGGTCCGGCTCGATTGAGCACGGATCCCTAAGCTAAAGATCGGGCGAGGTTCTCGGATTATAGGAGAGTGATTAGGACCCTGGGTTTGGCGGAATGGTGATCGGGTCTGGAGGGGATAAACGGGAGAAGTTGGGTTCACGAAACGGACCCGTGGGAAGTGGTCCACAGGGGGGAGTTGACCGGGCGGTCAACATCCCCCGTGGACCAATGGGAGCTGGCCACGTCGAAATGTTTTGGAAATTAAAAATAAAATAAGAAAAGGCCGAATTATTAAAAACTCAAAATAGAAAAATGTTTATTTTATTTTTTTTCTATTTTTTGGTGATTTTTAATTGATTTTTCAAAATAAAAATAAGGTATTTACACTTTATGCCTTTTAATTTTTGATTTTTAATTTGTCATTTTTATGCATTTTTATTCCTATTTTATATTTTATTTATTTATAGCATAAAATAAGGAATAAAAAGGTATTTTCATTTTATTTTTATTATTTATATACAAGGGTGAAATAAATAGATATATACATCTACGTACAAGGTATATTTACAATATTATTTTTGGTTTTTAATTTTGTTCTTTTTATTTTGTTTTTATTTTTGTTGTTTTTATTTTATTTATTTAAACCATAAAAGATAGAATATTTACAAAATTTTTGGAATTTTAATTTATTTATTTATAGGGTGAAATAAATAAAGGAGTGGTTGTATGTACATGGTGGATATGCACAAGTGGAGTGTTTTTGTTTTCTTTTTAATTTTTCTATTTTTGTTTTGATTTTTATAATTATATATATATACAATATATACAAGCCATTTTATTCTATTTTTTTAGAGGAAAATATTTTTATTATATTTACAAATATATTTACACACATGAGCCCCTATCTCCCTCTACTTTGGCTTTTATGCGGTCAGGCCCATGCTAAGCCCTCCCTTGGGTTAGGTTGCTCAATATTTATTCTAAATATTTCCTCTTTTTTACTTTTTAATCTTTATTCTTTTATTTTTGCACAAAAACATGCTAATTATTACTTTTTACACCATGCATGCTTTTGGTAATTATGTATATTTACAAATATCTACATGCATTTGCAAAGGTTTTTGTAGCTAAAATATAAGAATAAAGAGTGATGAATGAGTATTCATCACCCCCCTATACTTAACTTTGCTAGTCCCTTAGCAAACACTTATTTGAAAAAGAAGTGAAAAAGAAGAAAGAAAAAGAAAAAGAGAAGAATGTACATGGATCAAGGTTGAATATTAAACTTTGCTTCATTAAATTGAATTATGGAGCTTAATCAGATCTTTGGATTATTAATGTGTCGGAACCTTATTTGGACTTAAGTTTAAAACTTAATAGCCTCAAAGTTCCACCAACCTATAATCAAGACTCCTCAATGCTCCAGATCAGAAACAAGTCATCAATCACAAACCCTGAAGACCATTAATCTTCCTTGTCCTGTGAATGTGAGGTATAAGCTCTCCACCTCAAAAATGGTAACTTGACAACCCTCCCCAACAAGGTAACTCTATGACCTCAATCTGGCCACTCTTTCCTCGAGGAGCGGGGTATTCCCTTCTAAGTTCAAGTTCAACCGGCTCAAGAGAGGGGGAAGAAGAGAATGGACCATGGCCAGTGTAGCCATGTATCCTTGGGAGCTTGACCAGTGTAGCCAAGTCTCCCTGCTGCAAGCTACATAAGGTGGATCATGAATCTCAAGCTTTGCTTATTGCACTCTATATACATACTCGGTGGGATTATCATTTTCGCTCAGACCCACCACTTTTTTTGGAGTTATTTTCTTTTTGCATTTTTTTTTCAAGTGCATCTAAAGAACATATACATGTGCATCATATATACAAGGAGTTTGTCCTCTTGAGCCAGTAGACTATCCCTCTTTTGAAGCTTTATTGCAACCCACAACTCCCGTCATTAGACCTCATGGAAACCAGACCAAGTTGAGATGCACTTCCTTCACTAAAAGAAGACGAGAGGTTCCGCCTAGAAGTACTACCCTCATATGCTACCCCAAGTCAAGGAAGACTGCCTCCTCACCACCTCATCCGTAGAGAGCTTGGTGCTAAGTGCTGGTTCCAAGTAAAGCCATTATCTATATGAGTCATTGTGTTGTTGTTAAGTGCTCTACTTAGGCTCATTGAGATGACATGTGATCATAGCCTAGTGGACTCAAAGAATTTAAGTCACCATGGACCTGAAAAGCCTTAAACCTAAGCCCTATAAGGTTCCTCTTATAAATTAGGTGGATTAAGATCTTAATCAAGCTCCATTTCTCAATTTGATTCCAGGCTAGTTTAAATGTCAACTATAATCCAGAAAAACTATATACATATGTACAAAAGATTCTATTTACACAAATTTACAAACATGCAAAATTTTTGAAAAATGTTTTGAAATCATGTATGGATGATGCATGAAGTGCAAGTTTTGTAAAAGTATTTACACACATTTACACAAGTTTTTTACAAACTTTTGAATTTTCAAAACATTTTGGAAAAATTTTGTACTATATACAATAAGAAAATATTTACACAAACTTTACACAAAAGGTTTTTGGAAATTGTTTTTACAAAAATAATTTGTAAACTAGCTATGTATGTGCAAATAAAAGAATGTTTATGTACATGAAATTTTTTTAATTTTTGTGATTTTTAGGGTTTTTAGCCATTTTATTTATTTACACACTCACACAAAGTACGAGTTATGGCTAAAGTATATATGAAATATATACACACCCCCTATACTTAGCTCGAACGATGTCCTCAGAGTCAAGAGCGATGAAGAAGACATAACTCGTGCTATGTATAGGTAAGTGAAAAGGAAGGTTATATACAAAGACGAATGAATAGATTATCAAGAGACTCTCGGCTTTTCCCCCTATACTTAGGATCAAGTAATCCTAAGTATAGCAGGCTGTACACTAAGGGAAAACCGAGTGGGAGAATGTACAGGGTCTACCCCCCCCTATACTTAGGGTAAAATATCCTAAGTATAGGCAGCAAAATCAGGGGTAGAAAGAAACAAAAGAAATACCCAAAGGTCCTACATCCCCCCTATACTTAGGGTAAAGTACACCCTAAGTATAACATAATCAAAGGATGAATACAGGGATGTGGGACTAAAGAATGTGATGATATGGACATCTGGATCTATACAGGTCGGAAGATCAGTGAAAATCAGGCGTGAGATGCAATAGATGTGAGTCAAAAGACCACATCTCACGCAAAATCAATCGGTGCAACATCAACGACCCGCGGCTCATGATCTAGAAATGGCTTGAGCCGCTGGCCGTTCACTCGAAAGGTACTCTCAGAAGACAACTCGAATATATCAATGCTACCGTTGTCGTGTACCTTTCTCACCAAGTAGGGTCCCTTCCACTTGCTCTGTAGCTTCCCTGGAAATAGGCGAAGCCTCGCATCAAACTGCCATACTCTCTGTCCAGGCTCAAAATGCTTGTGGCTGATGTGTGAATCATGCCACTCCTTTACTCTCTCCTTATACTGTAGGCTGTTTGAGAAGGCGATATCTCTAAGCTCCTCCAGGGCTGCTAACTCTGCCCTCCTCTGGTCTCCTACACCATCTGAATCCATAAGTATCTCAGTGACTGCCCGAAGTGACCTGTGTCTCAACTCAACAGGCAAATGGCACAGCTTGCCATATACGAGGCGAAAGGGAGATGTGCCCAATGGTGTCTTGAAAGACATCCTATATGCCCACAAGACCGAGTCCAAAAGCTGTGACCAATCCTTTCGGTCAGGGCGGACGACTTTCTGCAATATAGTCTTGATCTCCCTGTTCGACACCTTGGCTAGAACATTCGTCTGTGGATGGTAAGGTGTAGCAACACGATGGTCTATGCCGAACTCGCTAGCAAGGGCCTTCACCTAGTCGTTGATGAAATGAGACCCCCCATCTGAAATCAATACTCGAGGTACCCCGAACTGCGTGATGATGTGCTTCCTCAAAAATCTGCAAACTGTCCTCGCATCAGCGGCTCGGGCGGGGATAGCCTCAACCCAACGACTAACATAGTCAACGGCCAACAGAATGTACTCAAATCCCAGACTCTTAGGGAATGGACCCATGAAATCGATGCCCCATGCGTCAAAAACCTCACAGAAGTGAATGGGCTGCATCGGCATCATATCACGCTGTCCACAAGTGCCCATCCTCTGACAGTCAGTACACCTCTTCACGAACTCATCAGAGTCCTTTAAGAGGGTAGGCCACCACAAGCCGTATTGAAGCACTTTCTGTGCCGTTCTCCTCCCAGAATGATGTCCTCCTGCCTCAAGCTTGTGGCAGTATGTGAGGACGCTATGGTGCTCCTCCTGAGGAATGCACCTACGCCAGACGATATCCCCTCCTTCATGGTAAAGGATGGGATCCTCCCAGTGGTAGGACTTGGCCTTCGCAAGGAAGGTCTCAAGCCTCTGCCTGGTCCAATCTTGTGGGACTTTCCCAGCAACGAGAAAGTTCACAATATCGGCATACCACGAGAGTGAGGCGATAGCAAGGATCGCCTCATCTGGGAAGGTCTCACAAATGGGATCAATCTGCTCGGACTCCTTAGGCTGCTCTAAACGGGAGAGATGATCCGCCACCACATTCTTGACTCCAAGCTTATCCTTGATCTCAATGTCGAACTCCTGGAGTAGAAGGATCCATCTAGTCAGTATGGCCTTGGCATCCTTCTTTGCCATGAGGTATCGGATGGCGGTGTGATCAGTGTACAAGGTCACTCTAGATCCAATGATGTAAGATCTGAACTTATCTAGGGCGAATACTACGGCTAGCATCTCCTTCTCTGTGACCGTATAATTCCGCTGGGCGGAATCCAATGTGCGGCTAGCGTAGTGGATAGCAAAGGGGACTCCATCCCTCCTCTGTCCCAGCACGGCCCCCAGGGCAAAATCGGAGGCGTCCGTCATGATCTCGAATGGGAGAGACCAATCAGGCGGCTGAAGAATAGGAGCCTCAATAACGCTCTGCTTGAGAGTCTCAAAGGACGAAGGACACTTGTCATCGACAAGGAACTCGGTGTCTTTCGTCAGTAGTTCAGTCAACGGCCGGGCAATCCTGCTGAAATCATAAATGAATCGTCGGTAGAAGCCGACGTGCCCCAAGAATGACCGTAACTACCTCAGATTGGACGGCGGTGCGAGTTTCTAATGACATCTACCTTTGCCGGATCAACCTCCATGCCCCTGTTGGAGATGATATGGCCAAGCACCGCCCCTTGCAAGTGAACCTCTATACATCGCTGGAGTACTCGGTCTAGGCAGTCAAGACAGGAGTCGAATCCGTCGCCGTAAACCGAGAAATCATCCATGAAGACCTCCAAACACTCCCCTATCATGTCCGAGAAGATCGACAGCATGTATCTCTGAAAGGTCGCAGGGGCATTGCATAGCCCAAATGGCATGCGTCGGAAGGCGTAAGTGCCGAAGGGACAGGTAAAGGTGGTCTTCTCCTGGTCCTCAGGAGCGATGACCACCTGGTTGTAGCCCGAGTACCCATCCAAACACAATAATAGCCTTCCTCTGCCAGTCTCTCAATGATCTGGTTAATACAAGATAGGGGGAAATGATCCTTCTTGGTGGCCTGGTTGAGTCTCCTGTAGTCAACGCAGACCCGCCAAGAAGTGGGTACTCGTGTAGCAATCTCCTCTCCCGACTCACTGATCACAGTCGTGATGCCCGTCTTCTTGGGCACCACATGCAAGGGGCTGACCCACTTGGAGTCGGAGATGGGATAGATAAAATCGGCGCTCCACCATTTCGAGATTTCCTTCATGGAAACCTCTCTCAAATTGGGGTTCAGCCACCGTTGGAACTCACGTGATGGCTTTGCCCCATCCTCGAGATAGATATGGTGGGAGCATAGGGCCGGACTAATCCCCTGGAGATCTGCTACGCTCCATCTGATTGCCTTGCGGTTCTTTTCAAGACCCCCATCAAACGGGATTCTTGCTCTCCAGTCAGATCGGCGGAGATGATGACTGGTACATCTCAGGCTCACCCGCAAGGAATCGATACTTCAGTGAAGTAGGGAGCGGCTTCAGCTCTGGACAGCTGGGTGCTGGCAAATCTGGCTTCGAAAGAAGCCACGTGTATGCTGCCAAATCTGCCTGGGAGAATGAGAACGTACTCTCGCAAACTGGATCTGAAGAAGGCTGCTCAACTGAACTGTCTCTGATATGCTCGGCATCTACCTCCTCCTCAGCTGAAGGCTCAGTGGAACTCAGGTCTGGCATATAATCCTCGCAATCTGCCCAATCAGACTCTGAATCCGAGGGATCTGCATCAAACAAGGTGGCATCAGTACCACCATCATCACAAAAATCCGTGTCACGGTCAAGAACCGGCTCTACTGCCACTGAAGTATACTGAACCAGGAATGTGCTCTCCAAGCTCTCCTCTGCTGTCATCTCTGCATAACCGGTGTCTGAAAATGAGAGGATGGCCTATGCTGCTGGGTCTGCCTATACTGCCTCATCGTCTGTGATCACAAAGTCACAGTCCTTGTGGATGTCTAGCCCGGCCTCTGTCAGCTGCTCTGTGTCTGAAGTCGTCTCTGAGCATGATCTCTCTCTGGCTCGGATGTCCTCGACCGTCTCTATTTGTACACTTTCGCCCTCTACACGAAAGTATACCTTCCTGCTATCATGGTCAGTCACCGCCTTGGCTGTGGTAAAAAACGGACGACCGAGGATGATAGGGGTATCGGTCACTGAATCAGGGATCTCCATGTCCAACACTACGAAGTCCACGGGGAATTGCAGGCCCTGAATAGTGACGACAACGTCTCACAACAACCCCTTCGGCCTTTTGACAGATCGATCAGCAAACTGAAGGACTGTCCTGCTCTGTCTAAGAGTGCCCAACTCGAAGCGGTCGAGAAGGGCTGCCGGAAGGAGGTTGATAGACGATCCGCTATCTAAAAGAGTCCAGTCAAACCTCTGCTCTCTAATGTGAAACCTGACATAAGGGGATCCTGAATCTGGCCTCTTGGCCGGCAGACGGTTCTGAATCTCGAAGCACGTGGCTTTCGTCAGCACATGGATCTCTGAGTGGTGGTTCCTCCTCTTCCTCCTTACTGTAGTCATGTCTCTCAACGAACGCTGAAGAAGGGGGATGTGCTGCAAAGCCTCCTGAAGAGTCAGCTGGATATGGAAACGATCTATCATCTGCTGGCTGAACTCTTCCTGATCTCTCTTTTTTGGATTTTCTGTTTTCTTCCCCTTCCCCATCTGAAGGGCTCTAGGGAAGGGGATCACTGGGTCCTTCTCAGATGAAGGACTAGGAAAAGGTCTAGACGGCTCGACGGTCGGATCCACACATACATCAAGCACCACAGTGGGACCAGAAAAAACCAAACCTTTTCCTTTATTCACAACATGGTTCCGAGATACATAAGGGGAAGGAAAAACAACAGATCTCTCTACATGAACTCTGGTGGCCCCAGTACCACCAGTGGCTGGATCAACTGGACGTCTCGCGGCCTCAGTACCGCACTCTGGCTCGGCATCAGGAGTGGCCTCAGTACCACCTCCTCGAACTGGTGAAATGGCGGCCTCAGCACCGCCTGTGGAGTCAGCATCCTTGGTGGCATCAGTACCACCGTCATCATCTCGAGCGGCCTCAGTACCGCTCTCCTCCTCCTCATTTGGCGCTCTAGGTGTATCCTCATGACGTCGCTCAGACGAGGCACCGCCTGCTGGCATCCTACCGCTCCTAAGTGTAACAAAATCAGCATCAAAAAGGTCTGCAGACATATGATGAATCCATGATTAATTAACTTTTCTGTCGCATTTTGTCCTAAAACCCTTAACAAATACATGTAAAAACTCACTAATTCTCATACTTTAACAAAACCCCATTCATTTGTAAATATTCACTTTTAACCACTAAATTCATGTAAATAAATAAAGAATCAGAAAAAGAAAGAGAAAGGCATATGGAATATATGTATATATATGTAATATGACTTAAACTATAAATATAACTGTAAGATATATTTATAGCCTAACCCCCGAGACCAAGTCAGCATGAATTGGTCGACAAACCAAAAAGTAGGGGGAGATAAGGAAAGAAAACCAATAAAAATAATCTCTCATGTATATACACCTTCCACTATTTATTAAATAAATACAAAACTTCAGAGAATTTTAATTATTTCATCTTAACTTATTTTTCATCAAATCTTTCTCCTAATTATTCATAAAAATGTAGATAAAAATATAAAAATAAGTTAAAAATATCACCCTGTAAATATGCCAAGAAATCCAGCTTACAACTTGTCAAAATCTCAACTTCCGAACATCATAACTTCCTTATACGAACTCCAATTTCACTCTACTCACCTTTAAAGTTCATAAAATAATATTATCTAATTAATAAAGGTGGTTTCACTGAATTCGGAGTCCGTTTGCAAAAAGTCGGTTTTGGGATCAAACGACAAAGGGGTTTCTGGGCTATTTATTTTATGTAACACACCTTATGTATTATTTTCTTAATTTTATAATTTTTAAATTATTTCATGACCCTCTAGTTTCACCATAAATTATTTCATAATTTTTGGAGACTATTTATTATTTTTATAAAATCAAATACCTTAAAATATAAGTATATTTGACCTATAAAGACACTTCCTCTATCTATTAAAATACGTAAATTAATTCATAAAAATCTATAAAAATTTGTATAAGTCTTATTTAATGCCCTAATAATTAATAAAATATAAAATTAATTTTTACTTAATTATTTATTAAATTAAAAATTCAAAACCTATCTATTAATACATATTTATTAATAAAATATTTATATTTTAAATAATATTTATTATATATTAAAAGTAATTATGCCATAATTTAGAAAATTAAATTATCTAACTTTCTTGTATTTATACCTACTTGAAATAACGTAATTAGCTATTTTATATTTAATTTATAACTTATTTATACTCCTGGACCAACCAGGTGCTGACACGTGTCAGCACCTGGAGTTTCTTCTCCAAGAAGCTGTTGCGTCCAGTGCACCAACCACCCAACTTCCACCCATTTTCCCGCTCACATCTCGAACCTTCCGACCCATCTCGACCCTCCATCCTTTCCTCCTAACAACCCTCTAACTCGCCGTCCCTTAGATTAACCTTGGGGTGCACGAAATCTCTCTATAAAAGACCCCCAAGTCGGCCATTAACAAACATCTTCTTCCACCTTCAGCTTCTCAGCTCCAGGCTAACCGACTACCTAACATTCCCCCTCAATTCCAACCTAATCCGGAGGTGACAGCTCCACGGGAAGGGCTCGCGAGGGAGAGGATACGTCGGAGAAGAGATCCAAGGCGGAGCTTCGCCTTGCATCGCCGCCAAGCGCCGCGTACAGCTCCGGCGAGGTCGACCGTCGAGCAATCCATCTCCAGGTCATACACTTGGATTCCCACAGACCACTTTCTCCATTTCATGAATTTCTTTCTCGGTAGCTGTGCCACGATTAGCGTGGCTAAGCACTGTTTTAGGTAGACTATTGACCAATCTTTAACGCTACATCAAAATCTCTTTCCGAATCTATTCACATTCATCTCAAATCGATCGCAAAATCGCCGTCTTTTTCGCATCTGGACATTTGGCTGGATTTGTGTGTTGTTTTCCTTAAACTTTGAGGCTTAATCTATTAATCATGTTGGCTGATTCGAGTCGAATCGAGCATAGAACTTGATCGCTTGCAGGTCCAGGTCCATCGCTTGCCATTCATTTGGATATGAAATATCCTCAACGTCATCAAAATCGTGCTCGAAGTTGGAGCTCCAGAACAGTCTTCAAGCCACCATTGCTGAAGCCACCATCTTCTTTGAGCCACCGCTGCCGCTAGGAGCGCCGCCATCGCCATCTCCACCGCGGGCGAGCTCGAGGGGTGGAGGAGCCACCCCTCTGGCCCCGCCGGAGTGACCGAATCGACGTCAGCCGGCCGCGATAATTCGGAGAAGGAGGCGTCGCCACCAGAGTCTCCAACTGATCAAGAACAGCCCGATGCACAATTTGCCGCCACGTGGCAGTACGACGAACATCAGATCGCGCTTGAAGGGTTCTAATCTTGGCCGTTTATCGCGAAACGGTGGAAATATTGCATTATAAGTCCAGCCAATTTCCAGTTATTCATTCTCGCGTCCATAGTTTTGTATAATTACATTTAGGTCCCTCCGCAGGGACCTAAGTGTAAGAATTTGTTAGTTTTATTACAGAACAGTCCTTTTTGGACCTTTTTGAGAACTTTTTAATTAGTATTTTTTGACGCTTATGCCCCTGGGCTGTAGGGGCTATATCTTGTCCGTTTGACCTCAGATTCCGACGATTCTTGAGGGGTAGTTACACAACTACCCCAGCTACATAGTATAAAGTTTTCGCGGCTTTTCGACGAGTTTTTAACGTGATTTGATTTTCTCGAAAACCGCCTCGTTTTGATTTGTTTTCTTGTGCAGTTCGAGTACGCGGCTCGAACCTCGTTCACCTATATTATATAGTATCACCTATATTCTATCCACCTACTATATAATAAATAAATCTTTTGCAAAATATCCCTTTTTGAAAATTAAATAAAAATTTGAAAAGAATAAAATCAAATAAAAATTACAAAAATAAAAACCACTAAAAAAGCATTCTGACTTGGAGAAGAATTAAAATAAAATTACGAAGAAGAAAAATTAGGGAATATATTCTGCCTCCTTGAGTTCGACCCAGGAACACTTGCCTGGTAAAATAAATAGTGAACGGTTTTCCGACAGAAAACCGTAAATTTGTTTGATAGGTTCAAAGATCGAAACTTTTCATTGTTTCGCGGCTTCTGCTACTACTGACAACCTTCTTCTTTTAAGAAGCCGCGAAACCGATTTTTAGCCTTATCAAAATGGCGTCGTTGCCGGGGAGGCGTTAGATTCCCTTGATTTTTCGTTTTTCGTGATTTTATTATTTTTCTTCTCTTTGTTTTTCGTACGGTTTTTCGTACGACTTTTTCGTGTTTTGTTTTCTGAGTTTTCCTTCCTTGTTTTCTTTACGGCTTTCTCGGCTTTCTCGACATTATTTTGTGCTAATCATCTTTGCAGGGCCTGCAGGATCAACCGGTTTCCTCGGAAGCCGAGTCAGTTGAAAGGGCAGAGGTCGGCTCCTTCTTCACGAGTCGACTGCAGAGGAGCAGAGATTTAGTATCCTCTTATCTGAGAGAGAAAGGGAGAGAGTTGTACTTAGCTTAATAAAAAATTTTTTTTAGGGGCTTGATTCATCGGATACCGTGTATCTGGTGAATCAAGGCACCCACCGCGGCTTTTATCGCTTATCGGTTTTCCGCGGTTTTCTAGATGCTTGCTTAGGATTTTTCGCTCTATCTGCTTGTGCCTCGTAGCTAGTTTTAGGACTTGCAACCTAGGTGCTTGCTCTAGGGTTTTAACAAAAAAAAATAGACGTTGTTTGAAAATTCATAAAAATTGCAAAATTAAAAATTGGGACTGCTAAAAATATCTGACCAAAAACCGTAAAATCGATTCAATTGATTTGGGGAGAGTAACCCCCGCACATTTCTCAGAGTGCGCGAGTTGAGAGCCGACACTTAAGGATAGAGACAAAACCCCGTATTTCTTGCGGGATACTACTGGGTCCATACACCTGATCACTGTTCCTCAGTGGGTAAGCTCGGGTAGCCGGAAACGGTCCGGGTTTACTTAGCAGAGTGGGAGGTTTAGAGGACACTGCGCAAGGCTCCGTCCTCAAGTAACACCGGTAGCCGAAAACGGTCCGTACTTACTCCCATACTGGCTGAGTGCGAGTGGTTTCGCGTAAGGATTCGGGCCAGTGTCTTGGAGAAACTATCGGGCTCCTATTGGCTTGCTCAGCCCGCGTAACCGCAACGATTGTTAATCACAACCCTAAAACCGAAAAGATAAAAGACCGAACTCTTACGGTCTTCATCAGGGTTGAGTTGGTGAAAACGGGGTTTGCTTTGTGTTTGTTTGCGGGGCGTGAGTTTTCCGCGGCTTTCGCATTCCTTCTTCTCTTGAATCGTACACGTGCTCTCCCAATCTTCTCTTGACATCGAAGATGACGTCTCGACGGCTTTTCGGCTCAGACTCTGTGAGCCTTCAACCGTTCACCGTCGAGCGTATGTCTTCACAGGCTCGGGATGACCCTCTTCCAGAGCTGGTCCCATCCGATATCGAGGCGAGTCAGACCCAGACTCCCTCGCCTTCTATCCAGATCATTGAGGCAGACCCTCGCCTCAATACAGAATCCAAATCTTCTGAGTATTTCTCGATGAGTTCTTACGAGAGTTTTCATTTTACAGACGATCAGATGGCTCGTGGGAAAGCATCGACAGCAGAAGAGAGGCCAACAGCTGAGGATCATCCGGAGGGAAGAGCAGAGCTGAACGGAGATGTCACGACAGGTATTCTCGACACACTTCAGCAGATGAATCTACAGATTCGAGAACAGTTTAGAGTTCAGACCGAGCTGCAGGCTGAATTAGCCGCACTCAGAGCAGGGGCCGGGAACCAGTTACCGCCTGCGGTTCCCGTTACTTTACGGGACGAGTATGACCCAGGCGCTCGAACGCTTCATCACTGGATTCGACTCCCGCCGAATCAAGGGCCATACGAACTCCGACCGTCCTTCATCTCTTTGCTTCCCAAGTACTATGGGAATGCCGCAGAGGAGCCGTTCACATTTTTACAGCAGTTTGAGATGATCTGCGGAACGGCTTGCTATCCAGGAGTGACACAGGAAGCCGTGCGCCTAAAGGCTTTTCCTTTTGCCTTAGCCGATAAGGCTCTTTATTGGCTAAGCCATCTAGGGAGAGAAATCTCTACTTGGGACGACCTGAAGTCCACCTTCCTGCGCAAGTATTTCCCTCTAGGAAGGACGAACATGATGAGGAGTCAGATCTCCAACTTCACGCAATTATCGAACGAATCATTCCATGAGGCATGGGATCGATTCAAGGACCTGACAGAGAGATGTCCTCATCATGAGATACCAATGAAGGTGCTAGTACAGAATTTTTTCAGAGGACTCCAGCCGGAAATTCAAGGGCTAGTTAGTGCCGCATGTGGCGGCAGTTACTTGAACAAAGATGCCGAGTCAGTTTGGACCATCTTCGAAGGGATGGCCGAGAACTCAAGAGTTGTAGACTCTACTCGGGCATATCAGAAAGCCCCGCAGCCACCACATCACCGAGAGCATCACAAGGTGGCGAATATAGCATACTCTGAATCCAACACCAACATGAGCTTCATTGGTGAGAAATTAACGTTGGTGGACATGATTCACAAGCAAGTCCAGGACCTGCAGCCGCTGCGAGAGTTGGAGAAACTCTCATCTCTACCTCAGCAGCTGAGTGATCTTTCGAAGAAGGTCTCTGATCTTCAACTTCAGTACCAGCAGAGTCCGACTTCTTCACAGCCAGCACAGAGGATCGCACCCGCTCCACCCACCCGTCAGATACAATATGTTCAGAGCGAGCCCGAGATTCCGCAGATTGATTGGCATGAGGATCAGTCTCATGCCAATGCCGGCCAGGTCATCAGCACTGCAGCGATGGAGGTGGAGCCGCAAGCCACTTTCGAGATCAATGGGATTTGGTATACTCCAGTTCAGCAGCCGAGTATACCGAATCATCAGCAGCAGCAGCCGTACGGTCATCCGCAGCATGGACGTCCGCAATTCCAGCACCGCCAGAATTTCACGCCGCCGCAGTCTCATCCGAACGTCTACCATCAGAGACCGCAACCTACTTATCAGCACCCTGCTCAGTTTTCACCGAACTATTCTTTTCAGCAGCCGTAGCAATCTTCCTCTACACCACAGCGTTACTCCCAGCCGTCCACCTCTCAGCACTTCACGCCAAAGCAGGAGAGAGGAGCAAGCCAGGGCCTTCATACCGAACCAGAGATGTCTTCACAGGCCCAGGCGCTCAACCAGATCATGGACATGCTCAGCACGCTCCAGATCACGCACAAGACAGAGATGGAGCAGGTTAACCGTCGTCTGGATGAGTTAACCGTGCCGAAGACCACTCTCCCAGCCCAGCCTCAGATGAATCCGAACAACAAGAGGAGGCATCCAGATCAGGTAGATACTACAGGTAAGATCTCGTTTCCTGAATTTTTGTCTAACTTCATTCGTCTCAGGAGCGGTAGATCACCGCAAACACCTACTGGAGAGGAGAGGGAACCAGAGGAGCACGAGCATGATCCGAATGCTGAGGAGGAGAAATCGCAAGAGGATGAGGATGTAGAATCAAGAGACGGGAGCAATGCCAACAGTTCAGATATGGATACTGGCGACTCAGATGACGATATCACGTCAGATCATGCAGAATTCCCAGAGAAAAACATTTCTTCCCCTGTCTTAGAGAGTTTTGTAAATAATTCTGAGACTCTCGATGTACACGCTGATTCCAATGATTTGAATAAAAATTCTGATTTTCTGACTCCTGACTTTATTCCTTTTCCCGATGCTTTGTTTGGAAAAGGAAAGAAAAAGACCAAAAATAATCCCGAATCTCCACAATTTGAAAAGTTGCTCAAAGATCATATCTTTCTGAAGATCCCGCTCCATGATGCCTTAGATCAATTTCCTACGCTTAAGAATCAATTGAAAAACAGATGCACCACGCATAGGAAAAAGAGATCCCGAACAGAAAAGCATGTTTTGACTAAGGCTACATCCTGTGCAATACAGAATAAGCTTCCAAAGAAGAAGAAAGACTCAGGTGCACATTATGTTAGATGCGAGATCGCAAAAGCCGAATTCGATCGCACTCTATTAGATAACGGTTCCTCGATCAATCTGATACCCGCGTCCTTACTCGAGAAGCTCGAGTTAGGTCCTCTTTACAAATCCCGCGCGATCCTTCAGTTTGCTGATAGATCCGTAAAGAGACCTAAGGGTATACTTAGGAACGTTATCGTAACCGTGCAGGGTCTGCAATTTCCCGTTGATTTCACGGTCCTTGAGATGAAATGCCCTGCATAGTTACACCTTACCCCGATCATTCTCGGAAGACCTTTTCTGGAGACCGCAAAGGCTCTTTTCGATTATGATACAGGGAAGGTATCTTTTCGCGCCGAGGGCGAAAAGGTACATATAGAGATGGCGAGAAATTCAAACACTTTCAGTGATGCATCTTCAGATTTTCTGAGTTATTTAGCCTCCTGCGATTACATGGATGAGGTTCGCCTTGACGACCTCGATAGATACCAAGTAGAGACCCAAGAATGTTTGACAGAGGACGGGTCCGAGACTTTAGGAGGTAGCTCTTCCGATGGAACTTTATATTTTAGTCTGGATGATGATGAGCAAAGGGATCAGACTTTTGAGGATATTAATGCAGATCTTTCAGATTCAGAGAGTATACACAATTCCTCCATCTCAGATGAATCAGAATTTTATCTAGTTGACTTATTCTCTTCTGATCATTCTGAGGAGTCGGATGATGTCTCGAACATCTTCTGTAGTCTGACTTTAGAGCACATTGAGATGGTGAATAATCAGAATGCAGACACATCACCTATCGACACAGATCCCCATACAGATATAGATGTTGTTGCAGCAGATCCAGATACTACCTTGCCAGAACTCAAGACTTTGCCACCAAACATGAAATATGCCTTCCTTGCGGGTCCACATCAGCAGTTTCCGGTCATTATCAGCTCAACTTTGACCGATGATTAAGAATCTCGTCTGATGGAGATTCTGGAAAGAAACCGCAAGGCTATTGGGTGGACTGTATCCGATCTCCGCAGGATTAATCCTGCTTTGTGTTCACATCATATATATCTCGATCATGACAGCAAACCCTCCAGAGAATTTCAGCGTAGGCTGAATCCGGTTTTATGAGAAGTTGTCAAGAAAGAGATCACGAAATGGTGTGATGCAGGGTTCATTTATCCTATCTCCAACTCCGAATGGGTTAGCCCATTACATGTTGTCCCGAAGAAGTCGGGAATTCAGATGGTGAAAAACGAGAGTGGAGAGGAGATTCCAAAGAGAGTAACCACGTCGTGGCGAGTATGTGTTGATTACAGGAAACTTAACACCGCGACGAAGAAGGACCATTTTCCTTTGCCTTTCATAGACCAGGTTATCGAACGGTTGGCAGGGAAGGGGTACTTCTGTTTCCTTGACGGTTACTCCGGATACAACCAAGTATCAATTGCTCCGGAAGACCAGGAGAAAACCACCTTCACTTGTCCGTTTGGCACGTATGCCTTTAGACGGATGCCCTTTGGATTGTGCAACGCTCCCGCAACTTTCCAGAGGTGCATGCTTGCTATTTTTGTGGACATGGTCGGTGATTTTCTAGAGGTTTTTATGGATGACTTTTCGGTCTATGGTGAGTCATTTGACGATTGTTTAGCGCACCTAGACCAGGTTCTGAAGAAGTGTTGTGAGGTAGATCTCGTTCTGTCATGGGAAAAGAGCCATTTTATGGTTACTCACGGGATCGTGTTGGGGCATGTCATCTCCCAGCGAGGCATGGAGGTTGACCCTGCCAAGGTGGATGTCATCAAGAAACTCGAGCCACCATCCAACATCAAACAGTTACGGTCATTTCTGGGGCACGTCGGCTTTTATCGACGGTTTATTCAAGACTTCTCCAAGATTGCCCGACCGTTAACTGAATTGTTAGGCAAAGACATCGAGTTCGTTTTAAATGATAAATGTCTTCATGCCTTTCTCACACTAAAGGAAAAGATAATCAGTGCTCCTGTCCTACAGCCGCCTGATTGGTCTCTACCCTTCGAGATCATGACGGATGCATCAGATTTTGCGGTCGGGGCTTTATTAGGACAGAGGAGGAATGGACTTCCCATTACTATTCACTATGCCAGCAAGACCTTAGATGATGCACAGAGAAACTACACAGTAACAGAGAAGGAAATGTTGGCAGTAGTGTTTGCACTAGACAAATTTCGATCTTACTTACTTGGCTCCAAGATCACAGTTTATACAGATCACTCAGCTATCAGATTTTTGATGGAAAAGAAGGATGCCAAGGCACGCCTTCTTAGATGGATTCTTTTACTCCAAGAATTCGATTTGGATATCAAGGATAAACCTGGAGTAAAGAATGTGGTAGCTGATCACCTCTCCCGATTACAGTCAAATTAGCCTTCAGATGAGTACACGCCAGAGATCGCAGAGAGATTTCCAGACGAGAGTATCTTTGCGGTGACAGAACTTCCGTGGTATGCAGATATAGTGAACTTTCTGGTCACACAGAAAAGTCCTCAAGGTTGGCCGAAGAACAGAGTTGAGAAACTCGTTTCTGAGTCACGATACTACCATTGGGAGGATCCGATTCTTTTTCGCGAAGGACCGGATTGCGTTTACAGGCGATGTATTCCTCAGGAGGAATATAATAGTGTCCTCACTTTGTGTCATTCTCTAGAATCAGGAGGACATCATTCAGGGAAGAGGACAGCGCAGAAGGTACTACAGAGCGGATTATGGTGGCCGACTCTTACCAGAGATGCTTGCACATTCGTAAAGAGTTGTCCAGAGTGTCAGAGAGTTGTAGGGACAATCAGTGCCAGAGATGCAATGCCGATGCGACCCGTCATTATCTGCGAAATTTTTGACGCATGGAGCATAGATTTTATGGGACCGTTCCCTTCTAGCAGCGGCTTTGAGTACATCCTTCTCGCTGTAGATTATGTTAGCAGATGGGTGGAGGCTATACCCGCACGAACCGCGGACAGTAAAACCGTTTGCAAGTTCCTAAGGGAACACATCATTTCGCGGTTCGGAATCCCTCGTATTCTTATCTCTGATGGGGGTAGCCATTTCATTAATAAGGAGGTGAAAAAGCTAGTGAAACAATACAACATCGATCACAGAGTAGCTTCTCCTTACCACCCGCAGACGAATGGCATGGCCGAAGTTTCAAATAGGGAGGTAAAATCAATTCTCCAGAAGTTAGTACGACCGGATAGGAAGAACTGGTCACTTCTTCTAGACCAAGTTCTTTGGGCTTATCGTACTGCATATAAGACTCCCTTAGGTACTTCACCATTCAGGCTAGTTTATGGAAAGCCGTGCCACTTGCCCGTAGAGATTATGCACAAATCTGAGTGGGCAATCCGAGAAATTTTGATGGATATGCAGAAAGCAGGAGCCAAGAGGAAGATAGATCTGAATGAGCTGGTAGAAATCCGCAATCAAGCATACGAGAACACACTGATCTATAAGGACAAAGTGAAGAAATGGCATGACAGACACATCCGACACAAGAGCTTTGTCCCGGGGTAGAAAGTCTGGTTGTTCAATGCAAGGTTGAGAATTTTTCCCGGCAAATTAAAGAGCAAGTGGGAAGGACCGTACATAGTCAGAACGGTGCACGACAATGGCAGTATTGCGATATCAGATGTGTCACCTGGTGCAGAACCGTTCGTGGTTAACGGGCAGATGCTGAAGCATTACGTAGAGACTACTGATCATCTGGCCCGTACTGAAGTGATCTATTTTGTACAGGAATCATGATCATTCTTTTACTCCTTCCTGTACAAATCCTTTTGAACCATTCGGGAGATTCACAACACTTGTATATTCTTCATAGATCACAATCGTCCCCGTTTTTCCTCGTCTTCTATGCTTAGGATACCAGATCCTAAGTATAGGGGGGACTGATTTACGTTTTATTTTTGTACTAATTCTTTTGTATAGCCATTCTTTTTCACGAATCACTGATTCCCAATTTTTGGCTACATTCTTTTTATACTTAGGATACCTTATCCTATGTATAGGGGGGACCGAGTGATTTCGATGATTTCGTATTCCTTCCTTTTGATTTCTTCGTTATTTATCCTTTTCATTCAGTCATCCCATTTTTGCTCTCTCATAATACTTACGATGACCAGATCGTAAGTATAGGGGGGGTTGACTGACTTGTCATTGATATATCTTTTTCACCCACTTTTACTTAGAACGAGTTATGCCCTCCTTTTTCTCTTTTGACGCTATGAGGACATAGCTCAAGCTAAGTATAGGGGGTGCGTATATATTGTATATATACTTTCGGTCATAACTCGTACTTTATGTATTTTCTATATCTATAAAATCCATAAAAAGTGGGTACAGGTTAATTTAAAATCCACTCTCTTATTTATAAAATCCTGATAAATAAGTAAAACATGCTTAAAATTTGTAATTAAAACTTGTAATTAAAACCTGTATTTAAATTTTGTACTTAAAATATGTATAATACTTATTTAAAATTCTATTTATTAAAATTTGTATAAAAGCCATTCAACCCTTGTAAAATACTTTGTAGATAAAATTTGTAAAATACATTAGACACTTAACTTAAATAAAATTTATCTTGTAAAAATTGTAAATAAAACCTTGTTTATAAAAATCATAAAATCCATAAAAAATACAAAGTCCTAAAATTTGTAAAAATTACAAAATCCTTAAAATCCATAAAAATGAGTAAAATCCAGAAAATATACTTCACAAAAACATGGTTGCATTTGCATTCGCATTTTTCAGAATAAGTTTGATTTCCGGGACTAAGAACTGAGTCTAGTCTAAAGGATGGAGCTTGATTACGGCCTTTAACTTTCATTGTAAGGAGCCTGATTAGGAACTGGAATTTAGACTCTTCAGGTCTGGTGACTTAAATCTTTGAGTTCCGTAAGACTATATCCGGGAAATCAAGTCATCTGAGCTTAAGTAGACCACTTGGAGTCATCCGTACAACTCTTCACCAGTGAACCAATCTTGAACACATGCACTCTGCACTTAGCTCAACTTGCATAGAGTTCCGAAGGATAGTACATCTTGGTAGTGCATTTCTATCCTTATCTTTGCGGCATTGACGTCTAAAGACGGGAGAGATTGGGGTTGCGATAGTTGCTTCGGATGAGGGAAGGATCTGTTGACACAAATTTTCTAAGACCTCAAAAAATGGACGGATTAAAAAGATTCTATAACCGTCGAGGCACAAAAGATGAATGCAGTGCAAGCAAATTACAAAGTCAACACAAAGCAGAAGCCACCAAATAGACCAAACTGGTCAAAGCTTCCACCAAATATGCCTGCACATCTTAGTGGAGACTCAGCTACACCGGTTGGGCTTCACAAGGAGATGTGTCTACACTAGTCGCACTCCACTTCTTTTCTCATTCTTCTAACTTCTCCCTATATTCGATTGTGGACATAGCAGAACTGAACTCAGAAGGGAATACCTCCCTCCCCGAGGAAAGAGTAGCGGGATGAGGAAGCCATAGGAGTGTATAACCGGGATTGACGGTTTCTTCGATTCTCTAAGCAGGAAGAGCTAAACCAATTCACACACTGTACAAGTTGATTTCAAGGATGATAGAGTTTGCGATATGAATAAGTGAGTCTGAACTAGCCGATGACGTGATCTTGAGTAAGGATTATGGAACTTGAAGACTGTTGAGGATGAAGTCCTAATCCTAGTTAAGGTTCCGACAAAATGCTTGTTCAGGCCCGATCGAGCTCTGTCCTTTGTCTGTTCTCATGAATTGGTTTAGGAAAACAAATTCATTCTAACTTTCTTTCTTTTCCACTTACTTTTTCAAAATAAGTGTTTGCTAAGGGACTAGCAAAGTTTAAGTATAGGGGGTTGATGAATCCATGATTCATTAACTTTTCTGTCGCATTTTGTCCTAAAACCCTTAACAAATACATGTAAAAACTCACTAATTCTCATACTTTAACAAAACCCCATTCATTTGTAAATATTCACTTTTAACCACTAAATTCATGTAAATAAATAAAGAATCAGAAAAAGAAAGAGAAAGGCATATGGAATATATGTATATATATGTAATATGACTTAAACTATAAATATAACTGTAAGATATATTTATAGCCTAACCCCCGAGACCAAGTCAGCATGAATTGGTCGACAAACCAAAAAGTAGGGGGAGATAAGGAAAGAAAACCAATAAAAATAATCTCTCATGTATATACACCTTCCACTATTTATTAAATAAATACAAAACTTCAGAGAATTTTAATTATTTCATCTTAACTTATTTTTCATCAAATCTTTCTCCTAATTATTCATAAAAATGTAGATAAAAATATAAAAATAAGTTAAAAATATCACCCTGTAAATATGCCAAGAAATCCAGCTTACAACTTGTCAAAATCTCAACTTCCGAACATCATAACTTCCTTATACGAACTCCAATTTCACTCTACTCACCTTTAAAGTTCATAAAATAATATTATCTAATTAATAAAGGTGGTTTCACTGAATTCGGAGTCCGTTTGCAAAAAGTCGGTTTTGGGATCAAACGACAAAGGGGTTTCTGGGCTATTTATTTTATGTAACACACCTTATGTATTATTTTCTTAATTTTATAATTTTTAAATTATTTCATGACCCTCTAGTTTCACCATAAATTATTTCATAATTTTTGGAGACTATTTATTATTTTTATAAAATCAAATACCTTAAAATATAAGTATATTTGACCTATAAAGACACTTCCTCTATCTATTAAGATACGTAAATTAATTCATAAAAATCTATAAAAATTTGTATAAGTCTTATTTAATGCCCTAATAATTAATAAAATATAAAATTAATTTTTACTTAATTATTTATTAAATTAAAAATTCAAAACCTATCTATTAATACATATTTATTAATAAAATATTTATATTTTAAATAATATTTATTATTTTATTAAAAGTAATTATGCCATAATTTAGAAAATTAAATTATCTAACTTTCTTGTATTTATACCTACTTGAAATAACGTAATTAGCTATTTTATATTTAATTTATAACTTATTTATACTCCTGGACCAACCAGGTGCTGACACGTGTCAGCACCTGGAGTTTCTTCTCCAAGAAGCTGTTGCGTCCAGTGCACCAACCACCCAACTTCCACCCATTTTCCCGCTCACATCTCGAACCTTCCGACCCATCTCGACCCTCCATCCTTTCCTCCTAACAACCCTCTAACTCGCCGTCCCTTAGATTAACCTTGGGGTGCACGAAATCTCTCTATAAAAGACCCCCAAGTCGGCCATTAACAAACATCTTCTTCCACCTTCAGCTTCTCAGCTCCAGGCTAACCGACTACCTAACTTTCCCCCTCGATTCCAACCTAATCCGGAGGTGACAGCTCCACGGGAAGGGCTCGCGAGGGAGAGGATACGTAGGAGAAGAGATCCAAGGCGGAGCTTCGCCTTGCATCGCCGCCAAGCGCCGCGTACAGCTCCGGCGAGGTCGACCGTCGAGCAATCCATCTCCAGGTCATACACTTGGATTCCCACAGACCACTTCCTCCATTTCATGAATTTCTTTCTCGGTAGCTGTGCCACGATTAGCGTGGCTAAGCACTGTTTTAGGTAGACTATTGACCAATCTTTAACGCTACATCAAAATCTCTTTCCGAATCTATTCACATTCATCTCAAATCGATCGCAAAATCGCCGTCTTTTTCGCATCTGGACATTTGGCTGGATTTGTGTGTTGTTTTCCTTAAACTTTGAGGCTTAATCTATTAATCATGTTGGCTGATTCGAGTCGAATCGAGCATAGAACTTGATCGCTTGCAGGTCCAGGTCCATCGCTTGCCATTCATTTGGATCTGAAATATCCTCAACGTCATCAAAATCGTGCTCGAAGTTGGAGCTCCAGAACAGTCTTCAAGCCACCATTGCTGAAGCCACCATCTTCTTCGAGCCACCGCTGCCGCTCGGAGCGCCGCCATCGCCATCTCCACCGCGGGCGAGCTCGAGGGGTGGAGGAGCGACCCCTCTGGCCCCGCCGGAGTGACCGAATCGACGTCAGCCGGCCGCGATAATTCGGAGAAGGAGGCGTCGCCACCAGAGTCTCCAACTGATCAAGAACAGCCCGATGCACAGTTTGCCGCCACGTGGCAGTACGACGAACGTCAGATCGCGCTTGAAGGGTTCTAATCTTGGCCGTTTATCGCGAAACGGTGGAAATATTGCATTATAAGTCCAGCCAATTTCCAGTTATTCATTCCCACGTCCATAGTTTTGTATAATTACATTTAGGTCCCTCCACAGGGACCTAAGTGTAAGAATTTGTTAGTTTTCTTACAGAACAGTCCTTTTTGGACCTTTTTGAGAACTTTTTAATTAGTATTTTTTGACGCTTATGCCCTTGGGCTGTAGGGGCTATATCTTGTCCGTTTGACCTCAGATTCCGACGATTCTTGAGGGGTAGTTACACAACTACCCCAGCTACATAGTATAAAGTTTTTGCGGCTTTTCGACGAGTTTTTAACGTGATTTGATTTTCTCGAAAACCGCCTCGTTTTGATTTGTTTTCTTGTGCAGTTCGAGTACGCGGCTCGAACCTCGTTCACCTATATTATATAGTATCACCTATATTCTATCCACCTACTATATAATAAATAAATCTTTTGCAAAATATCCCTTTTTGAAAATTAAATAAAAATTTGAAAAGAATAAAATCAAATAAAAATTACAAAAATAAAAACCACTAAAAAAGCATTCTGACTTGGAGAAGAATTAAAATAAAATTACGAAGAAGAAAAATTAGGGAATATATTCTTCCTCCTTGAGTTCGACCCAGGAACACTTGCCTGGTAAAATAAATAGTGAACGGTTTTCCGACAGAAAACCGTAAATTTGTTTGATAGGTTCAAAGATCGAAACATTTCATTGTTTCGCGGCTTCTGCTACAACTGACAACCTTCTTCTTTTAAGAAGCCGCGAAACCGATTTTTAGCCTTATCAACATATCATCAAATGGATCACTAGGAGTGGCATACTCAGTGTAAGCTACCTGCTCAGATTTCCACTTCAGGCTGTTGGGGTTCGGCTCGATCTGGGCAGGGACGGCGGCCTTCCCTCTCACAATGTCCCACATCTCTTGGCGGAACTCGTCCATCTCCTGTCTGAAGGTAGCCTGCTGATCCGTGAGGAGGCGGGCTATATCGTCCAAGGCGGGGCTCTCGTAAGGTGGGCCATGAGAGCCCAACGGGTAGCCTCTCTGGTAGTGAGGATGTTGGAACTGGTGCTGCTGTTGCTGAGAGGGGTATGGGTGTGGTGGATGCTGCTGCTGGTGAGGCTGCTCACGCCTCCAAGACTGTCCCTGCTGATAGGGACGAGGACCATAGGACGACTGCTGCTGCTGCTGTGGTGGGTACACTGGGGGCTGCTGCTGCGGATGGTGATCTCTCTGCTGGCTGTACTGGCGTCCCTGACCAGATGGCTGCTGCTGGGGCTGGGTACCTCCGTTCCCCCACCTGAATCCGGGATGGTCTCGTCGGATTCCAGGCTGAGGGCGGTCATACCAAATCCCGTTGACATCCATCAACGGCTCTACATCGTACTGGGGTGGCGGTAGCACTGCCAGAGGTTGATCCGGCTGGTATACCACCATCTGCAAGTCTGGAGATGGTGGTGGCTGGTAGGTGGGTTGCGGCTGCTGGTACGGCTCCGCCTGTACAAGGTGAACCTGTCTAGGCTGCTGGTGTGAGCTGGAGCGCTGGGACGAGTTGTTGCTGCCGCCGGTATCGCCTCGCGACTGAAGACGGGGCTGGGAAGCCGTTTGTGCCTCCTAGAGACACATGAGCTGGGTCTTCATGTCGCTCAGAGTCTGTGCCATCTGCTCCATCTGAGTGATGCCCTGGCACTGCTTCTTCTCAATCAGCTCCATCCGATCCAATTTCTCGCTGATAATCCCCATGTCCGCAGCTGACGACTCTGCCTGTGCTGCGGCTACTGCGGATGAACTGGAAGGACCGACGTCGACCCGTGCTATCCTCTGGTACTGCACGGGTCCTGGCTGCTGCTGGGGTCTGCCATGAGTATACAACCTGGTCTGAGACATAACCATGTAGTTCTCGGCCATCTCCTCATAGATGGCCCAGACCTGGTCGTGATCCTTGGCGAAGTAAGACCCGCCACATGAAGCGTTCACCAAGCCTTGGAGCTCTGGTGTCAGCCCGCTAAAGAAGCTCTGCACAAGGTTGGGCTTGGAAATGTCGTGGTGCGGGCATCGATCAGTCAGCTCTCAGAACCTCTCCCATGCCTCAGGGAACTGCTCGTTGGGGAGCATGGAGAAGTTGCTGATAAGGGCTCTCGCGACATTGGTCCGCCCGAGTGGATAGTACTTGTGTAAGTACTCGACGCGGAGCTGCTCCCAAGTGTAAACAAACTTCCCCAAATGCTTCAGCCAGGTGGCTGCTCTATCTGCCAAAGAGAAGGGGAAGGCTATCATCCTGATGGTGTCCTTGTCTACCTGACGATCATGGACAGTGTTGTAGATCATAAGGAACTCCTGGAGGTGAAGATGGGGCTCCTCAGTAACGAGTCCGTGGAAATGGGGGAGAAGCTGCAAGGTGTTCGGAGGGAACTTGAAGTTCCCCACGATTGCTGGAAGCACCACCCAATGATGCATCAGTGTCGATCTGGGGTTGTGTAACTCCCGCATCGGTCTCGGTGGCTCTCCTGCTCCTGCCGCGACGGCTGCCGCTGCGGCGGCGGCTGCTGCGGCTGCTGCGGCTGCTGCGGCGGCTGCTGCTGCATCCTCTGGGATCCTCGGCCCGTCTCGCCTCTGCTCTCTCTCTGCTCTCATCTGCTCCATCTCTCTCCTCATATCTAGCATGAAAGCTCCCTGATCCCTTAACTGCTGCTGAACTGTCTCAAGGGAGGTGATCGGGGTGGAGTTGATCGCACCCTGGTCCAACACAAAGTGCTCAGGCTGTGGACCTCTGGAGCGATCCTCTGAACTGCCGGCCATGGTGTCTGCAAAACCAAATGTTCCGAACTCAGGTGCCGATAAATCTGATAATCTCTCCTCTGGCACTGGTCTCTCGGAACCGAAAGAAAGGGGGTCGAGGGGGAACAGGGTGGAATCATACTCGGGCTCGGAGAGATGGTCTCGGCTCTCGCGAGCCAACCTAGATAAACGGGTAGACGCGCTGCCTAAGAGATCGTCTACCCATCATCGTGATGTAGCGAGTAAGGCGGATGGGATCTGGAGAAACTATGATAAGAAAACAAACCCCTCTGTTCACCAACGCAACGCGAGCTGAAGACCGTAAAGGCTCGATCAAATTATCTTGTCTATTTTATTATGGAGAACAAACAGAATATCAGAGCGATTACGTGACCTGCTGGGATACCCGATACTATCCCCAACCGACTGTCCCGTACGAAAGAGTCGGTAATTAGTCGGGAATAGCACCGGAGGGCTCTACCTAGTGAACGGGTCACTCTCTCGCACAAGCAAACCAATCAATGAGGGGGGTTGCTCTCCCCAAGACAAATTTTTAAATCAGGTGTCTTTTAGGGTCAATAGCTTAAACAGTCCCAATTTTATTGTTTTTCTTTTTAATCTTTTTCAATAAAAACAAAAGGCCTAACGAATTTTTCGGTTCTCCTGATTATTAAGTCAAAAACAGAGGGAGAAGATGAAAAAGCCGATGCGCGACGAAATCAATGATGCATGCAAAGATAGAAATGCGTACCTGTCTCCAGCACTCTACATGCAAAGTGATCCACGCAGAATTGAAAGACAAGAAAGAAACTACCTATATGGTGCAGCGGTGAAAACCGAGTCCTAAACAGGCAATTTCTACTCGAAGAACCGTCTAACTGGTCACCGATCCATCAAGCCAAAGGGTTCGGTCTCGGTCTACCCCTCCTCCTCCCGACACATCGGGTTCAGGAGCAGCGCTTGACAGGGCAGGCTACGGCACGTAGGCTCGAAGGGAGTGAGTCGGTTATTTTTATTAATGATTTATTAGTAGGTCCAATTAACGCTCTATGGGAACATGCAATCAATTAAGTGTGTGGATCTTATTAATTACGGCACAGTCAAGCAGAAAATCCTAAATCTAGGGGCTCGAGAAAAACCACGTAAAACCGTAAAAGGCAGCTAAGAAAAACAAAACCGCGAAAAATCCTAAGGGTCCCCCAAGCACACCGGTGCTCGGCGAAACAGACCCGCTAAACAAGTCCAAGTCCAGCAAGTGTCCATGTATTATTACAAATAATCTAATGACAGAAATAAAAGACTAAGCTAATCCTCGCCCACTCAACCTCTCTCTCACGATCTCCTACGGCTCCGTGCAGAAGGGAGCCGCCTCCGAGTCTCGCGGTTGCGCCGGCTTCTCGAAAGCTGCCGCCTCGGTCCTCGGGCCCTCGCGAGAAAGAGTCAGAGTGTCAAACAAAGAATGATAATCAAATAATAGCAAGAAATAAAAACAGGGGTATATGTGCAGAAATGCAAAATAAAATAAACAGGTGATGAATCTGTGATTCATCACTTAAAAGTCAAAAATAGAGCCTTGTTCCCGAGAAAATAGAGGCATATTTCCCTCTATATTGCATAAATAGCATTCATGCATATATTCATAACTCATACATTTTATCAGCTCATTTGCATTTTAATAAGAAGCCAAAACTCCCTTGTAAAATACCCATTTACTAAAATAACTTCTTCTCTATAATATGTACTCCTTAGTTAATAATATAGGGAAAAAGGCCAAAAATCCCCTTTGTAAAATAGCCAATAAAGCCTGAGAAACCCTGTACACTAAAATACACATAAAGCCCTCACGCATACTCCGAATTAGGTCTACTTACTCTTAGAATACTACACATTAAAAGACCTTTAAAATGAGACTAATTTCATTGAATTTGGAGCTTGTATGAGAAAGATGGGTTTTTGGGCCACTTTGTATACTATATATGTATATCTATGTATCCTTGTATTTATATATCATATTTGACCTCATCTCCATCTTTGGTCAACATGAAACTTGTAGATCTCATCGAGATCTACAACTTTCATGTTTTGAGTTTTTCCAAATCCGGCCCCCTCTTCTCTCTACACGCGTCTTTTCCTCCAGCCACTCATAGCAGGCCACGTGGCGCCCTCTGGTTGCGCCACGTGGCCCGCTTCCCCTCGCCTCATCCGCCTCATCTTCCAACCGTTGGATCCTCTTCCAGATCCAACGGCCCAGCGTTGCCCACGCGCGCCTAAAGCCTGGACCAACAGATCATCTCCGGCCCTCATCCACGCCGCACGTTCGCGCTCTCACCAGAACATGCCACGTGGCGCTTTAAAGACCGCTGGATCGCATCCATGATCCTCTGATCTCAGCCATCTCCCCTTCCAGCGAGTCTTGGCCCTTCGATCAGCTCCATCTCCTCATCCAGGCCGCCCGCTCGTGCTTCGCCCGCAGCTCGCCACGTGGCGCCACCACAGCCCATCTTCACCGAGCCCCCGATCTCATCCAACCCGCCCGCCACGCTTCGATCTCCACCGTTGGATCACAAGATCCAACGGTGGAGACCTCGTCTCCTACCTCCGGGCGCCCCTCTCTCCCACGTCCCTTGCCTTGCGGGAGGGGCGCCCCCTTTCTATTTTCGGCTGCACGTCAGCCACCCTCTCCCACCGCTGACAACCCCACGATAAACCCCACTCATCCCTCTCCCTCGCCAGCTCCCTCACGCCCCACGACCTCCACCATAGAAGCTCCACGTCGCCCTCAAACCTCGCCTCGTCGCCAACACTGCCACCAACTTCACCTTATAAATACGCCACCACCGGCCGACTTCACTCCCATCCGCCACTCCAGAGAGTATCCCCGAGCTCTGATCCTTCAGTTGGTGACAGCAATTAGGTGATTCATCGAGCGACGAAGGGATTCGACTCCGGCGAGATCCACGGCTGCCACCGCCATGCAGCAGCCTCCATCCGCAAGCTGCGTGAGCTCAGGCCACCTACCGACCTTCGAGCGACGACCTGGAGCTCAAACCTGAGCTCCATTCCCCAGGTAGATTCCTCCACTTCCCTCGGATCGTCTTCTTATTTTCTTCTTCGATTTCTTGGATTTAATTCACCCTCCATCGTTGTTTTCTCGCTCCACCTTCATCCCTCCGAGCTCCACGACGGAGCTCCGGTCCTCGCGCAATCATTATCTTCGTCCATCATCGTACCCCACCTCCGCTCGACGCCAACTCCGCCACCTGGGCGCAGCCCGATCACCGGATCCATATCACTCCACCTTAGGCCTCACATTTCACCTTGCACGAATCCACGAGCACGCGCACGCTTCGGCTATCTCCTCTAACCCCCTGCAGGTACACCCATCTCACTGGTCGGAAGCTCGTCGGAGCTCCCTTCGAGCTTCACCGGCACCGTGCCCCAGACCACCTCGCTCACTCCTGAGGGCACCGGAGGCCTCGTAGACCATCCACGCATCTTTTGGAGCATCTCCGACTCGCCATTGACCTCCACCGACGACAGGAAGGAAGGGTGGAGCAGCAGCCCGATCGCCGGAGCCCCGCCTTCTCCTCCGCAGGAGGCGGAGAGCCGTCGAGGAAGAAGAGCATCTACCGTTCGATCGCATCGATCGAACGGCCCTCACATCGCCACGTCGCTCGCCACTGGACTCGCCTTCGACCGTAGGATCATCATCGATCCAAAGCTCCGAGGACACGCCATGCGTTAGCACCGACAACCCTCGGATCCATCTTGATCCGAGGGCCTTCAACACGCCACGTAGCCTCGGCCCGAACCTCTGCCCCAAGCCTAGGCTCGGAAGACCCGAGGCTACTACGAGCCTCAGTCCAGACCTCCAAAACGCCCGAACCTCGCTCCGAGCCGCCGCAGCCCTCCGAGCCTAGGCATCCCACATGAGGAGCACGTGCGGCATGGGTAAATTGCACAGAGGCCCCTGGAGCTTTCCAAAATTGCAAAGAGGTCCCTGTGAAGCAGACCCCACGTGAGGAGCACGTGCCTAGTGGAGATTTTGCACAAGAGTCCCCAACATTATAGGTAATTGCATATTAGTCCCTGTCTGCATATTTGCTTATTGTAATTTGATTTCCTGTATTGCATTTATACCCCTGTGTTTGCACGCATCCCTAGGTTGCATTTTACATCATTTTGTAAATTTAAAAATTGCATGTTGTTGGGAATTTTGTCCTCTGTCTATTGGTCCACGTGTCATATTTTTGTAAGTTCATTTGAATTATTAATGAATTAATTGGTGAATTGTTGACATATTTTTCCCAGTGCCACCTTTTGATTTATAGTTAATTCTTTGTGCTTCCAAAATTCATCAAAAATTCACAGTAGCTTAAGGACATCATTTTTAACATACCATAAAAATTTCATAGCATTTGCACGCATATCGAGGCCTAAATAAATTGATAAGTGATTTTCTTAGATTAATTTTAATTAATTCATTTCACAGTGAAATTAAGTTCTGTTAATTTTCATAGGTCCCTTATCATTAGAGCCACTTAGGATAATTTTAGTTCTTAAAAAAATTGTGGTTTGTTATTTATTAAAGATTAAATACTGAAAATCACTCTGTCTGTTCATTTAATTCACAGTAAATTTATTTAGTGTCGAAAAATTCCAAAAAAAATTAGTGTAGGTCATTTTCATCATAATTAACCATCTGGCCAATTTTCATAATTTTTGGACTTAATTTATACCAGAATTAAATTGAACATTAAATTGGCCTGTATTGTCTACATAAGTCTGCATAAAAAAAATTTAAAAAGACCGAAAAAAATTACTCCTCGAAAATCAACACTTAGATCCTTGCTTAAATTCACCTAAGGAGATAGATGCCTCCCTGAGATCGACCTTGGACTCCACCAAGTAAAAAAATTGCCGCTTAAAATTAACTTCACATTAATCGATAAGTGGTTTTTGATTAACCCCTCGTATCCGACTGTAACGAATCACATCAATTAATTTGGACATCAATTTGACCAAATTAACATAGGGTGCGGGAGCGTTATCAAAATGGCGCCGTTGCCGGGGAGGCACGGCTTAGGTTAAATTTTAGCGAATTTTTGAGTGTTTGATTTTCCTTCCCCAGGTAGTCTGACCCCCGGTTTTCTTGTAATTATTTTCTCTCCTTTATTTTTGCATTATTTTATTTTTGTGTAACTCTCTGACCTCCATTTATTTTTGTGTGAGGACCGCGAGGAGTCGGCGATGCTTCGAGGACTTAGCATTTAAATTTGTGTTGAGTGAAAGAGAGGCTTTGTAATTACATTTTATTTCATTTTATTTCGCATCATTTCCAGCGGTTCCCGTTTGGGATCTCGCGCGTGTAAAGATAGTGGAACTGTGTCCCGTGTGCTGTGTGGGTGAATTGTAACTTAGCTTGCACTAGCGGCTCCCCGAGCCAATCTAGGAATTGCTTGTGCTCGTAATCAATAGGACCACACAAAACACTTAATAGACGCACCTAGACCGCAGTACTTAGTCAAAATTAAACTGTTCTTCACGCTAATAGAACTGCCTGTCTAGGAGCGGCTTTCTTCGCATGCATTTGCATATAGTGTAAAATTTCAATTCAGTACTGCATCCTGCATTGTAGAGAGCTGGAGGCACTGTATGTCTTCTTACCCAAGCATTCATCATCGTTTTCTCGATCGCATCGGCTTTTTCCGATTCTCTCTCTCGGTTTTCTAACCTAGGATAAAGGAATTGGGACTGGACGGTAGACGTGATTGCTTGTGTGTATTAATATCAGTGATAACTAATCTCTAAAATCGAGGCTGCTAATTGAATTAGACCCAAAAAAATTAACTAAAATTAACCCTTGTTTGCGGGAGAGTAACCCCGACCTTGTTTTCAAGCTGAGTGAGGGTACTTGAGTGTGTGTGAACACATTAAGGCAGAGCCCAAATCCCCGCCTTCCATATCATGTTCTGATTGATCCTAGCAAATATCACAAGTCAAATAATTTCAGATTCATTGACTAGTACCAAGTAGCCTCCGCCTGTCTCAGGTAGATAGGGGCGAAATTGCGGTACTCTGCGACAAGCTGCCAGTAACCCCCAGGGGTGAAGTTCCGACCTTGTCAGCCTCCGCCTGCTTGCAGATAGATAGGGGTGTGGTCATTGAATCCATCGACTTGGGATAGGAGCGAAGAAAGGAAGGAGCGGCGGTATCTTAGGCGACAGGTTAAACAGGGAATACGCATCCGGCTCTGAGCCGACTTCCCTTTAGGCCACGTAATCCTTGCTATCTTGCTTGAAAACCACACTTAAAATTTACAAGATTAATTGGACTCGGTTTCGGGTCCTTCACCGTGTTGAGTGTGAACTCGGGGTTTTGCTCTTGCGTTTGTCTTTGTGTCTGTCGTGTGTGTTATCCTGTGTAATTGCACATTTTCTACCTCAATCTTCTTGCATTCCTCATTTCCTCCTCAAGATGTCGGGATATTGGTCCCCATACCCCGTGACCTCTGGTCACTCCTCCTCGACCATATATCGTTCATCTTCGCTTTCTCCTCCGCCATCCACGGGAGACCCTTACCCGTGGTCGGCTCCTCCTCAACCCGATCTTGAAGTCAAAACTCCGACTGACTTCTCCACTTCTTCGTATTTCTCACCTACTCCATATTCTGACATTCCGGATCCACTTCCATCTTGGGCTGACTGTCCTTATTCTCGAGAGCTTGCAGGAATTAAAAAATCAAATGAAGAGCAAGCCACGGCTGAGACAGATGATTGGCAGAATTATATGCCCCTGTTTACCTCATTCTCACCTCAAGTAGGGACCATACAACAATTTACATATACACCTCCCGACTTGACCTTAGGGCATCATTTGATCGATCAAACAACCCGAATTGAGGGGCCTGAATATCATGATTTTCCAGACTTGATTGACTTTAGTGATCAAGCCTCCATTAACCAGCCTTCATTCGGAGAGCCTATACATTCACAGGAGTGGACTAATGAGATAGACTTACTAGTCCCTCGTTCATTGACTCCATCATATGAGGCTCTGACCAATATCTGCCATTCGGATGACCCATACTCGACCCAGCATTACATGCCAGAGTCTAGGTATGTTGAGTATGAGACCTCAACATCTCAGCAGTCTCCTCCAATTGAGCAGAACTCTCCCATGAATTGTCATGGGAATTTTGTGGAGGATGACATTTCCAGACTTATTGAGAAAAGTGAAGCATTCGGTAATGAGCTGAGAAATGTCATGGAAATATTGAACTCAATTTCTGCCAGCTTGAGAATGAAAGTGGAAAAGGATATGAGTAATTTTGAGGTTGAAAGCCAAGCAAACATTAGGGAACCCACACCGTCTGTACAGCTGGAGTCCATTCTATCTCCCTCTTCTACTAACCACTTGCCCTCCAATCCAGAGTACGATCATTCATCTATCCAAAATACCAAAAAATTGAAAAACCAAAAAACCACATAAAAATTGAAAATGAAAATGACCTAAAAAAATTGGATCCTGCCCTAAGGGAAGCACTCGATGAAAACTGATTTTCAAACTTCCCTTAATAAAGGCCATATATCACTTTCCCGACCTCAAACGATTTGTGAGAAGTAAATTGATGCCCAAGTGGTCGGGTAATAAGAGGACAAGGACTGAAAGACACATAGTGTCTATGGCCACCTCCTTGGTGATGGGGAGAAAGACCAAGAGCCACAGAGTGAAGCGGTTGCCCCGAGTTGAATGTGAAATCAAAGACACCATCTTTACCCATGCAAGAATCGATGATGACTCACCGATAAATATCCTCCTGACCTCTGTGTTTGACAAGCTCAAACTCAGGCCAATCAGAAAATCGAGAGAGATCGTTCAGCTGGCTGATCGATCCATCAAACGTTCGAGAGGAAACATTTCAGTCATCGTTACTTTCCAAGGTGCTCTACTCTAGGTGGACTTCACGATCATTGATATCGAGCACCGAGGAGAGTTTTCCCAGTCTCCGATTATTCTCGGGAAGCCGTTCTTAGCCTTGGCTAAGGCGACTATAGATTGCGAGACTCGGGAAATCGATTTTTCAGCATTGGGAGCGCTTCGACCTCATCCATTCTTTGATAAACTTTACTATAAGGTGACCCGCACATCCGCTGACAGTCATGACCATCGAGAGGTAGATGAGTCCCACCTCTCTGCTACACCTGAGAAACCGACTGTCCGGACGATCGTTGGATCAGAGACTCCCCACACCTCCACTTCATCAACTGCTTGCACCACCACCGTGACAGCTTCTAAGGAGGAATCACGATTAGAAGCTATCATTGAGTCGGACACGACCTTTGTTGATTGCCTTGACAATTTTGATGATCCGACACAAGAGCCCAATAATGCCAAGCCGACTAAGACAACTAGAACCTTCTCGAGACATGTGCTGACCCTTCAGGAATATTACAATCTTTATGGTGACTCGTCTGATGAGGAACCCATAGTCAGCACCACACCACGACCCAGACCTTCTAAGGAAACAACCCAAACAAAATTGACTTCACTTAAAAACACGGTTGCTCCCTCTTCTAGTCGTCTTTCTAATGAGAGGAAGTCGAGAATCGATTCCTCGAGATGTTCCTCCGAACCTCTCAAGGCGCGTCGCTCTCATCTCCCTCTCAATGATTCAGGTTCTAGAAAACCTACTAAGAAAGTTTCCTTCAACACACCGGAGAAGGAATTTTCTGAGGAGTCCTCATCTGGTCCGGATAAGGTGATTTATATGAGTGAACTCAGTTCGACTGTTCTCAAGCCTTATCTAAGCAAGCAACCGTGTGTCGACCCTCGTTGGACGATCCCTACACCTCACTATTATTCATCTGAGGACGATTCTGACAGCGACACATATGTATATTATCCACCTCCTCGCGTCCGCAAGAAGGTTCGTCACAAACCTTCTTAATCCTTGTATATTCTAACACTTTCTTGTACATACATTCTCTCCCTCCCTCCCCAGTGATTCGAATCACTCGCCCCGATTCCATATCATCTCATGACTATACTTAGGATAACCAGATCCTAAGTATAGGGGGGAGAGTGACCCGAGTCTATTCACTATGCAGTGTACATCCTCCAGACCACATCAGTCCTCATACTCCCTCCTGTCCTATATTTAGGCTGACCAGAGCCTAACTATAGGGGGGACCGATGCCCGCTGTGTATATACTCCTCCATTTCTCCTCTTAACCTCGCCCGCCCCATTTTTGATCTTCTTCTACACTAAGGCTTCCAGAGCCTAAGTATAGGTGGCGGAGTGACTTCTATACATTTTTGTTATTTTAGCTCTCCTACGCTTAGCCCGAGCCATGTCTTTTTAGTCGCTTTCGTGCTCTGAGGACATAGCACACGCTAAGTATAGGGGGGCGTGTATATACTACATATATACTTTACCCATAGCTCGTACTTTCGCGTATTTTCGCGTATTTTTGTATATATTTTGCAATAATTATGGGTGGGTAAAAATTGAAAAAATATTTTTTTTGTATACTTGTATAATACTTGCAAACCTTTTGTAAAAAAAAATTAAAATCTTGTATACTTGTATAAGATGTACTATATGTATATTACTTGTATAAAAAGTTGTAAAATTCTTGTAAAACATACCTTTGTAAAATTTGTTGTAAAACAGGATCTATGTACAAATTGTATCAACTAAAAATTGTTGTAATAAAAAAATTATTGTATACCAAAAAAATAAAACAAAAAGGCTTCTTATTTACTCTTGCATTTTATCTTGCATTTTCAAAAAAAAAATAAAAAGAGTCTTGCATTTTCATAGCATAACATCTCATCTCATCTGCATATCTGCATATGCAAAGTGAAAAGCTAGTGGGTTCTGGACCAAGTTATGAGTAAATATTGAGGATGGACTTGATTTGACCTTAATCCACCTAATTTCAGAGGAACCTTATAGGAACTGGAGTTAAGATTTCTCAGGTCAAGTGACTTAATTCTTTGAGTCCGCATGTCTATGTTCACATGTCATCTTGATTAGTCTAAGTAGAATATCTCGTGCATACACAGGATTCTTTTAGATAATGACCTAACTTGGACAAGCACTATGCACGTAGCTCTTCATTGATGAGATGGTGAGGAGGTAGAATCCTTCAGCTTGGAGTAGCACACGGGTGGAAACATCCGTCCTCCTCTAGGGAGGGTAGTGCATCTCAACCTAGTCTGGTGGTATTGACATCTAAGGACAGGATGCTGTGGGTTGCAATAATGCTTCAAAAGAGGGATAGTCTACTGACTCAAGAGGAAAAAATCCTGATGTACATGCTGCTCTTTTCGAAAAAAAAATGCAAAAACTCCGAAAAATCAGACAGGTTCAAGAAAAAAATAAAATTCCTGTCGGAGTATGTATACTAGTAAAGAAATGCAGCTGGATGACTTGGCTACACTGGTCAGGCATCCCGGGATAGGTAGCTACACTGGCTACCGTCCATTCTCTTATCTACCCCCTCCTCTTGAGTTGGTTGCACTTGAACTTAGAAGGGAATACCCCGCTCCTCGAGGAAAGAGTTGCTGGACCGGGTTATTGAGTTACCTTGTTAGAGGAGGCTGGTTCCGAGCCATCTCTGATGTGGAGAGTTACAAATCACTTACACAGTACAAGTAAGATTCATAGTCATCAGAAATTTGCGTTTGAGGATTTGTTCTGACCTGACTATTGAGGCGTCTTGAATAGAAGACTTGTGGAACTTGAAGTCTGTTAGGTCTTAAGTTCAGGTCCAAGTAAGGTTCTGCCACACAATTAATCCAAAGGTCGAGTCAGGCTCCATTTTTTTAACTTTTGTTCATGACCTTGGTTTGGAACCCAAAATCATTTCACTCTTGCATTTCATTTAGTTGCTCGGGGACGAGCAAGGTTTAAGTATAGGGGGTTGATGAATCTGTGATTCATCACTTCAAAAGTCAAAAATAGAGCCTTGTATTCGAGAAAATAGAGGCATATTTCCCTCTATATTGCATAAATAGCATTCATGCATATATTCATAACTCATACATTTTATCAGCTCATTTGCATTTAAATAAGAAGCCAAAACTCCCTTGTAAAATACCCATTTACTAAAATAACTTCTTCTCTATAATATGTACTCCTTAGTTAATAATATAGGGAAAAAGGCCAAAAATCCCCTTTGTAAAATAGCCAATAAAGCCGGAGAAACCCTGTACACTAAAATACACATAAAGCCCTCACGCAAACTCCGAATTAGGTCTACTTACTCTTAGAATACTACACATTAAAAGACCTTTAAAATGAGACTAATTTCATTGAATTTGGAGCTTGTATGAGAAAGATGGGTTTTTGGGCCACTTTGTATACTATATATGTATATCTATGTATCCTTGTATTTATATATCATATTTGACCTCATCTCCGTCTTTGGTCAACATGAAACTTGTAGATCTCATCGAGATCTACAACTTTCATGTTTTGAGTTTTTCCAAATTCGACCCCCTCTTCTCTCTACACGCGTCTTTTCCTCCAGCCACTCATAGCAGGCCACGTGGCGCCCTCTGGTTGCGCCACGCGGCCCGCTTCCCCTCGCCTCATCCGCCTCATCTTCCAACCGTTGGATCCTCTTCCAGATCCAACGGCCCAACACTGCCCACGCGCGCCTAAAGCCTGGACCATCAGATCATCTCCGGCCCTCATCCACGCCGCACGTTCGCGCTCTCACCAGAACACGCCACATGGCACTTTAAAGACCGCTGGATCGCATCCATGATCCTCTGATCTCAGCCGTCTCCCCTTCCAGTGAGTCTTGGCCCTTCGATCAGCTCCATCTCCTCATCCAGGCTGCCCGCTCGCGCTTCGCCCGCAGCTCGCCACGTGGCGCCACCACAGCCCATCATCACCGAGCCCCCGATCTCATCCAACCCGCCCGCCACGCTTCGATCTCCACCGTTGGATCACAAGATCCAACGGTGGAGACCTCGTCTCCTACCTCCGGGCGCCCCTCTCTCCCACGTCCCTTGCCTTGCGGGAGGGGCGCCCCCTTTCTATTTCCGGCTGCACGTCAGCCACCCTCTCCCACCGCTGACAACCCCACGATGAACCCCACTCATCCCTCTCCCTCGCCAGCTCCCTCACGCCCCACGACCTCCACCATAGAAGCTCCACGTCGCCCTCAAACCTCGCCTCGTCGCCAACACTGCCACCAACTTCACCTTATAAATACGCCACCACCGGCCGACTTCACTCCCATCCGCCACTCCAGAGAGTATCCCCGAGCTCTGATCCTTCAGTTGGTGACAGCAATTAGGTGATTCATCGAGCGACGAAGGGATTCGACTCCGGCGAGATCCACGGCCGCCACCGCCGTGCAGCAGCCTCCATCCGCGAGCTGCGTGAGCTCAGGCCACCTACCGACCTTCGAGCGACGACCTGGAGCTCAAACCTGAGCTCCATTCCCCAGGTAGATTCCTCCACTTCCCTCGGATCGTCTTCTTATTTTCTTCTTCGATTTCTTGGATTTAATTCACCCTCCATCGTTGTTTTCTCACTCCACCTTCATCCCTCCGAGCTCCACGACGGAGCTCCGGTCCTCGCACTATCATTATCTTCATCCATCATCGTACCCCACCTCCGCTCGACGCCAACTCCACCACCTGGGCGCAGCCCGATCACCGGATCCATCTCACTCCACCTTAGGCCTCACATTTCACCTTGCACGAATCCACGAGCACGCGCACGCTTCGGCTATCTCCTCTAACCCCCTGCAGGTACACCCATCTCACTGGCCGAAAGCTCGTCGGAGCTCCCTTCGAGCTTCACCGACACCGTGCCCCAGACCACCTCGCTCACTCCTGAGGGCACCGGAGGCCTCGTAGACCATCCACGCGTCTTTTGGAGCATCTCCGACTCGCCATTGACCTCCACCGACGACGGGAAGGAAGGGCGGAGCAGCAGCCCGATCGCCGGAGCCCCGCCTTCTCCTCCGCAAGAGGCGGAGGGCCGTCGAGGAAGAAGAGCATCTGCCGTTCGATCGCATCGATCGAACGGCCCTCACATCGCCACGTCGCTCGCCACTGGACTCGCCTTCGACCGTAGGATCATCATCGATCCAAAGCTCCGAGGACACGCCACGCGTCAGCACCGACAACCCTCGGATCCATCTTGATCCGAGGGCCTTCAACACGCCACGTAGCCTCGGCCCGAACCTCTGCCCCAAGCCTAGGCTCGGACGACCCGAGGCTACTCCGAGCCTTAGTCCAGACCTCCAAAACGCCCGAACCTCGCTCCGAGCCGCCGCAGCCCTCCGAGCTTAGGCTGCCCACGTGAGGAGCACGTGTGGCCTGGGTAAATTGCACAGAGGCCCCTGGAGCTTTCCAAAATTGCAAAGAGGTCCCTGTGAAGCAGACCCCACGTGAGGAGCACGTGCCTAGTGGAGATTTTGCACAAGAGTCCCCCACATTATAGGTAATTGCATTTTAGTCCCTGTCTGCATATTTGCTTATTGTAATTTGATTTCCTGTATTGCATTTATACCCTTGTGTTTGCACGCATCCCTAGGTTGCATTTTACATCATTTTGCAAATTTAAAAATTGCATGTTGTTGGGAATTTTGTCCTCTGTCTATTGGTCCACGTGTCATATTTTTGTAAGTTCATTTGAATTATTAATGAATTAATTGGTGAATTGTTGACATATTTTTCCCAGTGCCACCTTTTGATTTATAGTTAATTCTTTGTGCTTCCAAAATTCATCAAAAATTCACAGTAGCTTAAGGACATCATTTTCAACATACCATAAAAATTTCATAGCATTTGCATGCATATCGAGGCCTAAATAAATTGATAAGTGATTTTCTTAGATTAATTTTAATTAATTCATTTCACGGTGAAATTAAGTTCTGTTAATTTTCCTAGGTCCCTTATCATTAGAGACACCTAGGATAATTTTAGTTCTTGAAAAAATTGTGGTTTATTATTTATTAAAAATTAAATACTGAAAATCACTCTGTCTGTTCATTTAATTCACAGTAAATTTATTTAGTGTCGAAAAATTCCAAAAAAAATTAGTGTAGGTCATTTTCATCATAATTAACCATCTGGCCAATTTTCATAATTTTTGGACTTCATTTGATACCAGAATTAAATTGAACATTAAATTGGCCTGCATTGTCTACATAAGTCTGCATAAAAAATTTTTAAAAAGACCGAAAAAATTACTCCTCGAAAATCAACACTTGGATCCTTGCTTAAATTCACCTAAGGAGACAGATGCCTCCCTGAGATCGACCTTGGACTCCACCAAGTAAAAAAATTGCCGCTTAAAATTAACTTCACATTAATCGATAAGTGGTTTTTTATTAACCCCTCGTATCCAACTGCAACGAATCACATCAATTAATTTGGACATCAATTTGACTGAATTAACATAGGGTGCGGGAGCGTTATCAACAGGCAAAAGTCAAATAAAGACCAAAAAAAATAAAACAAAAATAAAGAAAAACAAAAAGCCGTGAAAAGTCGCGGACTCTGAAAGAGACGCGGAAAGCCGTGAAAAAGAAAACAAAGAGAAAATGAAAAATAAAAAGAAAAACTACAAAGCCGTGCTCCCCGACAACGGCGCCATTCTGATGGGCCTAAAATTCAATCAATCCGGATCAGGTCAAAATATCACTCGGGTCGTTGCGACCCGGATCGATGAGAATCTCAACTCAATCAAGAAAATGTAAAGCAGACCACCAAAATCAAGCAAAATCAATCAAACACGATAGCGGTCCTGGCTATTAGCTTAGCCTGGTATAGCGACCAGGGTCGGACTTAGGGAGCACGTGATGGCCTTGCGGCCTACGAAGTAGTCTAAAAAAGGAATAAAAATAAAAGATAAGGGTTTTTGGTGGATTTTTAATTTTTATAATTTTTTTTGGATTTTTAATTAATAAGGAAAATAAAGGAACCAACGAAACAACCAACTATGAACAATTATTAAAGCACTCAAAAATCACTCAAAAATTCAAATAAAAATGTTTTTGTGTATTTAATGATTTTTACTGTTTTTGGTTAATTTTTGGTATTTTTCTGATTTTTATTTAATTTTCTAAAAATAAAACAATGCAAGAAATCAGCAACAATGTCTAGCTGAGCTTGACGGACTTAGATAAAATATCTAAAAATCCCTAAAAAGCTTGGAGGTAATTTTCCTGTATAGAAGAAGGGACAAGGAAAATTTAGGCACTCAAATTTTTGTTTTTGGATTTTTAGATTATTTATTAGAATTTTTATGGGTTTTTTGGTGTTTTTCAATTTTTATGGGTTTTATATAATGAAAAATGACCAAAATTGGTCAGAAAATCAAGCAAGGCAAAAGACACATTAACTAATTTTTTTGTAATTTTTAGATGAGTTTTAATATTTGTTTGTGATTTTTCAATTCAGACGGTAAAGAAAAAGAATTTTTTATTTTTTTTAAAAATATCAAATAAAAGCAAAAATGTCTCCAAAAATTCTAGAAAATTTTACAACATGGCAGGAGCCATGTATCCAATTTTCATTGAATTCGGAATAAGTTTGATATTTTATTCAAAATCAAAACCTTAGTACTGTGCACAGGGACCTGAAAGTAAATACCAGAAGTCCCAGGGGGTCCGGTGCAAAAATCCCAAGAAGTCACGTGCGAGGCGCGTTTATGGGGGCACATAGGGACCTAATTGCAATAAAAGTAAAGTTCTCGGACTACTTGGTAACAGGTACCAAAAGTCTGAGGGCTTTACTGTAAAATACCCAAAAATATACGCACATGCACAAATAAACCACGCACAGGGGTATATATGCAATTAACTAAAAAGATTCATTCATTAAGTAACATCACAGAACTACAAAGCTAAACATGCAAATAACCAATCACAGCACGTGTCGATGCACGTGATACACTACGCAGAGGGGCATACATGTCAATAGCATAAAAGGCAAGGTCCAAAGTGCAAAAGTACCAAAATAAAAACAACTAACTATGATATTTACAGGACTAAACACGAAATAAAGTAAACAGGGGGGCCTAAGAGCAATTACCCCTTATTTAAGATCCAAGGGCGGAGCGCGCGCCACATGTAGATCCGACGGTAGAGAAGAGGGTGCCTCGCTCCTGTAACCCTTGACGCGATCCGATGGTGGAGAAGCGGCCACGTGTAGATCCAACGGTGGAGGGTAGAGGGCGCTTCTTTGTCGAGATCGAACGGCTCGGAACAGATCCTCCTAGATCGTGCGGTAAAAGAGGCTCCTCAGATGAACGGCTCGGATCGAAACTGGAGCTTCGAGGCTGATCGAATGGTGCCTGAAGGTCCTGGAGGAACAGGTGGCCGGCGAACTTCGCCGGCCCAGTACGCATGCTCCGGTCCTTCGCGGGGGATGTTGATGATCGGAGAAGCTTCGGCTTGGCTCCCCGCGTCTGTAGAACGCCTCCGATGAATCAACAGAGCTCCGGAGAGCTCTGTCGACTCCGGCGGAGGAGAAGCTCCGGTGCTCAAGTAGGAGGGCCTCAGACAGCCCTCGATTGACCTGCAAAACGTAACCAAAGAGCTTCTGGGTCGAGGGCAAACTACCTCGACCCCGTTAGCGGCGGTGAAGGTGGTCAGTGTGGTGGTGCGGGCGAACTCCGGCGATGCGACGTCGAAGGAGTTCGAACCCCAGCTCCTGTGCGAGCTGGGTTGAACGGAGGGGTGGAGAAGGTGCGCGGGAGGAAGGCGAATGTGGTGAGCGATTCCGATGGTCGGGACTAAGTCTAAGGTGGTCGGAATCAGAGGTCGTCGGAGACGACCTGATTTGGGCGAAATCGAAAATTAAACGAAAAGAAAAGCAAATACGGCTACCTGGGCGGATGGGTCGACTGGGCGTGAGCTGGGCTTGCTCTGGGTCGTCGCCTCGCGGGTCGTCGTGGCCCGAGGCTCGAGCTCCTGCTTCAGGCGGAGCACGGTGGCGCAAGCTCGCCGGATCAAAGGTCCTGTCACTCTCTCCTCTCTACGACACGGCCAACCTGGAGCTGTCACCTCGGGGGTGGCTGTGGAGGTCCTGGGATGAATGAATGGGGAGCCAAAGATGGGAAAATGGGTGGCGGAGCTCGGCTCTTATATGGTGGAAGGTCCGGGAAGAAAGGCTCGGGTCCAGCTCGATTGAGCACGGATCCCTAAGCTAAAGATCGAGCGAGGTTCCCGGATTATAGGAGAGTGATTAGGACCCTGGGTTTGGCGGAATGGTGATCGGGTCTGGAGGGGATAAATGGGAGAAGTTGGGTTCGCGAAACGGAATTGTGGGAAGTGGTGCACAGGGGGGAGTTGACCGGGCGGTCAACATCCCCTGTGGACCAATGGGAGCTGGCCACGTCGAAATGTTTTGGAAATTAAAAATAAAATATGAAATGGCTGAATTATTAAAAACTCAAAATATGAAAAATGTTTATTTTATGTTTTTCTATTTTTTTGGTGATTTTTAATTGATTTTTCAAAATAAAAATAAGGTATTTACACTTTATGCCTTTTTAATTTTTGATTTTTAATTTGTCATTTTTGTGCATTTTTATTCCTATTTTATATTTTATTTATTTATAGCATAAAACAAGGAATAAAAATGTATTTTTATTTTATTTTTATTATTTATATACAAGGGTGAAATAAATAGATATATACATCTATGTACAAGGTATATTTACAATATTATTTTTGGTTTTTAATTTTGTTCTTTTTATTTTGTTTTTATTTTTGTTGTTTTTATTTTATTTATTTACACCATAAAAGATAGAATATTTACAAAATTTTTGGAATTTTAATTTATTTATTTATAGGGTGAAATAAATAAAGGAGTGGTTGTATGTACATGGTGGATATGCACAAGTGGAGTGTTTTTGTTTTCTTTTTAATTTTTCTATTTTTGTTTTGATTTTTATAATTATATATATATATATATACACACAAAATATGTACAAGCCATTTTATTCTATTTGAGGAAAATATTTTTATTATATTTACAAATATATTTTCACACATGAGCCCCTATCTCCCTCTACTTTGGCTTTTATGCGGTCAGGCCCATGCTGAGCCCTCCCTTGGGTTAGGTTGCTCAATATTTATTCTAAATATTTCCTCTTTTTTCTTTTTAATCTTTATTCATTTATTTTTGCACAAAAACATGCTAATTATTACTTTTTACACCATGCATGATTTTGGTAATTATGTATATTTACAAATATCTACATGCATTTGCAAAGGTTTTTGTAGCTAAAATATAAGAATAAAGAGTGATGAATGAGTATTCATCAATGACAAGGTTTGTTAAGCCATGGACAGTTGATCTGAGGTGGTTTCAACCACCTCTAGAATGCTTACGTGAAGTTAGGTGGCTCTGGAAGTTAGGCGGAGAAGAGGAAAGTCGGGATTATGCAGTGGTACCAGAAATATGAGGAGATGACATGTGAGGAGGTTAGAGAAAATGGGTGAAGTTAATCGGTTACACACTTGACAAAGCGAGGGGTGAAGAGGCACAAGGAGGATGAAGAACAACAGTTGTCTTATCTTGTGAGCAGACGATGAAGGATTGGGCACGAGCGGATGGAAAGGATGAACCTGATCAAAAAGATCAGATGGCTACAAATGAAGCAAGCTAGAATGGATATCAACCATCTGATCAAACGATCAGATGACCTCAAAGAGAGGTGGGGATTTATAAGGAGCTGGCTAGGTGGCGAGCTCTGATTGGGTCACGTGGCTCATATCAAATAAAGAAAAATGATTTAAAGCTTGTAAAATAATATTAAAATATAAAATAGAGTTAAATAAAAATGTGTTCAACATTAAAGTTGTATTTTTTAAGATCTACAACTTCCATATAGAACTCGATAGACAAATTACATCATATATACATACTTTTTATTTTTTTTCAAAGTATTTTTAATAAATAAAAATACCTAATTTGTTTATTTTTAGTATTTTTATGTAATGAATAATATACTATTTATTGTACATAATATTATACTAATTTTTATGAATTTTTTTAAAAAATGAAAATACGTAAAATAAAAGGAACCATAATACATATATTAAGTATCTATTATATACAATAATTAGCCTTATTAATATACAAGGTGTTATATCTTAAAATGAATTAATTATTAGTTAAATTAATTGAATAGTTTAAGATAAAGAGCTAATAAATTTAAATAATGTTGAATACATGATTCATCAATCTCACTTGAGAAGATCTTTGGTCTTTCTTTATTTTGCTTTAGCCAAACTGAATATATACTTCTAGCCCTGCTTAGAGTTGAGATTTTTGTACAAAAATTCATAAGCTTTTGACTTAGCTTCGCTTACAACCTTCTTTGCTTCCTTCTTCATTATTTTGTAGTTTGTGACAATTTCCTTTGTTCTGTCCTTAAACATAGCTTTAAAGCATGCTCTTTTAATTTTGAGTTTCTCTTGCACCCCTCCACTGCACCACCAAGCCTCCTTTTGGCATGAGACTCTGATGAATCCATGATTTAATATCTTTATTATTTTAGCTTAAAATATTAGGTAAAATATCTGTAAATAAAAACTAATTTCAATTAATAAACAATCTAACCTCATTTGTTAATATTGTATATTTATCACTTATTTACACCAACATAAAAAAATAAAGAAGAAAAGAAAAAGAAGAGAAGGTTGTATATATATATATATATATATATGAAATAAATACAGACTGTCCCGAATCCCGAGACCAGACCAAGCTATGGGATGGTTGACAAGGAATAAAGTAGGGGGAGATAGGGTCCATAACTTATAATAATTTTAGAAAACCAATGCCACATTGTACATATAGATCATTTTTCACCTTGTACATATGTTCACCTATTAAATTTATCATTCATATACTCTCAAATAAAATATTTCCTTCTTAAAATTAGTTTATAATAATATTTATTAATTTATAAAAATATAAAAAAATATAAAAAAATTAATTAATTAATAATTACGATGATTTGAAAAAGCCACAAAAGCCAACTTTCAAAGTTTTTATCTATTTATAAAAAATTCCAAATTCCAAAATTGTAGAATAAATCGTGCAAGTTTTGACATTTGGACCACTTTTTACGTATGTATTATATGTATATAAAACTTCTTTATGTTTATAAAATTCATACTAACTCCAATTAACTTAATTCTTTTTTCTAAAATGTTTATAAGAATCATAGAAAATATAAAAATATGACTTAAAAATAATTGTTAATATATACCAATAAATCTCAAAACTAAAAAGCCACAAAACCTAACTTCCAAACCACATAACTTGGCCATAAATCTAAATTTGGTGTAGTCACCTTTAAATTCATTTATAAAATTATATATCAAATAAAAGTGATTTCACTAAAATCAGGGTTAATATGCAAAAAAATATGTTTTGGGACCCTATCGGTATACTTGTATACAGGTATATATTTTTATTTATTCTACTTATTTATTTCTTTATATTTTTCACATATTGTATTTTTAATGTTTTGTATATATTTATTTTAATTATATAAAATATGAATAAAAATATTAAAATACAAATATAACAAAAATAAAATGATGTATTTATTGTATATGTATAATGTACCTATATTGTATATATTCCTATTTATTTATACCATTAAATTAAAAACAAAAATAAAATAAAATATATTTAAAATCCTTAAATTATTCTGTAGATAAATTATTAAATTATGTAATTATTTGTAAAAATAAATAATTAAAAATTGATTTGTTATATATATAGGTATTTTATACTTATGAATAAAGGTTTATATATTTTTACCTATTTATTTAATTTATTAAAAATCAGAATAAACTACTTTATTAAATTATTAGCATTTTTTATTTTAATATTTTTAACTTAAAGTCATATTATAATTTATTTCTATTTATTTTCTATTTAATCTGCTATTTTGTCTTTTAGTGGATTTTGTCCTTATTCCACGTCACTTCTGATTGGTCCACCTCTCTAACCTGGACCCCTCCAGCCTGGACTCAAATAAACCTCGCAGCAGCGCCTTCTTCATATTTTCCTGATCCAATAAGCTATCGATTTCCCTTATTTTTAACACCCCATTAGAGTCCGCACATCCATGATTCGCCTATGCAAAATTTCCCCCGAATCCGTCTCGATTAATGCATAAATTTCATTTGAATTTCATGTTTTCTCATCTTTTAAAAAGGCTGGAGTTGCTCCATTTTCTCATCTTTGGCCTCTTCTATCTTTTCTAGTGAGCTTTAATCTCCCATGAAGAGTGACAGTTGTATGTGAATTGTTGTAGTGAGGAATCGAGTTGAGTTGAGCCTCTGATTTGATAAGAAATCATCGTGCTCCATCTCTAGAGAGCTGAGCCTCCACAAGTAGCCATCATATCAAGGCAACAACTTGAGGATCTTCGATCCTCAACCCATGTATCTCCTCCATCACGTAACGTTAGATTTATTTAATTTTTGAGCATTTTCTTGCGATTTCTAGATCTGTAGCAGAGCATCACTCTCCTATCATCATGATCGAAGGTTCACCATCTACTTGCTAGAACCCCAAACCCTCGGTTTCATCTCCATCCTGACCTGATCCATTTTTCCACCCACTTCCAGACCCGACCATCTCAAATCATCTCAGATCTGAGATCTGATCCTTTTCTACCATCTCATTGGGATTGCTCATCCCCTCACACTTCTGTGTTCGATGTTTGGACTGAGGCTCAACCTTGAGTCGCTTGAACTCACAGGAACAGGTTCTATGCCTGAAGCATAACCACCTCGAGGATCACCCTTAGGTCTGATAACGAACAACCTCATTTGGAGGTGTGATTGAGCACTTTAATATCAATCACTTGAGGTGAAAGACTTGGAAGTCAAAGTTGTTTCTGCAACATTTGATCATCATCGAGCATCAATGACCATGAAGTGCCTTCAATTTCCATCTAATAGAAGCACATGTTCACAAACTCGACAAAGCATTCATGCCATTGTTGTAGCATCCTCTGTGAGAGCATCGAGTGAGCACGACACCACTGCCTGGAGATTTGCAATAGATTTGGGGAGGAATCTGACCGAAGCATCATCACCGTGTTGAGAGTTCCTCCAACTCAATCCATTGTCCAATCGAAGCTTTCGTTGCATGTTTGAGCACAACCTGAGATCCAATTGCCACTTGAAGCAGAATGATTTAGGTCACCGCCTGGAGCCGCATGAAGAATAACGATGTCTTTTGGGGAGAACAAGTCTATTATTCCTTTTGAAAATCCAAAAAAATATAAAATCTATTGAAAATCAAAAAATAATAAGAAATTGTATAAACAAAAAGAATTTTATTTGAATTTTCTAGGTATTTTTCACTTTCAAAAAATCTAAAAGAGTATTCTATTCCTTTATTTTCATTTCATTTATTTTGTTTTCTTTTAAAAATAAGAAAGATATAAATTTGTAAATTTAAAAATCGGTAAAAATTGAAAATAAAAAATAAATACAGATATTAAAAATCCATAAAAATATAAAAAGCATAAAAAGACATAAAAATAACAAAAAGAGGAAAAAAGAAAAAGGATCTTTCATTAGTTCTTGTAATTAATAACGCTCGTAAAAATTATTGCCTCCTTCGACCCTAGGAGCAATACTAGAACAAATACATTTCATTGTTTCTTTAATTTATATAAATAATTTTTTGTTATTTTGGGAATTTACGAGTCACAACGACACATTGATCATATTTATTCATTAAATAAAAACCCGTATTTATTTCCTGACCATCAGACTCCTCCCTTTGACTCTACTAGAATCTCTTAGGCGATCCTTCGGTACAAGATGCTACTGCCTCTCACATCTCATTTGCACTTCCATTACAATCCCAAGATAAGTCTTCTAAAACCTTCTCCATGAAGCTTGATTGCTTTAATTGGAGATCCACCATGTAATTCTAGTGATCTTGAAAACTCCCATTTTTTACTAGTCTTTTAATTTGCACATCTATGACTAACAAGCGATGTTGGGATGCCAAACTCTCTCATGGGATTACTTTGCAGTCTTTGCAATACAACCAATCTCTTCTCCTCAACACAAAGTAATCTATCTGTTGGTGTTCTAGTCGGACCACTCTTATATGTAATTAAATGCTCCTCCCTCTTCTTGAAGAGTGTATTTGCAATGAAAATATCATAAGCCGTTACAAAATACAGAATGAATTTTCCCTCTTCATTTCTATCACGAAGCCATGGCCTCCTTGAACACTAACATACCCTGAAATATCCTTTCGTACATGTCCATTAAGATCTCCACCTATGCAAATCATCTTTCTTTGTGGGATTCCTTGTATAATCTTATCCTAATACTCCCAAAAAGCTTGTTTAATCCTTTAATCTAAACCAATTTGTGGTCCATAAATTGAGAGATATTCAAAATTTCTTCTTCGAGCACCAATTTTAGCAAAATAATCAGATTTCCGAATCTTTACACCTCAACTATGCTATCCTTCAAATCCTTATTGATGAATCCACTATTCATCGCCTTTATTCTTTTATTTTAGCTTCATTTCTTTAGTCAAATACCTGTAAATCCCCACTAATTTCATAAAATTACCATTCAACATGCATTTGTTAAATATGCATTTTTAACACTGTTTATATTCAAATAAAAGAATAAAGAAGAAAAGAAAAAGAAAAGAAAATAAAAATAAAGGATGTATATATGAAATATATGCAGACTGACCCGAACCCCGAGAGAAGATCAAGACTTGACATGATCGACCGTGAATAAGGTAGGGGGAGATAGGGTCTTTAATCAAAAAATCCAAAAAAATAAGTTGTAAATATTCTTCCTTTTTATTTGTATTCCTTGTATATTTGTACAAAACTTACACAATTTTATCTGTATATAAATTTACCTCATATTAAATGTTTTTCTAAATAGAAATTGTAAATAAAAATTTTTTGTAAATAATAAAAATAATTGCAAAGTAAAATCATGTATAGAATAAAAGTATCGACACTCAGAAAAAGCCGTAAAGAGATAATTGTAAGACCAATTCCGGCTCCATACAAAGTAAAATTGAATCAAACTCACTTCCGTTGTATTCTAAATTAAATTATCTTTAAAATGACCATGGTTTCGTAATTTTTGGAGTTATGATTGAAAAGTCGGTTTTCTAAGGTGGTTTTTGCAAATTTACCATTTATTTATTGTATATATTTATTCATCGTTATTTTTAACACAATTTAAATAATTAGAAATATTTCTATAATTATTTAAAATAAAAATAAAAAAACAAAATTTAAAAAATTAAAAAAATTTCCTTATTTGTATATGTGTATAATGTACTATATGTATGCATTATATGTATATAAACTTTTTCCTTAAATAACTATCTCAAAAAAAATTAAATAGCTAACCTTTATTAATTAAATAAATAAAGTGATGAAAAAAATCATTTAATTAATTAATTATATATAAAAATATACCATGTGTATAATTCAATAATTACCTTATTTAGCTGCCATTAAGGTGGCTCTTTAATTTTTGACAATTATTAATTATTATTATTATTATTACAAAAAATCATTTTATTTATTTTATTTTATTTTATTTTATTAATTCCACCACTAAACACCTTCCTCTTTTGTAAATATCTTCCTTTTTTGGATTTCATCTTCTTTTTAATGGGTCTCCATTCCTTCATTATTCTTTGACCAATCTTTGGTGGAGAAGGAGCCTCATTCTCTAAATCCCGTTGGTTGATAGAGGAGCCCGGCCCTTGAGCCGTCCAGTGACAGCGGACCGGTTGTCGTCAAGGCCATCACGGCACCCGCCTCCCTCAGGTTAGATCCAATTTTATTTCTCATTTTTTCATCTAGAGTAAACAAGGCATAGTTTTATTTTCAAGCTCGTTGTAGATCTAGATCCGTAGTTTTCATCACCAATTTTTATCCCATCACGATCCGAATCTAGCTTCATCTCATCTCTCAAATCTCTCCATCTCACATTCTATCTCACACGATCTCTTAACTCCGGCCACACACGGTGGCCAGAGACACGGTTCCGATCTCCCGTTTCGCCGAATCCAATCCATTCACTCTTCTATTTTTATATTATTTTCTTCATGACCGAGCCATCGAGCTTGAGTCGTCTATCTTAATTTTATTGCAGGTATAAGAAATAAAAAAAATTCAAAAAAATATTTTCTCCTACAATTTTCAAAAAAAATAAAAAAATAAAAAAAGAAACTCAAGGGGAAGGGCCGCCACCCCCCGCCGCTCATCCGCCATCAGCCATCTGCTCGAAGCCGCCCTCCCGGCGCCACATGGATTGCGCTCCCGCACGGAATTCCTACGCCCCACTTCTATTAGATCCAGGTGCCGTCCACCGCCTGGCGCCATCGTCGACACGCCTACGCATGAGCCTGCGCAAAGTGCTGCGCCCCAGGCGCTGCCCCTTCCAACGCCAGCACAGATCAACTCGCGGTAGGCGCCACCCTTCCAGCAGCAGGAGGTGCCCACCACCCTCCTCCGCGCAAGCCCGCGCACGAGCCTGCCCTGCAGCCAGTCGGCCCTACCGGCCACGCCCACGAGATCTGCCGACCTCCATCCGCCATGTGTTCCTCCTCCCTCCTCCGTGCGAGCTCGCGCACGAGCCTGTCCCATTGCTAGTTGGCCCCACCAGCCACGCCTGCGAGATCTGTCGACCTCCATCTGCTGTATGTTCCACCGCCCTCCACCATCAAGAGCTCCTCCACAGCTAGCTTGCAACCGCCGGTGCCAACTCCATAGCCGACGCCCTCCATCCTGTAGCGGCCTCTGTCGCAAGCGGAGCTTCATCTGCCAGCACTGCGTCACCTCTTCTCTGTTCAGACCCCGCCGCTCGACGCCCAGTTGCACCACCCCGCACCTTCGTCGCCCGACCAACCGATGCCTGCTACCTGTCGGTGCACGAGAAGAAAGAGGGACGACAACAACCTTGGTTGTTTGCCCCTTTTGTTTTGGAAACGAAGGGACAAAGAAGAAGAAACTGATGAATCCACATTTCATCATCTTTATTCTATCATTTTGGCCTCAAAAACCCTAGTAAATGCGTGTAAATACCCTTAATTCCCGCATTTTAGCATTCATGCATGTGTGTGTAAATAGTGTATAAAATATAGTTTTTAAAATCAAAATAAAAGAATAAAGAAAAGAAAAGAAAAAGAATAAAATATTGTAAATATTTTATGACCCGGAACTTCGAGACCTGAGCATCTCGATGACTAGGTCGACAAGGAATAAAGTAAGGGGAGATAAGGGCCGAATACTCATAAAAATCCCTTTTATTTTAATTCATTCTTTATTCACTTTGAGACCTATTTTTAGTTTCACTTTTTATACTTCAAATAAAGAAACTTTGTAAATGAAAGTTGCAGATAATTAAATATAGAAAAATACAAAATTGATTTCACTTAAAAATAGTATACAGATAAAAAGTTATGATCTGAATAAGATTCCAGAATCCCAACTTCTCAGACATATATCTCTCAAATAAAAACTCGAAATGCATCAAATCACCTTTAATTATATATAATTTTCAAAAATCTATTTAATGAAGGTGGTTTTGCATTTTGCGGAGCTACGATTTGAAAGTTGAGTTTTGGACCCCTAATTGTATACTTGTACATATTAAAATATTCATTTCATTTATTATTTATTATTTTTACAATTTTATATTTTTATAATTTTGTGAATATTATTTACAATAAACGTGTGTATTAAACCAGGAATAAAAAACCTAAACAAACACAAAAATAAAATACTTGTATTCAACACATAGGTATAATACTTGTACATATACCTATATAATTACTACTTATGTTTTATTAGGTGTACAAAATACATCCGAAAAATAAAATAAAATTATATTTAAGTGTATAAAAATATTCTATAAATTTATAAAATAAAAAACCAAAATAAATAAATTAAATATAAAAAATATGAAAATATATAGATATGTATACCTATACAAGCCATAAAAGGCAACTTGTCTTTTTATACTTCATAAAAATAAATAAAAATCATCATAAAATATTTCATAAAATAATAAATATTTTTCATTTTAAAATCCAAAAATAATAAATTCATTTACTATTTTTAAATGAATTTTCAAACATTTTTTTCGGGGCTTTTTCCTTGTTGGTACACATGGACCAACTAGGGGGCGGTAAACGTTAAACCCGGTCAACTGGCTGTCCTTCGCCCTGTAGCTGTGTCAGACTACGATTTTGACTCCTTTTCTCAATTTTTCGAAGCCAACCATTGCACTATTTCGCGATACACCCTCCACGACTTTTGTGCCTCGTTCACCCCTTTTTCATGCCCTCATTTTTCCTAGGGTCGAGGATCATCGATTTCGTCGATCTCCCTCGATCTTTGGCGCATCTCGTCAACCCTTCAAATAGACCTCCAATTTTCATTTTCAAATTCTAACCCCTTTTGGCCACCTTCCTCTCCACCTGTTGCATCCTAGAGCAGAGGGAAGTGACAGCTCCCCTTTCCCACCTTCAAGAGGATCGAGGACGGCCTGAGGCGGCTCCACAACCTCCGGCAAGTCATCACCGTCAAGGTCTCCTCCCTCAGGTTTATCACCTTCGAGGGCCTTGTTCTTTTCATTTTTCTTTGCGTATTTTCTTCCCAGTAGTCGTAGGAATCGATCCACCCAGTTCATTTCGCATTTCATCCATCAAATCGCCCCGTTGACCTTTCACCGGAGTACGCTTTAGCCGTGCACCAGCTCGCCACTCTTCGCCCGTTTCCACCCCGCTGCGGGGTCGAGGCACTTTGCCCTCGACCCTCTCACCCTTCTTGTAGGTCCAGAGACGCCAAGGAAAAGCCTGGGGCTCATTTTGAGCCTCGTCGTAGGTTCTTGGAGCCTTCCAACTCCGTCGAGCCCTCGCAAGGACTCCGACCACCTAGGAGCTATAGGAGGACCTCATGCATCACCACGACCATTTTGGAGCTCGAAAGCATAGTCGGGAGCCGAGATCGAGGTCGGGGAAGATCGCCTTCGCCGGCCTTCTTCCCTATTCTTCGTTCTAGGCTGCCAGGCGTCGGATCGAGGCTGGAGCCCAGATCGCACAGTCACCGTCAGATATTCATGTGTCGCCGCCGTTCGATTCGCCTTTGGAGATCTAATCGTATTCGTAGAATCCGAACCGTCATCGGGCGCTCCCGTGCTGCCACGTGTATAAGTGAAGCGTCCCTGCCGTCGGATCTCGCCCGCTTGGGTATTTTTCCTCCTTTTACCCGAGCATTTTTGTATTTACTATTTATCCCTAAAACTTTCATTTGTAGTTAAATATTTTGTGTAGTATTTGCATAGACATCCCCGTACTTTGCATATTTGCACTTGGGTCCTTGGCCACGTCACCACACGTGACTCACACACGTGGGGTGTGGGTATTTTGCACTAGGGCCTTCTCCATTTGTTTTATTTTATTTCAAACCAAGGACTATTTTGTTACGTTGTAATATTTTTGGAACATTTGCAATATAGCCCCTGTAGGTTTTATTATTTACATTTAAGTCCCCGCCTGGCACATACTAGTTACGTGCAGGCCTGGAAGTTTTGCACTATATCCCTTGTGTTTTTGGCTATTGGTGATTGGTTCTGGAATTTTGTTAATTAGTTATATTTTTTTTGGAAAAAATGCACGTTGGGCCTGGACGTTTTGGATATTTACATATATACCCATGCTAGTGTTGATTTTTCTCTTTGTTGTTTGCATTTATTTCATGCATCTATAAAATCCTAAAAATTCCCAAAAAATAGCATAAGCTCATGTTTTGTCGCTCTTTCATGCCATGTTTTTATTTTGTATTTTTATTATATTTTCATATTTATAAAAATTCAAAAACATGCATTTTCTCTACTATCTGCATTAGAAAATACATAAAAAATTATAAAAACTCTTTGAACAATTCCAAAAATTTATATTTTGTTTGTTTCTGTGTGTTTTAACTTCAATCTAAAAATCACTAAAAAATTCAAAGGAAAACCCCTATAATAGCAAAACCCCTTAAAACTTCATAAAAATCTTAAAAATTCCAGAAAAATCCTAAAAATAAAATCTTTATTCCTGAATTTTCTCCATTTTATTGTCTTTATTTTAAAATTAATTTGAGGAATTTTGGACTCTGTTTGATATTTTTGATCCTCATTTTAGTTTCAGCCTTTTAGTTTTATTCACTATTTCAGTATTTTTGACTTTAAAAATACCAAAAAATTAGGGAAAATCTAGAAAAATCACAAAAAATTTATAAAAATATAAAAGCTCAAAAATATTTCATTTTCTGAATTTTGACTATTTTACCTCTTTTTATAAATACATTATCTCCTTTTTCTTTATTGTGTATCTACTTTATTATTTAAAAGAAATATAAAAATATATATAATATAAAAAGAAAATATAAAAATCAGAAAATGAAAAATCAAAAAATATAAATATAAATTAAAAATTAAATAAAAAAAATAAAAATTAAAAATCCATTAAATATTAATTTGTAGACATTTGATCACATTCATCCTTGTGCATTGATTGCCCGATCTATCCTGCTTGTTCCCTATGTTCGACAATCTACATATACTTGCACCTATACACACTTTTGTTGTAGAGTTATAATAAATTTTAACTATGCACCGCTCTTCATTATTTGATTTCTGTTATGGGTTAATTGTTGACTTAACTAAGGTTTATCGAGGGTCGCCACAACGACTATGTCACCACCATTGTGAGACATATTTAGACCCTGATATTCCTCGGTTAATCAAATGACACCGTTGCCGGGGAGCAACATCGTATAGATCGTCTTTTCTTCCTTGATTGTGATTATTTGCCTATATTCCTGCTTCATTTCTTTTCTCTATTTTTGATATATTTTGTTGATTTGTCTAACCACTCTCCTTGTTTGGATTTTGTGCGAGGTACACGGACCGAGGGAGGAGCTCCTCTTTAGAGCACCTGCGCACCCACGTGAGGCAGCTTTGACCTAGCACAAAGGAGGACTTAGAGTGTCTGAAGACACAATTTGAGAATTTTATTTTCTGTCTATATATGTGTAATTTAAGTGAGAGAGAGTGACTCTTGAATTGTAACCGAAACAGGACACTTGGACACTTCGACACTTCACGAGGTCCATTACCCGAGGGATTTTCCCTTGGAGGCCTCGTCGGCTTTCACGGTTTTCTCACCGATTTTGTTTTATCCGATTTTATTTTATTTTGATTCACGAAGATTTTGGCCCCTAGACTTAGGATTTTATATTGACTATGACATAATTGATTAAGGCCCCACACCTAATATTTTGCATGCACCTATAGATCGCTAAGTGGAGCTAATTAATAACTCAGAAAAGAAAAAGCTAATTTGGTCACCTGAGGGGTCACTTGCCGCTAGAGGTCATATACAGTGCTGGCAGGATCCGTTGTGGAGGACACCGATCGACATCAGAGACCGGACCCCAACCTCTCTTGTTGACCTCTTAGCTACTGTTCTTCTCGTGTAGAAATTCTTGTCTAAGGTTGATTTCTTCTTGCATCATATAGGTAGTTTTAATTATGTCTTTAATTTATGCGCTGATCACCCTGCATGTAGAGTGTTGGAGCAAGGTACGCATTTCTATCTCTGCATGCATCATCGTGTTTGATCGCGTATCGACTTTTCCGACTTCCTCCCCCATTTTATTGGACTTAAAATAATCAAGGAAATAGGAAAATTCGTTAGGCGTTATTTTTATTCAGAAAAATACTAAAAACAAGTGATAACCATAAAATTGGGACTGCTAATGCAAACTTGACCTTAAAACTCACCTCACTGTTAAAAATTTTGTCTTGGGGAGAGTAACCCCTCCTTGGTTGATTTATCTACAGCGAGAGAGTGACCCGCACACTAGGATAGAGCCATACCTGAACTCCTCTCAGACTACTATTCTGGGGTTAGTCGTTCTCCAGTGAGGATCTCTCCGGTAACTGGTAAAGCGGACTATGACGTCCTTTGCAGAGTGGATTGATCGGGTAGCCGGTAAACGATCCGCAATTCATACTGGCTGGGAAAGATCTAGCCTTAGGATGGGACAGTCTCCTAGGAGCATCGGGTTCCTACCAGCTCGCTTAATTGCTCTGATAGATTGATTGATCACCTAAATAAAATTGAAAATATATTTGACCGAGCCTTTACAGTCATCAGCTCAAGAGTTGTGTAGGTGAACTGGGGGTTTGTTTTATCAGCTTGTTTGCATTCCAGATCTCATCCGCCTTTTTTCCAGATCAAAATGATGGGAAGGAGATCCCATAGGACACGTCTGGTGGCACCGGTATCGAGCACTCCTTCCTATTCATCTAGGTAGGTTTCAGGGAGTCCAGACCCACTCTCCGAGCCTGAGTTTACATCCACCCTGTTCCCCCTCGATCCCCCTTCTTCTTCAGTCAGTCCTGTGGTGTCGGAGTTTAGTGCAACATAGAGTTCTGGACATTTGACGACACCTGAGATGGGTACTTTTGCTTTTGCAGAGACCCAAGATATGGCTGGCAGAGAGGAACACCCAGATGAGCAGGAACCACCTACGTTTATATATGATCAGGCTGCCATCAACAATTCACTGTTAGCTTCCCTGGAGACCATGCAGAGATAGATCAGAGACCAGGGAGCCTTCATGAGTGACATTATGAGAGAGCTGGCGTGGATGCGAGAGGGTAGAGAAGAAAGACCTAAGGGTGGTGGAGATATACCAGAAGAAGGAGGCAATGGAGGAGGAGAACCTAACCAGGAGAGGCCACCACCGATGACCTTGAGGTAGTTCCACAACCCAGCTGCAACCCTCACTCACCGATGGATCCAGCTTCCTCGCATTGTCAGGAACTTTGAGCTTCGCCCCCATAACATTCAGTTGTTGCACAAGTTTCATGGGCTAGCCATCGAAGAGCCTCATCTCCATCTGCAGGAGTTTGAGATGATTTGCAGCACTGTCCACGACAGACTGGTGGACGAGGACACAATTAAGATGATTGCCTTCCCGTTCTCATTAGCTGACAGAGCAACTGAAAAATGATTTGGCGGGAACCGCTAAATAGTGGTCTGACATATCAGACTCACTGTCGCTGATGCGACTACTCAAGCCTCCTCGTTTGTCAACAATTAACCCACACAATCAATACAACAATCAAAAGCAAGGATTAAAATTTATTATACCCTACTAACAATGTATAATGGCAAGCAAGTAGGGGTCGAACACAGGAAACAACGGTGCAGAGTAAAGACAAAAGTCAAAGCCCTAGGTCTAATAAACCACTTAGCCAATCTAATTTTTTTGTGGGTTTTTAATTTTTATTTTTTTATTATTATTTTTTTTACTTTTTAATTTTGTATTTTGATTTTTAATTTTCTGATTTTTATAATTTTATATTTTATATTTTTCTATTTTCTTTTTCAATATTGGAAAATAAAGACAATGTAATAAAAGAGGTGATAAAATATTTATAAAAATATGCAAAAATAGTCAAAAATTCAGAAATAAAATCTTTTCAGTCTTTTTATATGTTTCTACTATTTTTGTGATTTTTGGGTAATTTTCAGAATGTTTTTGGTTTTTTTAAATAACAAAATAAAGCAAAACAATGAATAAACTGCTGGCTGAGGATAAAATGGTAATTAAAAATAACAAACAGCCATCAAAATTTTTCAAACTAATTTTAAAATAAAGAGGATAAAATATAAAGGAAACAGGAACTGAGTTTGTGATTTTGGAGTTTTCTAGGATTTTATATATTTTTTTGAAGTTTTTATGTATTTTTGAATTTTTAAGGTTTTTCTTTTGAAATTTTTAGTGGTTTTTGGACTGAAAATAAAGTAGGTCAAAACACACAACATAGATTTTTTTTGGAATTTTTAAGGGTATTTTAATATTTTTTTGGTATTTCCTAAGTTAGACAGTACCGAAATAGGATATTTTTGATTTTTAATAAATATAAAAATGCGATAAAATCAAAAACTAAAAATGTGGCGTGAAAGTATAAGCAAACAGGGGCTTAAGTCTATTTTTTGAGAATTTTTGGCATTTAAATTATGCGTGAAATAAATAGATTGAGCACACAAAATTCCTAAGCCTAGCAGGGGTATAAATGCAATTATATAAACATCCAGGGGCTTAAGTACAAGTTTCACCAAAAGGACACGCGCAAAACACGTGATATATCATTCACAGGGGCATATTTGTAAATATCAAAAGCCGGTGGGGCATACATGCAATTTTTCCAAAAACATATTTAAATATCTACGCAAAGGGGTATAACTGCAAATACCTTAAAGTTCAGGATAAAAAATGCAAAATGCCCAAAAGTCACGCGCCCCAGTCACGTGAGGTGACGTGGCGTGGACCAAAATGCAAATATAAAAAGTGTGAGGACCTAAGTGCAATTATTACAAAAGTTTTTAAACTGCAGACAAAAGTTTTAATACTAAAAAGTAAATACAAAAGCACGTGGGTCGAAGATGCAAAATACCCAAGGGGGCTGATCGTGCAGCCGATGGAGCGTCACTAATCCACGTGGCGAGCATCCGACGGCGGATACCCCTTCGTCTCGGACGGTTGAGATTAGATCTTTGATGGGCGATCGGACGGCAGGAGGCACTTGGCGATCGGACGGCGGACGTGGCGTCTGGAAGGGGGTCTCGATCCAACGGCGGGGAGAGGGTTACGAAGAACATCTCCCCCGGCGAACTTCGGCGGTGATTGCGGCCGACACACGGCCGCTCTGGCCCTAGGATCAGGGGCAAAATGATCCTGGGGCCCTTCCGCGTCAGCAGGTAGTCTCAGGCGAGGCAGGGACGGCACGAGGTGCTCGGACGGCAGAGGCGACCTGGGCGGCTGGTCTTGGGGTCGTCGAAGTCGATTGAGCCTTCTCTTGGGCTCGGACCTGCAAGGTTAGATGCACAAAACCCAGGCAAACAAAAAGGGTGGATCTGATGGCTTGATGGAGGTGAACGGTGGCTCGGGCGAAGAGCTCCGGCGAGCAGCGGAGAGAGGAGCTCGATAGCTCGATCTGAGCGAGATTGAGGGAAATGGAGGGGTGCTGCGTGACGACGGAGCGAAGGGGAAGCGAATGGAGGTTGTTTGGGCGCCGGTCGACGACGGGAATGGCTGGAAACGATGGGCGGAGCCCAGCTCCGCCGTGGCTTCGATCACGGAATCACGGCGATTGACTAAACGAAACTCAAAACTGCTATAGACCTAAGCTATTCTATGCAAAGACTACAAGAACATGGAAAGAAAAGGGGAGAAGCTCACCAGAGACGGCGGGCTGCGAGGCACGGCGGAGCTCCGGCGAGGGATGAATCTCTTTGATTCGACGCCAAACGCTTCAAACCCAGGCTCGATTCGACGCCTGCTGTCACCAGGGATACGAAGGGCTAGGGTTTTGAGGGTGGAAATGGCGGAAGAAGGATTAAATTTTGAATTGAAGTCGGGGGTGCTCTTTTGTAGGGTTGACGGCGAGGCGTGGAAGACGAGGGCCCAGCGCCTCGATCGATGGTCCTCGGCCCAAGGAATCACCTGGGCGTGATTCACCATTGATCGAGGTGCAAAAACGCAGAAGACATCAACATGAATCGGTGCAAGGTCAGCCTTGGAAAAATACGAGAAGATGAGACAAAATGGTCTCTGACAAGTCTAGAGGAGGAGGTCAGACAGTTGACCGAGGTCAACTGTCAGACCATCCTGGTTGGTCCACGTGGAACAACCAGGAAAAATCCTCTAAAAATCATTTCTAAAATCGATAAAAAATAGAAAATGGATGAATTTCATTTTGGTTAAAAAATAAAAAAAGTTTATTAATTTATGAAATATTTTATTATGAATTTTAATTATTTTTATGAGATTTATTTTATAAGTTACTTATTATAGGCTATATAGGTATAATATCTACATGTTTTGTTCTTTTATTTTTATTTTATGTATTTTAAATTTTATTATTTTTATTTAGTGTTTTCTAAAATTATAAAATACTTTTATATACACAAATATATTTTTATTTTATTTTTCTGATGTGTTTTGTATAGTAAATAAATTATAAGTCTGTATTATGTAGGTATAAGTATAGGTATAGTACCTGTGTATTTTATATGTATTTATTTTTATTTGAGTTTATTTAGGTTTTTAGTCTGATTTTTAATGCACATACTTATTATAAGTAATGTTTACAACATTATAAAAATATAAAGTTATAAAAATAATAAATAAATAATAAATTGAATATTTTAATCAGTACAAGTATACAATGAGGGTCCAAAACTCAACTTTCAAACCGTAGCTCCGCCAAATGCGAAACCACCGCCATTAAATAGCTTATTTTATTCTATATACAATTAAAGGTGAGTTTGATGCATTTGAAGTTTTCATTTATGACATATGGGTCTGGGAAGTTGGGATTCTGGATTTTATTCAGACCATAACTTTTTATCTGTGTATTCTTTTTCAATGAAATCAATTTTGAATTTTTCTTTATAAAATTATCTACAACTTTCATGTACAAAGTTTCTTTAATTGATGTATAAAAAGTGGAACCATAAATAGGTCCCAAAATGAATAAAGAATGAATTAATAAATATAGGTGTTTGGCCCTTATCTCCCCCTACTTTATTCCTTGTCGACCTATTCATCAAGATGCCTAGGTCTCGGGGTTTTGGGTCATAAAATATTTACAATATTTTATTCTTTTTCTTTTCTTTTATTTATTCTATAATTTTGGCTTTAATTACAACATTTTATACACTATGTTAATGCACAAGCATGAATGCTAAGATGATGGATTTAATGCTATTTACAGGCATTTGCTAGGGTTTTTGGTGCCAAAATGATAGAATAAAGATGATGAAATGTGGATTCATCAGCAATCTACTGGATAAAGCATCTAGGAAGCTACGTCACATCTTTGGCGCAACTCCGGACCGAGTACTTGAACAAGTACTATCCACTCGGCCGGACCAACACAGCACAAGCTATAATCAGCAACATCACTATGATCCCGAATGAGCAGTTCCGCGAGGCTTGGGATCGATTTAGAGAGCTCGTTGACCAGTGTCCACATTACGATATATCAAAGCTCAACCTAGTTCAGAGTTTCTTTTGTGGATTGACACCAGAGCTGTAGGAGCTTGTGAATGCCTCTTATGGTGGATCCTATTTTTCCAAGGGTGAAGACGAGGTTTGGGATATCTATGAAGGAATGGCAGAGAACTCGACAGTCATGGACCAAGCCAGAGTCTACACACAGCCGAAGATCCCACCACAGGAAGTTGCATATCATAGGATTGCATGCATCGATGCCGGTACCCACACTCCGTCAGCAGCCACAGCTCAAGCTGAATCCACCGCTACTGACATGGGGATCATCAGCGAGAAGTTGAACCGCGTCGAGGTCCTTGAGAAGAAGCATAGTCAAGGTCTTGCACAGATGGACCATTTGACGAAGACCATGAGTGGCCTGAAGACTCAGATCCTATGCATTCAGGAGGCACAGACATCCACTCAACAGCCTCCCAGGTTACGTGCTGATCCCAGCAGTAGTAGCTCAACCCAGCCCTCTGCCACATACTGCCAGGTTCACCACATCCAGGCAGAGCCGGTCCAGCATCTACAGCACTACCCAGCGCCACCACCATCTTAGGACACTCAGATGGTGGTCCACCAGCCAGATCAACCACTAGCAGTTCTTCCTCCACCACCCTTCAAACAGGAGCCATTGATGGAAGTCAATGGGATATGGTACGACCGGTACCCACAGCAGGTCGGGATTCGGCGCGATCACCCCGGATTCCATTGGACCACTGGTGGCACCTCATCCCAACAACAGTCTCCCGCTCAGAGCTCACAGAACAGCCAACAACAACAACCCCATTACTCTCATCAGCAGTACCACCAAGGTCCTCGTCCCTCTTATCAGGGACAATAGTGGAGGCAGCGTCAGCAGCCTCACCAGACATACTCCCAGACTCCCACTCACTATTCACAGCAGCAGCAGCCTCATTTCCAACAGGGGAACACTTCCGGTTCTCAGGCACCTGCCTTCGAGAACCCATCGCTTGATGACCTCGCCCGCTTGCTTTCTGAATAGCAGGCATCCTTCCAGTGGGAAATGGATGAGTTCCGGCAGGATATGAGGGATATCATCAAGGGAAAGGCTGCCATAGCAGCACTGATTGAGCCTAATCTGAACAATTTGAAGAGGAAATCTGAGCAGGTATAGTTTACAAAGGATACCACTCCCAATGACTCTTTGCATGACATGTCTTCTTTTATGTGTGATGCTGATTTCGTGACTACTAGGAGCGGTAGGATGCCTGCCACCGGCGCCTCATCTGAGCGATAGCCACACGAGGAACCAGGAGCGCCAGATGAGGAGAGTAGAGATGTTGATGCCGTAGATGATGTTGATGACGGTGGTGCTGATGACACCAAGGATAGAGATCCAGTTGACGGTACTGAGGTCGTCGTTTCTCCATATGCAGGCGGTTGTGCTGATGCCACCATTACACTTGATGCTGAGCAAGAGCGCGGTGCTGATGCCGCGAAGACAGATGCTGTGGGTTGTACTGAGGCCACCACTTCTACTTTTGTTGAGCTTCCACATGTTGTGTTGCCACCTTTTGTATCTCAGGACTGTAGTAACAAGAAAAAAGAACAAATATATGAATAAAGGAAAGGTTTCTGTATCCACTTTGAGTCCATATGTGTTGCATGATGATATTTGTATGGATTCCATTCCTTCACAGGCACATGAACCTCTTCCTAGCCCTCCATCTGAGGAGGCCCCTACCATCCCCTTCCCTCAAGCATTCCGCTTGGCAAAGGGGAATAAAAAAGAAAATCCAAAAAAGACTCACCAGTTAGAGTTCAACAACAAGATGATTGATAGATTTCAGATTCAGCTGACTCTACAGGAGGCACTTGAGCACATCCCCCTCTTCCAAAAGAACTTGAGAGAGAATACTACAATCCACAGGAAGAGGAGGAACTGCAGAGACGAGATGCATGTGCTCACCCATTCCACATGCTTTGCAATTCAGAACCGACTGCTAGCCAAAAGACCTGATGTAGGAGCTCCCTATGTCAGATGCGAGATTTAGGGGAAGCAGTTCGATCGTACTCTATTAGACAACGGCTCTTCTATCAACCTCCTTCCGGCAGCCTTACTTGACCGATTCGAGTTTGGCCCTCTCCATCGGAGTAGGACAGTCCTTCAATTTGCTGATAGGTCGATTAAGAGGCCGAAGGGGTTGTTGAGAGTCGTGGTCGTTACCATTCAGGGCCTGAAATTCCCCGTGGACTTTGTTGTACTAGACATGGAGATCCCTGAGTTGGTAACAGATACCTCCATCATACTTGGACGCACATTCTTGGCCACTACCAAGGCGGTGACCGGCCATGATAGTGGGAAGGTGTACTTTCGTGTAGAGAGCAAAAGTTTACAAATAGAGACGATCGACGAGACCCAAGCGAGAGAATCAACATGCTCAGAGCAGTCCAGTGATACAGAGCAGATGACGGCGGCTGAGCGAGACATCCACCAGGAATGTGACTTTGTGATGACCAATGATGAAGCCATTTGGACAGATCCAGTAGCACAAGCCCTCGTCTTGCCCGCAGATTCAATGTACTTACAGCTTATGGCAGTCGAGAGTTTGGATAGAGCACCCCTGGCAGAGGACACATTAGAGGTTGACAGTTGTGGGATGAGTGGTGAAGCAGAATTTCATTCATGTTCTTCTAGTTCAGATCCCTCGGATTCATACATCGATTGGGATGACTTTGATGATTACTTGCCATGTCTGATTCCTTCTGAGCTGATAGCTAGGACGGAGAGCGAGCCAGCACAGTTCACAGAGATACCAGCAGGGTTCCCTTCGTCAGATTTTCACTTTCAACAAGAGTTCTCTCATGCAAATCTGGTAGCCTTCATTCAGACAGATCAGAAGCCAGATTTGCCAGCTCCCAGTTGCCCAGAATTGAAGCCTTTGCCGTAGTCGTTGAAGTATAGATTCCTTGCGGGTGAGTCAGATGTGCACCCAGTCATTATCTCAGCGGATTTTACTGGAGAGCAAGAATCTCATTTGATGGAGGTTCTTGAAAGAAACCACAAGGTAATAGGATGGTGTATAGATGTTCTCCAAGGGATTAGTCCGTCTCTGTGCTCCCACCATAACTACCTCGAAGAGGACGCCAAGCCCTCACGTGAGTTCCAGCAACGGTTGAACCTGAATCTTCGAGATGTGGTCATGAAGGAAATATCAAAATGGTGGAGCGCCGATTTTATCTACCCCATCTCCGACTCCAAGTGGGTTAGTCCATTACATGTGGTACCCAAGAAGACGTGTATCACTACAGTTGTGAGTGAGTCTGGAGAGGAGATAGCTACCCAGGTACCCACTTCTTGGAGGGTTTGTGTGGACTATTGACGATTGAATCAAGACACCAAGAAGGACCATTTTTCACTACCATTCATTGATCAGATTATCTAGATGCTAGCTGGGAAGAGTCACTATTATTTCCTTGACGGGTACTCCGGCTATAACCAAGTGGCCATTGCGCTCGAAGACCAGGACAAAACGACATTCACCTGTCCATTTGGGACTTATGCTTTCAGACAGATGCCTTTTGTTTTGTGTAATGCCCGGCGACATTCCAAAGGTGCATGTTGTTCATTTTCTCAGACATGGTGGGTGACTGTTTAGAGGTCTTCATGGATGACTTCTCGGTCTATGGAGATGGGTTTGATGCTTGTCTTGACTGCCTAGACCGTGTGCTTCAGCGCTGCATAGAGGTCAATCTTATCTTGTCTTGGGAGAAGAGTCACTTCATGGTGACTCAAGGGACGGTCCTTGGTCATATCATCTCCAACATGGGCATGGAGGTCGATCCGGCCAAGGTGGATATCACTAGAAAACTCAATCCACCATCCAATCTGCGTCAATTGTGGTCTTTTCTGGGGCATGTTGGTTTCTACTAATGGTTCATTCAGGACTTCAGTCGTATTGCCCGACCTCTCACTGATTTGCTGACAAAGGACACCGATTTCATTATAGATGATAAGTCTCTTATGTCCTTCGAGACTCTCAAGAATTTAGTTGTTAAGGCCCCTGTCCTTCAGCCACCCAATTGGTCTCTCCCATTTGAGATCATGACGGGTGCTTCTGATTTTGCCGTAGGGGTTGTGCTTGGACAGAGGAGGGATGGATTGCTGTATGCCATTCACTACGCTAGCCGGGCATTGGATGCCGCTCAACGGAATTACACCATGACTGAGAAGGAGATGCTAGCTGTAGTCTTTTCTTTGGATAAGTACCGATCATATATTCAGGGATCTAGAGTGACTATCTTTATAGATCACACCGCCACCCGGTACCTCATGGCTAAGAAGGATGACAAAGCTCGCCTTACCAGATGGATCCTTCTGCTCCAGGAGTTTGACATTGAGATTAAGGATAAACCTGGAGTTATGAATGTGGTGGTGGATCACCTCTCCCGCTTAGAGAATCTTGAGGAACCTGAGCCCAGTGCATCTATCACAGAGACATTTCCAGATGAGGCAATCCTTGCTATTGCCTTGCTTCCATGGTACGTCGACATTGTGAACTATCTTGTCGCCAAGACGGTTCACAAGGTTGGCCCAGACAACGACTTGAGACCTTCCTTGCGAAGGCCAAGTCGTACCTTTGGGAGGATCCCGTCCTTTATCATGAAGGAGGGGATAGCATCTGGAGGAGGTGCATTCCTCAAGAAGAGAATCATAGCGTCCTCACCTACTGCCACAAGCTTGAGGCAGGAGGACATCATTCTGGGAGATGGACAACGTAGAAGGTGCTCCAATCCGGCCTTCGGTGGCCTACTCTCTTCAAGGATTCCGACGAATTCGTGAAGAGATGTACTGGCTGTCAGAAGATGGGTACTTGCGGATAGAGATACATGATGCCCATGCAGCCCATTCACTTTTGTAAGGTTTTTGATGCATGTGGTATTTATTTCATGGGCCTATTTCCTAAGAGTCAGGGGTTTGAGTACATTCTGCTTGCTATGGATTATATGAGTCATTGGGGCGAGGCCATTCCTGCCCGAGCTGCCTATGCTAAGATTGTGTGTCGATTTTCGAGGAAAATATCATTCCACAGTTCGGGGTACCTAGAGTTCTGATTTCAGATGGGGGGTCTCACTTTATCAACGACAAGGTAAGGGCCCTTGCAGATGAGTTCATTATTGACCGTCGTGTTGCCACTCCATATCACCCTCAAACTAATGGTCTTGCTGAAGTATCGAACATGGAGATCAAGATTATTTTACAGAAGGTAGTCTTCCCAGACTGAAAGGATTGGTCACTGCTTTTGGACTCGGTCTTGTGGGCCTATCGGACTTCCTTCAAGACACCATTAGGGACACCTCCCTTTCGTCTCGTCTATGGCAAGTCGTGCCATTTGCTAGTGGAAAACAAGCACAAGTCACTATGGGCAGTTACAAAGTTATTGTTGGATCCCGAGAGTATATGAGAACAGAGGAAAGCAGAGTTGGCATCCCTGAAGGAACTGAGAGATACAACCTGTTCTAGCAGCCTACAGATAAGGAAAAAGTGAAGATATGGCACGATTCTCATGTCAGCCATAAAAAGTTTGAGCCCGATCAGAGTGTATGGTTGTTTGATTCTAGGCTGAAATCATTTCCAGGGAAATTGTAGAGTAAATGGAAAGGTCCGTACGTGGTCAGGAAGGTACATGACAATGTTTATATTGATATATCCGAGTTGTCATCTTCCTCTACCTTCGGAGTTAACGGTCAGTGCCTGAAACTTTATCTAGATCATGATCCGCCGACCATTGACGTTGCCCCCATTCATATGGTATGAGGTGTGCTCTTTGACTCATATCGTTTGCACCTCATACATGATTATCACTTCCATCTTCCACTGTATAGATCCATCTATCCATATCATTCATTCATTCTTCCATTATGTCTGTCACCCCATCTTCACCTTATGATTTTGCTATACTTAGGACACACCTTGTCCTAAGTATGGGGGGGGGTGCACACACTGAGCTATGATCTACTCTTTTCTTCTTTTCTTCTTTTTCTTGTCTATCTTTTGTATCTATCAAAAAGGTGTCTCCCCTTGTTGACAGTATTCTATACTTAGGACGTACTTTGTTCTAAGTATAGGGGGTGTGCACCCCGAGTTTTCATTTATTTCGATCCTCTCCATTGTCTCCTCTTATTGTCTATACTTAGGGATATCTTACCCTAAGTATAGGGGGAGACAGTTTGAGTACGATCTGTTCATTCCCACCCTTGACCCTCCCTGGTTTGTGTACAGTCTGCTATACTTAGGATTATTTGATGCTAAGTTTAGGGGGGACGGTCGACTTGTCATTCGTTCATTCATCTCTTATTCATTTATTCTTTAGACTTTTCTATACTCAGTACGAGTTATGTCTTCTCTTTTCTCTCCGATCTATGAGGACATAGCTCAAGCTAAGTATACGGGGTCACATATACTATGTATATACTTTAGCCATAACTTTTACTTTCATATTTTACTAATAATTATGGCTAATAATTCTTTATAATTCATTAAAAACCTTAATAACAAGATGTTAACTATTCCTCAAACTCTTTTTGTAGGTACTGATTAATAAATCAGGTGAAAATATTTTTTGCAAAATGTTTGAAAAATAGTTTGAAAATCTTTGTGAAAAGCTTTTGAAAACTACTTGGAAAACATTTTGTTACATGTTTTCAACCTTTGTAAAACTGTTTTATGTGTAAATTTTTATTTTCTTTGTGTTAAATAAAATGTTTAAAAAATGATTTGCAAATGGTTTGAAAAATGGTTGTAAAAATATTTTGAAAAATCTATCTGTACTGTTTGAAAAACCTTTGCAAAATGATTTTCAAATGTGTGTACATGTTTGTAAAATTGTTTGTAAAAATTATTTTGGACTATAGTTTTCAAAATTATTTGTAAAACCCTTTTCAAATAAATTTGAGGAATATATACATCACACCTAAATTCTTTATGTATATACCTATAAAATTAACCACTTACCCTTGTAAATTCTTAAAATCTACTTCTTGTAAATATAAGATGCATCCCTGTGTAAATATTTGTACCTAGTTTTTATCCAAAATCTGTGTTTTCAAAAATCCCAAAAACATTTGCAAAATTAAAATACCAAAAACATTTGAAAAATATTTTTGAAAATACAAAAAAATGCATATGCATCATCTTTTCAAAAAATCCATAAAAAGTGCAAACCTTGAAAAATTCATCACAAAATTATTTTCTGCATTCTGCATAGCATTTGTATAGCGTGAGCATATTTCAGATTGACTTTAATAGTTGAACAAGTTTAAGTAAAATCCGAAGATTGGAGCTTGGTTGGATCTTAAAATCTACCTAATAGCAGGAGCCTTATAAAAACTAGAATTGAGGTACTTCAGGTCTAGATGACTTAATTCTTTGAGGATCACGAGACAGTTCAATGGATTCTTGACTGCCTAAGTAGAGTATTTCAGAGCACATGCACGTCTCTTGTTGATAATGACCTAACTTGGACACCTGCACCTTTCACATGGCTCAACTCAGTTGGAGTGGTGAGGGGATTGGATTTGTCGGTATGAGACGCACACAAGTGGAAACATTTGTCCTCCTCTAGGGAGGGAAGTGCACCCCAACCCGTCCAAGATGAGGAATTCTAAAGACAGGAGAGCGTGGGTTGTAATAAAGCTTCAAAAGAGGGATATTCTACTGGCTCAAGAGGAAAAATTCCCTATGTAAATGCTACTGTATAGAGTATTAAAAAAACTCCAAAAAAGTGGACAGGCCTGTATAAAAATAAAATGCATGCCGGAGTGTGAATATGTTGTATAGCCAATAAGCAAGCTTGAGTTACAAAGTCATATCATGTGAGCCTGCAGCTGGATGACTTGACTACATTGGTCTTGCATCCTAGGATAGGTAGCTACATTGTCTACCATCCATTCTTCTCTTTACCCCCTCATCTTGAGCTGGTTGCCACTTGAACTTAGAAGGGAATACCCCGCTCCTCGAGGAAGGAGTTATTGGATTGGAGAATCATTGGGTTGTCATGCTGGAGAAGTCAGTCTCTTTGTCATTCTAGTTGGGGAGAGACACTATCACTTACACTGTACGAGTCAGCTTCATAGTCGTAAGGGTTTGCGTATGAGTTGAGATATTTTTGACCTGGCTATTGAGGAGACTTGAGCAAGGTTTTGTGATTCTCGAAGGCTGTTGGATTTCAAATCCGATTCCCATTAAGGTTCCGCCTGCACTAAAATTCCAAAGGTCCGACTTAAGCTCCAAACTTTGATTTTGTGAAGACAAGTTTGATAATTAAATTTAATCCACGTTTCTTCTTTTTCTTTTCTTTGGTTTTCTTTTCTGCACTTATTGCATAAGTGTTTGCTAGGTACTAGCAAAGGCAAGTATAGGGGGATGATGAATCAACATTTCATCATCTTTATTCTATCATTTTGGCCTAAAAAATCCTAGTAAATGCATGTAAATACCCTTAATTCCCGCATTTTAGCATTCATGCATGTGTGTGTAATAGTGTATAAAATACAGTTTTTAAAGCCAAAATAAAAGAATAAAGAAAAGAAAAGAAAAAGAATAAAATATTGTAAATATTTTATAACTCGAAACCCTGAGACTTGGGCATCTCGATGACTAGGTCGACAAGGAATAAAGTAGGGGGAGATAAGGGCCGAATACCAATAAAAATTCCTTTTATTTTAATTCATTCTTTATTCACTTTGGGACCTATTTTTAGTTTTACTTTTTATACTTCAAATGAAGAGACTTTGCACATGAAAGTTGTATATAATTAAATATAAAAAAATACAAAATTGATTTCAGTCAAAAATAATACACAGATAAAAAGTTATGATTTGAATAAGCTTCCAGAATCCCAACTTCCCATACCTATATCTCTCAAATAAAAATTTGAAATGCATAAAAATCACTTTAATTGTATATAATTTTTAAAAAGCTATTTAATGAAGGTGGTTTCGCATTTTACGGAGCTACGGTGTCAAAGTTGAGTTTTGGACCCCTAATTGTATACTTGTACATATTAAAATATTCATTTTATTTATTATTCATTATTTTTACAATTTTATATTTTTATAATTTTGTGAATATTATTTACAATAAATATGTGTATTAAAACAGGAACAAAAAACCTAAAGAAAATATAAAAATAAAATACTTGTATACAACACATAGGTATAATACTTGTACATATACCTATATAATTACTACTTATATTTTATTAGGTGTACAAAATACATCAGAAAAATAAAAAATATATATTTACGTGTATAAAAATATTCTATAAATTTATAAAATAACAAACAAAATAAATAAATTAAATAAACAAAATAAAAAAAACTATTAAAATATATAGATTTGTATACCTATACTAGCCATAAAAGGCAACTTGTCTTTTTATACTTCAGAAAAATAAATAAAAATCATCATAAAATAGTTCATAAAATAATAAATATTTTTCATTTTATAATCCAAAAATAACAAATTCATTTACTATTTTTAAATGAATTTTTAAACATTTTTTGGGCCTTTTCCCTGGTTGGTCCACGTGGACCAACCAGGGGGCGGTAAACATTGACCTCGGTCAACTGGTTGTCCTTCGCCTGTAGCTGTGTCAGACTACGATTTTGACTCCTTTTCTCGATTTTTTCGAGGCCAGCCCTTGCACTTTTTCGTGATACACCCTCCACAACTTTTGTGCCTCGTTCATCCATCTTTCACGCCCTCATATTTCCTAAGGTCTAGGATCATTGATTTCGTCGATCTCCCTCGATCTTTGGAGCATCTCGTCAACCCTTTAAATAGACCTTCGATTTTCATTTTCAAATTTGAACCCCTTTTGGCCACCTTCCTCTCCACTTGCTGTGTCCCAGAGCAAGAGGGAGGTGACAACTCCCCACTCCCACCTTCAGGAGGATCGAGGAAGGCCCGAGGTGGCTCCACCACCTCCGGCAAGTCATCATTGTCGAGGTCTTCTCCCTCAGGTTTATCACCTTCGAGGGCCTTGTTCTTTTCATTTTTCTTTGTGTATTTTCTTCCCAGTAGTCGTAGGAATTGATCCACCCCATTCATTTTGCATTTCATCCATCAAATCACCCCGTTGACCCTTCGCCGGAGTACGCTCCGACCGTGCACCCGCTCGCCGCTCTTTTCCCGTTTTCCACCCCGCTGCGGGGTCGAGGCACTTTGACCTCAACCCTCTCACCCTTCTTGTAGGTCCAGAGACGCCAAGGAAAAGCATGGGGCTCATTTTGAGCCTCGCTGTAGGTTCTTGGAGCCTTCTAGCTCCGCCGAGCCCTCGCGAGGACTCCAGCCACCGCTGGACGGTTTTGGAGTTGCCAGGAGCTAGAGGAGGACCTCAGGCATCACCACGGCCATTTTGGATCTCGAAAGCATCATCGGGAGCCGAGATCGAGATCGGGGAAGATCGCATTCGCCGACCTTCTTCCCTGTTCTTCGTCCTAGGCTGCCAGTCGTCGGATCAAGGCTGGAGCCCAGATCGCACAGTCACCGTCAGATCTTCACGCGTCGCCACCGTTCGATCCACCTTTGGAGATCTAATCGTATCCGTCGAAGCCAAACCGTCATCGGGCGCTCCCGTGCTGCCACGTGTATAAGTGAAGCGTCCCCGCAGTCGGATCTCTCCCGCTTGGGTATTTTTCATCCTTTTACCCGAGCATTTTTGTATTTACTGTTTATCCCTAAAACTTTCATTTGTATTTAAATATTTTGTGTAGTATTTGCATAGACATCCCTGTACTTTGCATATTTGCACTTAGGTCCTTGGCTACGTCACCTCACGTGACTCACGCACGTGGGGTGTGGGTATTTTGCACTGAGGTCCTCTCCATTTATTATATTTGGTTTCAGACCAAGAACTATTTCTTCACGTTGTAATATTTTTGGAACATTTGCAATATAGCCCCCACATGTTTTGGTATTTACATTTAAGTCCCCACCAGGCATGTGTTAGTCACGTGCAAGCCTAGAAGTTTTGCACTATATCCCCTGGGCTTTTGGCTATTGGTGATTGGTCCTGGAATTTTTTTAATTAGTTCTAAATTTCTGGAAAAATTGCATGTTTCCCCTGGATGTTTTGGATATTTACATATATATACCCTTGCTATGTTGATTTTTCTCTTTGTTGTTTGCATTTATTTAATGCATCTATAAAATCCTAAAAATTCCCAAAACATTAGCATAAGCTCCTATTTTGTTGTTCTATCATTCCATATTTTTATTTTGCATTTTTGTTGCATTTTCATATTTATAAAAATTCAAAAACATGCATTTTCTCTAGTATCTGCATTAGAAAATACATAAAAATTATAAAAACTCTTCGAAAAATTCCAAAAAAAGTATATTTTGTTTGTTTCTTTGTGTTTTAACTTCAATCCAAAAATCACTAAAAATTCAAAAGAAAACCCCTAAAAATAACAAAATCCCTCAAAACTTCATAAAAATCTTAAAAATTCCATAAAAATCCTAAAAATACAATCTATGTTCCTAAATTTTCTTTTTTTATTATCTTTATTTTAAAATTAATTTGAGGAATTTTGGACTCTGTTTGATATTTTTTATCCTCATTTTAGTTTCGGCCTTTTAATTTTATTCACCGTTTCAGTATTTTTGACATTAAAAATACCAAAAAATAAGGAAAAATCTAGAAAAAATCACAAAAACATTATAAAAATATAAAAAGCTTAAAACTATTTCATTTCCTGAATTTTGACTATTTTTACCTCTTTTTATAAATACATTATCTCCTTTTTCTTTATTGTGTATCTACTTTATTATTTGAAAGAAAATATAAAAAAAATCCAAAATATAAAAAGAAAATATAAAAATCAGAAAATTAAAGATCAAAATATAAAAATATTAATTAAAAATTCAATTGAAAAAATTAAAAATTAAAAACCCACAAAAAATAACACATTTGTAGAAATTTGATCACATTCATTCTTGTGCATTGATTGCCCGATCTATCCTGCTTGTTCCCTGTGTTCGACACTCTACACATACTTGCACCTATACACACTTTTGTTGTAGAGTTATAATAAATTTTAACTCTGCACTGCTCTTCATTATTTGATTTCTTTTGTGGGTTAGTTGTTGACTTAACCAAGGTTTATCGAGGGTCACCACAACGACTGTCTCCACCATATGTGAGACATATTTAGACCCGATATTCCTCGATTAATCAGAAACCCTTAGTGGTATATAAAAAATTGGAAATATTGTATCCTAGCCCCCTAATGGTTTTCAAAAATTACGCAAACGTCCCTCCTAACTCTAAATCAAGCATTTATTTGGAAAATTACATTCAAGTCCTCAGAAGTTTCCGAATTTGCTAAATAGTCCCCACTGTCCAACTATCACATGCTGAGCACACTATATTTGGGTAACTTGCTAACATTATACCGCCTTTAATCTTTGTTATAGTTTGTTGTAAAACTTTTGGATAATTGCAATCCATTCCTCCATTTCCAGAATTTAAAATTGCATTTTTTTTATTGAAATAAATCTTCTCTTGCTTAATAAATTTTGGAAAATTCATGTTATATTCTTGTCACTTGTCTCTTTGTTTATAACATTTTCATGGCATTGTAATTTTTTTGATATTATTAAAAAAATAAAAAATAATGTCATTTTCTTTGCTTGAAATTTGAAAATTCCTAAAAATTTGAATATTGCTCGAAAAATTCCAAAAATTAGATAGGTGTATATTATTGTCTATTTTCTATCCAATTTTCATGCATTAATTATTTATAAAACCACTAAAATTTGTAAAATACTAAAAATCTTATAAAATCATATAAAATTCTAGAAAAATTCAGAAATGGTGATTCAATTCTTGTGTGTAGATATTTGTCTATATTTTAGATAAAAATAATTTCCACAAGTTTTGGACACTTAAAATATTTTTAAGTTACAAATTACTCCAAGTTGTGCACTATTTTCCTGTTTTGGTACTATTTGATTTTTATAAAATCGCAGAAATATCAGAAAAACTTGGAAAAATTACCAAAAACATTAAAAAAGATTTAAAACCAAAAATATTTTCTTTGTAATTTTTTGAGCATTTTGTACTATTTTAAAAAAATACAAAAAGAGTTTGGTGTGTATATTTTTCTTCCCTTCTGCATATTGTTCCTTATTTGAAAATTACAAAAATTGAAAAAAAAATAAAAAAACACTAAAGTCTCATTTTTGAAATTTTACTACTGAGTTTTTTTATCGTGCTCCTTGTGTTCGACCCTGGTCGCTATACCGGGTAAATTAAATAGCGAAGGCTGCTTACAATACTTGTCATTGATTGATTTTCTTTAAAATAGTTATATATATTTTTCTCGTTGATCGAACTGATTGACTAGGGACAAAGAGTTTGCATATTTATATTCTACCTTAGTCGATCACGTTTTTCGGGTCATCAAAATGGTGCCGTTGCCGCGGAGCATGGCTTTGTAGTCATTTTCAGTTTAATTTTATTTCTATCTTTATTTATTATAAGTGTTCTCTGACCATCTCTTGTTTTGTTTTTTGTGCGAGGAATCGCCAGCATACGATTCGGATTCTTTGGAAGGTCTAGCACAGGAGGAGGAACAGAAGAGCCAGAGAGCAGCAATTTTATTTACATAAATTTTGTGAATTGTAATAATTTAGAATTATTCTAAGACTGTTTGGACACTTGTACTCGGGGTCTGTTTCGCCAAGTGTCGATTCACTTGGGGGATCCCAACTAGTTTATGTGCTTGAGCCCCTAGTTGTAGGTTTTATTATCTTGCTTGAGCCAGGTAATTTATTAGGTCCAAAGCCCTAAACAAGAATTTCTGCACCTATAGAGTAGAGTGTCATTTAGACTTAGTCAAATTAATTGGTTCTTACCCGCTAATAGAAGTTATTGCTAGGATGGTTCACGTGCATCATGTAGGTTAGTATAATTTTATGTATTTAAATTCCACGTAGATCACTTGCATGTAGAGTGCTGGCGACAAGGTACACATCTCTTCAACCTTGCACACATCATTGTATTTAATCATGTATTAGCTTTTCCGATTTTCTCCCTTGATTTCACTCACATAATTCAAACAGGAAATTGTACACTCATTAGACGTTGTTTTGAAAAACGTCAAAAAAGTGAAAATTGAAAATTAAAAAAATCGGGACTGCTAATTGAACTTGACTCTTAAAATCAAATGTAATTGATTCATACCATTGTTTTGAAGAGAGCAACCCCCTCCTTGTTTGATTTATCTGCAGCGAGAAAGCGACCCACACACTAGAATAGAGCCATACTTGATCTCTCTTCAGACTACTGGTCTTGTGATTGGTTGTTCTCCAGTGAGGATTTCAACAGGTAGCCTGTAATCGGTCCGGGACTTCCTTAGCAGATTGGGCAGATCAGGTAGCTGGTAAATGGTCCGCACCCATACTGGTTGGGAAAAACTAGTTGTGAGATTTGGGACAGTCCCATGAGAGCTTCGGGTTCCTAACATCTCGCTTAAATGCTCTGATATATTGAATGATGACCTATCTAAAATTTGACAAGATAAATGATCGAGACTTCATGGTCATCACTGTATTGCATAGGTGAATCTGGGGTTTGCTTTGTGTTTAAATGTGATTGGTGTGAGTTGGTTACGATCATCATATCTAGATCATTAGCAGTTGCCTTCTCTTCTTTTTCTATATGTTTTCTTTTCCCTCCCTCCCTCCCTTCATTATCCTCCCCCTTTCCTATTCTCATGATGATGATGTGTCGCCCTTCATTCCAGACGGATCTTGCAGCTTCTTCTTTTCATTCCCATCATTCTCGCCCACTATCTTGGGAGGTCGGAACTCCGACCGACATCCATCTTCTCCCTCCCCACCTTTTTCTACTGGGCATGCTGTGCTTGACGCCCGAATAGTTTAGATTGAGCAGAGAAGAAATCCGGGAAATTACCTTGCTGAGATGACAATGCATTTCATAGGCAATCAGATTGTGCAGTTGCGAGTTTTAGACGACTTCTATCCTGGGATGATGGTTGAGCAGCCCGATCAGGAAGCGCAATTAGCCTCTACATTAAGTCCCTTCATTCTGGATTTGGAATTCATTCAACGACTACCTAAGTTTTTAGGGGAAGTGCACGAGGAGCCTTATCTCCATTTTTCTGAGTTTGAGGATTTTATGTGAACCACACCCATCTAGATATCACTTCTGAGGAGCTGATGCTGATGACCTTCTCATTTACACTTCAGGGTAGAGCCATGAGTTGGCACCGACGATTGGGAATGAAGTTCGCTACGTGGGGAGATTTACGTTCACATTTTCTACAGAGATTTTATCCCCACTGTAGAGCAGATTTGATGCGGTCTTGCATTCAAGATTTTTCAGTAGACCCCCAGGAGCATTGAGAGGTTCATGGCTTAGGTTTTTTGACCTATTAATGAGATTTCCATATCATAGAATCTCGGCAACTGACCTTGTACGGATCACCATGAGGGGGATGACCGTAGAACAGATAGGACTGGTAGTGACCTCATGTGGTAATTCACACCACAGTCCTGACATGGATATATTTTTTACCATCTTGGGAGAGATTTCAACCAATTCATCAACTTCACATCCTTCATGAGATGATTTATTCGGGACAACACACGAGGGTGATACAACACCAGTTGAGTGTTTGACACTTCATGCCGATTCAAACAACACACACTATTCAGAGGACATGGATTCTATTACATTTCATATGACGGATGTGTTGACCACTACTGTGAGTTTCCAGAGCCAGACATTAGTCGAGTTCCCATTGGTTTTACAGCCAGAGTTTAAGCCAGTCCTGCACTTCCACATCGATGATTCTTGGATTCTAGATCTACTAGTATCATAAGAAATAGAGGAGGAGCCCACATTGTTTCAGCCGTCCTTCTAACCATTTCAGTGTCCTTGTCCAGATAATTCAGTCTCCATTTTTTAGAAGTTCTTCTCAGATTCAGATACACATTTGGATCCATCACAACAGATAGAGCTTGATGAGGGACACTATTTTGATTTGATAGACCTAGATAGTCCCGTCTTTGAGTCGTGTGTCCTCCCACTTGATGATGTCGATACATTTTTGGAGGAGTTGATGATTGACAGCATTGTCGTAGTTTGAGGATCAGATCTTGAGATGTCTACTACTTCTGCGTTGTTGACTAGATGCATGCCATGCCTCGAGGTTGTTCAGATGCCATATACAACTGATGGGTTACTTTGGTGCAGGAACCTGGTGTTTGACTACAACATAGATCCCCAATCACGATCTGATTCCCAATCTTTTACCGACGAGCCTGCATCACTCCCTGAGGGTTATCTGCGGGAGGATGCATTACGTCTCTTGTACTCGATTTCATTGCCTAGACGTGATTTCGACCTATCAGATAACGAGACCGAGTCTTTTGATTTTCCCGAGTCTGAGTTTTCTCTCCTTGACGACCCTTGCGAGGATGAGCTGATCTTTGAGATATTCGATGATGTTACTGATTCTTCTCAATTATTTGCATCGGATACCAGCTTTCTTAGTGCGTCTCCTGATCATGACCTTCCATACCTTTTTGAGATGGTAATTGACGTGGAGGATTCCATGACTGATCCGTCTTTCTCCACGTTCGACTTCTTCGGCTCTACCCTTCCACTCCATTCCGATCTTGAGCCGACGCATTCTTTTGTGCTATCGGAGCCCGATTTCATTCTCCCATATCTTTACCCGGTAGCAGACACCCGCCTGGTTGTTTACTTGGGTGTCATAGTTTACATTGTTGACCTCGTCGTTGTTCCCACACCAAGACTATGATGACAGTACAATATTCGCCTCACAGATGTCGTCCTGAACCTCGATACTGTGTTATCCTAGCCTTTGCGCCCAGCTAGGGGCGTAAACTCTAGCGCTTGTTGAGAGGCACCTCAACATTATCTTACTTGTATAGATCCATTATGTCCATATCAAACATTCTTTCTGTCTCACATCCCATCTCCATCTTATGATTATGCTATACTTAGGGTGTACTTTACCCTAGGTATAAGGGGGGTGTCCGACTTGTGATTATCTATTTGATTATATTACCTATGTTTTACTTCCTATACTTAGGGATATTTCACCCTAAGTATAGGGGAGGTAGCATCTGTACATCCTTTTCCTCGGTAGTCCCCTTGTGTACAGTCTTCTATACTTAGGATTTCTTGATCCTAAGTATAGGGGGATCACCGACTCCTATTGATTTTATTCTTTTATTCGTCGTTGTATCATAGCTATTCTTTTCACTTTTCTATACTTAGCACGATTTATGGCTTCTTTTACCTCTCTCTAATCACTATGTGGACATAGTTCGAGCTAAGTATAGAGGGTGTCGTATATATTGTATATATACTTTAGCCATAACTCGTACTTTTGTATTTTTTATATGGCTAAAACACTGTATAAATACATGTAAAATTCAAAAAAAAACAACTAATAAAAAGATGCAGATATTTCCTCAAATTTCTTTTTGTACATACTGATTAATAAGTCAGGTTAAAATATTTTGAAAAATATTTTGAAAGTAGTTTGAAAATCTATTTGAAAAATCTATTGAAAACTATTTGAAAAATGTTTTGAAAAATATTTTCAACCTTTTTAAAAGTATTTTGGTTTGTAAAAATTTTCTTTATGTGAAATAAAATTATTTTGTAAAACTATTTCTAAATGTCTTGAAAATGTTTGAAAAAATTATTTTGAAAAAAATCTATATATACTGTTTGAAAAATGTTTGCAAAATAGTTTTCAAATGTTTGTAAAATTGTTTGGAAAAAATATTTTGGACTATTGTTTTCAAAAGTATTTGTAAAATTGTATTCAAATAAGTTTGAGCAATATATGCATCATCTAAAAAATTCTTCACCAACTGTATATATGTACTTGTATAAATTACTAACACTCAAGTTGCAAATCCTTTCACCTAATTCTTGTAAGTAATTGACTCACTCCCATGTAAATATGTGTATCTTATCTACTAACCCTAACCTTATAAAAAAATCCCTAAAAAATAAAAACCAAAAGTCTACAAAATTTTGCATAAAAAATCTTTTTATATTTGCTCATTTTTAAAAAATCCATAAAAAGTTCAAAATTAGAAATTTGTTTCAAAAAAAAAAGATTTTTTCTCTTCTTTTCTCTTTGCATTGTACATATTTCTCACATTTGCATAAGCATTTTTCAGAGTAATGTTGACAATTAAACTAGTATGGAATAAAATTGAGGAATGGAGCTTACTTAAGACCTTAATCCACTAAATGTTAGAGGAACCTTATAGGATCTGAGTTTAGGATTTTTCAGGTCTTGAGACTTAATTCTTCAAGTCCACTACGTTATTTTCACATATCATCTTGATTAGTCTAAATAGAACACTTAACAACACACGCATGACTCTCGCAGATAATGGATTGACTTGCACACGCACTTTACACGTGGCTCAATACAGATGAGGTGGTAAGGAGGCAGTTGACCTTGGCTTGGAGTAGCATATGAGGGTAGTACTTCTAGGCGGAACCTCTCATCTTCCTCGAGGAAGGGATGTGCACCTCAACTTGGTCTGGTGATGTTGTGGTCTAAAGACAGGATGTTGTGGGATTGTAATAATGCTTCAAAAGAAGGATAGTCTACTAGCTCAAGAGGAAAAACTCCTTATGTACATGCTGCACCTTGTATATATTTTTTTTAAAAGAGAAAAAATGAAGAATCTCCAAAATGGACAGGCCTGATTGAAAAAAAAATGCATGTCGGAGTGTATATACAAGTGAAAAAAGAGAATAAGACCTTCAAAGTCAATTTATTGTAAGCTTGCAGAGGATGACTTGGCTACACTGGTCATGCATCCAAGGATAGGTAACTACACTGGTTACCGTCCATTCTTTTCTCCATCTCCTCTTCTTGAGCTAGTTGTACTTGAACTTAGAAGGGAATATCCCCACTCCTCGAGGAAAGAGTTGCAAGATCGGGGGATTAGAATTACCTTGTTGAGGGAGGTTGTTTCTTTGTCATTTCTGAAGTGGGGAGCCAAAATACACATATCTACCATACAAGTACAGATTCATAGTCACTAGAGTTTGTATATGTAGACTTGTTTTGACCTGACTAATTAAGGCGATCTGACCATAGAATAGTGGAGCTTGAGGGCTGTTGAGTCTTAAACCCGTTTACCAATAAGGTTCTGCCAAACTAATAATCCAAAGGTCTAACCGAGCTCTATACTCCAATTTTATGAAGATAAGTTTAAAAATCAACATTGGTCTAAGTTCTTCCCTTTTTCTTTTCTTTATTTTTGTTCACTTATTTTCGAAATAAGTGTTTGCTAAGGGACTAGCAAAGGTAAAGTATAATTCATCGCCTTTATTCTTTTATTCTAGCTTCATTTATTTAGTCAAATACCTGTACATACCCACTAATTTCATAAAATTACCATTTAGCATGCATTTGTTAAGTATGCATTTTTAACATTGTTTATATTAAATAAAAGAATAAAGAAGTAAATAAAAAGAAAAGAAAAGAAAAATAAAAATAAAGGATGTATTTATGAAATAAATGCAGACTGGCCCGAACCCCGAGAGAAGGTCAAGACTTGACCTGGCCGATCAGGAATAAAGTAGGGGGAGATAGGGTCTTTAATCCAAAAATCCAAAAAAATAAGTTGTAAATATTCTTCCTTTTATTTTTAGTTTATTCCTTGTATATTTGTACAAAACTTACGCAATTTTATTTGTATATAAATTGACCTCAAATTAAATATTTTTCTAAACATAAGTTGCCAATAAAAATGTTTTGTAAATAATAAAAATAATTACAAAGTAAAACCATGTATAGAATAAAAGTATCCATACTCAGAAAAACCCGTAAAGAGACAATTGAAAGATCAATTCTGGCTCCATAAACACTCAAATTGAATCAAACTCACTTCCAGTGTACTCTAAATTAAATTATCTTTAAAATGGTTATGGTTTTGGAGTTATGGTTGAAAAGTTGGTTTTCTGGGGTGGTTTTTGTAATTTTATCTTTTATTTATTTATATATTTATTCATCTTTATTTTTTACACAATGTAAATAATTGTAAATATTTCCATAATTATTTAAAATAAAAATTAAAAATAATTTTTTAAAAAAATAAAATAATTTCCTTATTTGTACATGTGTATAATGTAGTATATGTAAGTATCATATGTATATAAACTTTTTCCTTAAATAACTATCTCAAAAAAAATTTAATATTCAACCTTATTAATTAAATAAATAAAATGATGAAAATAATTCATTTAATTAATTAATTATATATAAAAATATACCATATGTGTATAATTCAATAAATACCTTAATTAGCCGCCGTTAAGGTGGCTCTTTAATTTTGGACAATTATTAATTATTATTATTATTATTGTAATTACGAAAATTCATTTTATTTTTTAATTTAATTAATTTATTTTATTAATTCTACCACTAAACACCTTCCTCTTTTGTAAATATCTTCCTTTTTTGGATTTCATCTTCTTTTTAATGGGTCTCCATTCCTTCATTATTCTTTGATCAATCATTGGTGGAGAAGGAGCCTCATTCCCGAAATCCCGTTGGTAGATAGAGGAGCCCAATCCCCGAGCCGTCCGGTAACAACTGACTGGTTGTCGTCGAGGCCATCACGATGCCTGCCTCCCTCAGGTTAGATCCAATTTTATTTCTCGTTTTTCATGTAGAGTAAACATGGCATAGTTTATATTTTCAAGATCTTTGTAGATCTAGATCCATAGTTTTCATCACCAATTTTTATCCAATCATGATCCGAATCCGATTTCATCTCATCTCTCGAATCTCTCTGTCTCACATTCTATCTCATACGATCTCTCAACTCTGGCTGTGCACGGTGGCTGGAGACACGGTTTCGATCTCCCATTTCATCGGATTCAATCCATTCACTCTTCTATCTTTATATTATTGTCTTCATGACCGAGCCGTTGAGCTCGAGTCCGCTATCTTCATTTTATTGCAGGTATAAGAAATAAAAAGTTCAAAAAAATATTTTCTCCTGTAGTTTTCAAATAAAAAATAAAGACTAATAAAAAATAAAAAAAGGAAAGTTAGGCGGCAGGGCCGCCACCCCCCGCCGCTCATCCGCCATCAGCCCTCTGCTCGAAGCTGCCCTCCCAGCGCCACCGCCAATTGCTCTCCTGTGCGAACTTCCTCCTCCCCTCTTCTGTCTGATCCAGGCATCGTCCACCACCCAGCACCATCGTCGACGTGCCTACGCACGAGCCTGCGTGAAGCGCTGCACCCCATGCGCTGCCCCTTCCAATGCCAGTGCAACTCAACCCGCAGTAGGCACCACCCTTCCAGCCGCAGGCGGCGCCCACTACCCTCCTCTGCGTGAGCCCACACATGAGCTTGCCTTGTAGCCAGTCGGCCCCACCGGCCACACCCGCGACATCTGCCGACCTCCATATGCCGTACATTCCTCCGCCCTCCTCCGCGCGAGCCCACGCACGAGTTTGCCCCGCAGCCCGTCAGCCCCACCGGCCACGCCCATGAGATTTGACGACCTCCATCTACCGTACGTTCCACCACCCCTCCGCCATCCAGATCTCCTCCACCGCTACCTTATAACCGTAGATGCCAACTCCATAGCTGATGCCCTCCATCCTGTAGCGGCCTCTATTGCAAGCGGAGCTTTATCCTCCAGCACCGTGCGACCTCTTCTCTATTCAGTCCCTACTGCTCGACGCCCATCTGCGCCACCCCGCACCTCCGTCGCCCTGCTAACTGATGTCCGTCGCTTGCTAGTGCACGAGAAGAAAGAGGGGCGGCGACGGCCTTGGCTGTTTCCCCCTTTTGGTTTTGGAAATGTAGGAACAAAGGAGAAGGAACCCTAAGGGGTATATAAAAAAAGGAAATATTCCCCCAGAAGGTTTTCAGAAATTGTGCAAACATCCCTGCCAGCTCTAGATCAAGCAATAGTTGGGAAAATTACATTCATGTCCTCAGAAGTTCTCGAATTTGCAAAATAGTCCTCGCTATCCAACTATCACGTACCGAGCACACATCTTTGGGTAATTTACAAACATTATCCCGCCTTTAATTTGTGTTATAATTTGTTGTAAAACATTTGAATAATTGCAATTCAGTCCTCTATTTCCAGAACTTAAAATTGCAAGTTTGTTTGATTGAAATAAATATTTTCATTGCTCAATTAATTCTGGAAAATTCATGTTATATTCCTGTCACTTGTCTCATCATTGTACAAAATTTTCATTGCATTATAAATTTATTAGATATTATTAAAAAATAAAAATAATGTCATTTTCTCTGGCTGAAATTTGAAAAATTCTAAAAATTTAATATTACTTTAAAAATTCCAAAAAAATAGATTAGGTGTATTTTATTGTCTTTTATTTTATATCTAATTTTCACGTATTAATTATTTATAAAATTTAAAAAATTTGTAAAATACTAAAAATCTTATAAAAATCATATAAAATTCTAGAAAATTCAAAAATAGTGATTTCAGTTCCAGTATGTAGATATTTATCTATATTTTAGCATAAAAATAATTTCTAGGAGTTTTGGACATTAAAATATTTTTAAGCTGCAAATTACTCCAAGCTATGCATTATTTTTCTTTTTTGCCACTGTTTGATTTTTATAAAATCAAAAAAATATCAGAAAAACTTGGAAAATTACCAAAAACATTAAAAAAATATTTAAAACCCCAAAATATTTTCTTTGTGAATTTCTGATCATTTTAACTATTTTAAAAAATACAAAAAGAGTGTGGTATGTGTATTTTTCTTTCGTTGTGCATATTGTTCCTTATTTGAAAATTAGAAAAATTGGAAAATAAAAAATAACTAAAATCTCATTTTTGAAATTTGCTACTGAGTTTTTCAATAATGCTCTTTTTGTTTGACCCTGGTCGCTATACCAGGTAAATTAAACAGGGAAGAGCACTTACATTATTTATCATTGATTGATTTTCTTTAAAGTGGTTTTATATATTTTTCTAGTTGATCGAACTGATTGACTAGGGACAATGACATTTCATATTTATATTCCAACTTAGTCGATCGCATTTTTTGGGTCATCACTTATGAACAACTACTCCAATACCATTTCCTATATTATCTTTACTTGAATACCAAAATTTAAAACTTGTCTTCTCGACCTCCCTTTCTTTCTCTCCATCTCTTTTTGTCTCTTGGATACATAGAATCTGAATCTTCCTTCTTTCCACAGTATCTACTATCTCCATCAATTTATCGGTCTAAGTGCAAATATTCTAACTATTTATCTACATCTTTTTTTATAGAGATATCTGTGTAAAAGCGTAAGTTTAGGTGTAGTTTTATCAAAATGTTTTGTAAGTATTGGTTTCAGATATTTTGGAATCATTCCTATGATCATGCAACCATTTAAATCCAACAAAAAACTAATTGAAATGATAAATAATGAAAAAAATAAATTAAACAAATTATGTAATAGAGTTGTCCCCCCAAGTAAAAATTTTGGGCTTAGTGCTTGCCCCTCATATGATTTTTGAGATATTGAACATACTCTTAGACAATGATTGCCAACATATTTTTCTTATTTTGACGATGCATATATGTAAGGCACTCAAAAAACCACATGGATATATATGTATATATATATGTACATAAGTATGTATATATACATAAGCATGTTGTATGTGTGGAAGTTTTCCAATGAGTTTTAAGCTTATTAGAATTGTAATGAGAACCTCATTTTCAAGTGTTTATAACCGTTTTGAGCATAATATTCGTCGATTCGCAAATAATTACTATCGAAATAATTTTTTCAAAAGTAAATCCTAATTAATTTAATACAAAATGATTGTATCTTTATCTGTATTACTGGTAATAACAATACAACCAAAAGTATTTATATGTGTAAATATATTATTTTTCAAGAGATAAATATGCATTTTTATATATGCATATACACATATATAGTTGTCATATACTTATATATTTAAAAAGTGTATATGTATACATCAAAAAACCGTAAATATTCTTATATATGTATGTACATCTTGGGATTTTTACATTTGTGCCCCTTCGAGTTTTGTCTTATACACTTGTACCCGTACCTTTTTGAAATGATACTTGTGCCATACCTTCTTGGGTTATTAATAGTTATTCCCCTCAAGATAATTGTCATCCTTTCTCTTCCCAAACATACGTAACATATAGGCACAAACATATTTGGAAAGAAAATAGGGCTACAATGTAATTTTTCTCTTTATCTTCTTTATTTTTCTTCCTTTCTACCTTGAGCTCCCCCTTCCCATCGCTCACCTTCACATGATCCTTGATCCTCCTTCCTAACCTCAACACCAGCTGCCTCCGCCCCAACTTCCTTCCTCGCTGCCCCGACCCTGTTACCCTTGACCCAAGCCTCTTCATCCCTCGCTCACCTCTATCCCCTCCCTCTATTTCCCATCCACTCCTTTTTGAAGAACCACCATCCTTTGATCCTCTTTGTCAACACCGTGGTTGCCAACCTGGTAGCATAGCTCCTCCCCATCACCTCCTCCCTCATCACCTATAATAGACTCATTAAGATCCTTTCATACTTCACATATACCTGCTCCTCCTCTACTATCGCCATATATAACAGTGTCGGTTCCTATTGCTCCATTTTGTCCGTAGGGTCTAGAGCGGCAGTAAGGTCAGAACAAAATAAGGGTAAGTTGTCGATGATGGCCTTGTCAGATCCTGACATTTGTCCCTTTGGGAGGGAGCTCCAGTGCATGGATTCGAGAGTTAAGAGAGCAATTTTCAATGCAGTGATGGCGATTGAAGGTTACACTATAGGAGGATCATAAACACAAGAAAATATTTTTCAACATGATCTTTATTTAAAAAATACGACAATAAAATTAACATAACAGAATAACTTGATTAATCATTGTTATATTTTTTGATGTTAAATATATAATAAAGAATAATACACATAGCCAAATTATTTTTTCTTCTTGCAATTAACAATGAATTTCATATGCATCGTTAAAGATTTAAATAATGACAATTTTCCCTTGCCTTATTCATTAAAAAATATAAAAATTATTTCTAAATTTAATTATGACAATTAGAAAAATCAATGAATAATTGTTGTTATATGACGCATAACGGGGAATATGATAATTAATACGATATTCATTTTGAATTTAAAGAGTGAAGTAATGAATATATTTGTTGTTATATATTTGATGAATCTCCATTTCATCACATTTATTCTTTCGTTTTGTCCTTTAGTCTAGCTAAATGCATGTAAATAATATTATTTTGCAGAAAATAACATCTATGATTTATTGTGTAAATATTGTATAAAATACTATATTTAAAGCCAACATAAAAGAATAAAGAAAAGAAAATGAAATGAAATACCAAAGATATTGAATGACCGTAAACCCCGATACCTCGACATCTTGACGACTAGGTCGACATGGGATAAAGTAGTGAGAGATAGGGGCCAAAAATATAATAAAACCCTAATTTATAGTTCTTTAATAAGCGTTTTTTGGGACTTATTTTATTATTTATTATTTATACATAAAATCAATAAACTTTTTACATGAAAGTTGTAGATAAAAATGCATAAAAACTACCAAATTTATTTCATACAAAATAATGCATATCGTGTTTTTCGTGCTCAGAATAAAAATCCAAAATCTCAAGTTCCTAGACCTGTATCTTCTCCATATGAACTCAAAATTCATTAAAATCACCTTTAATTGTATATTACTTTTCATTAGCTATCTAATGAAGGTGGTTTCATTTAATTTGGATTTAAGATGCAAAAGATAGGTTTTGGACCCTATTGTACATTATACTTGAATGAAATATTCATTTCCTTTATTCTCTATAATTATCATTATTTTATATTTTTATAATTTCGCAAATATTATTTATCATTCTTATACATAATTACAATAAAATAAAACCATTAAAAATAAATTAAAATAAACTTGTATACAAAAATGCATAGATGAATTATACATACTCACACATATATAATAACTACTTATAATTAATTAAGTGTATAAATAAACTCAGAAAAATTCAATAAAAATATCTCAATCATGTATATTTAAATAGGTATAGATATATATAATAATTATAGAAAATAATAAATTTTAAATATTGAAATAAAAATAAAATATTTAAAACATAGGTCATTATAACTATAATTATACTTGCAAAAAGCAACCTATAATAAATTAAATGAAAAATAAAATAAAAATCATAATATATATATAATCTCTGTAGAAAATAATAAAATTTAAATATTGAAATAAAAATAAAATATTTAAAACATAGGTCATTATAACTATAATTATACTTGCAAAAACAAACCTATAATAAATTAATTGAAAAATAAAATAAAAATCATAATAAAACACTACATAAAATAATGAACATTTTTCATGTTTTAACTAAAATCATTTGATAATTTAAACCGAATTAATAAGGTATTTTCCCTAATTTTGTCGCCTTCCTGGCCGACTTGGACTAATGGGAGACCGATCAGAGTTGACCTTGGTCAACTCTTTGGCCTCCATAGTTCTGCTATGTCAGATGCCTACCACCTCGACCTCACAAATTTCCTCTGCTCGATTTTTGCATCAAAATGACTCGATTTCTCTTTGACTTTTATAACTCAATCAATGCTCTTTCACATGCCCTTGGCTTCTCGATCTGAGGTCCTCTACATCGAGTGCCCTTCCCGATCAAACTCTTCCATGTACATATACCTTCCTCGGGCCACCATTTTAATTTGATCTCCCTTGGACCTCAAAATCCTGAAGCTTGTGATGTGAAGCATCCTAGTGATAGAAGGAACACCGAGGAACACTTTGGCATGGAGGAAGAGGACCCTCGATTGGAGATCCAAGCTCCGCCGACCAGCTCCACTGTGAGCTCTACTCCCAGCTCCTTTGGACATGTGAGCATTTATTTCTCACATTTCTTTGTTCCTAGACATAGAAATAGATTAAATTAGGTATTATTTCTAGTTAATTTCTCTTTTAGTTCATTAAAAATTAAAATCTTAGTTCACACGAGCTGAGATTCAACGAACCTCCTCTCCAAGTTCTGACGGTTTCCTTAAACGCCATCCATCTCTATTTTGTTGCTCTACCTCTTCTCCATTATCCTGACAACCCATCCACCTTTGATTCCTCATGGATCGAAGGATCGAGGTCCCTCCAGTGCTGCTCATCGGACCTCTCCGCCCCTTCCACATTTCACATCGATTTCACCCAAATAATGACCAGATCCTTCATCGTTGTCTCGTCATGCCTTTGCATGTATTTACAGGACCTGAAGGCCCCTTCTACGGGGCATTGGACTACAGAACATACCTCTAGATTTATCGAGCTCCATGGCTCCATCGATGAGCCTTGGATCATGTTGAGGTACCCAGTAGCTGCGAATCCTCTCTAGGATCATTTTGCACATGGTAGGAGTGCTCTAAGTGGCCAAGGACTCAAGATCTACCAGATTGAAGCTCGCTCAGGCGGAGCTTCAACCCAGTTCGTCTAGGCTATCCTACAACCGTCCGATTAAGCACTGCCTTCTAGGATAGCAGCTACCATTGGATTTGAGGTGATTCGACCATCAGACCACTTTATTGGATCTAATCCGGCCCATCCTTGACGAAGCATCATTGACCGTTCTTCACGTGACGCGTGGTAAGTGGAATCCTCTACGTCGTTGGATCATGCCAGCATGGGCAATTTTGTCCTCCACCCCTACCGATTTTGTATTTTATATTTAGACCTTAAACATTCTTCTATTGCATAAAATATTTTGATTATTTTGCATATGACCCCTTATACTTTTAATATTTACATTTAGGTCTATTCCACATCACCTCACGTACCTGTACACGTGAGGGGACTGGGTATTTTGCACTTAAACTCTGATATTTTGTATTTCATTTCGATCTGCATTTTTATAATATTAGTTAATATTTTCTGGAAATTTTGCATCTAGCCCCCGAATTGTGTATTAATTGCAAAATACCCCTTTGGGTATATATGATCAGAAATATTAGGGGAAATTGTAGTTTTGACCCTACACTTCTCTAGAGTATTTGGAAACAATATTAAAACTTATAATATTTACAAAAATGCCCCTACGAGATTGCATTTTCTTTTCACAGATTTTATTTTTGATAAAAATAGTTCATATGCCCTAATTACAGGTTTGTATATACAAGGTTTGTAAAGGATTTTTATTTGCTTAAATCATGCCCATAGTTCTCGAAATAATTTGAAAAGATTTTCTCAAAAAAATTGAAAATTTTACTCGGCAAACAAATTTGACAAATAATTTTTACAAACATTTACAAAATCTCATTTGCAAAGATTTTTCAAACACTATATATAGATTCTTCAAAATATTTTTACAATCATTTTCCAAATCATTTGTAAATAGACTTTCAAAATATTTATTCAAACAAATAGAAGAAGTTTCTACAAAGAAAATATTTTTACAAAGGTTTGAAAACATTTTACAAAACATTTTTAAAATAGTTTTCAAAAGATTTTCTAAAGAGACTTTCCAACCATTTCTCAAATATTTTGCAAAATATTTTAACCTAAAGTGTTTTCAAAGAATTAATTAGCCATATTATTGAAAATACAAAGTACGAGTTATGGCTAAAGTATATACAACTTATATATGACCCCCTATACTTAACTTGAGCTATGTCCTCATAGATCAGAGAGAAAAGAGAAGACATAACTCATATTGTGTATTAAACAATCTAATATTACAATGATTAAAGAATGAACGAATGAGAAGTTGATTGTCCCCCCATACTTAGGATGAATTAATACTAAGTATAGTAGGTGTACAAATCAGGGGGGTCGAGGGAGGGACTGTACAAAAACATCAGCTCGACCTATCCCCCCTCCAGCCCGATGCTTAGGGTAAAGTATCCCTAAGTATAGACATAATATCAAGAGGTGAAGGGACATGTGATGGATCAAAGAAATGAACAACTTGGGTTATTACACCCATACTTAGGACATAGTACGTCCTAAGTATAGCAATGATGAAAGTAGTGAACGCCTTTTCGAAAGAAATAGAAAAATGAAAAGAAGAAAAGAAAATCTTTTTGTGATTTTTCAGTTTTTTGTGTCTTATCCTTCTGGCTATGATAAATCATCTTGAAATGCACCTTCAATCGAATTAACAACGAATGGGAATGTTTCGTGCTTAAGGTTGTGCATCAGGTGACAATCTGATACGAGTAGACTCATATTATCACGCATGGTCTTCATATGAATGGCCCCATCCATTTGCTCTTAAGTTTGCCTAAAAAAATTTCAACTTCGCATCAAATAACCACACCTTCTGTCCATGTTAGAAATTCTTCCTTCGGATGTGTTTTACATGCCATCTCTTGACTTTCTCTTTGTACATCAAGCTGTTATCGTACGTGTAGTCTCGAAATTCAAGCAGTCGGTTCAGATTAACTTTTCTGTTCTTTCCTCCTCACTTGGAATCAAGGTTGCACATATTTAATGCCCATAAGAATTTGTGAATTAATTCCACGGGCAGGTGGCAAAGCTTTTCATAGACAAGGCGGTAGGGAGACACACCTAGTGGAGACTTGTATGTCGTGCAGTAATCCCAAAGAACTGAATCAAGCATACAAGCTTCTGCAGTATTGTATTAATCTCCCAATTACAACATTCAGCCAAGCCATTAGATTGTGGGTGGTACGACGCTGCTACACGATATTCAATGTCATATTCTTTGGTTAACTTCTTGACCTCCTTGTTGATAAAATTGCTCCCCCTGTCAGAAATGAGAATTTTGGGGATTCTGAATTGTGAGATGATGTTCTCCTTCAGGAAGTGACAGACTGTGTGGCTATCTGCAGTTCAGGCAGGGATTGCCTCCACCCATCTACGGACATATTTGACATCAAGTATGGTGTACTCAAAACCCTAGCTGTTAGGGAATGGCCCCATGAAGTCAATGCCCCAGGCGTCGAAGAGGTCGGATATCTGAATGTACTTCAAAGGCATTATATTGTGCATGCTGATGTTTCCAGCCATTCTCTGACATTTAGTGAACCTCTTAACATAATCTTCAGCATCCTTAAAGAGAGTTGGCTACCAAAGGCCACATTGAAGCACTTTTGACCTCATTCTCTTTCCAGAATGGTGTCGACCGGCTTCGAGCTTGTGACAGTGGTCTAGGACACCCATAATTTCCTCATGAGGTATAAACCTCCTCCAGATGTAGTCTGTGCCCACTCAGAATAGATGTGGTTCTTACCACTGGTAGAAACACAACAAAATCAGTCTCCTTGCCAAGCAATTCTGTCAGCAATCGAGTGAGCTAGCTGAAGTCATTGATAAATCATCGGTAGAAACTGACATTCCCCAAAAACAACTGTACCTGTTTCAAATTGGTCAGTGTCTCAAGTTTAAAAATTACTTCCACCTTGGCTAGGTCCACTTCGATGCCACATTTAGATACAACGTGACCCAACATGATCTCTTCAGTTACCATGAAATTGCTCTTCTCCCATGAGAGCATATGGTTCACTTCACAACACCTCCTCAAAACTCGGTCTAGATAATCAAGACATTGATTGGATGAATCTCCGTAGATCGATAAGTCATCCATGAAAACCTCAAGAAAACTGCCGACCATATCTACGAATACAACCAGCATATAGGTCTAAAATGTAGTGGGGGTGTTACACATCCTGAACGACACCATTGGAAGGCATACGACCCAAAAGGACATGTGAGTGTAATCTTCTCTTGATCCTCTCTAGGATCATTTTGCACTTGGTAGGAGAGCTCCAAGTGGCTGATGACCCGATATCTACAAGATTGAAGCTCACCCAGATGAAGCTTCAACCTAGTTCGTCCAGGCTGTCCTGCAACCGTCCGATCTAGTACCACCCTCCAAGATAGCAACTACCATTGGATTTGAGGCACTTCAACCGCCAGATCATGTGGTCGGATCTCATCTAGCCCATCCATGGCGAAGCATCATCGGTCTTTCCCCGCATGACGCATGGCAAGTGGAATCCAATACGCTGTTGGATTGTGCCAGTGGGGGTAATTTTTTCCGCCACTCATGCTGATTTTGTATTTTATATTAGTCCTAAAACTTTCGCCTGTTGTGTAAAATATTTTGGTTATTTTTAATTTGATCCCTTGTAGTTTTATTATTTGCATTTGGGTTCATTCCACATCACCTCATGTGCCAGTGCGCGTAAGGGGACTGGGTATTTTGCACTTAATCCCTCAAATATTTTGTATTCATTTCAGTCCATATTTTTGGAATATTATTGTAATATTTTCTTGAAATTTTGCATCTGGCCCTGCGAATCGTGTATTAATTGCAAAAATACCCCTTCGAGTACATATTATTTGAAATATTTAGGAAAATTACACTTTTGACCCTACACTTTTCAAGGATGTTCAGAAACAGTACTAGAACATTAAATATTTACAAAAATACTTCTGTGAGATTGCATTTTCTTAAGATATTATTTTTTTAAAAAAATAGTTCCTATGCACTAAAAATATGTAGGAAATTAGGATAAATACCTTATATTTTATTCTACCTCACAAATTTTTATTAAGGTATTTTATCCTATTTTTATTAAAAATAAAAAGACAAGCTATTTTTCTCTATCTAGCTTAGAAAAATATAAAAAATCTAAAAATATTTTGAAAAATTCCAAAAAATATATTTTATTTATCATCTTATTTTGCATCTACAGACAAAAAATTATTATAAATATAACAAAGAAAACACTAAAAATTTAAAAGCTTCAAAACCCTTATAAAAGTTATTAAAATTCTAGAAAATACAAAAATATTTTTTTATTTCTAAATTTTATCTAATATATTTAGTATATATTAAAAATAGTTTTGAAAAAATTTGAGACTTTTTATTATTTGAAATTCTAAAACAATTCAACCTATTTATGCTAGTCATAGTTTTAAATTTTAATTCACTTAAAAATATAAAAATAGTAAAAAATATAAGAAAAGTACCAAAATAGAGGAAAAATATAAAAAGACAACTTTTTAGTGGTTTTGTGTCTTTATATATATCTAAAAATATAAAAGCTCTATTTATATATAGTTATATTACTTATATTGTTATCTATATTTATTATGAAATTTAAAATTAGAAAATTCAAAAGAGAATACAAATTATAAAATAAAGAAATATATAATATAAAAATAAAAAAGTAAATAATTAAGACCCACAAAATTCAATAATCCCTAAAAATCGCAAAAAACATTTATTGTCTCTTTTAGCCAATTTTTCTATCTATCCCCCATTCTCCTTTTGTTCGGCATCCTACCATACTTGTCACTATACATTTTTCATTGTGTGGTTATAATAAATTATGATTCACACTTGCTTGCATTGCTTTATCTTTACATTGCATGGGTTTATTGTTGATCGATCTCGACTTTAGTGAGCGGTCACCTCAGCGACACTCTACCTACGCTTTTGTGAGGATATTTTTAGACCCTTGCCAAAGTTGTGTTCATCAATATTTAACTATAGAAGATATGACCACCAATATTAAATTATTTGCTGACTTATGATAATTTTATCATATTTAAATTTCACTTTAATCCATCTAAAATGCGATCAAACTAATTGAGAAGCACAAATGTTAAAGGTGGAAAACATATGGGCATAATGTTGTTGCAAAACGTATGAGTACATGTGTAAAAATTCCTTATATTTTTTGTCCAATTTGATTTGATCATTTATTTCAATTATATTCATCTTTGTACACTAAACACGTCATACTCGCCTCAAAGACTAAGAGCTACCCATCCACCTTAATGCTTGAGATGAGTGTGACACAACATGTCCTCAGTTTAATTTTTCATCTAGTTCTACAAGTTTTTGTTCACCCCTTCGATTTAATCTAATGGAAAAGATTAATGAAGTTATCTATCGTGATGGATCAATTTGATTCAATTATATAACTCACTACAACAAAATTTACATAAGGTAACAAACAATTTGAATTTTCGTTACCATATATTCTGATGTTAAAGATAAAACAATGAATTTTTCCAGCTAAATCATCTTTTTTTCTTATTATTAGTAACGAATCTTTGTTGCATTCTTCTCCATCCTTCCATGATATCTATCAAATCTAAATGAAATTTACACGTAGTTGAAAAAATGAGGTACGTCACCCTAGAGATTTAGAGACAAAGAGATATAGATCAAGCAAGGGCTCCTAAGCAAGGTAACTCGTCCGACTGAGATGTGTTTCCCCTCTTGAAGGAGCGAGGTTGTTGATATATGCATATAATCCCATTGATGAATCTCCATTTTATCATCTTTATTCTTTCATTTTGGCATTTAAACCCTAGCTAAATGCATGTATATAATATTATTTTGCATAAATTAATATTCATTCTTTATTTTATAAATACTGTATAAAATATATTATTTAAAGCCAAAAGAAAAAAATAAAGAAAATAAAAGAAAAATAAATAAAATTCCAAAGGTATTTTATGACCATAAACCCTGAGACGTAGGCATCTTGATGACTGGGTCGACAAGGAATAAATACGGGGAGATAAGGGTCAAATACACAATAAAAACCCTAATTTTTAGCCTTCAATATTGAATTTTTGGGACCCATTTTATTCTTTATTATTTAGATCCCAAATTAAGAAATTTTGTACATGAAAGTTGTAGATAAAAATATATAGAAAAATACAAAATATACTTTACACAAAATAATACAAATTGCACCTTTTATACTCAGAATAAAAAATCAAAACCCAAACTTCATAGACCTATATCTTATCCATATGAATTCAAAATGAACCAAAATCATTTAATTGTATCTAACTTTTAATAAGCTATTTAATGAAGATGGTTTCACTTAATTTGGAGTTTAGAAGCAAAAGTTAGGTTTTGGGCCCCTCTTGTACTATATACTTGAATAAAATATTCATTTTATTCATTCTTTATAATTTCTATATTATTATTTTTTTATAATTTTGTAAATATGATTTATAATATATGTACATATTGAAAATAGAATAAAACCATAAAGAAAACACTAAAACTAAATAATATGTAAAAATACATAGATGAATATTTTATACTTATACTTATATAATAAATACCTCTATTTATTTAAGTATACATATTGTATTAGAAAAATATAATAAAAATATATTTAAGTGTATTTAAATCTCTTTTAATTATATAAATTATGTATATAAAATAATAAAATATAACATACAAAATAAAATATACAAAACATAGGTCAATATACCTATAAATATACTTGTAAAAAGTAACATGTAATAAATTAATCCATAAAAATAAAATTCGGATTAAAATACTGTATAAATTAATAAATAAGTATTTTCATGTTTTAAAAAAATAACAAATCATTTAATATTTTATTTTGAATTATTTTTGAATTTCATATCGATTTTTGTCTTTTTGCGGGTGATGTGGCCCAATCAGGGCTCGTCCCTCGTTGACTCAGGTCAACTCTTTGACTCGAGCCCTAGGCTTGTCAGGATATGCAACCACCCCATCTTCCTCGATTTCTACAAGTCAAACGCTGCATTTTTTCACATGGCTTCCTGCACACTTTTTGCTCCTCAATCAACCTACTTACACGTGTTCATCATTGGATGATGAGCCTCTATATTGAGCACCACCACCTGACGAAGTAGACTGGTATTTAACATTGCCTCTGACCTCCATTGAAGTTTAATCCTTCTTTCACCACCAAACCCTAGCTCTCTCGCATCTAGGAGAATCCTTGTGATAGTAGGAAGCCCTAGGAGAGCTCAGCGACCCGATTGGCATCGAATTGAAGTCGATCCGAGGTCAACCACCTCCTCCAACACGATCACACTCCAACTCTGACCTAATCAGGTAAAGCTCTTCTTTTCCTTGTTCTTCTTGTTCCTTAGCATAATAGTAGAGTAGAGTATCATTTTACATCTATCGATTTCATTTGATTTTTCATAAAATCCCAAAAAATTACGTCATCAGAGCTCCGGCTTTGTCGCTTGTCCCATTGTGATCAATTATTCTCCACCTGCTCAATCATCCCCATCCCCTTTCCCATCATCTCTCTTTCGCTTCTAGCACCTCCAAACACCCAGATATCGCAAAGGTATGGAGATCAAGTCCATCTTCTTCGCCGAATGTCAGAGGACCTCTCCCTGCATCACTTTCGCTCACCTACAACTAGAAAGCTTCCCAGAACTGTCGCCCTTGCATACCATCTATTCCTGTAGGTTTTGGAGTGCCAAAAGACCCTTCACATGTCGATTTTGACTAAGGAAGTGGCGCATGGAGCTTCCTTTCTTTCTCGACCTCGACCGACCTTGTCGGAGCTCTAGCATCCCTTCCGAGACTACCATTCGACGCTGGGGGACAACAACTACATTCCACATATACCACAAGGGTCCCAGGTGGATGGAGGAGTGAGGGAGGGCTAATTGAAGCTCGACCAACATAGTTCATGGACTGTTCTTCCAAGACCCTCTAGAACCGTCCCATCGTGTCCAACTGCTAGATTGTGTCAGAGTCGTAGTATCATCTAAGCCACAGCCATTGATCTTCGCCCAGAGATCTAATCCCCACTGCTTATGCTGAATCGTCATCATGCAACCTCAGAGCGACACGTGGATAAGTGGGTGGCTCTCAGCCGCTTGATTAGGCACACATTGGGGGTAATTTATACATACGATAGTCGCTTTTTGTATATTTTTGTTTAGTCTTGTAATAGATAAGTAACATTCAATATTTTATGTAGTTTTTGCAAAGGGAACCCTGAACTTTTTGGATATTTCTATTTGGTCCTTGCCAGGTCACCTCACGTGTCATCCCACATGTGGTGGCCATTTTGCAGAAGAACCCTCGTTGGCCAGTTTAGTACTTAAACATTAAAGATTAGTTGAAATCTTTTGGGATATTTTCACCGTAGCCCTTGGCTTTAATTTTAATAGCAAATATACTCTTACTAGTTCATTAATTTTTATGTTTGTTTTCTATTTAGTGAAAATACCATTCATGCAACAAAAATTATGAAAAAAAAGGGTTAAGTGCATGCTATCATTCTTTTTCATGCTATATTTTTAATTTTGCATTTGTGGCATTTTTCTTATTTATAAAAAAACAAAATAGCACGGTTTTGTCCATGCTTCAATTAAAAATTACAAAAAAAATATAAAACCTTTTTGGAGAATTCCAAAAAAATATATTTTTTATTATTGTATTTTATATCTCTAGATAAAAAATTCCTAAAAATAGAAAAAGAAAATCACTAAAAATTAAAAAAAGGCAAAATCCTAGTAAAAATTTTTTAAAATCTCTTGAGAATCTAAAAATATTCATTCTATCTCTGAATTTTCTTTTCATTATATCTTATTAATTAAAAACGATTTTGGAAAATTTTGAGTTATTTAGCTATTTTTAATTTCCAAAATAATTCGTCCTATTTATTTAATTTCTGTTTTTGGATATTTTTGATTTTAGGAATATTTAAAAATTATAAAAAAAATATTCACGAAATAGTAGGAAATTATAGAAAATACGAAACATTTTATTTTGCAATTTTTGGTTATTTTCAGTTGTAATTATAATTATATTACTCTATAGTATATATATAGTTATATATATATATATTCATATATATATATATTAAAAAGGAAAAAGAAATTAAATATAATAAAATTATAAAAAACATAAAATTACTAATAATAAAATATATAAAATTAAAATCCTTAAAAAATATATAATTAAAAACACAAAAATTCAAAAATCCCTAAAAAACCAAAATCATTCAGTGTCTTTTTGAGTTATTTTTTAATTGTCTGTCCTCCGTTGTGTCCTTTGTTCGACCCCTACTATACTCGTCCTCTATACAATCTATTGTAGGTATAATAAATTTTGATTGATACTGCTTGCATTGATTTTCTATCCATTATGTGGGTTAATTGTTGGTTGACCACATGGTCTTGTGAGCGGTCGCCTCAGCGACATTTTGTCTTTGCTTTTCAGTGAGAATAATTTTTCGATGCTCGTCAAACCTGTATCATCACCCATCGCATACTCCATCCCCGCTCCTACACATCTCGTGAGACTGAGTCCATGCAACCGCTGACTGTGGTTTTGAGAGCGAGGTCAGCCATTTATTTCATTCAAACTCGCTCGACCAACATTTTTCAAGCCCATTTATGTAGAAAAGTTCAAGAAGATATCGCATCATAATTAAACTGATATCAAGTATAAGTTAACATTCACATTAAGTATGTATGACAAATCAAATGCTCTTTGTTCTGGCTTGAGTCATATCCTTCATTCTGATGGGAATGAACAACCGGATACAAAAGCTCATTCAAGATGACGCATAATCAGTTGCCATCATAGAAGCACATGAAGAAAGAATAGCCAGATATAACGGTGGTCAGTCACCTCTCGTGACCACCGGAGAAGAAAGATCACTATAAGAGGAACGAGTACAACTCTATCTGTTACCTCGCTCTCTCACCTCTCTCTCTTTTCTCTCTTCTCTCTCTCTATTTTCTCTTTTGGTGTTCCCTTTTGCTGTGGTGTAGAGGCAATGCCTCCACCCCCTCTATTATAGCACAGTTACAACCTCATAATCCTATTCCCAATAGGACCATAAATAGAATACAACTCAAGTACAATTAGGATTAGGAGTTCAATCCCATTAGGATTCCTAATCCTAATTTAACTCTAATACTAACAATCTCCCCCTTAAGTTGAATTCCATCATGATCTCTTAATCATCTTGAGTCTGCACTAGGCCATCATCGTCATCTGCAGGTCTCATTAGCAGGATCTCACCAACTATGGGTGACGCACCCGTCACTGGGCGCCCTCAACGTGCCCCCTATCGGGCACTGCACAACTCAGCATTGTGCCTCATGATGTGGTACCAAAAATATCTCATGACTATAGATTGTGTCGACATCCTCTAGTAAAGCGAATCGCACTCGCTTCTCCTTGTTGCACACTTATGCATTAGAGATGCCAATAATATGTCACTCTCTTATCCTACTGCTCATCTTGGGAATAAATGGAGCTCCATCACCTGTCATGACCCTTCCCTCGAGCTTATACACCTTGTTCGACATCCTCGTCCCACGCATCACCATGCATGCTCCCTTTCTCTCTCTGAGAACTCCCCCTTCAATGGTGACTCGATGTCCTTGTGACTCGATCGTTCCCAGTGAAATCATATTCTTCTTGGCTATAGGAACGTGTCTGACACTTTTTAGAGTTCGTACTGCTCCAGCAAACAAGCTGATCCAATCCCCTTGAGGTGGTGATTCTTGATGAATCCTCATTCGTCACTCTTTATTCTTTTATTGTAGCTAAAAACCTGTGCAAAACACCATGTATATTTGTGTAAATAAAATAAATTGACAAAGAGCATGCATTGTGTAGATAACAATAATTAGGATGTTTTTGTGCATAAATAAAAGAATAAAGAGACACAGAAAAAGAGGGAAATATTTAGAATAAATATTGAGCGACCTAATCCCAAGGGAGGGCCAAGCATTGGCCTGACCGCAAAAGAAACCAACTAGAGGGAGATAGGGTCAATCATGCTTGTACATACACCTATATACATAAATAATTTTATTTTCCTCAAAATAAAAAAATATGGTTTTAACACCTTGTACACATTTATAAAAATAAAATAAAATAAAAATTAGAAAAATAAAAATAACAAAAATACAATTCACCCATTGTATATATACCATGTACATATGTATATAGGTCTATTTATTTAACTAGTATAAATAAATCATAAAAATAAAAAAAATATCTTTTTATTCCAAATTAAATGATGTAAATAAAAAAATATAACAAGGGAATAAATATACATAAATAAAAGATTAAAAATAAAAATAAAAAATACATATGTACATATACCTATATATAATAATGATATAAAGTAAATACCTAATTTATTTTTCAAAAAAATAAATAAAAATCACCAAAAAATTCTTTGAAAGTAAATAAATATTTTTTATTTTGTAAATATTTTGAAATAAGGTCATTTCCTATTTTATTTCAATTTTTCAAAATAATTTCCAATGGAATTTTTCCATTAGTCCACGGGGGATTGTTGACCCCCGGTCAACTCTCGCCCTTGGACCACTTTGCGCGGATCCGCCCTGCGACCCGATCTTCGCCTATTTTTCCAAGCATGATGTGATCACCAATTATCCAAACCCCGAGCCCCGATTATACTTGATCCATCCTTGATCCACGCTCGGTGATCATTCCTAGGGATCCGAGCTTCGATTTGCTTGTTCGACCCCATCTTCTCGGACCCCTAACACTATAAAGGCTCAGCTCCGCCGCATTTTTCACGCATCTTTGGCCATCCCCTTCCAGTCCCAAGACCTACCTTCCTCCTCCTTGAGTGACAGCAAGCGAGTGGAATCGATTGCAGCGAGGACCAAGGTCGGAAGCCTCAGATCCGGTGGTTCCGCCGCTGTGCTCCGCCCGAAGGAGCTCGAGCCTCTGGAGACGTCACTCCATTGAGGCAAGGACCCCAGGAGGTCACCCACCTCCAGCATAGACGTCCTCGATCATCAGGTAATCCCTTTATCCCTTAGGTTAGCCTCAATTTCGATTTCACAATTTGCGCCGCCGGCCTTCGCCGGCCGATTCACTTAGCTCCGCTCACCCATTCGATCATCCAACCCGACCTTCATCTTCACGAGACTCGCTCTACATTCTCCGCACCTCTGATCACCTTGGTTCACCCCGAAACCAAGGCTCAGGTCTCCTCCACTGTCGCCTCGCCGGAGACATCTGCACCGCCTCACCAGACCACCCCCTTCGCACGTTAATGGGTCGAGGCAATTTGCCCTCGACCCAAGAAGCTTCCTGTGCAGGTTTGAAGCCAGAAGGACCTCATCTGGAGGTCCTAACGTCGAGGAGCAGGAGCTTCAGGTGGTCTTCGTCACCAGAGCACTCCGGTCGCTCCCGGCCTCATCGGAGCCACCCATTAGCTGCGGACCAGCGTAGGCGTTCTTTTCCCCATCTCAGCAGCTTTGGACGAGCCCTCCACTGCACGTACTGGGTCGGCGAAGTTCGTCGGTGTCGTGTTCTTCCAGGACCCTCCTCCGCCGTCCGATTGAGCCCCTCTGCCAGTTCTGATCTCCACCATCCGTTCGAGGGAGACTCATAGACGTCCGATCCATCTGGGATCTAATCAGGGACGCCCATCGCTGAAGAGGCACCAACGCATCACCACTGTCAGATCTCCACGTGGCACCCCTTCAGTCGTCGATCATTAATAAAAGGGTAATTTCACCTAGGCCCCTATCCTTTTTGTATTTATCATTTAGTCCTGTAAATAATTTTAATAGTTCTTTTTATTTTGTAATATTTGCATCTAGGACCTTAGATTTTTTGTATTTGTAAAATAGTCCATGTTTATGTGAGACACGTGCATCGACACGTGAGGGTGTGGGTTAATTGCACTTTTATCCTTGAACTTGTTGGTTGTTACTGTGTGCATCTTTTTAAATAAAAATACACTTATGCCCTTCTGTGTCTGAACTACGTGCTGCGCGCGTGTTGTAGTGGGCTATTTGCATTCCAGGCCCAGAGCTTTTTATATTTGTTACTATTTGACCCTGGAAGTATGTTTTCTTGCAAATAGGTCCTTGCTTGTTGTGCGCCTTGTTTGTATATTAAATAAAATATCAAATCTAACCCAAATCGAGTGAAATTTGGATACGTGGCTCCTTCCATTTTGTAAAATTTCACTAATTTTTTGGGACATTTTCGTGGCTTTTTGTTATTTTTAAAAAATAAAAAACCTTGATTTTTGTTACTGTTGGAATTGGAAAATCAAAGACAAATATAAAAAAATCATCTAAAAATTCTAAAAAATATGTTTTTGTTTGTTTTGTTGATTTCTAGCTCCTGTCTAATTTTTATCTAATTTTGATTTATAAAACCCAAAAAAATTAAAAACACTAAAAACCTTACAAAAATTCTATAAAAATCAAAAAATGCAAACTCTTTTTCTGTAGCTTAGTTTCTGTATTTACTTTTCATAAAAATTACCATCATATTTTTAGAGGCTGATTAGTTATTTTTAATTAGCCTATCAAATCTGACTGTACATTTTGTCAGTGTTTTCCCTTTTCTCAATTTTTATAAAATCGTATAACAATCATAAAATTCCCAAAAAATCACTAAAAAACACTTAAAAAGATAAAAAAACAAAAAAACAATTTTTATTTGATTTTTTGACTTTATTTGGAGTGTTTTATAAATATTTGTTTGTTGGCTTTTTCACTTGTCTTTATATTTTCCTTATTATTAAAAATCCAAAAAATTAAAAATATTTAAAAATCCACCAAAAATACCTTTGTTTATTTTATTTTTATTTTCGACTACTTCGTAGGCCGTCTCGGCCATCTCGTGCTCCTTGTGTTCGACCCTGGTCGCTATACCAGGTAAAATAAAATAGCGAGGACCGCTCTCATGTTTTATCAATTTATCTTTGATTTTGGTGGTTCTTTATTTTCTTGATTGAGTCCGGCCCGAGAGGTTGAGGTCGCAACGACCATTGACATCTTCTTGCCTTAGTCTCTCAGGTTTCCGCTCATTAAAATGGCGCCGTTGCCGGGGAGCACGACTTAGTAGTCTTTGTTTTTTTATTTTTGTTCAGTTTTGTTTTTCCCGGCTTTTTCCGTGGCTTTTCGGTTTTCCGCAGCTTTTCGCAACTTTTTGATTTTATTTGTTTTCTTTATATTTTATTTTATTTTTATTTTTATTTTTATTTCCTTTTATTTTGTTTTTGTTTGGTTTTATATTGTGTGATTATTTTATTTTTGCATATAGTTTCTTTTATTGCTTTTCTTTTATTACTATAATAATTTGTGTTTGACATCTCTATTGTTTTCTTGCGAGGGCCCGAGGATCGAGGTGGCTTTTTTGGAAGCCAACGCAACCGCGGGATTCGGAGGCGGCTCCCTTCTGCACGGAGCTGCAGGAGAGAGCGAGGAACCGAGCAGGAGTGCGGGAGCCGCGGAATAGTCGTAGAGTAGTTTAGATTTATTTTCTACAGACCATTATTAATTGTAATAATACAGGTACTGGACTTGGACTTTAGTGATTTATCAGGGTCTGTTTCGTCGAGCACCGGTGTACTCGGGGGACCTCACTGCGGTTTTTCGTCGGTTTTCATTTTCTCGATTTTTATTTTCTTTGTAACTGCTTATCTGATTTATGTGGTTTTGGCCTTAGCTTAGGATTTTTGTTGATTGAGCATTGATTAGGATCCAAACACCTAACTATCTGCATGTGCCTATTAGATCGTAATTGGACCTAATTAAAATTAATAAAGAAAAGGCTGACCTGGTCGCTTGAGGGGTCACGCACCGCTAGAGGCCGTATACAGCGCTGGCAGGACCCATTGTGGAGGGCACCGATCGGCATTCGAGACCGGACACCGACCCCTCCTGTTGACCCATTACTCATCGGTTCTCTCCGTGTAGAAATTGCTCGTTAAGGCCGATTTCCACGTGCATCATATAGGTAGTTTATTTTCAGTCTTTATTTTATGTGCGGATCACCTTGCATGTAGAGTGCTGGAGTCAGGTACGCCTTTCTTACTCAGCATGCATCATTGATTTTATCATGCTTCAATTTTTTCATCTTCTCCCCCCCCCCCCCCCCCGTTTTCTGGACTTAAATAATCAGGAGAACCCGAAAATTTTGTTAGGCGTTGTTTTCTTGAAAAATACCTAAAAAAGAAAAACTATAAAATTGGGACTGCTAAACACACTTGACCCTAAAAGACACCTCACATAAAAATTTGTCTTGGGGAGAGCAACCCCCTCATTGTCTGGTTTGGATGAGGGAGAGAGCGAACCGCACCCTAGGCTAGAGCCACATCTGACCCCTTTTCAGACTACTGCTTCTGGGCTAGTCGTTCTCCAGTAAGGATCGCTCTAGTTCGGGATCGGGACAACCTCCTGGGGGCGTCGGATTCCTAACAGCTCGCATAACCGCTCTGATATTCTTACATGATCACCTAAATAAAAATTGACAAGATAAATTGACCGAACTCTTACGGTCTTCAGCTTTATATTGAGTAGGTGAACCTGGGGTTTCGTTTGCTCATCTTGTTTGTTTCAAGTTCTCATCTGCCCGACTCGCCAAGATTAGGATGATGGGCAGGAGGTCTCTTAGGCAGCCTCTGGCTGCACCGATTTTTAACACTCCAGCCCATTCATCTAGGTTGGTTCGCGAGAGCCGAGACCCGCTCTCCGAACCCGAGTTCGATTCCGCCATGTTCCCCCTTAACCACCCTTCTACCAGTCATGATATGTCAGTACCGGATGAGAGACAACATACAGATGATTTATCGACACCTGAGTTTGGGTCTTTTGCCTTTGCAGAGACCATGGTCGGCAGCAGCGATGACCGCACTGGAGGTCCCCGAGCAGAGCAGACTTACGTCCTACACCAGGGTGTGATCAACAATACTTTGATAGCCTCCCCTTGAGATGATGTAGCAGCAGATTAGGGATCATGGGGCTTTCATGGTTGAGATGAGGAGAGAGATGGAGCGGATGAGAGCCGATCGAGAGCAGCAGAGAGCCGTAGGAGATGGGCCACAGATACCAGATCGACCCGATAATCAGCCCATCCGGCAGCAGCAGCCGCAGCAGCAGCAGGAGCCAGACCGATGCGGGAGTTGCACAACCCCGGATCGACACTTACACACCGGTGGGTGGTGCTTTCTGACGATCATGGGGACTTCAAGTTCCCCCCACAGACACTTCAGATCCTCCCCGCTTCCATGGGCTCACCGCTGAGGAGCCCCCATCTACATCTCCAGGAGTTCGAGATGATCTGCAGCACCGTCCACGATCAGCAGGTGGATGAGGACACCATCCGTATGATTGCCTTCCCTTTCTCCCTCGCTGACAGAGCAGCCAACTGGCTAAAACATTTAGGGAGATTTCTGTACATCTGGGAGCAGCTCCGCACCGAGTACTTGAACAAGTACTATCCACTCGGGCGGACCAATGCAGCAAGGGCCCTGATCAGCAACTTCTCCATTCTCTCCAACGAGAAGTTTCACAAGGTATGGAGAGGTTCAGAGAGCTTACAGACAGATGCCCGAACCACGACATCACGAAGCCGAACCTTGTTCAAAGCTTCTTTTACGGACTGACACCAGAGCTGCAGGGCCTGGTGAACTCTTCTTGTGGTGATTCCTACTTAACCAGAGATGAGGATCATGTCTGAGCTATCTATGAGGAGATGACCGAGAACTATACAGTGATGTCCCAGACCTGCCTCTATACTCAGGGACGCCCCCAGCCACAGACCGTGCAGTACTAGAGGATAGCACGGGTCGATGTCGGTCCTTCCACTTCATCCGCAGCAGCCGCACAGGCCGAGTCCACAGCCGCAGACATGGACATCATCAGCGAGAAGTTGGATTGGATCGATCTGATAGAGAAGAAGCAGTGCCAGAGTATGATGCACATTGATCAGATGGCACAAACGTTGAGTGACCTGAAGACACGGATCATGTGTCTCTAGGAGGCACAAACAGCTTCTCAGCCCCGTCTCAGGTCACGAGGAGATCCGAGCAGCTGTGGGTAGCTCGTCCCAGCACTCCAGCCAGCCTAGACAGGTTCACCATGTTCAGGTGGAGTTGCACCAGCAGCCGCCGCAGTCTTACCAGTCAACACCATCCCCAGACACTCAGATGGTGGTTTACCAGCCGGATCAGCCTCTGGAAGTACTTCCCCTGCCCTCGTACGAACAGGAGCCGTTGATGGATGTCAACGGGATTTGGTACGATCGACCTCAGCCCGGTATCCGACGAGACCATCCCGGATTCCGCTGGTCGGCCGGCGTTCCTAGCAGCAGCCTCCAGCCCAGGGTGGCCAGTACGGCCAGCAGCGTGAGCAGCACCAGCAGCAGCAGCCCCCAGTACACCAGCAGCATCAGTCATCCCATTATCAGCAGTACGGTCCTCGTCCCTATCAGCAGGGACAACCTTGGAGGCGAGAGCAGCCTCATCAGCAGCAATATCATCATCAGCAGTACCCCTCTCACTCTCACCAGCAGCAGCAGCAGCCTCACTACCAGCGAGGCTACCCGTCAGGTTCTCATGGGCCGACCCATGAGAACCTCGCCGTGGATGATCTTGCCTGCCTCATGTCCGAGCAGCAGGCTACTTTTCGATGGGAGATGGATGAGTTCCGCTAGGAGATGCGGGAGATCGTGAGAGGGAAGGCCGCCATCCCTGCCCAGATTGAGCCGAACCCCAACAGTCTGAAGAGAAAATCTGAGCAGGTAGAGTTCACTGAGATTACCACTCCTAGTGCTTCACTTGGTGATATGTCTGCACACATGTTTGATGCTGATTTTTGTTACACTTAGGAGCGGTAGGATGCCAACAGGCAGCGTCTTGTCTGAGCGATGACTTGATACCACTTTAGGAGCGCCAGGCGAGGAGAGGAGCAGTGTTGAGGCCGCCAGAGATGATGTCGGTGGTACTGATGCCACCAGGGACGTTGATCTAGTTGACGGTACTGAGGCCGTCATTTCACCTGATGGAGGAGGTGGTATTGATGCCACCAGACGTGATGCCGAGCCAGAGCGCGGTACTGATGCTGCACAGCCAGATGCCGAGGGTGGTGCTGAGGCCACCAACACTTCTACTACTAGTCCTGTTGTTTTTCCATCTGTTCATGTACCTCAGGACGTTTCTGTGAATAAAGGAAAGGGTTTGTTTTATTCTGATCCACCTATGGTGATTGATGATGTATGAGTGGATTCTACCGTGCTTGAGCAGTCTAGACCCTCTCCTAGTCCTTCATTTGAGAAGGACCCAGCAGTACCCTTTCCCCAAGCACTTCGCTTGGCTAAGGGGCAGAAAAAAGAAAATCCCAAAATGAACCATCAGATAGAGTTCAGCCAGCAGATGATAGATCGATTCCACATACAACTGACTCTACAGGAGGCCTTGGAGCACATACCTCTACTCCAGAGATCACTCAGAGACAGGACCATTGTCAGGAAGAAGAGGAGGAACCACCAGTCAGAGATCCATGTGCTCACTCGTGCCACCTGTTTCGCGATCCAGAACCTTCTGCCAGCTAAGAGGCCAGATGCAGGAGCCCCGTATGTCAGATGACACATTCAGGAGCATAGGTTCGATCGTACTCTATTAGACAGCGGGTCTTCGATCAACCTACTTTCGGCAGCCCTACTCGACCACTTCGAGTTGGACCCTCTACGACAGAGCAGGACGGTCCTTTAGTTTGCTGATCGATCTGTCAAGAGGCCGAAGGGGTTGCTGAAGGACGTTGTCGTCACGATTCAGGGCCTGAAATTCCCCGTGGACTTCGTTGTGTTGGACATGGAGATCCCTGAGTCCGTACCGATACCCCCATCATTTTAGGATGCCCGTTCTTGGCCACAGCCAAGGTGATATCCGATCATGATAGCAGGAAGGTATACTTTCACGTCGAGGGCGAGAGTGTACCAATAGAGATGATCGAGGAGACTAGAGCCCGAGATTCAGCTTGCTCCGAGCAGACTTCAGATTCAGAGCAGACGACAGATGCATGGCGAGACATCCACCAGGACTGCGACTTTGTAATCACAGATGATGAGGTAGTTTGGGCAGACCCAGCAGCACAAGCTATCCTCTCACCTTCAGAGTTTGCTGATGCATAGATGACAGCAGAGGAGAGCTTGGATAGCGCACCCCTGGTCCAGGATACATCTCAGGCAGCAGAGCTGGTCCCCGATCGTGAGGCAGATCTTATTTGTGATTCTGATAGAGATCCCTCGGAGTCAGATTTCGACTGGGCTGAGTTTGATGATTTGATACCATGTCTGACTTCCACAGAGCCGACAACTAGGGAGGAGGTTGATTCTACACAGATCAGAGAGACACCAGCAGAGCAGCCTTCACCCGATTCGGAGTGCGAGAGAGAGTTTCCATTCTCCCATGCAGATTTGGCCGCTTTCACTCAGACATTTCAGAGGCCAGATCCACCAGCACAGTGTTGTCCAGAGCTGAAGCCGCTTCCTTCATCGCTGAAGTATAGGTTCCTTGTGGGTGAGCATGAGATGTACCCAGTCATTATCTCAGCGGATTTGACTGGAGAGCAGGAATCCCGTCTGATGGGGGTTCTTGAAAAGAACCGCAAGGCGATAGGATGGAGTGTAGCCGATCTCCAGGGGATAAGTCCGGCCCTGTGCTCCCACCATATCTATCTCGACGAGGACGCGAAGCCATCGCGTGAGTTCCAGCGGCGGCTGAACCCGAACCTTTGAGATGTTGTCATGAAGAAGATCTCGAAATGGTGGAGTGTTGATTTTATCTATCCCATCTCCGACTCCAAGTGGGTCAGTCCGTTGCATGTGGTGCCCAAGCAGACGGGCATCACTACAGTTGTCAGCGAGTCTTGAGAGGAGACCGCTACCCGGGTACCCACTTCTTGGCGGGTCTGCGTAGATTACAGACTGATGAAACTCAATTTCATCATCTTAATGTTCCATTATTAACCCCCTTGCTTAAAGTTTTGTCAGTAAAACCCAGTTAAAGTCCTGTAATTATCAGAGTCCTTAATAAATTAAAAACCACAAAAAATGGCAAAACAAAAATCAGTGGTATTTTTAACCTTAAAAATACACTTAAAAATCTTTCGAGTCTTTGTTTAATCTCATCTCCAGTTTTGGTCAACATGAAACTTGTAGATCTCATCGAGATCTACAGCTTTCATGTTTTGAGTTTTCTCAAATTCGGCCAAAATAACCCTCCAAAAACATTTTTTCTCTTCGAATAATCTAATTGGGCCACATGGCCCATTCTGGGGGCGCCACATGGCCCGCTTCCCTTGTCTTCTTCCGCCTTCACCTCCAGTCGTCGGATCGTCTTCATAATCCAACGACCCTGCCTTCTCCACGCATGCCTATGTTCCCAGCCATCAGATCATCATCAGGATCTCATCTGCACCGCACATTCGTGCCTTAACCTCCTCGCGCCACGTGTCATGCTGCTGCGCCCTTCGATCACATCCCAGCCTTTCCATCACCGCCGTCCACTGCCGCTTTGATTATCAACCGTCCAATTACTTCCTTGATGTCATCTCCACCGATCGCTACCGCCTCGCGCTTAGCCCGACACATGGCGACTTCATACCCCTTCGATCATTACGCCCCCAATCTAATCTACGTCGTTCCTTCGCGCATAGATTCCGACCGTTGGATCTCCAGATCCAACGGTCCATGCCTCGTCCCCTACCTCCGGACTCCTCTCTCTCACACGATTTCCATCTCGCAAAGACCTCTCCCCCTTCCCTTTTTCTCCGCCACTCCAGCGACCATATCCCATCGCCAGCTGCCCCACGATGGTCCCCCATCTTCCCTCTTCCCCGCGCATGCCTCCACGACCCACGACATCCTCTCAGTCACCCCATCTTCTCCTCAAAATCCACGTCGACACCACCACAACTGCTACCTTCGCTCCTTAAATACTCCACTCCCACCGCCTGAAACCGTCGTCCACCTTATCTTGGGAGGAGGCCCAGCCCTCCTCCGCCTCTCTATGATAGAGAGGGGCGAGTGGATCGAGCGACGATGACTTCCCTCCCCAGTGTCGACCCTCCGTCATTCATGGCGGAGTCGCGGTGCTTCCAGCCTGCTTGAGCTGCACCGATCGGCTGACGGTGTCCAGCGAAGACCAGAGCTCCGCCATGGAGCTCAAGCACAAGCCACTACCTTCGTCCAATCGCCGGTAAGTTCTCTTCTTCTTTCTCAGCATTTTTCATCTTATTACTCTTAATTAGTTAGGCTTCCTCAGTCGGTCTCAATCTCCATTAACCCCCTTCCAAGCTCCGTCACACTTCCCCCATTCACGCACACTCCTCCGACCACGCTCCTCTTCCTCCAGACCTTAAATCATCTCCGACCCACCTCCTCCGCCACCCACGGCAGAGGAGCTCCGAGCTCCCATGTTCTTCGCCCCATACGAGCTCCCATCCATTCCATCTTGCACGCACAACTGTTTGCTCGCTTCAGCTATCGGCTAACGATGCAGGTGCTCTATACGTCAATGTTCGGAATACTCACCGGACCATTTTTGCTCAGCCTCACCTTCAGCATCGGAGCGACGGGGTACTTCATCGAGTAGCATCGCAGCTCGCCCAGCCTCCATGCGTCATCGACCATCTTCTAGAAGCTTCAGGCGAGCATCACCAGCACCGGAGGGAAGAGGCGGAGCTGGAGCTCTTTCGCCGGAGCTCTGCTTCCGTCGCCAGCCGCAGACGAGGGAGGAGAAGCAGCTGCCGTTGGATGGTCCTCTCTCAGTGACCATCCAACGGCCCAGATGAGGCCACGCCATCGCTGTCAGCTACCGTTGGATTTTTGAAGATCCAACGGTCTATGAGTGGCCACGTACACGACTCCAGGAAGCCTTCGATCCTTGTGATCAGAGGGTCCACATTCAGCCACGTGGCGACACCAAAGCACCTCCGAGCCTTCGTCCTCGAACCTCCAGGCTTGGACTCCCGAGCCTAATGCCGAACCTTCTGGAGCACCAAGCCTCTACGAGCCTCTACCGAACCTCCGTATTCACCAAGCCTGGGGAAGCACGTGTCTGTCACGTGCAACCCTGGGTTATTTGCAGAGACACCCTGCCACTTTCTCCAATTTGCAAGAAGGTTCAGATCACGTGCAGCGTACATGTACTGTGGGCATTTTGCACCTTGGCCCTCACGACTTTCAATATTTACAAAAATGCCCCTATGCGTGTGGGCAATTTACAGGGAAGGCCTCGTACTTTTCATATTTACATTTTAGTCCCTCCTAGGGACCTGTCTGCAACGTTTATTTCATGTTTTCTTTCATTTATGCCCTTGTCTTTGATCTTGCATATCTTGAGCTATATATGTCCGATTGAGATGATTTCAGCTCCATTTAGAAGCTCTCCTTGCTGTCTTTCTTATGGCATGCTTTAATTTCAGATTTGACACTATGATATGTAGTGCATTATTTCATTATCTAAGTGTCCTGATCTCCGTGGTTTTCATGTCTAGATGCTTTATAAATGTAGAGTGCTTCATTATTCGACTCTGTTTGACTCGCATTTTTTATGGCTCAAGTAATTATCATTTTGGGCATATTATTCGCTTTGCATTTGCATTCATTTGTGGGCATATTTTACGCAACCAATCCAGGAGCCTTTGGATCCTCACGATCCAAGGGCCGCTCCCCGGCAACGGTGCCATTTGATGGACCTCAAAATCGACCCTTTAAAAGCGTGTAATTAGCACTTCAGCATGTCGTAGCAGTCGGGCCGATCCGGGTCATCAAAAGACCACCTCATTTAAATATATATCAATAAAATCAATCAAAATGCGATGGTCGTAATTTTTTACTTGGTAAGATACCAAGGTCGAACTCAGGGACACGAGCCTCTCTCGTATTAATCGGATTTTAGTCTATCTAACTAAGCGTTGAAGTTAAAGTACATATAGGTCAAGGCATGCAAGACAAGATACAACAATGCATTAAATAAATAAACATGCAATTTTTATTTTATTTCATTAGGCAAATTAATGCACATGCAAAGCGAATAATATGCCCAAAATGATAATTACTTGAGCCATAAAAAATGCGAGTCAAACAAAGTCGAATAATGAAGCACTCTACATTTATAAAGCATCTAGGCATGAAAACCGCGGAGATCGGGACACTTAGATAATGAAATAATGCACTACGGATCATAGTGTCAAATCTGAAATTAAAGCATGTCATAAGAAAGACAGCAAGGAGAGCTTCAAAATGGAACTAAGATCATCTCAATCGGACATATATAGCTCAAGATATGCAAGATCAAAGACAAGGGCATAAATGAAAGAAAACATGAAATAAACATTGCAGACAGGTCCCTGGGAGGGACTAAAATTTATGTATAAAAAGTACGAGGCCTTCCCTGTAAATTGCCCATACGCACATTGGCATTTTTGCAAATATTAAAATTCACAAGGGCCAAGGTGCAAAATGCCCACAGTGCACCTACGCAGCACGTGATCTGGACCTGCTTGCAAATTGGAGAAAAAGGCAGGGTGTCTCTGCAAATAACCCAGGGTTGCACGTGACAGACACGTGCTTCCCCAGGCTCGGTGAATACGGAGGTTCGGTAGAGGCTCGTAGAGGCTCGGGTGCTCCAGAAGGTTCGGCATTAGGCTCGGGAGTCCAAGCCTGGAGGTTCGAGGACGAAGGCTCGGAGGTGCTTTGGTATCGCCACGTGGCTGAATGTGGACCCTCTGATCACAAGGATCGAAGGGCTCCTGGAGTCGTGTACGTGGCTACTTATAGACCGCTGGATCTTCAAAAATCCAACGGTAGCTGACAGCGATGGCTTGGCCTCATCTGGGTTGTTGGATGGTCGCTGAGAGAGGACCATCCAACGGTAGCTGCTGCTCCTCCCTCGTCTGCGGCTGGCGGCGGAAGCAAAGCTCCGGCGAAAGAGCTCCAGCTCCGCCTCTTCCCTCCAGTGCTGGTGATGCTCGCCTGAATCTTCTGGAAGATGGTCGATGATGCCTGGAGGCTGGGCGAGCTGCGATGCTACTCGATGAAGTACCCCGTCACCCCGATGCTGAAGGCGAGGCTGAGCAAAAATGGTCCTGCGAGTATTCCGACCATTGACGTATAGAGCACCTGCATCGTTAGCCGATAGAAGAAGCGAGCAAACACTTGTGCGTGCGAGATGGAATGGATGGGAGCTCATATGGGGTGAAGAGCATGGGAGCTCGGAGCTCCTCCGCCGTGGGTGGCAGAGGAGGTGGGTCGAAGATGATTTAAGGTCTGGAGGAAGAGGAGCGTGGTTGGAGGAGTGCGCGTGAATGGGGGAAGCGTGACGGAGCTTGGAAGGGGGTTAATGGAGTTTGAGACTGATTGAGGAAGCCTAATTAATTAAGAGAAAGAAGATGAAAAATGCTGAGAAAGAAGAAGAGAACTTACCGGCAATTGGACGGAGGTATTGGCCTGTGCTTGAGCTCCATGGCGGAGCTCTGGTCTTCGCTAGACACCATCAACCGATCGGTGCAGCTCAAGCGGGCTGGAAGCACTGCGACTCCGCCATGAATGACGGAGGGTCGACACCGGGGAGGGAAGTCGTCGTCGCTCAATCCACTCGCCCCTTTTCTGTCACAGAGAAGCGGAGGAGGGCTGGGCCTCCTCCCACGTAAAGGTGGACGGCGGTTTCAGGCGGTGGGAGTGGAGTATTTAAGGAGCGAAGGTAGCAGTTGTGGTTGTGTCGACGTGGATTTTGAGGAGAAGATGGGGCGACTGAGAGGATGCCGTGGGTCGTGGAGGCATGCGCGAGGAAGAGGGAAGATGGGGGACCATCGTGGGGCAGCTGGCGATGGGAGATGGTCGTTGGAGTGGCGGAGAAAAAGGGAAGGGGGAGAGGTCTTTGCGAGATGGAAAGCGTGTGAGAGAGAGGAGTCCGGAGGTAGGGGACGATGCGTGGACCGTTGGATCTGGAGATCCATCGGTCGGAAGCTATGCGTGAAGGAACGACGTAGATTAGATTGGGGGCGTAATGATCGAAGGGGTGTGAAGTCGCCACGTGTCGGGCTAAGAGTGGGGCGGTAGCGATCGGTGGAGATGACATCAAGGAAGTAATCAGACGGTTGATAATCAAAGCGGCAGTGGACGACGGTGATGGAAAGGTCATGATGTGATCGAAGGGCGCAGCAGCATGACATGTGGCGCAAGGAGGTTAAGGCGCGAATGTGCGGTGCAGATGAGATCCTGATGATGATCTGATGGCTGGGAACATAGGCGTGCATGGAGAAGGCCTGGCCGTTGGATTATGAAGACGATCTGATGGCTGGAGGTGAAGGCAGAAGAAGACAAGGGAAGCGGGCCACGTGGCGCCCCCAGAATGGGCCACGTGGCCCAATCAGATTATTCGAAGAGAAAAAATGATTTTGGAGGGTTATTTTGGCCGAATTTGAGAAAACTCAAAACATGAAAGTTGTAGATCTCGATGAGATCTACAAGTTTCATGTTGACCAAAACTGGAGATGAGGTCAAACAAAGACTCAAAAGATTTTTAAGGGTATTTTTAAGGTTAAAAATACCACTGATTTTTGTTTTGCCATTTTTTGTGGTTTTTAATTTATTAAGGACTCTGATAATTACATGACTTTAACTAGGTTTTATTGACAAAACTTTAAGCAAGGGGGTTAATAATAGAACATTAAGATGATGAAATTGAGTTTCATCACAGACGACTCAACCAGGACACCAAGAAGGGTCATTTCCCCCTGCCCTTTATTGACCAGATCATTGAGAGACTGGTAGGAAAGATCCATTACTGCTTCTTGGATGGGTACTCCGGATACAACCAGGTGGTGATTGCGCTAGAGGACCAGGACAAGACTACCTTTACTTGTCCCTTCGGGACATATGCTTTCAGACGGATGCCCTTTGGATTGTGCAACGCTCCAGCGACATTCCAGAGGTGCATGTTGTCCATCTTTTCGGACATGGTAGGGGAGTGCTTGGAGGTCTTCATGGATGATTTTTTTCAATACGGTGACAGATTCGATTCCTGTCTTGACTGCCTAGACCGCATCCTCCATCGATGTATTGAGGTGCACCTGGTGCTTTCTTGGGAGAAGAGTCACATCATGGTGACTCTAGGGACGGTGCTTGGCCATATCATTTCCAACAGGGGCATGGAGGTTGATCTAGCCAAGGTGGATATCATTAGGAAACTCAGTCCACCGTCCAACTTGCGGCAGTTACGGTCTTTTCTGGGACACGTCGGTTTCTACCGACGATTCATTCATGATTTTAGCTGGATTGCCTGATCGTTGACTGATATGCTGACGAAAGACACCGAGTTCATTGTGGATGATAAGTGTCTAGTGTCATTTGAGACTCTCAAGAGTCTAGTTGTCGAGGCTCCTGTCCTGCAGCCGCCTGATTGGTCTCTCCCATTTGAGATCATGACGGATGCCTCCTATTTTGCCGTAGGGGTCGTGCTGGGACAGAGGAGGGATGGAGTCCCCTTTGTTATTCACTACACTAGCCAGACTTTGGATGCATCTCAGAGGAACTACACAGTCACTGAGAAGGAGATGTTAGCCGTAGTGTTCGCCCTAGATAAGTTCAAATCGTACATCATTGGATCTAGAGTGACCATCTTCACTGATCATACCGCCATCCGGTACCTTATGGCAAAGAAGGATGCCAAAGCCAGATTGGCCAGATGGATCCTTCTACTCCAGGAGTTTGATATAGAGATTAAGGACAAGCCTGGAGTCAAGAATGTGGTGGCATATCATCTCTCCCGATTGGAGTATCTTGAGGATTCTGAGCAGATTGAGCCTATTTGTGAGACCTTCCCAGATGAGGCGATCCTTCTATCGCCTCTCTCTCGTGGTACGCCGATATTGTGAACTTTCTTGTTGCCAAAAAACTCCCACATGATTGGCCCAGGCAGCGACTTGAGACCTTCCTCGCGAAGGCCAAGTTCTACAACTGGGAGGATCCCATCCTTTATCATGAAGGAGGGGATAGCGTCTGGCGTAGGTGCATTCCTCAGGAGGAGCACCATAACGTCCTTACTTACTGCCATAAGCTTGAGGCAGGGGGCATCACTCTGGGAGGAGAACGGCACAGAAAGTGCTCCAATCCGGCCTATGGTGGCCTACCCTCTTCGAGGACTCTGATGAGTTCGTGAAGAGGTGTACTGACTATCAGAGGATGGGCACTTGTGGACAGTGTGGTATGATGCCGATGTAGCCCATTCACTTCTTTGAGGTTTTTGACGCATGGGGCATCGATTTCATGGATCCATTCCCTAGGAGTCAGGGATTTGAGTACATTTTGTTGGCCGTTGATTATGTTAGTCGTTGGGTTGAGGCCATCTCCGCCCGAACCGCAGATGCTAGGACTGTTTGCTGATTTTTAAGGAAGCATATCATTTCACAGTTCGGGGTACCTCGAGTGTTGATATCTGACGGGGGGTCTCATTTCATCAACAATAAGGTAAAGGCCCTTGCTAGCGAGTTCAGCATAGACCATCGAGTAGCCACACCGTACCATCCTCAGACCAATGGTCTTTCTGAAGTGTCGAACAGGGAGATCAAGACTATATTGCAGAAGGTTGTCCGCCCTAACTGAAAGGATTGGTCACAGCTTTTGGACTCGATCTTGTGGGAATATCGGACGTCCTTCAAGACACCGTTGGGTACGTCTCCCTTTCGCCTCATTTATGGCAAGCCATGCCATTTACCTGTTGAGCTTAGACATAGGTCACTCTAGGCAGTTACAGACATCATCATGGATCCAGTGAGTGTAGGAGACCAGAGAAGGGCAGAGTTAGCAGCCCTGGAGGAGCTTCACGATGCAGCCTTTTCAAGCAGACTACAGTACAAGGAGAGAGTGAAAGAGTGGCATGATTTTCATATCAGCTACAAGCAGTTTGAGCCAGGACAACGAGTATGGTTGTTCGATGCCAGGTTGAGATTATTTCCAGGGAAGCTACAGAGCAAATGGAAGGGACCCTACTTGGTTAGAAAGGTACACGACAATGGGAGTATTGATATATCCGAGTTGTCTTCTGAGAGTACCTTTCGTGTTAACGGGCAACGACTCAAGCCATATCTAGATCATGAGCCGATGGTCGTTGACGTTGCCCCGATTCATTTTGCATGAGATGTGGTCTCTTGACTCACATCTATTGCTTCTCACACCTGATTATCACTGTTCTCACGACTTGTATAGATCCAGTTGTCCATATCACACTATTCTTCAGTCCAACACCCCATTTACATCTTCGACGTTTCTATACTTAGGGTGCACTTTACCCTAAGTATAGGGGTGTGTGAGACTTTTGAGTTTCTTTTGATTCATTTTTACCTCTATTTTGCTGCCAATACTTAGGGATTATTACCCTAAGTATAGGGGAGGTAGACCCTGTACATTCTCACTCGGATTTCCCTTTGTGTACAACCTGCTATACATAGGATTATTTGATCCTAAGTATAGGGGGAAACCCCGAGATCTCTTGCATTTCTATTCTTTCGTTCGTCTTTGTATATAGCCTTCCTTTTCACTTCCCGATACTAAGCACGAGTTATGTCTTCTTCATCGCTCTTGACTCTGAGGACATCGTTCGAGCTAAGTATAGAGGGGTGTGTATATATTCCATGTATACTTTAGCCATAACTCGTACTTTGTGTGAGTGTGTTAATAAATAAAAATGGCTAAAACCCAAAAATCCATAAAACTTAAAATTTTTTCCTTGTAAATAAAAATTCTTTTATTGCACATACATAGCTAGTTGTACAAATTATTTTTGTAAAAATGTTTGTAAAAATCTTTTGTGTAAATAGCTTGTAAATATTTTGATATAAAATTTATGTATATAGTACAAAATTTTTGTAAAATGTTTTGAAAATCAAAAGTTTGCAAAAACCTTGTGTAAATTTTTGTACATATTTTGCAAAACTTGCATTCATGCATACATCCATATTTTCGAAACATTTTTCAAAAAATTTTCACATGTGTAAATAGTTTGTAAATTGCATCTTTGTAAATGCTTGTATAGTTTTTCCTGGATCATAGTTGACATTTAAACTAGCCTGGAATTAAATTGGAAAATGGAGCTTGGTTAAGATCTTAATCCACCTAATTATAAGAGGAACCTTATAGGGCTTAGGGTTGAGACTTTTCAGGTCCATGGTGACTTAATTCTTTGAGTCCACTTGGTTATGATCATATGTCATCTCGATGAGCCTAGGTAGAGCACTTAACAACACACACATGACTCATATAGACAATGGCTTAACTTGGACCCGCACTTTACACTGAGCTCTCTACGGATGAGTTGGTGAGGAGGCAGTCTTCCTTGACTTGGGGTAGCATATGAGGGTAGTACTTCTAGGCGGAACCTCTCTTCTTCTTATAGTGAAGGAAGTGCGTCTCAACTTAGTCTGGTTGCCATGAGGTCTAACGACAGGAATTGTGGGTTGCAATAATGCTTCAAAAGAGGGATAGTCTACTGGCTCAAGAGGAAAAACTCCTTATGTATATATGCTGCACTTTGTTGATATGTTGTACAGATGCACATCGGAAAAAAATGCAAAAAGAAAAGAACTCCAAAAAAGTGGTGGGTCTGATAGAAAATGATAATCCCACCGGAGTGTTAATAGTGCAATAAGCAAAGCTTGAGACTCATGTTCCATCTTATGTAGCTTGCAGCAGGGAGACTTAGCTACACTAGTTGAGCTCCCAGGGATACATGGCTACACTAGCCATGGTCCATTCTCTTCTTCCCCCACTTCTTGAGCCGGTTGAACTTGAACTTAGAAGTGAATACCCTGCTCCTCGAGGAAAGAGTGGCCAGACTAGGGTCATAGAGTTACCTTGTTGGGGAGGGTTGTCATTTTGCTACCTCTGAGGTGGAGAGCTATACCTCACTTACACTGTACGAGGAAAGATTCATGGTCTTCCGGGTTTGTGTATGTAGACTTGTTCTGATCTGAATTATTGAGGAGTCTTGACTATAGCTTAGTGGATCTTAGAAGTTGTTGAGTTTTAAACCTAAATCCGAATAAGATCCGACACATTAATAATCCAAAGATATGACCGAGCTCCATATTTCAATTTAATGAAGGCACGTTTAATAATCAGCATTGATCCATGCATTTTCCCCTCTTTTTCTTTTTCCTTTCTTTTTCACTTCTTTTTCAAATAAGTATTTGCTAAGGGACTAGCAAAGTTAAGTATAGGGGGTGATAAATCCTCATTCATCGCTCTTTATTCTTTTATTTTAGCTAAAAACCTGTGCAAAACACTATGTATATTTGTGTAAATAAAATAAATTGACAAAGAGCATGCATTGTGTAAATAACAATAATTAACATGTTTTGTGCATAAATAAAAGAATAAAGAGACACAGAAAAAGAGGGAAATATTTAGAATAAATATTGAGCGACCTAATCCCAAGGGAGGGCCAAGCTTTGGCCTAACCGTAAAAGAAACCAAGTAGAGGGAGATAGGGTCAATCATGCTTGTACAGACACCTATATACATAAATAATTTTATTTTCCTCAAAATAAAAATAAAATATGTTTTTAACACCTTGTACATATTTATAAAAATAAAATAAAATAAAAATTAGAAAAATAAAAATAACAAAAATACAATTCACCCATTGTATATATACCATGTACATATGTATATAGGTCTATTTATTTATCTAGTGTAAATAAATCATAAAAATAAAATAAAAATATCTTTTTATTCCAAATATTATGATGTAAATAAATAAAATATAAAAAGCGAATAAATGTACATAAATAAAAGATTAAAAATAAAAATAAAAAATACATATGTACATATACCTATATATAATAATGATATAAAGTAAATACCTAATTTATTTTTCAAAAAAATAAATAAAAATCAGCAAAAAATTCTTTGAAAAAAATAAATATTTTTCATTTTTAAATATATTGAAATAAGGTTATTTCCTATTTTATTTCGATTTTTCAAAATAATTTCCAATGGAATTTTTCCATTGGTCCACGGGCTAGACCACTTTGCGTGGATCCGCCTTGCGACCCGATCTTCGCCTATTTTTTCAAGCATGATCCGATTACCAATTAGCCAAACGCTGGGCCCCGATTATACTTGATCCATCCCTGATCCACGCCCGGTGATCTTTCCTAGGGATCCGAGCTCCGATTTGCTTGTTCGACCCCATCTTTTCGGACCCCTAACACTATAAAGGCTCAGCTCCGTCGCATTTTTCACGCATCTTTGGCCATCCCCTTCTAGTCCCAGGGCCTCCCTTCCTCCTCCTTGAGTGACAGCAAGCGAGCGGGATCGATTGCAGCGAGGACCAAGGTCGGAAGCCTCAGATCTGATGGTTCTGCCGCCGTGCTCCGCCCGAAGGAGCTTGAGCCTCTAGAGACGTCGCTCCATTGAGGCAAGGACCCCAGGAGGTCACCCACCTCTAGCATAGACATCCTCGATCATCAGGTAATCCCTTTATCACTTAGGTTAGCCTAAATTTCGATTTTCCCAATTTGCGTCGCCGGCCTTCGCCGACCGATTCACTTAGCTCCGCTCACCCATTCGATCATCCGACATGACCTTCATCTTCATGAGACCTTGCTCCACATTCTCCGCACCTCCGATCACCTTGGTTCACCCCAGAACCAAGGCTCAGGTCTCCTCCGTCGTCACCTCGCCGGAGACATCCACCCCGCACCAGACCACCCCCTTCGCACGCTAACAGGTCGAGGCAATTTGCCCTCAACCCAGGAAGCTTTCTGTGCAGGTTTGAAGCCAGAAGGACCTCATCTGGACGTCCTAACATCGAGGAACAGGAGCTTCAGGTGGTCTTCGTCGCCGGAGCACTCTGGTCGCTCCCGGCCTCATCGGAGCCACCATTAGCTGCGAACCAGCGTAGGCGTTCTTTTCCCCATCTCAGCAGCTCCGGAGGAGCCCTCCACCGCGCGTACTGGGCCAGCGAGGTTCGTCGGCATCGTGTTCTTCCAGGACCCTCCTCCGCCGTCCGATTGAGCCCCTCTGCCAATTCTGATCTCCACCATCCGTTCGAGGGAGGCTCAGAGACGTCCGATCCATCTGGGATCTAATCAGGGGCATCCATCGCTGAAGAGGCACCAGTGCATCACCACCGTCAGATCTCCACGTGGCACCCCTTCAGCCGTCGATCATTAATAAAGGGGTAATTTCACTTAGGCCCCTGTCCTTTTTTTATTTGTCGTTTAGTTCTGTAAATAGTTTTAATGGTTCTTTTTATTTTGGAACATTTGCATCTAGGACCTTAGATTTTTCGTAATTGCAAAATAGTCCTTGTTTATGTGAGACACATGCATCGACACGTGAGGGTGTGGGTTAATTGCACTTTTATCCTTGAACTTGTTGGTTGTTACTGTGTGCATCTTTTTAAATAAGAATTACACTTATGCCCTTCTGTGTCTGAACCACTTGATGCGCGCGTATTATAGTGGGCTATTTGCATTCCAGGCCCTGGGCTTTTTATATTTATTACTGTTTGGCCCTGGAAATATGTTTTCTTGCAAATAGGTCCTTGCTTGTTGTGTGCCTTGTTTGTATTAAATAAAATATCAAATTTAACCCAAATCGAGTGAAATTTGGACACATGGCTCCTGCCACTGTCTAAAAATTTCACTAATTTTTTGGGACATTTTCGTGGCTTTTTGTTAGTTTTAAAAAATAAAAAACATTTATTTTTGTTAATGTTGGAATTGGAAAATCAAAGAAAAATATTAAAATTCATCAAAAAATTCTAAAAAAATTTGTTTTGTTTGTTTTGTTAATTTCCAGCTCCTATCCAATTTTTATCTCATTTTGATTTATAAAACCCAAAAAAAATAAAAACACTAAAAACCTTACAAAAACTCTAAAAAATTCGATAAAAATCAAAAAATGAAAACTCTTTTTCTGTAGCTTAGTTGTTGTATTTACTTTTCATAAAAATTACCATCATATTTTTAGAGGCTAATTAGTTATTTCTAATTAGCCTATCAAATCTGACTGTACATTTTGTCATTGTTTTCCCTTTTCTCAATTTTTATAAAATCATATAAAAATCATAAAATTCTCAGAAAATCACCAAAAACACATAAAAAGAAAAAAAACACAAAAACAATTTTTAATTGATTTTTTGACTTTATTTGGAGTGTTTTATAAATATTTGTTTGTTGGCTTTTTCACTTGTTTTTATATTTTCCTTATTATTAAAAATCCAAAAAAATTTAAAATATTTAAAAATCCACCAAAAATACCTTTGTTTATTTTAATTTTTATTTTTGACTACTTCGTAGGCTGTCTCGGCCATCTCGTGCTCCTTGTGTTCGACCCTGGTCGCTATACCAGGTAAAATAAAATAGCGAGGATCGCTCTTGTGTTTTATCTATTTATCTTTGATTTTGGTGGTTCTTTATTTTCTTGATTGATTCCGGCCCGAGAGGTTGAGGTCGCAATGACCATTGACACCTTCTTGCCTTAGTCGCTCGGGTTTCCGCTCATCAATTCTCTCCACCTCCCATCTTAACTACGCCATCATTACATGCCTGATATGTGCAAAACTGCTCCCTGGATGAGCACACATGATCTGAACATGCCGAGTCTAGAAGCCATCTTGAATCTGCCTTCATCTCTTTAGAGCATGCTAGCAAATCTTCCTTGCAAACTGCAGTGCAATCCTCTTGGTCAGATTCAGAATCACCAACATTCTTCTTTCCTTTCTCCTTCTCACATCTCAAACATTGACTATTTTGTGACCCTCTTTGTCACAATATTAGCATTTGATCGGACCTCATGACTTGGATCGACCTTTGAATCCTATCACACTTGATCTTGAACGTCTACCCTCAGTTGCCAACACACGACTTTCATCATATGTTGCCTCATCCGTCGACCTCCGCTGAGACTTGTTCATAAGCAGTGAGGCAACTGTCTCGTCCAATGTTATGGTCTCCTTGCCATAGAGTAACGTCATCACAACATGATCATAGGAAGATGGAAGGAAACTCAACAAGATCAGTGCCTTATCCTCCTCCTTGAAGAGAGATTCTCCTTTCACATTCTTCTTCTCAAGTGTGAGAACATTTGTAAGATTTTTTTAATTCTTCCAAGTGCATTTCAAGATTTGTAACCTCGATCATCTTTAGACCATAGAGCTTCTTCTTCGTCAATAGCCGGTTTGTCAAAGATTTGGACTTGTATCATACCTCGATCTTTATCCAAACCTCTGGTGGTTCCTCTAGGCTAATTACTTCATGAAAAGTGTTGTCTGCCAAGAACAGTTGTATTGTACTATTTGTGAGATCCCTCATCTCCTTCCACTCATCCTCTTTCATCTTCTCTAGCTTCTTTTCTTTATCCTGAAGAGCTTTCAAAAGTTCTTCTCGCGTGAGTATGTTCTTCACCCGCTGTTGCCATAAGGTGAAGTCATTACTCCCGTTGGAGGGTTCGACGGAGAACTATGCATCCCTCGATGAAAAATTTTGTCATCTACTTTGCTATTGTACCTCCTTGTACGATTTGAAAAATCAGAATAGAATCCCCTCGATCTGAATCATCCTACTCGTCTGGAGTACGTAAAAACTCCTATCTAGACTCCTGGATGACCTCAATTGAACTCCGAGTGATGTCAATCTCAACGGTTCACCGTAATTGTTGGTTCTTCAAAGCCTCTAATGAAAGCACACCTGTTGCTCCATGTTGTCTCCTTGATGTCAAATCTCGCTCTGATCTGCCACGTCGTATCCCTCGCTATCATCGAATTAAGCTTTGATACCAATTGATGGGAACGAACAACCGGATACGAAAGCGCAATCAAGCGGATGTGCAATGGACCGCCACCAAAGCAAGTGAAGAAAGAACAACAAGATATAACGGTTGTTCGTCACCTCTCACGACCACTAGAAAAGAAAGATCCCTATAAGAGGAATGAGTACAACACTCTCTGTTGCCTCGCTCTCTCACTTCTCTCTCTTACCTGTCTCTTTCTCTCTTTTCTCTTGTGGTATTCCATCTTGCTGTGGTGTAGAGGCAATGCCTCCACGCCCTTTATATATATCCCAATTACATCCCCATAGTCCTATTTCCAATAGGACTATAAATAGAGTACAACTCAACTACTATTAGGATTAGGAGTTCAATCCCATTAGGATTCCTAATCCTAATTGAGGTCACTCAAGTAGGTTCATAACACGGGTTTTGAAAGGATCTAAAACCTTGATTATAGCACATGTTTTATGAGAGTCTAAAATAATATCCTCATAGAGTGCGAAGATAAAATGTCATTGAGGAGACCGCTCACAAGATCACATGGTCAATCAACAATTAACCCACACAAGAATTAAGTCACTCAAGCAAAGGGGTCAAATTTTATTATACCCTACAATAGATTGTATAACAAACAAGTTTTGTAGGGGTCGAACATAGGAAACAACGGAGGACATACAATCAAAATTGGCAAAGAAAGTCAATAACTGATGTTGGGCTTTTAAAGTATTTTGATTTTATTGAGTTTTAATTTTATATTTTTTTATGGATTTTAATTTCTATTCTTTTTAGTTTTTTTTAATTTTATTTTTTTTTATTTTCTTTTTATATTTTATATTTTCTAATTTTTAATTTCCTTTTCATTTTAAATAACTAATTTAGGAACCTATATAACTATATATACAATATAAAGTAATATAATTATAAAAAAATAAAATTAATAAAAAATATAGAATAAAATCTTTATGTAAATTTATATATTTTTATAATATTTTTGTGATTTTTGGCGAATTTTACAAATATATACATTTAAAGTAAAAAATATCCCAAACAAGGATAAAATAAATAGGCTGAAATTTGAAGATTAAAAATAGTAAAAAGAGTTAAAAATTCTTCAAATCAATTTTAATATGTAATAACTAATATAAAGAAAGTTTAGAGACATATATAAATATTTTTGGATTTTGTGGTGAATTTTTAATATTTTTATTAGATTTTGGAGTTTTTGAATTTTTAGTCTTTTTCTATTCTTAAGAATTTTTGGTCTGGAATTGTAAAATATTATAGTAGACAAAATATATTTTTTTGGAATTTTTCAAAAAGGTTTTATATTTTTATGGAATTTTTTACTTTAAATAGGGAATAAAAGCTCACTTTTTGATTTATTATAAATAGTAAATAAAGTTAAAATACCAAACCAAAAACATATGTGATGTAAATATATGTTAGGTATTTATAATACATTTCTACAAAAATTTAGAGGTATGGAGATATTTTTAATAAATTAAAATCTATAAAAAGAAAATACATTCTAGTATGGGCATTTTTGGAAATAGTTAAGCCTTAGAGACCAAATTCGAAAAACCATAGAAAAGTACAGGGGGCAAACATGTAATTTTACCAAAAATATCTAATATTATATACCCATAGGGGTACACTATTAATTAAAAATTAGGATTTAAATGAAATAAGAAAAGCTGGGGGACTTAGGTGCCAAAAACCTAGCCCCCTCACGTGCATAGGCACGTGAGCTGACGTGGCATGGACCTAAAGGTTAATAATAAAAGTACATGGGCTAACATGCAAATTTTAATTAAAAAAATAGTTAAACTACACATAAATGTTTGTGGACTGAATTTAAAATACAAAAGGTGTGAGGGTTAGTGTGCAAAATGCCCTCCAAGTACGATACAACGGTGTTGTTGCTCCCACTTGACACACGTCATGCGGAGAAGAGGCAATGACGCTTTGTGTGCACGACTGAGATTAGATCCCTCAGATGGGATCTACGGTCCAGGCACTCTTGATCGAACGACAGTTGTTGCGTCTGGTGTGGCTAGATGATCGGATTGATTGGAGAACGATAAGAAGAACTCGTCAAGAACTCAGTTGGGTCGTGCTTCGATATGGTCTCCTTCTCTCCTCCGACCACCTGGAAAGCTCGGGGCAGGTTCAAAATAAAGATGTGGCTCCTTCACATCGGCTAGTGGTCTCAAAATGACTCGAGGGGCTCCGATGAGGTTGAACATATCCTCGAGACTTGGAAAGGCGTTTGAGCTTCGATACCCCCTAAAATGAGGTATTTCCTCTTCATTTCACACAGAAGCGCGTTAGGGGCAAAAAGCGAATCTCTAGAGAGCTTCAGGGGTCATGATGGATGCGAGGTGAGAGCAGATGGGGTTCTCCAACGTGTGATGGAGCATGGAGAACTTATCTCTCGATCTGTGTGAGGTCGAGGGGAATGGAAGTGTATGGGGTGTTAAGCAAGCTCAGGGGAACGAAGTTAAGGTGAACGAGGAGTCAGAGGTGGTTAGGAGTAGCAGCAAAGGGGTGGTAGAGCTGGAGCTCTGACGAGATTGTCTTTTTTATTTTACGAAAAGTTAAATTAAATCGAATGGAATAAGGACTGAATCTATTCTACTATAATGCTAAGGAATAGAAAACGCAAAGAAATAAGAAGCTCATCGAGTCAGGACCAGCTGAAGCGAATCTTTGAGCGGAGACAGCGGAGGAGCTAGACCCGCCTAAATTCAATGCCAGATAGCACGCAAAGGGCTCCTAGATCTTCATGTTGTAACTAGGAAGGAGGAACAAACCTTAGATTTAGGGTTCATTGGTGGAAGAGGGATCAAAAAATAGAGGAAGATCGGAGGCAATGTTTTATACATGTGCGGTTGACTCGAGACTTGCGCATGATTCATAAGCTCTTGCTCGATATGAAGGGTCGGTGTGTAAGTTTGATCTTCGAGGAGTAAAAGTCAAGAAGACGTCAAGCTAAATGGATGCAAGAATCAACCATGAAAAATTCGAGGAAGATTGGTCAAAGTCTTTGATAGCCACAAAACAAGGAGAAAGGGCAGTTGACCTTGGTCAATTAGGGATGAACCCTGATTGATCCATGAAGAAACTAAAAAATGCTCTCGCTAATTATGTGGAATTAATGTTTAGTTTCATTGCAGGTGGGCAATTCATATTAATCAAAAAAGACCACTTAATTAATATGTTGATTAAATCAAGCGGTCAATTTATTGTATTTACTTGGACAAGCCCAAGGTGGACATGTATGCAATTGTCTCCTTAGGTTTATTAATAGGCGATCTAGAATGTCAGTTTTTAGAGAAGCATTTTTTTAATTTTTTATGCAAGTGAAAATGTCATGACAATTCAGTCTAGTTTAGGGACGAAAAAAGAAATTTCGATCAAATCAAATCAAAAAATCCTCAAACTTGACCAGAAGGTGAAATATGATGAAATTATTTCTATGTATTTTTTTTTGAAATTTTCTGATGCAATATGAATTAATTGCGAATTAATGATGCATGCACGGTGATTTTTTGCAAATTAATTTTAATAAATAGAAAACCCAAATATTTTCAGAAACTAAAATTAAACTAGATGTATCTAATGAGGATCTATCCAAGAAAAATTGTAAATCCTAAAAATGTTGAGTTTATAGCTATTAAAAATAATTACTCTAATAACCAAATATTTTATTTTGACCTCGATATGCGTGCAAATCCATGAAATTTGAGCACAATGTAAAACACACTAACTCTAGCTACTGTGAATTTTTGAGAATTTTCAGGCCCATGATCATTTTTATAGCAATTTAATAGCATACACTGGGAAAAATATATAATTTTCCAAATAGTATTTATATTAAATAAATCACAGCTCAAAAAAATATAATCAAACATCCACAATAATAAGCATGACTACAAAATGCAATTTTTAGGATAAAAAATGATGTGAAAATGGGACTCATACAAATATGAAAACACAGGGTTCTAAATGCAAATATAGAAAAGAAATAAAATAAAAAGAACAAATAAAGATGCAATTACCAATACATGAGGGAGTTTATGGAATTTTCCATGCGGACGCGTGCCGCGCACATGTGTTCCTGCTGGCAGGGACTCCATTGTAAATAAATGAATCTGGAGGGGATGTTGTGCAAATGTTCATAGGCATGCGTGTGTCGCATGTGGGGACTACCTTGTAGGTGCTTCCATACAAATCTCCAGAAGCTCAGGGGCAGGTGCGTAATTTCCCTAGCCCTTACGTGCCACACACGTGTGGTGGGGATGAGGATGAGTGTTGTGCTAAATGAAGATCTCGACATGCCAGTCGAGGAACCGAAGCTGGGCAAGGATGCGACTGGGAAAGATGACAACAGAGAGTACGATGGTGAGGCTGATGAGCTCGGAGGTGAAGCACTAGTGACGGAGCTCGAGATGTGATTCGGAACTGCAGATACAAGGGCTATCTCGATGGAGTGTTGAAGCTGAAGGCCAATTTGGACAATGGAGATTGAGATCTCATGTCAACGTCTGAAGATTCTTGAGGGTCCTTCATCCTTAGATGCTCGAAGTAGTTTCCTGACAGTTCGAGACCTGGATAGTATGCAGGAATGTGGTCCTCTAGTGGTTTTCTGCGGTAGTAGCTCCTGCCCAAGCAAAATCTATGAGTAGAAGGTGGCTGCTTGAGCTTTGATTCAGGAAGAGATTTGCTACTTTGAAGTTCGATTGATAGGCCTTGATGGTATTCGGTGTGGTGGAGTTGATGATACTACGGGATGTCCATTTGGAGCCACTGGTACTTGCAAGAAGGATCTACTCGAGCCCAAAGGGGCTTGACCTAGGTGTGATGGGAAATGATGCGTGGGATGAAGATACGAGGAAGGGCAGGGAACACAATGGATCTGAAAGGTTCTTCTTCCCGTGTGAATAAGAAGAAAGGGACATGGTGGGAGATTCTGAAGGAGACGAAGTGACGAACAATGCTAAGGTGGAGATGGTAACAAGTGGGTGGCATTGATGTGTAGCCCGAGAAGGTGGCGTAGTTGGAGTAGCCGGAGAAGCAACAGAGGAGGAGAAGAAGGGGGAGGAGCACGGACAGAAGGATAGGGTTTTACCTGAGACAGGTGGACGAGTTCTCTTAGGGAAGTGGAAGCTTTGAGCTCCATGGGTCGTTGCTCTAGGCTCCGGCAAGAACCAAGATCAAGCAGCAACGAAATCGGTTGCAGCGGTGGACTGAAGACCACTAGATCTCGTATGTGAGTGGATGGGGTCATTGCTCTAGCTGGAGAGGCTCTTCTGTCACTGGAGCTCTCCTTCGAGGCTCTCCCTCTCTCGTGATTAGCGGTGGATACGAACAACGGGGGAGAGGCTCAGGTTTTATGGGAAGTTAGGTCTTCTCCGATGAAGATGGGGAGAGGGCAAGGGAAGAGATGGGTGACTAGGTCAGGCGCACTCCATATGAGGCGGTTGACGAGTGGATTCCACGAAGGAGATGGGAGGATTGCACAGTCATAGGTGGTTGCAGAGAAGGTCGAGGTGGGATGTGCGGGATGCGGTGGTTGAGCATGCGTGGACGGAGTGGAGAGAGAGGGGCGTGAAAGAGAAGGGAGGTGGCATGTAGTAATGGGTCGTGCGTAGGAGATGCGCAACCGCAAGAGGGAAAGGGGAGGAGTAGGTTACAAGGTGGTGGTTGCGAAACCGCCACACCACAACGGAAATGGGTGAGCCGTTGAAGGCGGCTAGGCGCATGTGTAGGAGGGGAAGACGAGGGTGCCATGTGGCACGTCTTGAGTCGGCCACGTGGTGGTAAAAAATTAAAAATTAAATTAAAAGATAAATAATAAATATATATATAAGTAAAATAAGTAAATAAATGGATAAATAAGATAAATTAATAGTAATTAAAATAATAAATAAATAAAATATAGATATATAAAAAATAAATAAAATAAAATAAATAAACTAAAATTACGAAAATAAAATAAAACGGGGTGACTTGTGGCGACTCCAGGAGCTGCCACGTGTTGCTCCCAGAAAAATAAAAAATTTAATGAAAGAAAAAAAATAAATAACAAAAGAGGTCAAATTAAAAATCAGTTAACATAAAAGTTTCTCCCCTCAACGAGATCTACAATTTTTTGTGAAAGACCCAAAACCAAAATAAATCACCATTACAAAAGTTATTTTTGGTGGTATCCTACAGATACAAAATACTACATTTTTGTGTTTTGCATTTTTTGGCATTTTAAAATAAGATAAAAATCAAAATAAATTAGATAAAAAATGAAATAAATATTTACAAATTAATCTATTTTTTAGATTTTTTTGTATTTAAGAAAATAAAAGGATAAAATAAATAAAATAAAGAGGACATATGCACAAAATACATTAAGGGACCCAAAACCCATGTTTCACATACGAACAATTCTTTTGAATTTGGTTTTGTTTTAAAGGTAATTGAATGTACATTAATAAAAAGTGAGTAGGGTCCATAGGAGACTGTATGAGAGAGATATTCGTGTTTAAAGGCTTTTACTCTCAAAGTAGGGTTTAGATCTTATTGGTCAATTTCACAAGTTAGTATTTTTTTGATATTTTTCACTATTAGTATTAATAATATGTATACTATAGAGTTGATTTTATTCAATTCTGATTAGTATAAAATAGATAAAAATAAGGAAATATATGGTATAATACAAGTGATATTTACAAGGGAATTTAGCTTATTATTTAATGCAAATATGCATGCTAAAATGCCAAAATAATTCTAAGTGCATTAGTGGTAAAAATGCATAATAAATGGAGAAATGCATCTAATTACTCAAGAACGAAGCTTTATTTTCAACTTTTAGAGTGATGAATCACAGATTCATCAGTCCATGCGAGTTGCTAAAGGATGAAAATAAATTAAATTTTTTTTTAAAAATTCAATAAAAAAGAGTAAATGATTTTATTATTATTTATTAAAACATAAAAAAATATTTTTATGTAGTATTTTAATATGATTTTATTTATTTTTACAGGTTTATTTATTACATGCTACTTTTTAGGGGTTCATTTATAGGCATATATACCTATGTTTGGTTTTTTTTATTTTATATTGTATTTTACATTTTATTATTTTATATATTTATAACTTATTTTAGAAATTTACTTTTCTTTTATTTTTCTGATGCATTTTGCACTCTTACATAAATAGGGGTATATATTATAAAGGTATAAGTATAAAATATTCATATATGTGTTTTGTATAGTATTTTATTTTAGTATTTTCTTTATATTTTTTATTGTATCCTAAATATGCACATATATTATTAATAATATTTACAAAATTATAAAAATATAAAATTATATAAATTATAAAGAATAAATAAAATGAATATTTTATTGAGGTATATAGTACAATAGTGGTTCAAAACTTAACTTTTGCATCTTAACTCCAAATTTAATGAAACCACTTCATTAAATAGCTTATAAAAAGTTATATACAATTAAAGATGATTTCGGTGCATTTTGAGTTCATATGGAGAAGATATGGGTCTGGGAAGTTTGGGTTTTGGCTTTTTATGAGTATAAAAATTACAATACCTTCATATTATTTTGTGTGAAGTAATTTTTGTATTTCTGTTTGTATTTTTATCTACAACTTTCATGAATAAAGTTTCTTTATTTGAGGTACAAATAATAGAAAATAAATTAGGTCCCAAAAGTGGATCATTGGAGAACAAAAACTAGGGTTTTTATTGATGTTTTTAGCCCTTATATCCTTGTCGACCCAGTCATCATGATGCCTAGGTCTCAAGGTATAAGATCATAAAATAACTTTGGCATTTTATTTTTTTTTCTTTTATTTTAGCAGTAAACAATGTATTTTATGCAATATTTATACAATAAATAATGAATGTTAATTTCTGCAAAATAATGATATTTACATGCATTTATCTAGAGTTGAAAGGCCAAAATGAAAGAATAAAGGTGATGAAATTGATATTCATCACCCCCCTATACTTGCCTTTGTTATCCCATAACAAACACTTATGCAATAAGTGCATAAAATAAAAATAAAGAAAATAAAAAGAAAGAACTTGGATTGATTTTAATTCTTAAACTCATCTTCATAAAATCAAAGTTTGGAGCTTAAATTGGACCTTTGGATTTTAGGTGCGATTGGAACCTTATTGGGAAACGTATTTGAAGCACGACAACCTTCGAGAATCACAGAACCCTTCTCAAGTCTCCTCAATAGCCATGTCAGAATAAGTTAACTCATATGCAAACCCTTACGGCTATGAATCTATCTTGGACAGTGTGTGTGATATGTAGTTCTTCTTGGTTGAATCAGTAAAAGTCAGTCTTCTCCAACATGGTCACCCTAATTCCCCAATCAACAATTCTTTCCTCCAGAAGCAAGATATTCCCTTATAAGTTCAAGTACAACCAGCTCAAGAAGAAGAGGTGGTGAGAAGGGATGGTAGCCAGTGTAGCTACCTATCCTAGGATGCTTGACCAATGTAGCCAAGTCATCAGGTTGTAGGCTCACAAAAGTATGACTTGGAAGCTCAATCTTTCTTATTTGACTATACACATATATACATACTCCGACAGGCATTTTATTTTCAATTAAGCATGTCCACTTTTTGAGAGTTTTGATTTTGCATTTTTCAAATACTATATAGAACAACATTTACATAAGGAATTTTTCTTCTCGAGCCAGTAGACTATCCCTCTTTTAAAGCATTATTGCAACCCATAACTTCTGTCTTTAGACCTCATGGCTACTAGATCAGATTGGGGTACAAAGGCCTTAAAAGTGTGACTTCCAATGTTTCCATTGGCTTCTATCTCATGTCGACATATCCAACCCTCTCTTACTTCAACTGAGGTGAGCAAAATGTAAAGTGCAGGTCTACAAGCTAGGTCATTATCAACAAGAGTTGTGTGTATGCTCAGGGATATTCTACTTAGGCAATCGATACGACACTGAACTAAGTCTCATGATCTCAAAGAATTAAGTCTAGCAAACCTGATGTATCTTAAATCCAGTTCATATACGGTTCATGTGATTAAGCAGATTTAAGGTCCAGCCAAGCTCCAATCTTCATATTTTACTTATACTCGTTCAATTAAGAAACTCAATCCGAAAAATGCAAATGCTATGAATAATGCAGAAAATATTTTTGTAATGTAATTTTTGTTTTGATATTTTTATGGATTTTTGAAAAGGTTTTGCAATTTTTAATGCAATTTCTGAAAAGATTTTGCAAATGTTTTTGGGATTTTTGATTTTGCAAATTTAGAGGGATTTTCAAAATAAAAAGATTTTTAGAAAAAGGAGATTTGTATAGATATTTACACATGAGTGCATCTTATTTCTACAAGAATTAGAATTTAGGAATTTACAAGGTTTATATATACATGATTTATAAAGGATTTTTATTTGCTAAATTATGTCCATAGTTCTCAAAATAATTTGAAAAAGATTTTCGCAAATATTTTGAAAACTAATTTGACAAATAATTTTTTACAAACATTTTACAAAATTTGAAAACCATTTTGCAAAGATTTTTCAAATAATTTTTGCAGCCAATTTTCAAACCATTTGCCAATAGATTTTCAAAACCTTTTATTTCAAAACAAAGAAAATGAATTTTTACAAACAAAACATTTTTACACAGGTTGTAAACATTTTACAAAACACTTTCTAAATAATTTTTAAAAGTTTTTTCAAAGATATTTTCAAACCATTTTTCAAACATTTTGCAAAATATTTTTACCTGATTTAATAATCGGTATATACAAAGAATTTTAGTCAATTTTATACAAGTATGTTCTTTACAGATAATTAAATCAATTTTAGCCATACTTATTGAAAATACGAAAGTACGAGTTATGGCTAAAATATATACAGAGTATATACGACCCCCTATACTTAGCTTGAGCTATGTCCTCATAGATCACAAAGAAAAAGAGAAGACATAACTCGTACTAAGTATAGGACAATCAATACGACAATGACTGAAGAATGAACGAATGAGGAGTTGACCATCCCTCCTATACTTAGGATGAAATAGTCACAAGTATAACAAACTGTACAGAAGGCGGGGAGGATAATGAAGAGGGATTTGCACAGATCAGATGTCTCACACAAGGCAGAGACACTGTCGTCGAGGCGACCCAATACAAATCCCTATTTCAATCAACAATTAACCCACAATATCAAGGAATAACAAAAATGTGGAGTTAAAATTTATTAATCTCTACAACACAAATGTATAACAAGCAAGCATGTAAAGGTTGAACCACAGAGAGCAGGTCAGGTAGCCTATAATTATTTCTAATCAATGTATATTATGTACATGTGTATCTCTATTCATTATGTGGTTTTTTTTAAATTAATAATGAATATCTGGGTGTATTTAATAATAATAAAATATATATTGAATTAATACCTATATACATAGATTTATACACATAAGTGAAAATGTATATATAAGATATTCACACTTTTACATCAATATAGATTTCTTCTCTTTTTTCTTTTTTATATATTTATAGATATGAATAACAATAATAATATATTTTTCCTTTTTATTTTTGACTAAGTATATAATGTGGAGATATATATATGGTTATACATATAATATATGATAAAGTAATTATAATTACTAATAGATTTGAATAAAATTCAAAAACATAAATGTTTTTGGATTTTATAGAATTTTATAATGTTTTTGTGATTTTTCTGGAATTTTTTGCTAATTTTTATGGATTTTTAAAGTTAAAAGTATCCCAAATCAAGGATTTAATAAATTGGTCGAATTGAAGTGGAAACTAAAAATAACAAATAATGTCCAAACATTTCCAAATAAATTTTAATATATAGTAGTAATATAAAGAAATCTCAGAGGCAAAAATAAATATTTTTGAACCTATGTGATTTTTTTTGTTGGATATTGGAGCTTTTTAATTTTTATGAGTTTTCTTTTTCTATTTTAGGGAATTTTGTTCTTGAGTCATAAAATATAATAATAAACAACCTATATTTTTATGGCAATTTTTCAAAATATTTTTTAATTTTTTGGTATTATCTAAGCTAGATAAAAACAAAAACGTGCTCATTTGATTTTTAATAAATAAGTAAAATGCATAAAATGCTAAAATAAAAATATAGCATGAAAATACATGTCAGCATGCATCTAATCCTATTTTTGCATAATTTTTAGAGCACAGATGCTATTTTTAATAAATGAAATTCAAGAATTAAAAATACACAAACTAGCGAGGGTGTATTTGCAATTATAATAAATGTCCATCGTTCATCTGCAAATGTGCCAAAAAGATATAAGTGATATTCACATTTAATGGATGAAACATAAATACGAAAACTGCCAAGGGTTTACTTGCAAAATGTCCACCTCACGTGGAACGACACGTGAGGTGACATGGCATGGACCCATTTGTAATATCAATAAATATTAGGGGACGTTATGCAAAATATCCATATTTATTTAAAATACTCATTTTATTTACATGACTAATATTTAAATATAAAAATAAGAGGGGCGAGATATGCAATTACCCCATATGCGCGTGAAGGGACAGTCCGGATCGCTCCACTTATACATGTGTCAGCATCTGAGCGGTCGGTACCAATTCAAGGATGGACGTTTGTGTTAGATCTTAGGAGGCGATCCAATTACTGAGGCTCCAAAGATCAGACGCTTTTGATGAAATCTGGAGGCACACCCTTCATAGGATGGCTGTTGTTGCTCTAGAAGAACATGAAAGAAGGTGGGCTTCCCTGATCTTCATTTACTGATTCCTCATGCCTCCTGAGGTGTTCAATGATGCTCAGGTGCTCTACACATTTGGGAGGGAAGTCTGCAGCTGATTGTGCCCTTCAGAAGGTCCAGGACCCAGTGACGGGGTCCTGGTATGTCGAAGAAGCGAGGGTACATGGTGTTTCTTGGCCAGGCTCAAATCCAACCAGGAGGGGTTCGTTGGGTGCAGAACCTGCACGTGAAGATATTAAGGCTCGAGGCAAAGGCCCTCGCCCGTAAGGAAGCTACAATGCACGATGGATGGAGTGTGTGGAGAGGCTCCAACAAAGGGTGGAGGGGGAGCCTCGATTCATTGATCCAGCGAGGATCGGGGGTCCAAATGGAGTGGTTGATGAAGAACACGATGGGGAGGGAAGTGTTGTACACAACGAGGTTGAAAATAGTTGGGAAACATAATGGAACATGACCAGATCTCTAGAGCTCCGACGAGGGGATTATCATATTCTACACTAATATGATCATTAAAACACTAACTAAATTACAAGAAATGAAAGACACGAAAGAAAACTATCTAAGGAAATGGAAAGAACGCTTCTCTTATACCTGCTGGTGGGCTGGGAATAGAGCGGTCGAAGGGCACTGTGGATCGCTGCCTCTTCCTTGACTTGCCACCTCCGAGCACGGGGAGGCTCTCAGGCTGTCACCTGGAACTCAACACTCACACAAGAACACATGACAACGCTCAAAGAGGGATCAAATCGACAATAAGACCAGGGAGTTTATTTATAGACAAAGAGTTCCGATGAACTTTGAGGATAAATTTCTTAGCTCGAGAGTTATTCGAGAGATATGATGATTAGGCGTGGAAGAGGGATGAGAGGCACAAGATCTTCATGAAGATCTCGAGGCGAATCGATCAACAGGGTGGCCTGAAAAATCGAGGAAAATGGGGGACTCGAGGATCTGACACAAGTCAGAGAGAAGACATGGAGTTGACCGGGGTCAACATTCTTTGTGTTCTCATTGGTCCACGGGGGACGCTACATGACAAAACAACCACTTTTATTAGAAATTAATTAAAACTAGTAAATGATTTTATTAATTTTTTGATATAAAATAAAAATGTTTATTATTTTATGCAGTATTTTAATATGTTTTTTATTTATTTTTTCGGGTTTATCTATTACAAGGTAATTTTTAAGGGATATATTTATAGATATATTCATCTATGATTTGGTACTTTTTTATTTTGTCTTTTAGATTTTATTATCTTACTTTCTTATTTCATGTACTTATTTTTATGTACACAGATATATTTTTATTGTATTTTTCTGATGCTATTTGTAAAATAAAGGTATTAAATATATAGATAAAAGTATAGGCATTTCATCTATGTGTTTATGTACACTATTTTATTTTGCTTTTTATTTGTGTTTTTTATTCTATTCTAAATATGTACATATATTATAAGTAATATTTACAAAATTATAAAATTGTAAAAGAATAAAGAATAGATAAAATGAATATTTTATTTAGATATATGGTACGATGGGGGTCTAAAACCTAGCTTTCACACCTTCACTCCAAATATGAAACCTTCATTAAATAGCTTCTTAAAAGTTATATAAAATTAAAGGTGATTTTTATACATTTTGAGTTTTTATTAGGGAGATATAGGTCTGGGAAGTTGTGATTTTGGCTTTTTATTTAGAGTATAAGATGCATACTGGGCATTATTTTTGTGCAAATTTAAAATTGTATTTTTCTGTACATTATTATGTACAACTTTCATGTACAAAGTTCCTTTATTTGAGATATAAATAATAAAGAATAAAATGGATTTTAAAAATACTTTGTTGAAGAATAAATAGGTAGGATTTTTATTATATATTTGGCCTCATTTTCCCCTAATTTATTCCTTTTTGACCAAATCAATTCTTGAATTAGTCTCGAGGTTTAGGGTCATAAAATATCCTTGGTATTTTATTCTTTTTCTTTTCTTTCCTGTATTCTATAATTTTGACAAAAAAAGCATTTTATAAACAATAGTTGGAATAAATAATGAATGCTAATATGTACAAAATAATGTTATTTACATGCATTAGCTAGGGTTGTTAAGGCCAAAATGATAGAATAAAGGTGATGAAATGAAGATTCGTCAGAGGTTCAATGGTGGGAATATCTGAAATCATCAGCTCGACCTGTCCCCCATATACTTAGGGTAAAATATCCCTAAATATAGACAAAGTATCAAGAGTTTAGGGGACATGTGAGGGATACAAGAATAAATAACTCGAGGCGATCACCCCTATACTTAGGACAAAGTACATCCTAACTATAACAAAGATGAAAGGGGTGACACCTTTCCAAAAGAAAAAGAAAATAAAAATGAAAAGAGGAAAAGAAGAAAAAGGAAGACCATTCAAAAATATTTTTGTTTGCTTTGTCTGACTTTACGGCTGTGGAGGCTATCGGCTTATCACGGTACACAACTTGAATTGAATCTACAATGGACAAGAAGGTGCCGTGCTCTAGGTATGGTTTCAGTAGTTGTTTGTTGACAATGAAAGTTTGTGCATCAACTAACAATTTTGATATCATTACGCTGCCATTGACACACGCATAATTTACGGTAAATGACCCTATCCATTTGCTTTTCAACTTTCCTGGAAAAATTTTCAACTTCGCATCAAACAACCAAGCCTTCTGACCTGGCTCAAAAGTCTTTCCATGGATTTGTTTGTCATGCCACTTTTTGACCTTTCTTTGTACATCAGGATGTTGTCGTATGCGTAGTCACGGACTTCAAGCAGTCAATTCAGATCCAACTTTCTGTTCTTTCCTACTTTCTTGGAATCTAAATTGCAAACATTGATTGCCCATAAAGATTTAAGAATGAATTCCACAAGCAGATGGCATGGCTTTCCATATACTAGGCGGTAGGGAGATATTAGCAAAGGTGACTTGTACTTTGTTCTGTAAGCCCAAAGAATCGAGTCCAGCAACCAAGACTAGTTCTTGCGATCCAAATGCACAAGCTTATGAAGAATTGTTTTCATCTCCCTGTTGAAGTATTCTGCCAACCCATTGGATTGTGGGTGGTAGGAAGAAGCTACATGATGCCCAATGCATAATTCTTGAGTTAACTTCCTAACCTCTTTATTGTTGAAGTGACTACCGCCATCATATATGAGAATCTTAGGTATCTTAAGCCTTGAGATTATATGATCCTTCAGAAAACAACAGATAATGTGATTGTTGGTGGCTCGGGTTGGGATAGCCTCCACCGAACTACTCACATAATAAAAAATGAGCAGAATGTATTCGAATCCCTGACTGTTCGGAAATGGGCCCAAGAAGTCAATGACCCATGCACCAAACACGTCTGAAATGTGAATACATTTCAGGGGCATTGTGTCTCTCATTCCGATTGTTCCATCCATTTTCTGTCAGTCAGTGTAGTGTTTCACATAATCTTCTGCATATTTGAACACGGTCAGCCACCAAAGGTCGCATTGGAGTACTTTCGCTACAGTTGTTCTACTTGAATGGTGTCCTCCAGATTCTCGATCATGGCAATGCACTAGGACACTTGCAAATTCCTCATTAGGAATGCACCTTCTTCAGATACAATATGCCCCCTCGTGAAAAATATACGGGTCCTCCCACTGGTAGAAATGGATATCAAACAAGAATTTGTCCACTTTTTAGTTTTGTCCAATCTTGTGGAGTTCTCTTGGACACAATATAATTCACAACATCAGCATACCGGGGGAGAGAGGTGATCGATAGTATGGCTTCGTCTGGAGCAGTCTTGGTAATAGGCCTCAAATTTAGCTCAGGAGCTTCAGGTTCGGGTAACCTTGAGAGATGATCTACTACCACATTGTTTTATTCTGAGCTTATCTCGTATCTCGAGGTCAAACTCCTAGAGTCGAAGGATCCATCTGATAAGGTATGGTTTTGCATCCTTATTCTGTTGCATGTATCAGATGGCAGAATGATCTGTGTAAACTATAACTTTGGATCCAATAGGGATCTGGACTTTTCTAGGGTAAAAACTACCGCTAGCAGCTCATTCTAGATAATAGTGTAATTATTTTGAGCTTCATCTAGAGTTTAGCTAGTGTAGTGAATAGCAAATGGTACATTATCCTTCTTCTATCCCAACACAACACCGATGACATAATCTGAGGCATCAATCATGATTTCAAATGGTAGTATCCAGTCTGGTGGCTGCAGGACAAGGGCTTGAGTGATCAAGTCTTTCAGATGTGAAAAGGATTATTGCACACGATCATCAAGGATAATGCATGTCTTCTCGCCTAACAATTCGTCAGCGGTTGGGCAATCTTACTGAAATCTTTGATGAACCGTCTGTAGAAATTGGCGTATCCTAAGAATGACCTTACCTGTTTGAGATTGGTTGGTGGATCTAGTTTTTAAATCACATCTACCTTGGCTAGGTCAACTTCCATGCCACGTTTTTATACATCAAGACCCAGCATGATCCCCTCTGTCACCATGAAGATGCTCTTCTCCCACGAGAGCACGATATTGACTTTGCAGCACCTCCATAATACTCGATCTAAATAGTCCAGGCATTGATCAAAGGAATCCCCGTAGATTGAGAAATCATCCCTGAATATCTCCAAAAAACTACCCACCATGTCAGCAAATACAACTAGCATACGTCATTGTAATGTAGTGGGGGCGTTGAATATACCAAACGACATCAGTCGAAAAGCATACATCCAAAATGGGCAGGTGAATGTCATCTTCTCTTGGTCTTCAGGAGCGATGGTGACTTGATTGTATCCAGAGTAGTTGTCCAAGAAGCAGAAATATTCCTTCACAGCCAGTCTCTCAAGAATCTGGTCGATGAAGGGCAATGGAAAGTGATCTTTCTTTGTGGTGAGGTTCAGACATCTATAATCCACAAGACTCACTACGAGGTCGACACTCTGGTTGTAATCTCCTCTCCTTTATCATTAGTAATAATGGTGACCCTGGACTTCTTTGTTGCAATGTGCAGGGGGCTCATCCATTTACTGTTGAAAATGGGATATATGAACCCCGCATCACACCATTTCTGAATTTCTTTCATAACGACCTCCTGAAGATTTGGATTCAATATCCTCTATAATTCGTGTGAGGGTTCGCTCGCATCTTCGAGGTAGATGCGATGCGAGAACAAGGATGGATTGATCCTGTGGAGATCCGATATCTTCCAGCTCATTGCTTTGTTGTTTCGTTCAATAATCTCCATCAGATGAGATTCTCGATCTTCTGTCATGTGAGCATTGATTATGATCGGATACAAGTTAAGTTCTCCCGCAAGGAAGGCGTACTGCATGTTGGAAGGAAACGGTTTAAGCTCAAGTGGAGTGGGAGCTATTTCAGTGGTGACTTCGGCTATCGCTGTAGGTATTGGTTCTTTCATCAGTTCAGTATCCACCTTTCTCTATTCAACTTCATAATCCAAGGATTCCCAAAATGTCTCAATGATGTCCTCATGATTACAGAAATCCTCAATAATTTATTCTTGGTCTTTGAGGCCTAGGGGGCCCACACATAATTCATCAAGCGCATCAGTAAGGATCTCCTTATCATCGACAGAGGGGAATTCGACTACTTTCCCCACTCCTTCCTCGGGAAAATGGAATTCATGGATCTCAATGTCGTCCAGGAATAGATTTGTATCTTGGATCTTTGCAAAAAAAATCACTTCTTGGTAGCTAGGTGCAAGCACACTTATCACAGATGCAACCTCTACTGGTTTCGGCTCAGGAATGGTCTCTATCCGCACTTTGGTATTGTTGGAGCTGAATGTAATCTCTCTAGTGTTGTAGTTCACTACTGCCTCAGTTGTTTGGAGGAACGACCGACCTAGGATAATGGGAGTTTAGAGCAGAGGTGTGGAGACGTACATGTATAATACAACAAATCAGTAGGGAACTGGGCTCCCTAAACCGTGACGATCATGTCCTCCAACATGTGCCTAGGCTACTTGACTGACTTGTCTCCAAACTACAAAATCATCTTGGTGGGTTTAAGCGGTCCTAACCCAAATGTTGTGAGTGACAAAGCTAGCATAAGGTTGACAGAAGACCAATTGTCGAGCAGTGTATGCTGGAACTCTTGATTGAACATGCTGCATCGGATGAGTGGCTCTCCCTTATCCTTCTTCTTATATGGGAGATTGCTGATGGCACTAATGGTTGCCATGATGAGGATATGTTTCTCGTTCTTCCCGCTATGGATTCTAAGATTGTAAGGGTGAGGTTGGTACCTTGTTGTACACGCTTCCTTGAGACCTTTCCTTACTGCAGGCATGTACTCCATGGCTTTCCTCAGTAGCAAATTTAAGACCAAGTTTTGGATGATTTCCACTATCGACGGATCATACAAAGCATTTTTCATTTTTTTTGGTCTTTTTCATTTCTTAACATTTACAGAATCAGAAACTTTGTCATTCAAAATTTTGTCCATATCATACATGTAGACTTCAAAGAGAATTAGAATCATCTACAATTGATGGACCAAAAAATGCAAGCACAGCTTCCTTGAATGGCTCTGGATCTGTTGTAAGTGTCGGCGTCTCCAAGGCTGACTAGTCTCCACCGAGTCTAGTGCTACTGTTGTCTTTTTGTATTTTTGTGTTTTCTTCATTTTTTGGGAATTTTTTGCAGATGCTGCTCCTCTAAAAAAATATGTTGACCCTGGTGCTGACCTGGCTGATGACTCGCTATCAGACGCTCTACTCTTCCCCTTCGTTGTCGTTGATGGCTAGAGTATCCTACCTCTCATTATATGTACAACATTAGATAAAAAGACATTAGTTTCATCTGAATCAGGTTGGATACTGTAGGATACTTGCTCCTTGCGACGGAGGTTTTTTGGATTCACCTTGACTTGAGTTGGAATGACGGTTTTGGCAGCCGTCAAGTTATCTATCTTCTGACTCATCTCAGCCAAATTCTTTGCGAGCTGAGCCAAACAATCCAAGGCTGGGTTAGCCAGGGTAACCTCAGAAGATTCATCTTGATGAGACTGTTGATTCTGCTGGTAAGGAGGCTGCTGTTGGTAACCATGCGAATATTGAGGAGGAGGAGGAAGAGTGGGGTATTGCTGGTGTGATGAGGAGTACTGGTGATGGTATAGAGCAGCCGATTGTTGATGGGGCTGCTAGCGGTATCCAGACTACTGCTACTGATAATTGCTCTACCTCCAGTTATAACTATGTTATGAAGGTTGTTGTTAGGCCGGGTTGGGTTGGTAGTTTTACTCTCCATGTTGCTGGTGGAAGGGCCAGTTGGCTTGATTCCGACCTTAGTATTGTCCCTGAGGATGGGTCATCTGCTGATCATTGCCCCAAACGACACTCACCTCTTGAATGAGCGGTAGAGGTGGAGAGCAAGACTCGGTGTATTGAGGCTGGTATTCGGGCGATTGGTAGACAACCATCTAGGTCTGCGACTATGGCTGTTGTTGCTCTAGGGCCTTCATGTAGTATACGTGCTGGACCAGAGGCTGGTTGGGACTCGGTGTATTGAGGCTGGTATTCGGGCGATTGGTAGACAACCATCTAGGTCTGCGGCTATGGCTGTTGTTTCTCTAGGGCCTTCATGTAGTATACGTGCTGGACCAGAGGCTGGTTGGGACTCGGTTGAGGCAGTTGTGGTTGTAGCTGCTCCCTCTTCTCAGTCGAAGGCTCAGGTGCGATGGTCATTACGTTGCAGGTGTTGATAGTGTTCATCAGCAGCTCTAGCTACTTGATGGTGACATCGAGATTGTCTAGGACTTTCATTCTTTGCTCGATCCCGGCAAGCTTCTCTAGGTCCTGAGACCTCTTTTCAATGATGTTGACTTTTAACAGGTGGTTGCCAATGATGGTGATGTCAACATTGTCACACATGTCGACTTCTCTTTTCTCTGACATGTTCACATTTGTTTAACCGAAAATCTCATGATCTTGTGTTCCACACAAGGCCGGAACACAGTCGTCGAAGCGACCGACATGAAACCTGACTAAAACAACAATTAACCCACGATATCTATAAAGTAATGAAAAGCACAATATGTGGAGTTAAAATTTATTATAACTCTACAAATGTATGTATAGGTGTAAGTATGTGTAGAGTGTCAGACATAGGGAGCAAACATGATATCAGTGAAAATTAATTCTAAAAAATGTGTGTTCTTCTTTTTTATATGTCTATTAGTGGGGTTTTAATTTTATATTTTTAAAATTTTGTTTATATATTTTTAATTACTTTTATTTTCTTTTTATATTTCCTATTTTTTGATTTCTTTTTTAAATATATAATATATAATATATAAGACTATATATACAATATAAGCTAATACAATTACAAATACTAATATAAATAAATAAAAATTTCAAAATAAATTGCTTCAGGTTTTAAATAATTTTCTACTATTTTTGTGTTGTTAGTAAAGTTTTCTAATTTATATATTTTTAAAGTCAAAACTACCCCAAATCAAAGATTAAATAAATAGGCCGAATTGAAATGAGGAGGAAAAATAACAAAAAATATCCAAAATTCTTCAAATCAAATTTAATAGATAAATAATAATATAAAGAAATTAGAAAACATAAATGATTATTTTTGGAGTTTTTGGATTATTTTGAGATTTTTATAAAGGATTTTAAAACTTTTTTATTTTTATGTATTTTCTTTTTCTATTTTTAAGGAATTTTTCAAAATGATCTTATAATTTTTATGGGTTTGTAAGTCAAATTGGGAATTTTTGTGCTCTTTTTTATTTTTATAAAATAGAGAAAAGTCCTAAAATAATTTTCTAAAAATATAGTGTGAAAATATATCCTATCAGGAGCTTAAAGCTATTTTTTAAAAAAAAATTGGAGCATGGATGATATATTTAATAAAAAAAGAACATCAACGAAAATGCATGTACTAGCAAGGGCATATATGTAATTAAAATTAAAGTCCAAGGCTCACATGTCATTTTCCCAGAAATATATAATTGCAATTAAAAATCTCTGATATAAGTACAAATACCTGAAAAGCGAGAAAAGCGAGAGCCGCTAAATAGTGATCCGACAAGTCAGACTCACTGTCGCTGATGCGACTACTCTAGCCTCCTCATTCTTCAACAATTAACCCACACAATCAATCAAAGAATGAATAGCAAGGATTAAAATTTATTATACCCTACTAAAGATGTACAATGGCAAGAAAGTAGGGGTCGAACTCAGGAAGCAAGGATGTAGAGCATAGATAAAAATCCAATCCTAGGTCTGATACACAACTTAGCCAATCTAATTTCTCTTTTTTTTGTGGGTTTTTAATTTTAATAATTTTTTTTTAATTTTTAATTTTTAATTTTGTATTTTGATTTTTAATTTTCTAATTTTTCTAATTTTATATTTTATATTTTTTTAAATTTTTTTTCAATATTGGAATTTAAAGACAAGGTAATAAAGGACAAGATAAAGTATTTAATAAAAATGCACAAAAATATCCAAAAATTCAGAAATAAAATGTTTTTGACATTTTTAAGACTTTTTACTGTTTTTGTGATTTTTGGGGATTTTTCAAGGTGTTTTTAGTGTTTTTAAATAAGGAAATAAGAGAAAACAGTGAAATATGTGCTGGTTGTGAGTAAAATGCAAATTAAAATTATCAAACAGCAACCAAAATCTTTCACACTAATTTTCAAATAAATAGAATGAAATCTAGAACAAACAGCAACTGAGTTTGTATTTTTTAGAGTTTTCCTTGATTTTATAGATTTGTTTTGAAGTTTTAGAGTTTTTTTAAATTTTTAAGGTTTTTCTTTTGAGATTTTTAGTGAATTTTGGACTGAAAATAAAGCATACTGAGATAAACAAAATATATTTTTTTTGGAATTTTCTGGAGAGTTTTTATATTTTTTATGGATTTTCTAAGCTAAACAGTGAATAAAAAGCATGTTTTTGATTTTTAATAAATATAAAAATAAAATAAAATCAAAAACTAAATTGATGGCGTGGAAGCATAAATGCACAAGAGCTTAAGTCCAAAATTTGAGAATTTTTAGAAATGGAATGATGCTTCAAATAAATAGACAAAGCACGCACAAATTAAAGGGCTGGCAGGGGTATATATGCAATATGCGAAATATCCAGGGGCCTAACTGCAATTGTCTCACAAAAATTATAACTGATTAAAATAATTCACGGACTAAACGCCAATATCAAAAGAAGCAAGGGTGCCCCTGCAAAATCGCCCAGACGCACGTGCATTACACGCGCCCCAGGCGGGGGTACAAATGCAATATCACAGAATACCAGGGCTTGATTGTAAACTGTCCAGATAATTTTAAACTGCAGAAAATATTTGCTGGGCTGAAAAGTAAAAACAAAATGCCCGAGGTTATCCCCGCAAAAATCCCTGGGAGCACGTGCGTCACACCCGCACCTGGCGGGGGCACGGATGCAATTCTCAAAATAGCGGGGGCTAAAAGCTATAAATATTACAAAATTAACTAACGGCAGAGGAAAGTTATGGGTCTAATTAATAAATACAAAAGCAGGTTGGGTTTATGGCGCAAAATACCCAACTTAGGCGGGCACGGACGGCTGATGAGATTTGCTTGACACGTGGCAGCGATCCGTGGCCGGATACCCCTTCGGTTATAACGGCTAGGATTAGATCCTGGCCCACGATCTAATGGCTGGCGGGGCGCGCTATCCGACGGCAGCTGCTACAACTGGAAGATGTGCAAGATCGGACGGCTCAGCGACACAGAGGAAGAACGGCCGAAGAACCTGACGAGCCCGAAATCTACCCTTTCGATGTCGTATGATTTGACTAGTGCGTTGCAGTCGGATAGATCCGCGATCGGTCAAAAACTACCGCACAAATTAATTAATTGTCTAATGAATATATGCACGGTTTGATGTTTATTTAGCATGGGCAAGCCCCAGGGTCGACTCAAGGAGGCAAAAGAACAACTAGGGATCAGATTAGAGGTATTAGATTACGATTTTCCAAGTGATATTTTTTGTATTCTTTTTTTAATTTTTTTATGCAAGACACATGCAACAATCAAGCCAATTTAGAACTTAAATCAGAAGTGTGTTCAAATAAAGTCCAAAAATTATGAAACTTGGCTAAATTATGAAATGGGATGAAATTAAGCTACCCTAATTTTTTTGGAATTTTCTGATGCACGGATAATAAAATATGCAGACTTTAGTGAAAATGACTAAACCAATTTTAATAATTATCAAACGATGATATTTCTCAAAAATAAAATTAATCCAAATAGGTCTAATTAAGAGCTATCCAAATCAACTTCAATTTCAATAAAATACTTCACGGTTGATTAACTAAAAATCGATTAAGGTTTTCACTAAATAATTTTTCTAAGACAAACTACACGTGCAAATGGAATGATTTTTGGATATGTTGTAGCATAGACTTAGATCTACCAATGGTGATTTGTCAGTGATTTTTCGACAAGCAGAAAATACACAATCAAGTAATCAATCAAAATAGGCAAAATATTGCAATTTCTTCCCAAATTAATTTCAATAAATATTCTGCAAATCAGAAAAATACAAATAAATGATGAAATGGTAGAACAAGACTTATGCTACACAATGCAACTTTTAAAATTGACAAGGGATAACAAAATGATGACTAAATAAATACGTAAATGCAGGGGTATGAATGCAATACAGAAAATGAAGTTAAATGAACAACTGTGCAAAGGGGCACTTGTGTAAATATGTAAACATGCAAGGACACTAGTGCAATTTTCACAACTAAAATAAAATAAAAAAATGGACCTCTCTTTCCTTTCTTTCTTTCCACGCAAACGCAGGGGCGGCTAGGGCTTCGTGAGGCTCGGGGCGGCGCTCGGGGCGGCGCGACGCACTTGGGCTGCGCGGCGTCGGCGACGCAAGGAGGAGCGGGGCGATCGACGGCCGACGCAGCTGCGAGCGGAGGACAAGGCGGAGCGGGGGGGGCGCCGCAGGAGCTCGCGCACGGGCAGCACGCGGGTTGCAGGCCGGCGCGGTTTGGCGGTGCTGCACGGGGGGCGAGCTCGATGGAAGAGGCGGGCGAGGGGCGGCGCCACGACAGGGGGCGGCGCGCGGCGTTGGAGCCGCTGGCAGGTGCGCGGGGCGAAGGCCTGGAGGAGCTCGCGTACGGCGCTGGGGTGCGGCGCCGAGGGGGCGCGGGCAGGAGGCCGGTGGTCGAGGGAGTCGATGGCGTCGGCGGCTTCCCACGTGGAGGAGCGACGGTGGCTGGTTGGAGGCGGGCTCACCGGGAAGCGGCGGAGTGGAGGCAGGGGGGCGGCGGCGCACGGCTGCTTCCTCCCTGTTTCTTTTGTAATTTTTTTGTTTTTCTTTTGCAAATTTTTTTCTGTATTTTTTTTGTAAATAGGAAATGGAGATGTGATAATGATAATGGTGGTGCTTGTGATGGATTGTGGAGGGTGAAAATGTAATGAAGATGGTGATTGTGATTTCGATAGTGTGTTTGGTGATGGTAATGATGGTGGAGATTGTGATATGAATCAACAAAAAAGAACATTTTGTCAGATAAAAAAAAATTGACAAAGAAAAGTTGAGGAATACTTACCTGTGGTCGCCGAAGATGGAGCCGCGTCGTGCGGCTTCCGTCGTCGCCTCGAGGAGATGGCGGTTGCTCCGAAGCTTGGTAGACTCACGAGTGGGGCTACTACGGCGAGAGATCGCCGGATCTCACCTAAGAATAATCTCGAGGAGGTTGTTGCTCAACCGTGAAGAAGCCGCAGCTGTCACCTGAAACTTCAAGGGGGCTCGCTCCTCTCTTATCGAAAGAACGGTGCATGGGGATGAATGGAGGAGTGGAGGTGATTATAAAGAGGATGGATGGAGTTAGAGAAGAGATGGAGAGAGTGGAGAAAATGGTGGAGGAAGTGGGGTTAATGTGGCTTGGAGTGGGGGAAAAGAAAGGAAGTGGTAAAAGAGAGATAAAAATAATATAATAAAATAAGTAGGCTACTAAAAATAACAATAATTAAAATAATAATAATTAAAATAATAAAATCCGAAAATAATAATAAAAATAAATCCGAAAATAATAAATTAAATCCGAAATTAATAAAATAATGGGGTGACATGTGGCGGCTCCAGGAGCTGCACATGTCGCTCCTAGAAAAATCAAAAATTAAATGTAAACAAAAATCAAAAAGAAATAATAAAAGAGATTAAATCAAAAAGTGGTCAACACGAAAGTTGTTCGTCTCGATGAGATCTACAACTTTCGTGAAGGGCCGAAAATCAAAGGAAGTGATCTGTACAAAAACGTATTTTTGGGTGGTACCTTATAGATATAAAATACCGCATTTTATCTTTTGTAATTTTTTTGTCATTTTTCAATAAGAGAAAAATCAAAATAAAATTAGAGAAAATATGAGAAGAATATTTGCAACTTAATCTATTTTTTTATTTTTAATAATTAAGAAAATAAAATGGTAAAATACAGGGGCAAAACGGTCATTTTGTACAATGTACAAAAGGGGCCCAAAACCCAAGTTTTGCATACGAGCACCGATTTTAATGAAATTGGTCTTGTTTCGAAGGTATTGGAATGTATATTACTTTAAAAGTGAGTAGACCTAATTCGGAGGCTGTATGAGAGAGATATGTGTGTTTTAAGGTTCCTAGTCTCAAACTTGGATTGGGGTTTTATTGGTCAATTTTACAAGTTAGTATTTTTTAGATAATTTTCCTTTATTAGTGTTAGTAATATATACACTATAGAGTTGGTTTTATTGGCTTTGGAGTTAGTATAAAATATATACAAATAGGCAAAATATGGTGAATATACATGTGATTTGTACAAGTGAAATTGGCTTCTTATTCAATGCAAATATGAATGTTAAAATGCAAATGTTATGCTTGCATGCATGAATGCTAATTTTACAATATAAAGGGAAATATGCATCTATTTACTCGGGAACAAGACTCTATTTTCGACTTTTAGAGTGACGAATCACAGATTCATCAGAACCCGGCCGTGGCGAGGTTGATGAAGCAAAATCTTGATGTCCCTGGCGGAAGAGTCCCATCCAAATGCGTCCCGCGCCTCCTAGGAGCTTCCCTGAGCGGGCGGCAGCTTCAAAAAGGCGGTTGAACCACCGGAGCTCCACCACGGCGGTGAAGAGGAGTTCGAGCTCCAGGAGGTCCGTCGTGCGTCAAAAATGACCCCCAGATGGGAGTCCTTATGGTTCGGGAACCTGCAAAACAAATGGATGAAGAAGTTGGGGGCAAAGTGCCCCAACTTCGCGGAGTATTTCGCACAGGGGAAGGATCTTTGGACAGGCAAAGACGGCCGGCGAGACTCGATGCCGGCCGCGATTGAATCGGAATGTTAGGACAATTACTGGTCAAAGATCTTAAGAGGGGAAAGACTACTGTGCATTCTAACACTAAAGTTTCAAGGAACAGGGAAGAAAAAGTGGTAGAAAGACCTCACCCGTGCGCGCACAAGGTGTCCTCCGGCGAGGACTCCGGCGAGGGGATCTAACTCGATTCGACACCGCTTCGCCCATTTAGACGCCCTCCAAGCTCCTGTTGTCACCACGAGTCTAGACAAGGGTCTAGGTTAGGGTTTTGGAGGTGGAAGAGTGATCAAAAATCCAAGGGAAGTCGGGGGGTCCGTTTTGAATCATGGTCGAATGGCGTGAAAGACGAGGACGAAACTGGCATCACAGCGACGTGATGCCCGAAAAAATCCTTGGGCGTGTATGGTAGAAGATCGAGGAACAAAATCATAGAAGAGAGTTGCTCGAGATAGTGTAAGGAGCGGTCTAGATAATTGGGCGAAACGAGCCAAAAATGCAGCTCTGACAAGCTGCAGACCTCGGTCAGAGAGTTGACCGAGGTCAACCAAAGAACTCTTCTGGTTGGTCCACGTGGACCAACCAGAAAATTCTTGGCAAAAAAGATTTGTAAAATCCATTAAAAATAATAAACGATTTTATTAGGGTTAGGTTATTAAATAAAAAATGTTTCTAATTTTATAAATTATTTTATAGTGATTTTTATTTATTTTTAGGAGAGGTATTTTTACAAGTTGCTTTTATACCCCTATATAGGTATATTATCTATATATTGTATTCTTTTATTTTTATTTTGAGTATTTTAATTTTATTATTTTTAATTCTTATTTTATAAAATTATAAAATACTTTTATATACATAAATATATTTTTATTTTATTTTTCTGATATGTTTTGTATATTTAATAAAATACAAGTATGTTTTGTATAGGTTTATATAGAGATAATGTATCTATGTATTTTATTTTTAAGTATTTTATTTTTGTTTTTATTTAGGTTTTTATTCTTATTTCAATGTACATAATTATTATAAGTATTAATTACAACATTATAAAAATATAAAATTATAAAAATAATGAATAAATAATAAATTGAATATTTTAATCGGTACACTGTACAAGAAGGGTCCAAAACTCAACTTTCAAACCGTAGCTCCGCCAACTGCGACACCACCATTAATTAGCTTATTTTCTTCTATATACAATTAAAGGTGAGTATGCTGCATTTGGAGTTTTCATTTGTGAGATACGGGTCTGGGAAGTTGGCATTCTGGAATTTTATTCAGACCATAACATTTTATCTGTACATTATTTTTCTGTGAAATCAATTTTGTATTTTTCTTTATTTTATTCTCTACAACTTTCATGTACAAAGTTTCTTTATTTGATGTATAAAAAGTGGAACCAAAAATAGGTCCCAAAATGAATAAAGAATGAATAAAATGTATAGGTATTTTATCTGTATTTCTGACCTTATCTCCCCCTACTTTATTCCTTGTCGACCTATTCATCAAGATGCCTAGGTCTCGGGGTTTCGGGTCATAAAATATTTACAATATTTTATTCTTTTTCTTTTCTTTTCTTTATTCTATAATTTTGGCACTAAAAACCGCATTTTATACAATATTTACACATATATACATGAATGCTAAAATGCATAAATTAATGCTATTTACACGCATCTACTAGGGTTTTTAAGGCCAAAATGATAGAATAAAGATGATGAAACGTAGATTCATCATCCCCCTATACTTGCCTTTGCTAGTCCCTAGCAAACACTTATGCAATAAGTGTAGAAAAAGAAAAATAAAGAAAAGAAAAAGAAAGATGGACTAAATTTAATTGTCAAACTTGTCTTCACAAAATCAAAATTTGGAGCTTAAGTCGGACCTTTGGAATTTTAGTGCGGGCGGAACCTTATTGAGAACCGAATTTGAAATCCAACAGTCCTTGAGAATCCCAAAACTCTGTTCAAGTCTCCTCAATAGCCAGGTCATAAATATCTCAACTCATACGTAAACTCTTACGACTATGAGTCTGACTCGTACAGTGTAAGTGATGGTGGCTCTCCCCAACTAGAATGACAAAGAAACTGACTTCTCCAGTACGACAACCCAATGATTCCCCAATCCAATAACTCCATCCTCGAGGAGCGGGGTATTCCCTTCTAAGTTCAAGTGGCAACCAACTCAAGAGGAGGGGGTGAAGAGAAGAATGGACAGTAGCCAGTGTAGCTACCTATCCCGGGATGCAAGACCAGTGTAGTCAAGTCATCCTGCTGCAGGCTCACATGATATGACTTTGGAATTCAAGCTTGCTTATTGACTTTGTACATACTTGCAGGCTTTTTATTTTTGTACATGCCTGAACTTTTTTTTTTTGAAATACTATTCACAGCAGCATTTACATAGGGAGTTTTTCCTCTTGAGCCAGTAGACTATCCCTCTTTTGAAGCTTTATTGCAACCCAAAGCCTGCTGTCTTTAGACTTCCTAATCACTGGACGGGTTGGGGTGCACTTCCCTCCCTAGAGGAGGACAAATGTTTCCACTTGTATGCGTCTCATACCGGCAAATCCAATCCCCTCACCACTCCAACTGAGTTGAGCCATGTGAAAGGTGCAGGTGTCCAAGTTAGGTCATTATCAACAAGAGTCGTGCGTGTGCTCCAAAATACTCTACTTAGGCAGTCAAGAATCCATTGAACCAAGTCTCGTGATCCTCAAAGAATTAAGTTAACTAGACCTGAAGTACCTCAAACCCAGTTCCTATAAGGTTCCTGTTATTAGGTAGATTTTAAGGTCCAATCAAGCTCCAATCTTCGGATTTTACTTAGACTTGTTCAACTATCAAACTCAATCCGAAAAAATGCTCATGCTATGCAAATGCGATGCAGACAATATTTTTGTGATGGAATTTTCAAGGATTTTGAACTTTTTATGGATTTTTGAAAAGATGATGATGATGCATATGCAGATGCATTTTTTTGTATTTTTCAGAAAGATTTTTCAAATGTTTTTTTTTGAATTTTAATTTTGCAAATGTTTTTGGGAATTTTTAAAAACAAAAAGTTTTGGCTAAAAACTAGGTGAAAAATATGTACACGGGAGTGCTTCTTATATATACAAGAAGTGGATTTTAAGAATTTACAGGGTAAGTGGTCAATTTTATACATATATATAGGTAGTGGAATTTGGTGTAATGTATGTATTCCTCAAACTTATTTGACACAGATTTTTCAAACAATTTTTAAAAACTATAGTCCAAAATAATTTTTACAAACATTTTTGCAAACATGTACACACATTTGAAAATCATTTTGCAAAGGTTTTTCAAACAGTATATATAGGTTTTTCAAATATTTTTGCAACCAGTTTTCAAACCATTTGCAAATCATTTTTCAAACATTTTATTTCACACAAAGAAAATAAATTTTACAAACCACACATTTTTACACAAGTTGAAAACATGTAACAATATATTTTCAAAATAGTTTTCAATAGATGTTCACAAAGATTTTCAAACTATTTTCCAAACATTTTGCAAAAAATATTTTCACCTGATTTATTAATCAGTAAATACAAAAAGAATCTGAGGAATAACCACATCTTTTTATTAAGAATTTTCAATGAATTTTAATGAATGATTAGCCATATTATTAGGAAAATACGAAAGTACGAGTTATGGCTAAAGTATATACGTAGTATATACGACCCCCTATACTTAGCTTGAGCTATGTCCTCATAGATCGGAGAGAAAAGAGAAGACATAACTCGTACTAAGTATAGATAAGTCTAAAGAATAAATAAATAAAGGAATGGATGAACAAACGAATGAGAAGTTGACCCCCCCCTATACTTAGGATCAAATAATCCTAAGTATAGCAGACTGTACACAAAGCAGGGAGGGTCAAGGGTGGGAATGAACAGATCGTACTCGGGTTGTCTCCCCCTATACTTAGGGTAAGATATCCCTAAGTATAGACAAGAAGAGGAGACAATGGAGAGGATCGAGATAAATAAAGAAACTCGGGGTGCGCACCCCCCTATACTTAGGACAAAGTACGTCCTAAGTATAGAAGACTGTCTACAAGGGGCGGCACCTTTTCGATAGATGAAGAAGATAGAAGAGGAAAAGAAGAAAAGAAGAAAAGAAGAAAAAGAGATGAGATCGGGTATGAACAACTCGGGATGCACATCCCCCCTATACTTAGGATAGAGTACATCCTAAGTGTAGCAGTGATGAAAGGGATGGCATCAATTCGGTAGAATAAGAGAAAAGAAATTGAAAAGAAGAAAAGATGAAAAGGGAAATCATTCAAAAGTGTTTTGATGTGCTTTGCCTTCCTCTGCTTCTTTCGAGATATGCAGCTCATCCTCATAGATTACTTGAATTGAGTCAACGACGGCCATGAATGTGTCATGTTCAAGGTATGGCTTCAGAAGCTATCCATTGACTACAAAAGGTTGTGTGTCAGCTGACAGATTGGATATCAATACACTTCCGTTGTCACACACCTGCCTAACCAAAAACGGCCCAGTCCATTTGCTCTTCAATTTGCCTGGAAAGATCTTTAATTTCGCATCGAACAACCATACCTTCTGACCTGGATCAAAGGACTTATGGCGGATGTGCTTGTCATGCCATATCTTGACCTTCTCCTTGTACATCAGGTTGTTGTCATATGCATAATCTCTGAATTCCAGTAATCTGTTCAGATCTAGTTTTCTGTTCTTTCATGCTTGCTTGGAGTCCAAATTACAGATATTAATAGCCCATAAAGATTTGTGAATAAGTTCTACAGGCAAATGACATGGCTTTCCATACACCAGGCGGTAGGGAGACATTCCCAAGGGTGACTTGTACGCCGTTCTGTAAACCCAAAGAACGGAATCAAGCAGCTGAGACCAGTTCTTGCGATCCGGACGCACAAGTTTCTGTAGAATTGTCTTGATCTCCCTGTTTGAACATTCAGCTAAGCCATTGGACTGCGGGTGGTAGGGTGAAGCAACACGATGCTCGATGCAGAATTCTTGGGTCAGCTTCTTCACCTCTCTATTTATGAAATGACTACCCCCGTCAGATATGAGACCTTTGGGAATCCCTAACCGTGCTATGATGTGATCTCTCAAGAATCGACAGACAGTCCTACTGTCGGCGGCTCGGGCGGGAATAGCCTCCACCCATCGACTTACATAATCGACAGCAAGAAGAATGTACTCATAACCCTGACTGTTAGGAAACGGACCCATAAAGTCAATGCCCCATGCGTCGAAGACGTATGAGATCTGAATGTACTTCAGAGGCATCGTATCTCTCATTCCTATGGTTCCACCCATCTTCTGACAGTCAGTGCAACATTTGACATACTCATCTGCATCTTTGAATAATGAAGGCCACCAGAGGCCACTTTGAAGAACTTTTGCTGCCGTCCGTTTGCCTGAATGATGTCCTCCAGAATCTTGATCATGACATAAAGCGAGGACACTTGGAACTTCCTCCTGAGGAATGCACCTTCTCCAGATGCAATCTGCTCCCTCACGAAACAGATACGGGTCTTCCCACTGGTAGAAATGGATTTTAGACAAAAATCTGTCTATTTTCAACTTAGGCCAGTCCTGTGGGATCTTCTTGGTCACCAGATAATTCACGATGTCCGCGTACCAAGGAAGTGAGGCGACAGACAGAATTGTCTCGTCTGGAAAGGTCTCTATGATAGGCTGCAGGTTCAGCTCAGGAGACTCTGGTTCAGGAAGTCTTGATAGATGATCGGCCTCTACATTCTTCACTCCAGGTTTATCTCTGATTTCCAGGTCAAACTCCTGAAGGAGAAGGATCCACCGGATGAGACGTGGTTTGGCGTCCTTCTTCTGCTGTAAATACCGAATGGCCGAATGATCAGTGTAAATGATTACTTTAGACCCAAGGAGGTAAGATCTGAACTTCTCCAAGGCAAAGACTACCGCTAGCAGCTCCTTTTCAGTGACAGTGTAGTTTCTCTGGGCTTCATCGAGCGTTCGGCTAGCGTAGTGAATCGCAAATGGTACATTGTCCTTCCTCTGTCCCAGTACAGTGTCGATGGCGTAATCTGACGTGTCGGTCATAATCTCGAAAGGCTGAGTCCAAATCGGTGGCTGTAGGACAGGGGCCTGCGTGATGAGCTCTTTCAACTGATTAAAAGCAAGGAGCACACGGTCGTCCACAATGAATTCATTGTCCTTGCCGAGCAACTCAGTCAACGGTCTGGCCAGCTTGCTGAAATCTTTGATAAATCGTCGGTAAAATCCGACATGGCCCAAGAACAACCGGACTTGCTTGATATTTGTTGGCGGTTCGAGTTTTGAAATTACATCCACCTTGGCTGGGTCAACCTCCATGCCACGTTTAGAAACAACGTGACCCAGCACAATTCCTTCGGTCACCATGAAATTGCTCTTCTCCCAGGAGAGCACAAGATTTACTTCGCAGCACCTCCGTAAGACTCGATCTAGATAATCCAGACATTGATCAAATGAATCCCCGTAGACCGAAAAATCGTCCATAAAGACCTCGAGAAAGTTGCCCACCATATCGGCAAAAACTGCAAGCATACACCTCTGAAATGTGGCTGGGGCATTGCAAAGCCCGAACAGCATCCGTCTGAAGGCATATGTGCCAAAAGGACAGGTGAACGTGGTCTTCTCTTGATCTTCAGGAGCAATAGCAACTTGATTATACCCAGAGTATCCGTCCAAGAAACAAAAATATTCCTTCGCGGCCAATCTCTCCAAGATCTGGTCGATGAAGGGTAGCGGAAAATGATCCTTCTTGGTAGCGAGATTGAGTCTTCTGTAGTCTACGCACACTCGCCAAGAAGTCGGTACTCTGGTTGCGATCTCCTCTCCTTTGTCATTTTTCACAATGGTGATCCCCGATTTCTTGGGCACAACATGCAGGGGGCTCACCCATTTGCTGTCAGAGATGGGATAAATGAATCCCGCATCACACCATTTCTGGATTTCTTTCATAACCACCTCCCGCGGATTCGGGTTTAATCTTCTTTGCAGTTCACGAGAGGGTCTGCAGTCTTCTTCCAGAAAGATGCGATGCGAACAGAGTGACGGATTGATCCCATGGAGATCGGAGGTTCGCCAGCCTATCGCCTTGCAGTTGCGTTCAAGAACCTCCATCAGACGAGATTCCTGATCTTCGGTCAGATGTGCATTGATGATGACCGGGTACATGTTCGGTTCTCCCGCAAGGAAGGCATACTTCATATTGGAGGGCAAGGGTTTTAGCTCTGGCGGGGTCTGAGCAGCTTCAGTGGTGACCTCAGCTATCAATGCAGGTGGTGATTCTTTCAACTGTTCAGTGTCCACCATAACCTGCTCTGTTTCATCTCTCAGATCCTGACAGAATTCCTCAATGATGTCATCTTCATCAGACAATGCTTCAAACCTCGGCTCTTGGTTCTGAAGGCACATCACCCCCACAGCAGTATCTTGTAGCACATCAGCACATTCCTCATCTTGATTGATACAAGGAAATTTGACTGTGGTCTCCACTTCTTCCTCAGGATAGAGGAATCCATGGATCTCCTTGTCATCCAAAAATAAGTTGGTATCTTGAATTTCTGCTAGAAAATCGCAGTCTTCATCATGTTCGATCACCCTTCCACATGACGCAGATGTCTGTTCAGCTGGTGTTCTCTCAGGCAGGGTCTCTACTCTGATAGCTTCATTCCCAGCTCCAAAAGTGATTTCTTCCGTCCCATAATTCACCACTGCGTTTGATGTCCGCAGAAATGGTCTTCCGAGTATGATCGGGGTAAGGAGCAACGGAGCGGGGACGTCCATATCTAAGACCACAAAATCGGCCGGGAATGACTTTCCCTGAACCGTGACGATCACGTCCTCCAACAGGCCCCTAGGCCGCTTGAATGACTTGTCTGCAAACTGCAGAATCATTTTTGTAGGCTTGAGCGGTCCTAACCTGAACTCCGTGAGTAGTGAGGCTGGCATCAAATTGACAGATGATCCACTGTCGAGAAGTGTTCGCTCGAATTCCTGATTAAACATCTGGCAACGTACAAGAGGTGCTCCCATATCTGGCTTTTTATCTGGGAGGTTGCTGATGGCATTAACTGTGGCCATTGTGAGAATGTGTTTTTCGGACTTGCCACCTTTGCTTCTAGAATTGTGGGGATTCGGCCTGCGCTTGGTCGTGCATGCCTCTTTCAATCCTTTCTTTACGGCGGGCATGTACTCAAGAGCTTTCTTCAATGGCATATTCAGCATCAAATTCTGAATGATTTCTATGATAGCAGGGTCAGACAAAGCACTTTTCAAATTTTTCATTTTTTTGTGTTTTTTCATTGCTTCAGGAAAAGGAATATTTACAAACTCTTCACCAATATCATTCAAAATAGTGTCTGTATTGTTGTTTACAGGTAGATGACAAAAAGGAATGGATTCATCTACAATTTGCGGACCAAAAATGACAGGCTCGGCTTCAGGTGCTGGCGTTGGACTCGCTGCAGGTGCGGTGCTCCTCCTGTCAGGAGCTGGCTGTGATGCGGGTGCAGGCGTCTCCAATGCTGGCTGATCTCCACTAAGGTTGCTGCTATCTTTTTGTGTTTTTCTGTTTTCTTCATTTTTTTGTGGTTTTCTGGATGCTGGTGCTGCTCCCAAAATACTGGTTGGCCCTTGTGTTGTCTGGACTAACGATTCCCCGTCAGATGCAATGTGCTTTCCCTTCGCCGTCGCCGATGGCCGAAGTGTCCTACCGCTCCTGAGAGTAATAGCGTTAGATAAAAAACAATTAATTTTACCTGATTCGGGTTGGACACTGCCGACTACCTGCTCCTTGCGTCGGAAATTGTTAGGGTTAGCTTCGACCTGGGCTGGTATGGCGGTTTTTGCTGCCGTCAGGTCGTCGATCTTCTGGTTCATCTCAGCCATGTTCTTCATCAACTGCTCCAAACAGGCCAGGGCCGGATTGGCCGGTACAATCTCAGAGGATTCCCCCTGCTGGGGTCTAGAATGCTGGTATGACGGCTGAGGTTGTGACTGATATCCTTGTGAAAATTGTTGAGAAGGAGGATTGGAGGTGTACTGCGAATTGTGCTGATTGTATTGAGCAGCCGGCTGCTGGTGATTTCCTTGTCCACGATATCCGGACTGTTGAGGACCATGTTGGTAATTCTGCCTCCAAGTGTTCCCGTGTGAGGGAGGCTGGTACTGGGAAGGCTGCTGGAATGGTCTCCCACCCTGCTGCTGCTGATGATAGGGTCGGTTGCCCATGTTCTGACCCTGAGAGTGTCCCTGAGGACGGGTCAGCTGCGCTTCATTGTTCCAGACGCCATTGATCTCCTGGATCAGTGGCGGGGGTGGAGAGAACTGCTCGGAGTATGTGGGCTGGTGCTCTGGTTGGTATACATCCATCTGCGTCTGAGGTTGCGAGGGCTGCTCCAGAACCTGCACGTAGTACACGTGCTGAACAGGCTGGGGTTGCAGTGGAGTCGGCTGAGGGTTTTGCTGCATTGTAGGCTCCTTCTTCTCAGCATTCGGCTCTACAGAAGTAGACACCGCGTTGCACATGTTTGCATTCAAAGCGCGTACGAGCTGCTCCAGCTGTTGGGAAATTTGGTCGAGCTTTTCCAGACCTTGGATCCTCTTCTCTATGACTGCCAGTTTTTCGAGGTCCTGCGACCTCTTCTCGATGATATCCACTTTGGACAAGTGGCTCCCAATGATGCTCAAGTTGGAGCTCTCATCTTTGTCCTCGGTGTGAGAAGCCATGTTAACTGGCTTGCTGATGGCGGTTGGTGGCTTCATGTAAATTCTAGACGAGGATTGGGCTGCTTCTCCCTCAGCCATTTCTTCGAAGACGTTCCATACTACGTCCTCGTCCTTGTTAAAATGTGAACCGCCGCAAGCTGCATCCATGAGCTTTTGGCTCTCGAATGATAGCCCCCCAAAGAAGTGTTGTACGAGACTGGTCTTTGGTATTTCATGGTGGGGACACTTTTCCTGTAGATCTTTGAATCTCTCCCACGCTTCATGGATCGTCTCATGGGGCTGCTGGTAGAAACTGGAGATCCGGGCGTGCATCTGATTTAATCTCCCAAGAGGATAGAATTTATGGAGAAAGGCAGATTTCAATTCCTCCCAGGTGGTAACGACCTTCCCGAGATGGTCGACCCAGTAAAGGGCCTTGTCTTGAAGGCTGAAAGGGAACGCGGTCATCTTGACCACATCCAGGGGGACTCCGGGGTAGTGAGCAGTGGAACAGATGCGGCCAAACTTCTTGAGAAAAATATATGGTTCTTCAGTGGTGTTCCCATGAAAAGTGGGTAGCAGTGACAGAAATTGCGGCTTTAGCTCGAAGTGGGCATGCATACGTGGAATTTGAATCCACTCAGTGATGCGCCCTGATCCTGGGTTGTTTGTCTCCTTGAGTGTGGGCTTGGGCTGCGGTGGATCTTCTTCTGCTGCTTCATATTTGGGTCCCACTGAAAACTCATCTCTGACTTCATGGAAATTGGGATCGTAGTTCGGATCATCCTCCCGCCGGCCGTCTCTCGCATCGGCCCTCCTCCTCAGATCGTTCAGCATGTCCTGGAAGGCTGTCTGGGCCAGGGCCTGATTAGTCAACTGCTGTTGAATGGTTTGAATGGAAGCCAGCAGTTGACTGTTAACCTCGCCCTGCGTGGTATATTGTTCGTCCCCTGTATTGGCTTCAGGCTCCTGCTGGGGCTGTGGTCCTTTTCCTCTTCCTCCTGCCATCTCTAATTCTGCTTGGTTGGCTGGCTCGGGCTCTAAATATGCACATGGTAGAATGCCCCGATCAGTCTGAATTGCAGCACCAGATAGAGAGATGCGGTCTGTGTCAAGGTCAACACAGAACTTTGTTAAGGATGGCGATGTGTAAGGAGTAAAATCAATTGCCATAAAAAACGGACAGAGTTCGGGACGAGAGTGATCCCGGTTTATTGAAGAAGACAGGGAGTCTAGAGATCGGTTCATAGGGTTTGAACCGGATTCTCGGGAATCGCCCTGAATTATTGGAGAGGGCAAGCGAATGGAACTGATGTGGGTGCCGACAGAGCCTCGACTAAACTGTCCATTCATCGCCATCTCGAAGATCAAGAGGAAGATCAATGTGGATGAAAGATACGGGGGTCAACAAGAAACAAATGGAATGTAAAACAGTAGAAGGCTCACAATGAGCGAGGGTCAACTGGAGGGGGAACAAAATTACGCAACGGCGCGATATTTTTGATCTTGACCTAAATATGACTAGCAATCAAACACAAGACAAGGGAGTTCACCAACTCAACGCGTGAAGCCGTGAAGTTTCGGCTTTTATCTTTGTAATTTTTATCTTGATTTTAGGAATTTATCTTTCAATGAGTCCTTAGAGCGCTACGCCTATAGGAGCGAGAGTACTGCCGGAAAAGTATTCCCGTACTTGTCCTCCTCCTGTGTAACCTGTAACTTGCGCTTTTTAAGGTCCTTGTAACCCTTCCTGGATCCCTACTCAGCCAATGAAATAGAGGGAGGAAGCCGATAGGCGAAACCGATACTTCGGACCTCGCTCGCAACGGAATCACCCCTGAGCGTGCAAGATCCTACTCGGACGCAGCCGGTGAGACAGACACCCCCGTGAAGGCGTGGCCTATGCTCGGTACTTCGGATAAGGTCGATGCTCACACAATAGTGAGTCACCAATGGCGACCAAGCCCTACTCGACTACGTACGATAGTAGCGCCAATACTTCGGAAATCCAGGCGATACACAAGGCAGCCACAAGTTGGGTTTTTGGCTCTAATCCTTACGAAGCGCTCACCTCACTTGGAAGGAGACCTTCCCATGCAACCTGAAGACAAGTGAGGGTGTTACTCTCCCCAATCAATGAGTCTAATTACCAATTTTATTTAGGTCAAAGTTTTCTTAGCAGTCTCTTTTTTAATTTTTTTGTGTTATCGCTTCTTTTGAGTAGATTCAAACAAGCGCCTAACGATTTTGTATTTTCTTTATCCTAATTTATCCAAAATCAGAGGGAGAAAAGAGTCGGGAAAAGCCAATGCAAGTCGGCACCAAGATGGAAATCTCACCTTTGTGCCTAAATGATGGATGCAAAGTAAGAAGACTTACAGCGAATCCCAGCTCTCTCCATGCGGGATGCAAAGCAGAAATTTATAAACCTAATCTATATGCCGGTATGCAATGCGAAAATCGTCCTAAGATAGGCAACTGCTAGCGTGAAGAACCACGAGTTAACCGCTAACTCCCAATCCTAGTGTCTGGTCTAGGTTCACTCCTCCTCTGCTCAACACATTTGAGTTAGGAGAAAGCGCTTGTGTGGAGTGAGCTCGCGGCGCGCGGATCGAGAGCCAATGATCAAACTACTTAATTAATCTAAGTTCAAATACGAACTATAGGAGCATGCAAGAGTTATTAGGGTGTTCGGACCTAGTCTAATTGAATCAAGCAGGACCTAAATCTAAGAGCTCGATCCACAAAAGAAATAAAAAGAAAACAAAACCGGAAAATGAGAGTCGATAAAACACGAGAAAGCCACGGTGAGCCCCCGGGTGAACAGACACCCAGAAATTAGGCCCGAAGTGTTCAAGTGTCCAAGTTCTGTATTATTACAATTTAAACAAATCACTCTCTCACGAAAAATGAAAAGCAACTCTCTCTCTCTCTCTAGCCCTCCTGCTCTCTCCTGTCGGCTAGGGTAGAATAGCCGGCTCCTCCTCCCAAGGCTGCACAGGTTCCCCTAGGCGATCATCCTCGGTCAGCGGTCCCTCGCAAGAAAACAAAAGAGATGTCAGATAGTTCCAAATAAATGATGCACAAGAGACAAGTAATCGAAAATGGCTAAGTAAATAAAAGACCCAAAAAGTACTCTACAAGCCGATGCTCCCCGGCAACGGTGCCATTTGAAAAGCGAGAAAAGCGAGAGCCGCTAAATAGTGATCCGACAAGTCAGACTCACTGTCGCTGATGCGACTACTCTAGCCTCCTCGTTCTTCAACAATTAACCCACACAATCAATCAAAGAATGAATAGCAAGGATTAAAATTTATTATACCCTACTAAAGATGTACAATGGCAAGCAAGTAGGGGTCGAACTCAGGAAGCAAGGATGTAGAGCATAGATAAAAATCCAATCCTAGGTCTGATACACAACTTAGCCAATCTAATTTCTCTTTTTTTTGTGGGTTTTTAATTTTAATAATTTTTTTTAATTTTTAATTTTCAATTTTGTATTTTGATTTTTAATTTTCTAATTTTTATAATTTTATATTTTATATTTTTTTAAAAAAATTTTTCAATATTGGAATTTAAAGACAAGGTAATAAAGGACAAGACAAAATATTTAATAAAAATGCACAAAAATATCCAAAAATTCAGAAATAAAATGTTTTTGATATTTTTAAGACTTTTTACTGTTTTTGTGATTTTTGGGGATTTTTCAAGGTGTTTTTAGTATTTTTAAATAAGGAAATAAGAGAAAACAGTGAAATATGTGTTGGCTGTGAGTAAAATGGAAATTAAAATTATCAAACAGCAACCAAAATCTTTCACACTAATTTTCAAATAAAGAGAATGAAATCTAGAACAAACAGCAACTGAGTTTGTATTTTTTAGAGTTTTCCTTGATTTTATAGATTTTTTTTGAAGTTTTAGAGTGTTTTTAAATTTTTAAGGTTTTTCTTTTGAGATTTTTAGTGAATTTTGGATTGAAAATAAAGCATACTGAGAGAAACAAAATATATTTTTTTGGAATTTTTTGGAGAGTTTTTATATTTTTTATGGATTTTCTAAGCTAAACAGTGAATAAAAAGCATGTTTTTTATTTTTAATAACTATAAAAATAAAATCAAATCAAAAACTAAATTGATGGCGTGGAAGCATAAGTGCACAGGAGCTTAAGTCCAAAATTTGAGAATTTTTGGAAATGGAATGATGCTTCAAATAAATAGACAAAGCACGCACAAATTAAAGGGTTGGCAGGGGTATATATGCAATATGCGAAATATCCAGGGGCCTAACTGCAATTGTCTCACAAAAATTATAACTGATTAAAATAATTCACGGACTAAACGCCAATATCAAAAGAAGCAAGGGTGCCCCTGCAAAATCGCCCAGACGCACGTGCATTACACGCGCCCCAAGCGGGGGTACAAATGCAATATCACAGAATACCAGGGCTTGATTGTAAACTGTCCAGATAATTTTAAACTGCAGAAAATATTTGCTTGTCTGAAAAGTAAAAACAAAATGCCTGAGGTTATCCCCGCAAAAATCCCTAGGAGCACGTGCGTCACACCCGCACCTGGCGGGGGCACGGATGCAATTCTCAAAATAGCGGGGGCTAAAAGCTATAAATATTACAAAATTAAATAACGGTAGAGGAAAGTTATGGGTCTAATTAATAAATACAAAAGCAGGTTGGGTTTATGGTGCAAAATACCCAACTTAGGCGGGCACGGACGGCTGATGAGATTTGCTTGACACGTGGCAGCGATCCGTGGCCTGATACCCCTTCAGTTATAACGGCCAGGATTAGATCCTGGCCCGCGATCTAACGGCTGGCAGGGCGCGCTATCCGACGGCAGCTGCTGCAACTGGAAGATGTGCAAGATCGGACGGCTCAGGGACACAGAGGAAGAACGGTCGAAGAACCCGGCCGTGGCGAGGTTGATGAAGCAAAATCTCGATGTCCCTGGCAGAAGAGTCCCATCCAAATGCGTCCCGCGCCTCCTGGGATCTTCCCTGAGCGGGTGGCAGCTTCAAAAAGGCGGTTGAACCGTCGGAGCTCCACCACGGTGGTGAAGAGGAGGTCGAGCTCCAGGAGGTCCGTCGTGCATCAAAAATGACCCCCATATGGGAGTCCTTATGGTTCGGGAACCTGCAAAACAAATGGATGAAGAAGTTGGGGGCAAAGTGCCCCAACTTCGCGGAGTATTTCGCACAGGGGAAGGATCTTTGGACAGGCGAAGACGGCCGGCGAGACTCGATGCCGGCCGCGATTGAATCGGAATGTTAGGACAATTACTGGTCAAAGATCTTGAGAGGGTAAAGACTACTGTGGCATTCTAACACTAAAGCTTCAAGGAACAGGGAAGAAAAAGTGGTAGAAAGACCTCACCCGTGCGCGCACAAGGTGTCCTCCGGCGAGGGGATCTAACTCGATTCGACACCGCTTCGCCCCGTTTAGACGCCCTCCAAGCTCCTGCTGTCACCACAAGTCTAGCCAAGGGTCTAGGTTAGGGTTTTGGAGGTGGAAGAGTGATCAAAAATCCAAGGGAAGTTGGGGGGTCCGTTTTGAATCATGGTCGAATGGCGTGAAAGACAAGGACGAAACTGGCATCACAGCGACGTGATGCCCGAAAAAATCCTTGGGCGTGTATGGTAGAAGATCGAGGAACAAAATCATAGAAGAGAGTTGCTCGAGATAGTGTAAGGAGCAGTCTAGATGATTGGGCGAAACGAGCCAAAAATGCAGCTCTGACAAGCTGCAGACCTCGGTCAGAGAGTTGACCGAGGTCAACCAAAGAACTCTTCTGGTTGGTCCACGTGGACCAACCAGAAAATTCTTGGCAAAAAAGATTTGTAAAATCCATTAAAAATAATAAACGATTTTATTAGGGTTAGGTTATTAAATAAAAAATGTTTCTAATTTTATAAATTATTTTATAGTCATTTTATTTATTTTTAGGAGAGGTATTTTTACAAGTTGCTTTTATACCCCTATATAGGTATATTATCTATATATTGTATTCTTTTATTTTTATTTTGAGTATTTTAATTTTATTATTTTTATTTCTTATTTTATAAAATTATAAAATACTTTTATATACATAAATATATTTTTATTTTATTTTTCTGATTTGTTTTGTATATTTAATAAAATACAAGTATGTTTTGTATAGGTTTATATATAGGTAATGTATCTATGTATTTTATTTTTAAGTATTTTATTTTTGTTTTTATTTAGGTTTTTATTCTTATTTCAATGTACATAATTATTATAAGTATTAATTATAACATTATAAAAATATAAAATTATAAAAATAATGAATAAATAATAAATTGAATATTTTAATCGGTACACTGAACAAGAAGGGTCCAAAACTCAACTTTCAAACCGTAGCTCCGCCAACTACGAAACCACCACCATTAATTAGCTTATTTTCTTCTATATACAATTAAAGGTGAATATGCTGCATTTGGAGTTTTCATTTGTGAGATACGGGTCTGGGAAGTTGGCATTCTGGAATTTTATTCAGACCATAACATTTTATCTGTACATTATTTTTCTGTGAAATCAATTTTGTATTTTTCTTTATTTTATTCTCTACAACTTTCATGTACAAAGTTTCTTTATTTGATGTATAAAAAGTAGAACCAAAAATAGGTCCCAAAATGAATAAAGAATGAATAAAATGTATAGGTATTTTATTTGTATTTCTGACCTTATCTCCCCCTACTTTATTCCTTGTCGACCTATTCATCAAGATGCCTAGGTCTCGGGGTTTCGGGTCATAAAATATTTACAATATTTTATTCTTTTTCTTTTCTTTTCTTTATTCTATAATTTTGGCACTAAAGACCGCATTTTATACAATATTTACACACATATACATGAATGCTAAAATGCATAAATTAATGCTATTTACACGCATCTACTAGGGTTTTTAAGGCCAAAATGATAGAATAAAGATGATGAAACATAGATTCATCAATACCCATGAGGGTATACCTTCAAAACGCCACCTCACGTGGGACGACACGTGAGGTGACGTGGACTGGACTCAAATGCAAATAAGAAAACTGCAAGGGTCTTTTCTACAAATATTACAAAATTATAATAACGATAAATTAATGTTTATACTAAATAATAAAGTACACAATAACGAGGTTGAATAGTGCAACATACCCCCTAAAGACACATATCGTTCGGCAGAGGGTCGCTTACTTGCTACGCGTCGCCTCCAATGCTGCTAATGACGCTTCGTGATTGATGGCTGGTATTAAATCCCAGTGGCTGATCTGAAGGCTGAGACGAAGAGCACCCAACAGCAGCTGCGTTATCAGGAATGGAAGGTGATCAGATGTCTGGGAGGATGCTTGGAAGAACAGGGAAGAGCTCCCATTCTTCTGAGCTTTGATCTGATGTAGTGCGAGCCTCCAACCACCTTGATCGTTGCAAAAGGCTCCAATAGCTTCTTGGGGACCTCCCGCATTGGTGGAGGGTCTCAAAAAGGTGCGAGAGGTCTCGATGACGTCTGACGGAGCACCTCGACCTGGGGGCTTCTTCCTGCCTCGATAAGCCTCGAAGAGGTTTCCTTTTAGGTTTTTTCATGTTGGGGTTAGCTCGTAAAAATGGGGAAAAGCTCGGGCAAGCTCGAGAAGGGAGAATGAGAAGAGGATGAAGGGTATGGGGTCTCTCCGATGAACATCAGAGGAGGAGGGACAAAATCACCTCATTCCGAGCAAGAATGAGGTGGCTGAGGGTGCGTCTAGCGTCGAGAAGGTAGAGAGGAAAGAAATGAGGTGGCTAGAGAGTCGAGTCACGGTCAGAAATAGGCAGAGATGGTTCACCGGAGATAGCCTCCGGAGAATTAAAATCTACTAGGTTAATCTAAATGTATAAAATGAAATCTAACAATAAGATTATCCTAAAAGCGAATAAAAGTAGACCTCAAGCCGTTGGGGCTACAACGTCAGAACCTCACGGCAGAGCTCTGCTGGAGATGGTTGGAATACGCCTCTAGGATGATCCTTGATCCACTAAACTGCTGGGAGAGGACGCAATCATCCTCCTCGAGCCCTTGAATGCAAAAGTACGAGAAGGAAACTGCCAAGAGAGGGTTCAAAAATCAAAGGGAGGATCAGAGGAGGTTTATGAACACGGGCCAAAGAACGAGGAGGTGTGATCAATTCAGAGTTCCATTCCTTGAGGAATTATCCCCACGTGATGGAGGGAAGATCGAGGAAAACAAACGGTGAAGGAATCGGATGAATAGATCCTTGGGGAAAATCGATGAAAGTGACCAAATGATAAGTTTGACAAGCTACAGGTCTAGGTCAGCTAGTTGACCGAGGTTAACTAGCGAAGCAACCTGGTTGGTCCACTTGGACCAATGATGATGAGAATTTGGCTAACTCAGTTGGAAATAATTAATCAAGTGTCATTGTTCCAAATCAACCAAATCTATCAACAAGAAAGTTATTTAACCACTAAGAAATCAGACAGTTCAAATAAGTGGTGTTGCTACTTTTATTTATTTGGTATAGCAACAAGGGTTGAACTCAAGGAGCACTATTATAAACTAGGTAGGCGATTCAAAAATCAAAGGATTTTTATTCTATATTTAGTGGTTTTTAATTTTCCATTTTTTAATTATTCAAAACGAGGGAAATAAAAACAATGAAGAAAATGGGAACAAGCATAATTTTTGGATTTTTCAAATATGATAAAAATGCTCAGAAAAATCAACTGAAAATATTTTTGGGTTTTTTAGTTTCTATACTTTTATAAAGATTTTTGGATATATTTTCAAATGATTTTGCAATTTTCTAAAAATCCTAAACTAAAAAATGCAAATAGACCTCAATCAGGAGTATTTTTCAAATTTAAAATAGAAGAAATTCTCAAAATTCCTGAAAATTAAAAACCACAAGGAAATATCTATAAACAGAGACTAAGAACGTAATTTTTGGGTTTTGGTTGATTTTATATGATTTTTACATGTTTTTAGTGTTTTGTAAATTTTTAGGTTTTTATGGAAGTAATGCAATAAAACATGGTCAAAAAATCAAATAAATCAAAAGACAACTATTCTATTGAGAACTTTTAAGACTATTTTCGAATTTTAATGATTTTTCTAAGGAAAATAGGGATTTTTTTCTACAATATTTGAAATTTTAATAATAGAAAATTAGAGAAATGCGACATACCAAAAATACCTCCTAAAATTGACACCACCATGATTTTTGGGGAATTTTTGGGGCCAAAATTCTATTTATTGCAATTAATTAAAGACACAACTTAATAAACAATAAGCATGGACCTATTCACAAATATTTTTAGTTTTAGGGCCTACTGATTAACACACAATAAAACTACAATGGTCGCGATGCAAATTATCTAGGCAAAAATGCACACTACACGTGACAAGAACTCATATGGGTATAAATGCAATTAACACAAACTTCTACTTATTCATTAACCAATTAAAAGTTTGATGCAAGGTATGCAAATATCCCACAAAAGCACACACAGACGCATGTGATTCAGACTCGACTAGACTAAAATGCAAATAAACCAAGTATAGGGTCCAAACTGCAAACTATTTTTAACTAATTATTACATTCAATAGAGTGATGCTAAATAAAACAAAAGATGAGGCTAAGGATGAAATATACCATCCATAGGGGCACATGGCAGACACTCGTGGAGGCGGAGGTGGATGGCTCTGATGCTTCTCTACAAAAAGGATCTAGCGGCTCAGAAGAGTGGAGCAGGCATACAATGTAGATTACCGTTAGGGACAGATCTGGCATCTTTGATAAAGCACGAACGTGGAGTCAGATCTGGCCAGAGATCTGATTTGAGCGCCTAAAGTTTGGCATCATCGTACGACTCAGATGTAATCTGGAGCAGGTTTCCTTCATCTGACGATAGAGAAGGTCACTGAAAGAACTGGGAAGAAGGGGCTGCTCGGTGAGTTTATGGGTTGATCTATTGCTCTGATCTACTCGCCGAAGGGTCCTATATATGTCACTGAGGGCACTCCACGTCGCAAGGAATGCTCGGATGGGGATGCGAATGGTCGGAAGGGAGCAATGAATATCCACCACCTGGAGGTGCTCCTCCACCCAAGTTGGAGCTCGAATCGAGCCTCCTATGCGTGCCTCTACCTGCAAAGAGAATCACGACTCGAAATACAAAGCTTCGATTGGAGTTATTTGGGGCTGAAAACCAAAGAAGCATAGGGGGATGGAGGTTAACATCCGACGAAGATGGTAGAGGAACGTCTTGGCTTGGGATGCGTGCAGAGGGTGATGGTGAAGTGGGTTGTCGATCTGTGCCATTGAGGGGGATCGTGGAGCTTTGAAATCGATGGTCGGCGCCAAGCTAATGGTCGGCAAAGATGAATTGGAATTGAGTATTTAAGGCAAAATGAAAGGTGGGAAAAGTGACCTGAGCGGTCTACGGTTGTTGACGGAGTAAGGCGAAGTCGGAGGTGGTATTATGGCCTCAATTTTGATACATAAGGCGAAGGAGGCTTTTCGTGGCGGAGCTCTAGTCGCGAAGTGAGCTTCGTGCTACCCGACATCGATCTAAGCTTCCAAAGGAACCTGTCACTACATAATTGGATACAATATCACGGAGTCCATATTTACATGTCCACTCACATTCAGGATATATTATAAATGGGTTTAGATTTAGAAAGAAATCTATGGATATCAACAAAATGAATCAAATGAATGGTGTGGTGGTTAAATCAACTCTCGAGTCTGGATTGGATGGCTACTATGGGGAAATTATAGATATTATTGAGGTTAGCTTCACACATGACCACCGAGTGTGCTATTCAAATACGATTGATTTGATGTGTACAATGAAGGTGTGGGTTATCGCAAGGGTAAGATAACTGGATTTGTCGGTCTAAAGAAAAGTGTTCGTCTAGCTACAGAGGAACCTTTTGCATTAGCAAGTCAAGTGGAACAAGTTTTCTATGTAGATGACGATGAGGCATGTGGATGGATTATACATGTAAGAACGATGTCTAGAGACTTCTATGATGTCCAAAATGAAGATATCATTATAGACTCGGATGCCTACCAAGATAATATGCGTAACGTCGATACATCAGGCGCACAAAATGATGTAGATGTGGATATTCTTATTGGTGGAAGCAATATAATTGTAAATGAGTAGTGGTAAGCTATGTTATTTCTTTAAAATGTACACTTGTTTACAATATAAAATTATAATTATTTTAATATCTTATCTTAAATTGCAATGCAGATGAGACCACGATCTGAACGTCGTGTTCACTCTGTACCAACTACTCCTATAGTAGGAACCAAATCAACGGTAATTTGATAGTTTAAATTTTTTTCATTTGAACATATTCCTTTTTTTAGTTAGTTTATTATTTTTTATAAACAATATAATACAGATGACACATCGATTTGAACGTCGTACTCATTCCATGTTGATTGCACCTCTAACATGAAGTAAATCAATGGTAAATCACCTGGACACCTGAGTATTACAATTTCATAATATTTTCCTGTTGCAAATATGTCATTTAATTTTTTTATACTTAATTGTGATGTAGATGGAAACACGAGCTAACAATTGTGCTCAATTACCTAATGTAGCTGAAACACAATCAGAGCCACATGAGTCGCCCATACAAAATAGTGATGATGTAACAGATGTTGGTTCTTCATCAATTAGGGGACGTAGAGGCCCATCAAGGTGTCATTACTTAGATCGTCTAGCTGTTGGACAAACATTGCATGTTAAAATTGTTGGTGGAGATGCTATTGGGGAGCATGCTGCACAATTTCACAGTTTTTTAGGGCAGATTGCACGTTTTCGAATTCATATTTTAACTCGTGATTTCAGAAGAGATGTTTCAGATGATGTTAAAGCTTCAATTTTGCATGACTTGGAGGTATGTTATAGATACTGGTTGTTTTTAAAAAAATCTAAAAATATTTTCTAACATTGGCATTATAGGGTTCATTTACATGGGAGTGTAGCCCAGAGATAGATAAACAAATATTATCACATGCAGGTGATCTACATCATCGATATCGATGTGAAATAAAAAAGAAGGTTAAGTATTCTTTTAATATTTGATATTGTGTTAAATTAGTAAGTATTATCTTTTAGTTTTGTTCTTTCAGTATTTTGATGAGACGATACCTCTATCAGAGCTACGTAAAAGAACTCCCAAGGAGCTTGATGCAGTGGCATGGAGAAAACTTATTGATTATTGGTCTTCTGAGGAGTATAAGGTAAAAGCATATTTTTTCATATATTTTTAGGAAAAGTTTAGGATGTTAACTTGGGTGTTAATAGTTTTTTTTGTAATTTAGGAGAGAACACTTAAGAACAAGAGAAGTCATGCCATGGAAGTAAATCCAACACATCGAATGGGAAGAAAAAATACCCATAAAAAAATTGATGAGTTTGTATGTATTGTTTTAAATTTGCATCTATTATATGTATTATGTTTCCCTTCATCTATTAATTTATCTTTTCATTATGCAGAAGAAATTGAATTCTCATGAGCCATCACGAGTAGATACTTTTCTTTTAACTAAAAGACGAGAGATTAAAGGCGTGAGGATGTGAAAATCCGAGGTGCACCAAAAAGAACACGTAAGTAAATTTTGATAGTATATTTTCCTTTTTTAAAGATCATAAATTTTTATATGATTGTTTAGGAGTAAATGGTGAGTCTAATGTCTCCTCTTGTACCGAAGATGAGAATGGAACACTTGTGATAGCACTCTCTCCAGATGAAGCATTTATGAAAGTTAAAGGACTCGAACCTTTTGGTCGTGTTCGTTGTGGAGGTCGTGGTGCCACTCCTTCTAGATATTTTGGTGTTCAAGGTGGCTCTTCGAGTCAAGAGGTTGTTGAATTTCGTAGTAATGTGCGCAATTTGACGGAACAACTTGCTTCCATGCATAAAGGACAAGAGACTCTTATGCAACAAATGGCAGAGCAACAATAACTATTTGTAAAACAAATGGCAGATCAACAGTAACAGATGGCAAAGCAAATAATGGATATGATGGAGGTTCATCGTCAGGAGATGAGAGATCTTATATCCATGACGTCAAAAGAAAAGAACATGTCTTCTCATGCAAGTGATGGTGCTCGTGAAAATGATGGATATAGTGATGATGATGAGTATTATTCAGAAGATGCTTAGAATTAGTTTTTCTTTTTCATTGTATAAGTAGTCTTGTACTATAACTTTTGGTAGTAAGTTTTATAGTTTTATTTTGGTAATTGGAGCATCTGCATTGTTATGTTATCATGGTTTGTTCTAAGTAATGATAATTGAGATTTGTCGTATTTTGTTAAGGTCTCATAGTTTATTATATACAACGGTCGTAAATATTGCAGGTATATTTATTGTAATAGTAAACTTGTAAATTGTTGAATACAATAGCAACCTTTGCATGCATGATATTAAAATATTTATGTAGCATTTATCAAATGTGTCGAATTATACAACTGTAACATTTCTATAATGTTACAATTTTATTACCAACAAGACAACAAAACTGTTACAATTAAATCTATATGAAATATTTATTTAACTGTTGCAATAGTATTCGTGTCAATTACTAAGTGTTGCAAAAAATGTAATAGCAATATTTATTTTTGTGTTGTTATTTAATTGCAACGAATACAAAAATGTTGCAAATGTTAGTTATATGTAACGTTTGTTAATAAATATCATAATTAGCATTTGCGGCACAACTTTAAGCAACATTAAAAACGACATACAATAAATGTTGTGTTTAATAAATAAACGTTGTGAATGAACTTTTGTGACATAATTTCAAATGTTGCAAATATAGAGTTTTCCTGTAGTGGAGACATCCATTAGAGACTAAAGGATTCCATATAAGTAGGGCTAAGATTGAATATATAGAGTGCACTTTTGATGGATGCAATGGTGAAGGAATCGATGTGAAGCTTAATGGTAGCATTCAGAAGAAATAGTCTTTTAGATACTTGGGATCTATTTTGCAACGTGATGAGGCAATTGATGGAGATATTACTCATAGAATAAGAAATTTCTTTGAAAATCAATGGAATGTTTTACAAAGTAGTCGTGAGACCTGTTATACTCTATGGATCCGAATGTTGTCCTATGATCCATAAACATATGCAGAGAATGGCAGAAGAAAATGAAAATGTTAAGGTGTGTATGTGGACATACACGTAAAGATTGGATTCGGAATGATATAATCAGAATGAAAGTTGGTATATCTACGATCGAGGATAAGATGTGAAAAAACCGCTTAGAGTGGTTTGACCATTTGCAATGGAGGTCGGTTGATGTACAAGTTAGGAGCTGTGAGTTTTGGGATGCTTGAGAGGGCGAGAAAGGCCCAAGAAATGTTGGAATGAGACTATCCGAAGGGATCTTAGTTTATCGGATTTAACCCCGAGAATGACCCAAGATAGATCTGAGTAGAGGCAAAGAATCTATGTAGCTGATCTAGTTAATGTGGGAAAAGGCTTTGTTGTTGTTCCACCTCTATAAATATTATATTAACAAAAATATCCTTACAAAATTCTTTATAGAATTATACTTCCAGCAGTGTGATGTTAAGTAATATTATCAACTTTAAACTTTCAAACAAGTAATATTCAATACAATAAATTTCCATTGTCGCATCGAATCCTAGCAGTGGAAAGTTTTAGCTATAGCTTATATGAAGAACTTTTGATAACGACAAAGTAAGAGATATGTTAGATGCAGATTTGTTAGGCATTACGTACAACAAATCTTATGTGACCATAGCAGTGGCAATGGACATGTTATTGTCATAATTTTTTGCTTACCCGTAATTTTGACAATGAATTTTATGCGATAGTTTACTACAAGAAATTAATTTATAGTGGCATTTTTTTTAAAACCTGTCACTATATCGTATGCTTATTAAATATACAATGACGATATTATTCATTGAGAAATTATTTTTATACATGAAACTAGTAATGAATATCATATATGTTCTTATATTAATAGCGAGGTGCATATAATAACCATACGTGTTCTCAAAATTTTAGATAATTGTTGTGGATTTTATGGTTCCAAATTTAACAAAGATTAGTTTTTTTTTTGAAAACGACGATAGATAAGCATTCTATATGGAACGCCACTATTGACATGAATATGACATTCATTAATAATTTCAAGTAAAAAAATAATTTTACAATGAATGCTATATATTTAACAATGGATGGTATATATAATGATGGACTTTGAAAAAAGGTCACTATAGATCTACTTTATTGTAGTGGTAAATAGTCGCAAGGCAACAATTTTATTGCTACAATTGTAAATTCTGATGCCATGGATTGTTACTACAACTTTTTCTAAAAATATTTGTATATTTTTTTTATTTTACTATTGTTTTATTAATTAGATAAAAATAATATCTCATATGAAAGTACTTGTACCCCATTAAGATAATTCTATGTGTGTGCATCTGTACGTGTGTGTGCATCTGTACGTGTGTGTGCGTGTGCATGTGTGTTACTTTCAAAAGAAAAGTTTTTACCACAACATTTGTCTAACATTCTATTGTTGCAAGGTAGACATTTCGTTGTTATAAGTCCGTTTATTTTGTAGGGGGGCTATACATTGCTTTCTTTATGTAGAGGGAAGCAAACAAATGTACATATATTCATATATTTAATTCCTTGTCAAATGTGTTTTATACTTGATCTGACATTTATATCTATATATCCGCTAAATGGATATGGATAAAGATATTATTTTAATATCCACATAAATCTATATCCATGTATATACATTTATTCTAATATGTCGTTGCAGATTCTTTTACCATTGAGATTATTTTTTCTCACTTAACAAATGCAGGCAAATTGTATTCGGAATGAACCATCCGAATGAACCACATCCGTTCATTGCTTAAAGATATCTAAAAATAATATCCATGTGCTTTAGAAGCTGACATGGGCAATGAAGTTTATCTAATATGGTTATAATAGCACAGGGGTCGCGAATAGTAGTCAATATCCATTTGCATCCCTAGGTATAATAAGCCAATATATGTTTGCATCACCTATATTGGATCATCATCCACCATGTACCACTCCAACCCTCAAACATAAGTCCACATCTAAAACTCACGAATTGATGGCATGAGCTATAAGTGATAGGGATTATTACTTGACAATTTGAACTTAAGCATTTTAAGTGACTGTCAACGGATTCAATTGGACCTGAACCCAATAAGTTGTCGAGGACAATTTTCCTCGATAACGATCCAGGAACCTAAACCTGAAGATGTTACAAACCTTCTTATCGTATCCTTTCTACTTAAATCATCATAAACATGTATTTGACAGAAGTATCAACTAGCATGTTCTGTGCTTATAACAAAATTTAAAGCATCGTAAGCACAACTTGCTGAATGAATTCCGTAACAGTTGAAGCATGTTTCCAGTCTGACTATGGCCTCCAAGCAATTGCAAAGATCGGTTGTTCTTCTTCTTCAATCTTCAAGAATTGATGAAATTGCATCTTTCATACTTTCTAAGTAATCAATTGCAGGAACATGCGATCTGAATCTTTCTTGCTTTTCTTTCATGTCAAAATCTGATGGGTTGACGATGTGCGATGCAGCGATGGGAATTTCATCGGGTCTCTCTCTCATCTCGGGTTTCTCGGGCCTCATCTTCCCTCCCTCCTCATGGGCTCGAGCTGGGCCACTCGGGCTGATGGGTGGGCTAGTCCTCGGGCTTTGGGTTCGGGCCCATTGGAGCCCGATCTCGGTCTGATTAAGCAATTGGGCCGGAATTAAGGTCCAAGCCTGCCCGTTGAATTGACGGGCTCGGGCTTCAGCTGGCCAAGCATCGGGTTGGGTCAGACCGACCCTACCCTATGCTCAATTCGTCTGTTAACCAAATCATAATACAGGAAGGGAATCATGCATTTCAGCAATCCAGCTCATCAACTCTCAGCCAATCAAAAAGCATTAGGGAGATCGATCGCGTCAACAATCCTCTTTGCTAGTTCTCATCTAATTAATCTTCACACGATAAATCTCAACATGATTTTGTAATACAGATTTCACGAGAAATGGAACACGGGACCTTGTTACGGGTGCACCCGCAGCAGGGAAGAGGGTAGCAGATACTCTATTGTAGAGTGACTAGAACATGGTATGTTGTTGTTGGGGAACATGGTATGTGTCCCTAAATCCCTTTCCTGCAGCAAAGACGACAAACAACAAATATGGGTTCCCCACTCGGGAATCAAATGACAACAATGACAAACAATCACAAGCAATCATAACAAGCAATCAACAAAGGAGACATGGATTTTTACGTGGAAACCCTTACTCGATGTGAGTAAGGGAAAAACTACGGGGCAAGACCGGCAAGGAATCCACTACGATCAAATGGAGCCAAATGTTCTTTCGATTTTGTTGCCCAACAAAACCGAGATACAAGCCACTAGCACAATGATAGTTCTTCAACAAGTATCTAACTATCCCTACGTATCTAATAATACCAAATGTGCTCAAATCAAGAAGATGAAGGTGGCTTCCATGAAGGGCTCCCGGATGGAGACTCAAAATCCGATACTCGGCTCCTTGAAATCATTCCCAACGATCTCCCCGTTGCTCCCCTCGAGCTCGCCCAAACCGTTGCTTCTCCCAAAACCTGCAGCCCTAGTCGTTGCTCCTCTTGAGCTCTAAGTTGCTACACCCTCTCCCGCTCGGCCTCTCTCTCACGTGCATGGTAGGAGGATGGGTTTCCCGTAGAAAACCCTTGCAGGTGGCGTTCTCTCTGGAATAATGTGGGGCTTCGATTCTCTGGAATGGAATGACCGAATTGGGTTCTCTGTTCGCTGGAGAATGTGGGAATAGGGCAGCGATCGGGGTTCCCTGGAATGGGGTGTAAAGTCTGAGCAAATATCAAAGCCACCCCTGCAACAAAGAAGGAAACTGCTACAGCTCCAAGTTGGGGACTAGAATACAAAAAACCCCAACAACCTCCCCCTCCAGTCCCTACGGGAAGGTGTTGTCCAGTGATAGAGATCAAGAAGAAGTGACACCGCTCAGCTCTCTACAGAGCTGAAGCTTATCACGAGTGACTGCCTTGGTCAACATGTCTGAGGGGTTCTCATCAGTATGAATCTTTTTCATATGAGTTGCTTCTGTTCAATTGCATCCCTCAGCCAATTGTATCTCACATCAATGTGTTTTGTACGAGCATGGTGCATGGTACTCTTGCTCAAGTCTATAGCGCTCTGAATATCATAAAACACAACCAGCTCACTGTCACCCAATACAAACTCACTAAGAAAGCATTGTACCCACAACACTTCTTTCCCAACCTCTGTTGTTGCTATGTATTCTGCCTCTGTAGTCGAGAGAGCAACATATTTCTGTAGCTTGGATTGCCATGATATGGCTCCCCTGCAAATGTGAAAATGTACCCTAAGGTAGACTTTCTCTGATCCATGTCACCTGCCATATCTACATCAGTGTAGTCGCATAGTTTGGGATCTAACTTCCCAAACACAAGACATATACTTGAGGTCCCTCTCAAGTATCTCAAGATCCATTTCACTGCCTCCCAATGGTCCTTTCCCGAATTAGACATGAATCTGCTCACCACACCCACTGCATGGGCTATGTCGGGTTTAATACAAACCATTGCATACATGAGACTCTCAACTGTAGATTAGTACGGGATCTTGGTCATATCTGCTTTCTCCTCAGAAGTGGATGGACATGATTCTTTGGTCAGCTTGAAATGAGAGGTTAAGGGTATGCTGACAGGCTTGGCATTCTTCATGTTGAACCGCTCCAACACGCTCTAAACATAACTTTCTTGTGACAACCACGACATGCGCTTCTTCCTGTCCCTTGTAATCTGCATACCAAGGATGTGACATGCCTTGCTCAAATCTTTCATCTCAAACTCTTTGGAGAGTTCTCTCTTGAGCTTTGGAATCAAGTTGAAATCATGAGCTGCAATCAACATATCATCTACATAGATCAAAAGAATGACGAATCTGTCAATGGGAAGATGACGAACAGATACACATGGATTGGCTGTAGTCCTCTCAAACCCTTACTTTGCCATGAAAGCATCAAACTTCAAGTACCACTGTCTCGGAGTTTTCTTCTAGCCATAAAGACTCTTTCTCAACCTGCAAGCCATGTGTTCTTTCCTTTCTCTTGAAATCCCTGTGACTGCTCCATGTAGATCTCTTCTTTCAAATCATCATGAAGAAACGCCATCTTCACATCCATCTTCTCTAGCTCAAGGTTCGTGCTAGAAACAAGTCCTAGCACCATTCTCATTGAATTCATCTTCACCACTGGGGAGAAGATCTCATCATAGTCCACTCCTTCTTTCTGGTTGAATCCTTTCGCCACCAATCTAGCCTTGTGCTTTACCTGCTTGCCACTGTCATCAGACTTTAGCTTGTAAACCTATTTGTTCTTCAAGGCTCTCTTTCCCTTAGGAAGATCAACAAGGTCAAAAGTGTTATTCTTTCTGAGAGATAACATCTCTTTATTTATTGCATTGCACCAATGATCCTTGTCCTTATGCATCTGTGCCTCCTCAAATGTGTATGGCTCACTTGCATCTGTAAGCATCACATATCTAGAAGTGGGGTAACGAGATGATGGCTGGTGTATCCTCTCAGATCTCATGACCTAAGGCTCTCCTACATCTGCATGTGGATGAGGTTGCTCCCCCCTGCCCTAAGTCCCTTGGACCTGCATCTGGCTCGTGCTGCTCTAGCTGCTCATCCTCTCCACATGTACCCTATACTGGAGAGGGGTCTGTGTCCTCATCACTATCATCAACCATGAAGATCTCATCTCCATCACCACTCTCAGTGTTGTCCTCTGCCAATGTCTGATTCTCATAAAAAAAACACATCCATGTGCCTAGTGACAGTCTTCTTTCTTGGATCCCAAAGACGGTATCCAAGCTCTTGATCTCCATAGACAAGAAAGATACAAGGCATTGTCTTTCCTTGTCATCCAACTTCTTCCTCTGCTCCTTTGGTACCAATTCTTAAGCCTTGCATCTAAATACCCTCAAATGAGCATATGAGAGGTCCTTCCATGTCCAAACATACTCTGGAATATGAAAGCCCAAAGGAACAGATGGAGAACGGTTGATCGAATAACATGCGGTGCGAACCGTCTCAGCCCAAAAGGTCTTGGGCAACTTCGTTGTCTTCAGCATACAACTAACTCTCTCAACAATGATCCTATTCATCCTCTCAGTAAGACCATTATGCTGGGATGTGCCTGGCTCTGTTCTCTCATGCATGATGTCGTGCTCTATACAATAGCCCTGAAAGCTAAGGGAGGTGTGCTCTCCTCCATTGTCTGTGCGTAGACACTTCAACAATTTTCCTGTCTCGCGCTCAACCTTGACATGAAACTTCTTGAAGCAATCAAATACTTGATCCTTCGATCTCAGCACATGCACCCACACCTTCCTAGATGTGTCATCAATGAAGGTGACAAAGTACCTGTTGCCTCCCAAAGAGGTTGTGTCCATGGGACCATAAACATCCGAGTGAACTAGCTGTAGAAGATCTCTCTTCACTTGGATCTGACTCTGTATAGCGCACTCCTGCTCTTCCCAACCTTACATGCATCACAAGGAGATAATGTGATGTCATTGTGGTAGGGGATCAACTCTCTCTTGCTCAGAAGATGCAATCCCTAGTAGCTCATGTGCCCAAACCGATGGTACCATAAATCTGAAGTATCTGCCTCGCTGGCATGCAAACTACCGTCCATGAACTTCACTCTAGTCATATAGATTGTGCAACACAAACTGCCTCTAGCCATGATGAGAGAACGCTTGCTTATCTTGTATTTACTATCACCGAACTTTAGATGGTAGCCTTCACTATATAGCTGTGAGCCAGATATAAGGCTAAACCGTACATCAGGAACATGCCTCACATTCCGAAGTACCATTTAGCACCCAATATCAGTTTGAATCGAGATGGTGCCCATGCCTACGATCTTAGAGTAACTCTCGTTACCCTTCAAGACTCATCCATAATCACCCCTAGTGTAGGTAGTGCAGAACTCCATGTGTGGAGTTACATGATAGGAAGCGGTCGTGTCAACTACCCACTCCAAATCACTCCCTGCGTTCAAGCACTGATCCTGAATGGTGAGAATCACCTCATCTGCATTGTCATCTACCACAACTGCAGCTACAATCTCATCTTCATTCTTCTGATTTTTCTTGGCTTCAGCTTGTTCCCTCTTCCAAATCCTGCAATCTCTCTTCTAGTGACCGAGCTTCTGGAAATGATGATACTTTCCTCTGCCCTTGGACTTGTCTTTGGATTGTTGCCCCTCATGCGACTTTCCTCTGCTATTGGATCTTCCTCTCCTCTCAACTGCATATACATGTGAAGAGGAGGATGTCTCCCCTGATGAGTGACGTGTTATCTCCTCATTCAAGAGGCTATCCTTGACCATGGCCATGGTCAACTTGTTGTCCTTCGCAGAGTTGCTAACAATGACTACTAGAGTCTCCTAACTGTCTAGCAATGAACCCAACAAAAGAAGTGTCTGAAACTCGTCATCAAGTGCCAATCTCATAGAAATCAATTGGTTGATGATGCTTTGGAAATCATTCAAATGCTCTGCCACTTTGTTCCCGTCCTTGTATTTCAAGTTCACAAGCATTCTAATCAAGAAAGCCTAGTTGGTTGCAGTCTTCTAATCATAGTGTTCGGACAACTTGTCCCACAGCTCCTTTGCATTTGTCTCATCGGCCACATGATGGAAAACTGACATGTCAAGCCACTTCCGAATGGTCCCCAAGGCCTTTCAGTTCAACTTTGTCCACTCACTTGTGGGCATGTTTTCCGACTTGATGCTCTTTCCCTCAACGGGATCGTGAAGGTCCTTGCAATATAGAATGTCTTCCATATTTTCTGCTAGTTGCTACTTGTGAGCTTAATCATAGTGCCCTCATCATCTTTGCTCATATTGCTCAACCTGAGCTTTGATACCACATGTTGGGGATAATAGGTGTGTGTGACCCTATATCCCTTTCCTGCAGCAAAGACGGCACACAATAAATATGTGTTCCCCACTCGGAAACCAAATGGCAACAATGATAAACAATCACAAGCAACCACAACAAGCAATCATCAAAGGAGACAAGGATTTTTACGTGGAAATCCTTACTCGATGTGAGTAAGGGAAAACACATGGTGCAAGACTGACAACGAATCCACTATGGTCAAATGGAGTCAAATGTTCTTTCGATTTTGTTGCTCAAAAAAACCGAGATGTAAGCCACTAGCACGATGATAGTTCTTCAACAAGTATCTAACTATCCATAGGTATCTAACAATACTAAATATGCTCAAATCAAGAAGATGAAGGTGGCTCCCTGGAGGGCTCCCGAATGGAGACTCAAAATCTGATGCTCGGCTCCTTGAGGTCGTTCCCAACAACCTCCCCGTTGCTCCTCTCGAGTTCACCCAAACCGTTGCTTCTCCCAAAACCCGCAGCCCTAGCCGTTGTTCCTCTTGAGCTCCAAGCAGTTGCACCCTCTCCCGCTCGGCATCTCTCTCCCGTGCGTGGAAGGAGGATGGGTTTCCCGTAGAAAACCCTTGCGGCTAACGCTCTCTCTGGAATAATGTGGGGCTTCAGTTCTCTGGAATGGAATGACCAAATTGAGTTATCAGTCCGCTAGAGAATGTGGGAATAGGGCAGCGATCGGGGTGCAAAGTCTGGTCAGATATCAAACCCACCCCTGCAATAAAGAAAGAAACTGCTGCAGCCCCATGTTGGGGACTGGAATACAAAAAAAACCCAACAATTGTAACCCTTTTTTTTGTGTATAAAAAATCCCACCATATGGATGGAGAGTGTATGCTTATTGTTCTACAAGCTGATCAATTTTCGCTTTGATCCGAGGTTCCGAGCTATTCTATCTCAAGACCTTTGAGATAGAATAGCTAGCAACCTCGTGTCAAAACAGAATTGGATGGATTTGCATAACAATAAACATACATTCTATCTGTACATTTCGATCTTTGAAACGATGTTAAAAAAATACTCTATAGTAGAGGAGTTTCTTCATGGGTTTGGATCATCTATGTAATTTTGCTTTTACCTAAAGTAGGTAAAGTAGGGTGGATGAAGCCAAATCACTTCCATTACACATGTCAAAAATCTAATTAATAAGCTAATTTTCGAAGGTAGAATATTAAAGGGATTTTTACACCCATAACCCTGAGTAATTTCGTAATAACATTCATAACCCTACATCACGAATTACGTTCAGGACCCTGAATAACTGTACCGTCTTACACCCATAACCTTCCGTTACTTTACTTCATTAACTCAGCCAAATGATTGAGTTAATCTAACCATTCAATAATCTAACCGTTGGGATTAACCTAAATATAAAAAACTATCCATCCCATTCTCTTTCTTTTGAGCCAGCACCTGACGTTGTTGGGGCTTGGGGGCAACGGCAGGCGGGTGCAGAGAAACGGTGGAGGGTAGCAGCAAGACTGGGCGGGCTTGGGGAGCTTGCAGACGGGGAGGGAGACTTGAGAGGCACAGTTCGGGGGCAGCTTGCGGGCAGGGGGGGGGGGGGGGGGGGGGGGGTTGTCGAGCTTGCAGAGAGCGGAGCGGTGCAGTGAGAGGGGACGGGCTTTGACGACCCGTAGGAGGAGGTGGGGAGTCGACGATGACCGGGGGGCTACCCGTAGGTCGACGAGGGAAAAGGGGGGGGGTCGGCCCGCGGCGGGGTTGGGTGTGGGGCTAACTATAGGGCAGCTTGCAAAGACAGGGAGGAGGGGTGATCTACGCCCTGCAGGAAGGGGTGGGGAGTCGACGGCGACCGGGGGGGTGGGTTCGGTCCGCGGGGGGGTGGTTGGGGGGTGGCTAACCGAAGGTCGACCGGGGGGAAGGGGGCCTTGCAGAGGTCGGCCCGCGGCGGGGCTGGGTGTAGGGCTAACTGAAGGTCGACGGAGGGGGGGAGGGGTGGATGGGTGGGCTGGGTGGAAAGTCGACGGGGGGACTTCCGGAGGTCGGCGGAGGGTTGCAGAAGGTGGTTCCGCGGGAGGGGGTGGGGAGGTTGCAGAAGTCGACAGTGACGTGGCGTGGGGGGCTTCCGGAGGTCGATCGTGGGTGGGTGGGAGGGGATCCTTGCAGCTCGACGACGGCGGGGTCTGGAGGTTGACCGGGGGAGAGGGGTCCTTGCAGGTCGACGACGCGGGTGTTGAGCTTGCAGAGGTCGACCGACGATCGGGGGGGCTTCCGGAGGTCGGCGGAGGGGAGGGGGTTTGCTTTCAGACGTGGGTCCGCGGGAAGGGGATGGGGAGCTTATGGGAGTCGACGTCGACCGGGGGGCTTGCAGAGGTGGGGGAGGGGACCTTAGAGAACTTGATGGCATCGTTTGTAAATAAGAATGAGTATTAGGAATAAATTTGTCATTTTCTTAACGGAAACTGTCAAGTATAACGGTATCTCAAACGGAACATAACACAGGGTATGTCACGTAAGAGTTAAGCATTACTCGGGGTTTCTTATGTAATTTGCGATTATGCAGAGTTATGAATGTTATTACAAAATTACTCAGGGTTATGGGTGTAAAAATCCCAATATTAAATGGGGCATGCACCAACTAACTAATTTTTGAGGGTTCAATACTTAATGTAAATTATACACCACTCAAGTTACCAAACTAATCAAAATTGTAGTAGAATATATTTAAAATAGCATTTCTCCTCAATATACCTACCTTCAAGGATCTTGTGATCGTTTTTATTTTTTGCGGATACAAATACGATACAGATGTTCTTTCTATTTTTTAAGTATATAAATATGTATAAAGTTAACTTTTTCTTTGTATATATCTGGTCCGTCATCATGTACATTTCCAATTAGATATGATATGTATTTTTTATTTTAGTAGATAAAAATAAGTAGAATATAAATTTAGCGATATGTATTTTTTATTTTAGCAGATAAAAAATAGATAAAATATGAATTTTTATTTTTTTTACGGATATGGATAGCATTTTCAATTTTTTGAAGATATGGATAAAGTTACAACTTTTAGAAGATATGGATATAACCATATATATTTGTCACTCTGTCTATTTTAAGCGTACATGTATTTTTATTTTCATTGATATAGAAATGTATAATGATCCGAATTTTACTTTTTTTATTGATACATATATGAATACATATATCATTTTTATTTTTAGATATACACACATGGATAAGTTATAAAGTTATTTTTTAAGGGATTTGGATACATCCGTATTCGCCCACTATCGGATTTATTTTGTAAAAGATATGGATATATATTTTATTTGATGGATTTAGAAAATGGTCAAATATACTGATTTATATTTTTTTAATATCGTTCTCATTTTTTAGTATATAGATACGGATAAGTTACTTTTTAAGATGGATATGGATATCCATATTACCGAGTCTATGTGTGCATATTGTATAGACATATGTCTCCACTTGCCATTAGATTCAATAATACGGTATTCATATCCATATCCGCCATAAAAATGTAATTTTATTCGTGTTCAAGTCCTTAAAAACGAGAACAGTATCCATATCCATACCCTCATTCGAAAAATATAAAAACATGTACCTTTATCTATTTTTGAATCCGTCAAATAAAATATATACCCAAATCTATTTAAAAACAGATATGATAGTGGACGAACATGGATATATCCAAATCTGGAAAATAACTTTATTCGTATTTTGTATATCCTTAAAAATAAAAAAATATTCATATCCATGTCAACAAAAAAATAAAAAAAATTATATTCTCATCCATTTCTAAATTTGTATTCTATACCTATAAGATCCAAACCCATTGCTCTCCCGCAGAGGGGGATCTGAACCAAAATTCTACCCGTCTACAGTGCTTTAATTAGTGTGGGTGCACATGTTTGCTAACTTTAACCTGTATTTATTTTCCATTAGAATAAATAAGTTAAAAGTGTCCACTTTATGTCGTAATACGATTTAATTTAGGAAAAGATAGGGTACGACATGGTGTGATTAGGCCTTTTATTATTCAACAATCCAACAAGATCCCCCTCCGGTCTCGTGGGGACTGTCCTGTTGTAGGCACGTCCATGTAAAGCAATTAATTTACCAAATAAATCGATGGGCTTTCAAAAATATAATAATAATAAAGCATGTAATATACTCATAGTTATCTGTATTTTCTAACGGTCACAGAATTGTTGGAATCGAATCCATGTGGATGGAGGCTGTAAGAGTTTTTGTTTCGTATGAAACTTGAATGACGTAATATATGGATATAGTTGTGAAAATTCATGTAAGTTTTTTTTTCAAAAAAATAAAAAAGTGAGAAAAATGAGGGGGGGGGGGGAGGGGGCAAGTTCGCTATCCCCATTTTACCCTCTCTATATATAGGAGCTAGGAGACTATACCAATGGTGTAGGTAACTAACTGCACCCACCCTTTTTTCATTATTTTTAGATTTTGTTGAAGAAAACCTTAGGGGGATTTGCGTAATATATTGAGGGAAATATATGTTTTGAATTCATGCAAAACAAACATTCCTAACACATTCATCTAGAAGAGGTCAACGTCAGCAGTTCTGAGTACCATTAAAATTTGGTAGTTTTGATGGAGATGACAGAAGTTCCGAATTATGTTGAATTTTGGAATGATACAATGGTGATATATGTTGATCTAATTTCCTCAAGATTTTATTTTAAAAAATTAAAAAATAATGAAAAACAGATATGGATATAGGCTCCTTTTTTTCTATACAGGCATATTGGGATAAATGGGACTACCTAGTAGAGAGTCAACTTGGCTATCTTAATCATTATTTTTTATTTTTAGTTATCTTTAATGCTACAAGTGGGGGAATTAATACACTAGATTATAACATGTTATGATTCAAATTTCGTGTAAAACATACTTTCTTAATCCATGCATCGAGAAGGGATCGAGTTCAGTAATTCTAAGACCTTCAAATTGTTATAGTTGATGCGTGGGATGGGAGTCTCGAATTAAATCGAAATTTGAGCGAAAACATGTTGTTATATAGTGATCTAAATCTCCCCATGAGTTATTAGAAAATACCACGGTAAAATTAAAAAAAAACTAAGAGTTGGGATGACCAAGTTGGCTCCCCTTTAGAGGTAGCCTCATTTTACACACACTATTAAGATTTGTAATAAGCAGTATCCTCATTCTTATTATTTTGCAACTGGTCATTTCCAAAAAAAACATTAAATTACATTTATAAAAATAGAAAGATATCTATAAATACAGTAAAGATACACTGCAAGGAAAATAACTTGTAGTTACAGATTTATGCCCACAGATGTGGGGTTTGTGGCCACATAATTGAGCTCTGGCCACAACCCATCGTGGTCAATAGTCGTAGCTACAAGTCTCATCGCGAGAGTTCTCTAACCACGAATATGGTGTGGCCACTACAAGTGACCACAGAACTTGTCGTGGCCCAGCTCTTGTATGAAGGCTTTGGCTACGGAATTGTAGCTACGAGAAATTAGTGGCCACGTGTAATACCCCAACCCCAAACATAGTGCCATACCTAAAACTCACAAAGTGTGGGTGTGGTATATAAGTGGTGGGGATTACTACTTGATAACTTGGGCTTAAGCATTTTGGGTGGTTGCCAACGGGTCCATTTGGGCTCGAACCCAACAAGTTGTCAGGGCCAGTTTTCTTCGATAACGGACCGGGGACCTAAGCCCGGGACGTTACAAATAGTATCAGAGCCAAATTCTCTCTGATAGTGGAAAGGGCTACCCGAGAGGTGGAGTCGCCCCTACAAGAGTTTGGAGGAAATGACTACCCGGAGCGTGCAGCCGCCACTATCACAAGGAATAAGTGATGGGTCATGTCGCAATGAGGACGTTGCGAATATAAGTGGGGGAGGCTGTAACACCCCAACCCCAAACATAGTGCCATACCTAAAACTCACAAAGTGTGGGTGTGGTATATAAGTGGTGGGGATTACTACTTGATAACTTGGGCTTAAGCGTTTTGGGTGGTTGCCAACGGGTCCATTTGGGCTCGAACCCAACAAGTTGTCAGGGCCAGTTTTCTTCGATAACGGACCGGGGACCTAAGCCCGGGACGTTACAAATGGTATCAGAGCCAAATTCTCTCTGATAGTGGAAAGGGCTACCCGAGAGGTGGAGCCACCCCTACAAGAGGTTGGAGGAAATGGCTACCCGGAGCGTGCAGCCGCCACTATCACTGGGAATAAGTGATGGGCCATGTCGCAACGAGGACGTTGCGAATATAAGTGGGGGAGGTTGTAACACCCAACCCCAAACATAGTGCCATACCTAAAACTCACAAAGTGTGGGTGTGGTATATAAGTGGTGGAGATTACTACTTGATAACTTGGGCTTAAGCATTTCGGGTGGTTGCCAACGGGTCCATTTGGGCTCGAACCCAACAAGTTGTCAGGGCCAGTTTTCTTCGATAACGGACCGGGGACCTAAGCCCGGGACGTTACACCACGGAATTATCGTTGCCACAGGTTTCCGTAGCCACATTCCGTGATCACAACTTATTTTTCTTGTAGTAAAAGCTCCAAATATACAACTTGTATACTCTTGAAGGACCTAATTTGACTCCTCCCACCTTTTTTAATACATTTATGGTATTTTAATGAAAAAACATGCGGAGATTTGGTTGACTAAATGATAATATATTCTCATTCAAATTTCGTGAAAAACAGATACTCAACATGTCCTCCGGAGAGCATATACATTTTAGCCTATGTCTGTAGGTGTGTTGCATTTGTTTGATAGGATATAAAATTACTGGGTATACATCTCTTAAAGATGAAGTTTGGTCACTCGATCGTTACAAGGCGTTGTAATCTTGTCTCGGCTTACGATCCGAGAAGACTTTTCCACTATATTTTAAATTGACAAAGGGAGCAACAATGACGGCCCCATAGGCGATGGTAAAGAACACCGTTGTCCGAAGGGCATTGGAGGTTAAAGATAAAAGAAGAAGAAATTTTATCTCCTGCATATATATGTTCTCTGGGAATGGTGATGTTTGACCATAAAAAAACGTGATATTTGATATCGTAAGCATGAGACGATTCATGTCATTTCCCAAAGGTTAACAAATCAGACCAAGTAGAGAACTAAATAGCATGGGAAGGGGGTGATGTCCTTGTTATTTTAATTTTTTTGTGATTTCAATTCCAAAATTCAATCGTGTAGATTGAATCTTAGATTAATGCTCTACATATCCTTCAAAATTTGCTCAAATTTGAGCTTACTTCCTATTTTATCTTAATGGTCAAAATTCAATCAACATCTAAGCAACTTAAATTCCATTTATAAAAAAATCCGAACCTTTTATCATTAAGATAAAATAGCAAATAGATCGGATTTGAGCAAAATTTGAAGGATATGTATAACATTAATCCAAGATTCAATCTATAAGGTTGGATTTGTGAATCGAAATCGCAAAAAAAAGAATTACAGTACCTCTAATGTAACTCTCGAGGATCCGAGTCCTAATTCGATAACATGTAATCCTAATGCAATTTGCTACGATCAGGTTGGGTGTTGATCACGGAAGCTTGCCATCAGATGGGGAGTAGATAATCTGCTATTACAGCACCTCTTGTAATACAGGAGAGCGACTCAATCATGATTGGAAAGTACTCAAAGAAGGTCGGAGATGGCTGATACGTATCCCGATCTTCATCAAACTGCTCCCCGGTAAGCATTCAGGGCTCGGATTGTTTGCCGTTATTGTAACTGCAAACAATCCGCTGAAGGTAGAGGATCCTCTGCTGTAGAGAGTATAGAGTATTGCTGCAGAGGTGCTGTAAACTACAATAAATCCTCCGCTGGACGCTCATCCTCCATCTGAGGTAGTGGCATGCATTACGTGACTCTAGACACGTGGATTTTACGTGAGAAATAAGTTACTCGTTGCCCCGTTTTCTTTGAGCATTGCGATGACATCGGACCAAGATGAAATTTGGTAGGTATATTTAACACTACGTGTATGTTCAATCGTTATTGTTAGATTTTTCACGAGGATTTTCGACCAATATACGATAACATGTGATCTTAACCTCGAAATCTTATTACAAAATATATATTGGAGAATAAATTAGAATATACAGGGGGCGTGAGAAGCCCCGTGTTTTCATGCACGCACGAAACTAAACTCTTTTTGAAGCGTTTTTGCTTTACATAAAAACACACACTGGAATTATCTAAAAAGAAAGAGGGGTCGAGGGGAGGGACAGGAGGAAACGTTTCGTCCACTTAACTATAATCCCCTCTCCACCTTTTGCTTGCCCTCAGTGGCCTTTATATATATGGTAATGCCAACACTCACACGTATATATTGCACTCTGCATGCCCCCAAAAACCATAACCACCTGTGCGAGCAACCCACCCACTCGCGCGATTGAGTGAGAGGAAAGGCAAATCATATCACACAGCAATGGAGATCGACAGAGAGATCGTCAACTACGTCAAGGAAGAGGATGGTGACCACCAACGTCAAGGTACGTACAAACATCAATTCTATAATCTGTTCATCTTTAATTTATCGTGTATATATATAATCATCATGAACTATATATATGGTTAATTAATCTGCAGGAACGTTGTGGACGGGAACATCCCATGTCGTGACGGCGGTGATCGGATCGGGTGTTCTTGCTCTGCCATGGAGTGTTGCGCAGTTGGGTTGGATTGCAGGGCCCATCATGCTCACCGCCTTCTCCTGCGTCACCCTCTACACCTCCACCCTCCTCGCCGACTGCTACAGGTACCCGACGCCCACTGTGGGGAAGAGGAACCGCACCTACATGGCCGTCGTCAGATCTTACTTAGGTATGCATGATGCGTGTCGTTTGACGCGATTAATTTCTTTCGATCTCCCTAATTTTATGTTGACTCTGCTGCAATTTATGCTTTTAATCATGCAGGTCCGAAGGAGGTGCTCATGTGTGGCATTGCGCAGTATGTGAATCTGTGGGGAACCATGGTTGGCTACAACATCACCGCAACTGTTAGCATGATGTAAGGGATATGTTTTCGTGATAATTAATTAAGTTGATCGTTTTTGTGTTCATGACTTTGTGTTGTGTGTGAGATTACTCGATCAGCACCAACAACGTGAATAATTTATTTTTATTTTGGGAAAAATATGTACAAAGGTCCTCGGAAAAATATATATTAATAAGATCCTATATTATGTCATATGTATGAGCAGAGCCCTGCAGAGATCGAGCTGCCTGCACAGGAATGGGAAGGGTGCGACATGCGGCACCTCCGGCAACCTCTTCATGATAGTGTTCGGCCTCATCGAGCTCGTCCTCTCCCAGTTCCCGAACTTAGAGAAGATAACATGGATGTCGATCATGGCCGCCGTGATGTCGTTCGCCTACTCGACTATCGGGCTCTTCCTGTGCATAGCTAAGTGGTCTTCTCATGGGCAATTCAGGGGGAGCCTCGTCGGAGCTGCGGCTTCTTCACCGACCAACAAGACGTGGATGGTCCTCCAGGCGCTGGGGAACATAGCTTTCGCGTATACGTACGCGGAAGTCTTGATCGAGATCGAGGTCAGTGTGATCTCTTGCCTTCTTGATCTTGTTGGTCTGTCTTTGGTTTTTTAATTTGAAGGTAAGAGCTTAGATTAGTGCGATGCTATATTTAAACAACGGTGGATTTATAAGCAAAAGAAAGTAATTTAAATACAAATATTTATTTAAATATACACGTATTATGACTTAAACATTAAATAGATACATAAATCTATCTATTTCCCTTGTCTGCCCCATAGAGACATGTCCTCTCTCTTTTTCGAGCATCTTTCTTCGCTCATATCCCAGTTTCACCTCATTAAATAGAGTGGATCAGGTTATATATCAGAGATGATCAAAGAGGAAGACCCAATCTTCGGCTTTCTCTCTTCTTGACCTCAATTCGTAAGTATATCAAATATGGTGAAAAAAATAATATTTTGTTAGACACAAGAACAAATAAATGAGCATCTACGGAGATTTTGTCCAAATACATTAGAACCCTTACATCACGATCCATGTGATCTTACTTAGTTGTGCTGTAATTTACGAGGTCGTCGTGCAAGAGACTGTAGGTGGTATAATGTAAACTCCATATTTATGTATTGGAATGAATATACGGATAAAGACGCAAATATTTATGCAATATTAAGATCACGGATAACAGTAAGACTAATACTCTGTTTGCATCCCTAAATATGCATCATAACTTTCGCGTGCAAAAGCAAAACTTTCGTTTTTGTATCATTTGGTTCCATAATTTTGGGGCCGGACAGCCTCTTTTGGCTGGAGAATCTCCGAAAGATTTATTTTTTACAGAGAGTAAGGACACATCCACAAAGCTCTTTCGATGGAGAATATCCGTGATCTGGTAAAAAGCAGATGCTCTGATCAGGCTTTTTCGCCAGTAAATTAATTTCTACATTCCCTTATTAAAAAAATCATTAAAAATTCTAACCCATCAAACATAGTCGTACATCCAAAATTATCGAAGTGTTATGAAAGACGTTCTAAACCTGGTGCAGGATACGCTGAAATCGCCGCCTGCCGAGAGCAAGACGATGAAGAAGGTGACGGCGTACGGCATCGGTCTAACCACCATCTTCTACTTGTCACTGGGAAGCATAGGATATGCTGCCTTCGGCGATGCGTCTCCGGGGAACCTCCTTGCTGGCTTTGGCCTCTTCGAGCCCTTCTGGATCGTCGACGTCGCGAATATCTGCATTGTCATCCATCTGATCGGCGCTTATCAGGTAAACGATCCAAACTCTTGACAGAAACAAAAGATGGCATCGAATTATAGCTCCATAGAATCACTGGTATGGAGTAAGTAAAATGAGCAATCCACTCTGATCCTCTAGTCTAACAGCTTGATACACCAGAAAATTAAAGGGTGCATCTGTTGAGAAAACTATATATAACATTTCAAAAAGATTCTGAAAGACATATTATTTGCAGAAGGTCCTTCAATTTGTCAAAAATACTTATTCAGTATCGTATAGTTACAGAGAGACCTGCACTTTATCGATGTATGTTAGGTGAGCAGTGTGCTTATTGTTAGAGAATGTAATAGATGGGTAATTGAATTTCTTCAAGATATACTTACCACCTCTTTTGTTTAGTCCCACATTATCTCTAAATAAGATTTCGTTCTGTTTGTGGGTCTATATAAGAAGCCTAACACCCTTTGTATTCATTGAGAGATTACCTATCTATTACATCTCGAAGGTCCAATTACCGGTCTATTACATTCTTTAAGACTTGTCATGCATAAAAAAGATCATGGTTCAAACCTTACAATTACCATTATGCAGGTGTTCGCGCAACCCATCTTTGCGGGGATGGAGAAGAAGATAGGGGAGAAATGGCCCGAATCGGAGTTCATCCACACTGTCTACGAGCTGCCTGTGCCCATGGCATCCTCCAAGTCTTTTAGGTTCATGCTAGCGAAGCTCATCCTACGCTCTTCGATGATCGTCGTGACAACCCTCGTGGCGCTCCTCCTCCCATTCTTCAATGCTGTGCTGGGCCTCCTCGGTGCGATGTCCTTCTGGCCACTCACTGTTTTCTTCCCCGTCATCATGCACATCGCGCAGAGGAAGATCCCCAGGTGGTCATCCAAGTGGTTCATGCTCCATGGTCTCAGTGCAGTCTGCCTCATGGTCTCGCTTCTCGCCAGCATCGGCTCGGTCGCCGACATCATCAACAGCCTCAAGGAAGCTGCCCCTTTCAAGGTCTCCTACTAGTCCCTTCTTTTGTGCTGAAGCTCCGATTGGATGGTGGCTATGGACTACTTTTGTATCAAGTGTTTTGTCCTCGCTAATATCTTGTCTATGTGATTGTGATTTTGATCCCAATTTGGCAAGATTAATGTATCTCTTGTTTGCCAGTCATCTACACAAGTATGTTGCTATCCAAGGTATCTCATGAAGCTAATATCGTGTTTGAGTGGGAATGATGTAATTCACCAATAATAAATTGGTTGAAGATTAGTAACTTGATAAGTTAGACTTGAGTATTTTGATTGATTGTCTGTGACTCCAAAAAGTTGCACATGTAAACTCCATTTGTAATTGTAGACATCAGTTTTCATTGTCGCAAGCGAGCCGGAAGAAACAATCACAGAGATAGAAAGACGAGTTCAGATCTCTTTCTTTCATTAGGCTGCGACATGAGTTTGATTAGAGACCTTAATACTGAGTAGAGGTTGAAATAGAATAAGTCCCTTCGTCTTATCAACTTTCAGCGCATATCTTCTACTGCCAGACCTCACTTTGGATGTCTACCCTCATTGTTAAGTTTACGCATACTTAGATCTAGCTAACTTTGATGGTTATCGTGAGTTAGCCATGCAGAGGACTTGGATAGTTTACTGCAACAGCAGATCAACTATAGTAGTAGAGCTGCTCAATCACGATCAAACGGTGCACATGAAAGGGTCCACACAAATCCGGAACCTGTGTGCACCGCTGGAGCATAATCGAGCGGCTTACAGCAGACGGTCTGTGCATGCAGAACTACATACGCTCAATGGGAACTTATCTTAATTTGGATTTTTAATGCACTTCGAGAAAATTAATCAAAGATTGATGGCCTTCATTTGATTTGTTTGCGATCCATGTTTCTGTTGAGTTTTGTATTATGATTGGGTGGGTAAACGGATCTTTGGATGAGGGATCGTTTACCTTGGGCTCTTATTTATGTACTCATTCCTCTTCTTTCTGATTAAGTTAGCGAAGAGAGCCCTAATCTCAACAAGAGATTAGGGTTTATGTGTCCCCCTAGTTTTTCCCCGATTGAAGGGTTTTCCACGTAAATCCTTGTCTCTGCGCGTTGCTTTGATTGATCTTGTTTTTCTACATGGTATTAGAGCCCTTTTTTGGCTGTGATCGTGCCTTCCATTGCAACTGATCGTTCCTTCGGTTCCAATTCCCCGCGGCCTCCAGCGTAGGCGCGTCTCCATCCCTTGGCGGGCGACCTGTGTCTGGATACCATGCAAACAACCCCATGTGGCCTCCAGTCATTGGCGAGCGGCCTCCAATCCTAGCCACCCTTGGCACCTCCTGCCCTAGGCGTTCCTCCAGACGCACAAGCCCAAGCCCTAGGCAAGTCTCCAGTCGTGTGGGGCCATGCCCTAGGCGCGTCTCCACCTCATTACCAGGCCTCCAGACACCAACCCTGGTCCTTCTTGGCGGTGCGCCACAGTCTCCAGTTGCCAGCCCCTATTGCTGTGAACAAGGCGCATCTCAACCCCAGCCGCAAGCCCCAGTCCTGACGCCAAGAAGCCAGGCTCTCCCGGTGACGACTGTAGAGATGGTTGTAGAAGATCCTCTTGGCCTCCCTGTGAGTTGAACTCTTTCTCCCTATATCCTACTCCTATTAGTTTTTTGTTGTTTGTGTTTATCTATGACTCAAGAAGACAACGGGGAGACAATGACATTCAAGATTGATAATATTCTAGCTAATGTTACAATGATCAAATTACCAAAAAATAATTACATGATTTGGTCTGCGGCTATGGAAGTTGGGTTAGCCTCAAGAGGTCAGGGAGGTTACATTGATGGGCGAAAAAAGGCTCTTGTTGTTACTGACAAGGTGTATGAACAGTGGTACGTCGAAGATAGTCAGTGCAGGAATTAGATTATAAATGATGTTTCTCCCGAAATTCAACCTCTGGTGCTCAGGAAGAAGTATGCTCGAGAGTAATGGCTCACTCTTGAGAGCATGTATGGGCAGAAGAAAATAAGATATAAGAATGTATCAGTTGAGCAGGGAAGTCTACAATATGAAACAAAGGGGATATGTCTATTGTAGGTTATTATGTTGCATTGAAAGCAAAGTGGGAAGAGATAGACTATTATTGTGATTACACGTGGACTAACCTTGCGGATCAAAAGAAGTTTTGGGAGGAGATTTGGAAATAGAGGATCCTTATTTATCTGGGTGGTCTTAATAATGATTTTGAATCCAACAGGAGTCAACTCCTGATAACAAGGACAGGCTCTGACATTGAGGAGATCTATCATGCAATTGAATCTGAGGAGCAACGTCGTGCCGCTATGAGAGACGAGCATGTCTCATCCTTTGAGAAATCTGCTTTGCTTAGTAAAGGGGGCCAAAGTGGCTACTGGAGAGATAAAAATGTGCTCATTATAAGAAGACTGGTCATGGAATCAATTATTGCTGGGAACTTTATCCAGAGAGGAAGGTAAATAACGGAAAGAAACCCATTGTTATGGATGCTGATAGCAAGAAGCTGACCGAGGAGCAGATTAAAGACCTTCACGCTTATGTTCAGAAAATCTCTAAGAGTACTAATGATGCTGATATTATGAATATTGCAATGGCCACGAAGAAAACTAAAGGTAATCATTTATTTAACGATGAATGGATTATTAATAATGGTGCCTCTGATCATATGACTGGAAACACTAAGATGTTTCTTGATTATAAACTTGCCTCGGGTAGAGAATGTGTCAATTTGGCAGACGGGTCTTATATTACTGTTGTTGGAAAAGGACGAATATCTATCATAGATAAATTTATGTTAAAAGATGCTCTTCATGTTCCTGGTTTTCCAATTAAGTTACTCTTTGTGTATCGAATTGACAAGGATCTACACTGTCATCAGGTTTTTGATGATACTTCGTGCGTGTTGCAGGACTTGGTGACGAGGAAGCACATTGGGATTGGCTTGATTGTTGATGGCCTCTATCGCTTTCCTAACGTGTGGTTTATGCTTGGATTGTTGCAATTGATGCAAGAGAATCTGATGATAACTTGACTCTGAAGTGATGGCATGAGCGCCTTAGATATCCTAGTTATCATGTTCTACATAGTTTTTTTCCTGATCTATGCAATAAAGTTGGATCAAATATTTGTTTCTGTGAAGTGTGTGAGCTCTCCAAGCACACTAGAACTGATTATCCTATCTCTAATAGTAAAAGCATGTCTGTTTTTAACATTGTTCACTCGGGTGTTTGAGGACCATCAAATTTAAAAAGTTTGAGAGGTCACCTCTATTTTATGACTTTTATTGATGATTTTTCTCGATACACCCATGTGTACTTAATGAAGAGCAGAAGTGAGATTCCGAGTATAATTCGAAGCTTTGTCAACATGACACCAATGTAAAAATATTGCGGATTGATAATGCTAAGGAGTATCTGGAGGGATCTCTCTGTATATTTCTTGAATACAATGGAATTATTCATGAAACTTCTTGCAGTTACACACCCCAACAAAATGGCATAGCTGAGAGAAAAATCATCACATAGTGGAAGTCACAATGGATCTTCTTTTCCAAAGGAATACTCCCAAGATATATTGGGGAGAAGCAATTCTCATTGTTGTTCATCTTATAAACAGGTGTCCTTCTATATTGGTTGGAAAAATACTCCTTTTACTATATTACATCCTGATAAAATTCCTTTCAGTTTAGCTCCTAGGGTTCTTGGGTATGTTTGCTATGTTCACATTTCTGATCCTGGCATGAGAAAATTGGATCCTCAGGCTGTGAAATTTATCTTCCTTGGCTACTCTGATATAAAAAAGGGCACAAATGCTATGACCCTATTGAAAGGAAACTTCACGTTACCAGAGATGTTACATTTCATGAGCACGATTTCTACTATGCAAAGAATTTTTCTCAGGGGGTGTAGTAAAATGATTGATGAGAAAATGATGAACTTTACTTTACGAATGAATGATGGGATAGAATCAATGATGGTAATGCTATTCTCCTTGGTCATAATACTGGCAGAGAGATTATGGATAACAATGCTGAGAGTACAGACAATGATGATGATTGCAATATGATTATGCATACTCAAATTGATGACAGACGAGAGACTATGGATAACAATGGTGATCGTGAGGAAAATATGATAGCAAACCACAATCTTAATCTCTCCTCGCACGATCCAAGTCATGATCAAACTGTATGTAGTTTTTCTTTCCTTGATGATTTGGTTGAGAATACTAACAATACTTTGAATGACCTAATTGGTGATACTAAAGATGTAGAGGAGGACCTTCCTATTGATGTGAGGAAGGCTGTTAGAACAACCAGGCCTCCATCTTGTTACCCTATGGAGAATTATGTCTCTTACTCTTGGGTAAGTTTGAAATATAAAAGTTTATTACTATGCTTGACTCTCATGTTATCCCGAAAAGTTTTGTTGAAGTTCAGTGTGACCCCAGATGGACAAAAGCCATGAAGGAGGAAATAGAGGCTATAGAAAAAAATGATACGTGGGATATTTGAAAATTCCAAAGGATGCTCATTTGGTCAAGCTCAAAATAGATCTACACAATCAAGTATAAGGCTGGCGGTAAAATTGACAGATTCAAAGCCTGATTGGTTGTAAGAGGTTATAGCCAGAAATATGGTATCGATTACCTTAAGACTTTTGTTCATGTTGCAAAAATGAACAATGTAAGAGTTATTATTTGTCACGCCGTTCAATTTTCCTAGAAAATATATCAACTGGATTAAAAAATGCATTCTTAAATGGAAGTCTTAAAGAGGAAGTTTACATGAAGATGCCACTAGGATATGATCAGATGGATAAATGTTGCAAGCTTAAAAAGGCATTGTATGGTCGGAAACAGTCACCAAGAACTTGGTTTAAACGGATGAGGATAGTGACGATAAAAAATGGCTATAGACAGGCTAATGGAGATCCATACCCTTTTCATCACGAGGAAGGACGCTAAGAAATCTATTCTTCTGGTCTACGTTGTTGATATGATCCTTACTAGAGACAATGAAGAGGAATTGTCTATCCTAAAAAGAACTCTTTTAGCGGAATTTGAATTAAAAGATGTCGGATAGCTGAAGTATTTTCTTGGTATTGAGATGGCCAGATCTCCACAAGGTATATGTTTGAATCAATAAATTTGTGCTCTTAATTTACTTTATGACTCAGGAATGGTGGGTTGTAAACATGCATCCTACCCTATGGAGGCTAATCATAAAATGAGTAAGAAGGATGATAAACTTATCGATGATGAAGAGAAAGGTAGATATCATATGTTAGTTGGAAAATTAATCTTACTCTCACAAGACATGACATCACCTATGCGGTGAATATTGTCAACCAGTTTATGCGCGTTCCTACTACTGTCCATGTGAATGTTTCTAACCGGATCTTGAGCTACATAAAGAAGTGCTCTCGCAAAGGGTTTATGTTCAAAAAATAAAGTGATGCTACTATTGAAGGCTATACTGATGTTGATTGGGTTGGGTCTGTTGATGATAGGAGGTCTACATCTAGATATGATGTGTACTTGTGTGGGAACCTTGTAATTTAGAGAAGCAAGAAACGACATGTTATTTCAAGGTCAAGTGCAAAAGATGAATATAGGGCTCTTGCTAATGGTGTGACAGAAGTTTTATGACCACAGTTATTGTTAAAAGAATTAGGAACTGAAGCTTGTATGCCAATGAAGATGTTCTGTGATGATAAAGCTGTTATAAATTTAGCAAACAATCCGCTATTGCATGATAGAACCAAACATGTGGAGATAGATCATCATTTCAGTCAAGAAAAGATCGATGTTGGACAGTTGTGTTTGCCTTACCTGAAATATGAAGATCAGATTACTACTGTGTTCACAAAGGAGATGCCTGCAACGCAATACGAATTGAATGTAGACATGTTGGCCATGGTTGACATGTATGCCCAACTTGAGGGGGAGTGTTGAGTTTTGTATTATAACTGGATGGGTAAGCGGATCTCTATATGAAGGGTCGTTTACCCCAGGATCTTATTTATGCACTCATCCCTCCTTTTTCTGATTAAGTTAGTGAAGAGAGCCCTAATCTCAACAAGATATTAGGGTTTACGTGCCCCATGATTTTTCCCTGATCGAATTATTTTCCATGTAAATCCTTGTCTTCGTGCATTGCTTTGATATTGATCTTGTTTTTCTACATTTTCTTTTTCTATTTGATTTACGAGGCTTCCTTAATTTTCATACGGGGGATCCTTTATTGATGCATGAGGACTTCCCATGGATTAAAAATAATGAGAAAGGTTAACATCTCTGCTAATAAAAAACAGTAAAGAACCAACTTAAAATTTTCTATTATAAAGATGGAAGTTCAAAAGTTTCATTTTATTATAATCTAACATCATAAAGATAAGTGGCAATAATTAACCATGATCTCAGGTACAATGAAATCCTTCTGACGCAGCTCATCACAAGTCCAGTACCAATCCAACTTCATATAGAGTAATTAATAGACTTGAACCGTAAATAAATCAATCTTCGTCTTCTCTTGGAATTAAAATATATATATAATACCTTTCCTGAGCTAACTCTCAGTTGTGTTGAGTTGGGAAGAAACCGGTTATAAGCAAAAAATGGGATCTCAATTAATCTGCTTAAGATAAATTCATAAAGATAAATATTCTCAATATGAGTAATTTATGAGTTTTCTTATATAGCTTATTGTTACAACGTTCATAATAATAAAATGTCAATCTGTGTAATTTATAACATATGCCATTGACCATGAACAATAGCGTAAATGTATTTCCGTGTTATCATATAGTATGGGCTACCATATAGAACATAATTATGTAGATAAAATATCTATCTTACATCTATACATCAGTCATTAACAAATTCCTAATATACACTCATATCATAACAAAAAATTGGTATTATTCTCACTTCACCTTCATTATATAATTTATTCATAAAAATAAGGGATTTTTATCCCTGTGAATCCAAGAATCTTTGTAAATTACATGCTCGACCCTATAAAAATTGTTTATAGGGTATTCGTGCGTTGCTTTGATCTTGATCTTATTTTTCTACATGGTATCAGAGCCATTTTTTCGCTGTGATCGTGCCTTCCGTTCCAATCCCTCGCGGCCTCCAGCCTAGCCGCATCTCCAGCCCTTAGCAGGTGTCCTGTGTCTGGATACCATGCAAACAAACCCATGCGGCCTCCAGCCCTTGGTGAGCGACCTCCAATCCCAGCCACCCTTAGCACCTCCTGCCATAGGTGCTCCTCCAGTCACGCGGGCCTAAGACCTAGGCGTGTCTCCAGCCGTACGGCCCATGTCCTAGGCGCGTCTCCACCTCGTTACTAAGCCTCCAGACGCCATCCCTGGTCCTTCTTGGCGGTGCGTCGCAGTCTCCAGTTGCCAGCCCGTATTGCTGTGAGCAAGGTGCATCTCAACCCCAGTCGCAAGCCCCAGTCCTGATGCCAAGAAGCCAGGCTGTCCTTGTGACGGCTGTAGAGATGGTTGTAGAGGATCCTCTTGGCCTCCCTGTGAGTTGAACTCTTTCTCCCTATATAATGCTCCTATTGGTTTTTTATTGCTTGTGGTTATCCATGACTCAAGAAGACAACGGGGAGACAATGACATTTAAGATTGATAATATTCCAGTTAATGTTACAACGATCAAAATTCTAAAAATAATTACATGATTTGATCTGCGGCTATGGAAGTTGTATTAGCCTCAAGAGGTTGGGGAGGCTACATTGATGGGCGAAAAAAGGCTCTTGTTGTTACTGACAAGGTGTATGGATAGTGGTGCGTCGAAGATAGTCAATGCAGGAATTGGATTATAAATGATGTTTCTCCCGAAATTCAACCTTTGGTGCTCAGGAAGAAGTCTGCTCAAGAGAAGTGGCTCACTCTTGAGAGCATGTATGGGCAGAAAAAACAAGATATAAGAATGTATCAGTTGAGCAGGGAAGTCTTTAATATGAAACAAGGAGATATGTCTGTTGCAGGGAATTATGTTGCATTGAAAGCGAAGACGGAAGAGATAGACTATTATTGTGATGACACGTGGACTAGCCCTACAGACCAAAAGAAGTTTTGGGAGGAGATTTGGAAACAGAGGATCTTTATTTTTCGGGGTGGTCTTAACAATGATTTTGAATCCACTAGGAGTCAACTCCTACCAACAAGGATAGACTCTGACATTGAGGAGACCTATCATGCAATTGAATCTGAGGAACAACACCATGCCGCTATGGGAGACGAGCATGTCTCGTCCTTTTAGAAATCTGCTTTGCTTAGTAAAGGGGATAAAAGTGGCTACTGAGGAGATAAAAATGTGCTCATTGTAAGAAGAATGGTCATGGAATCGATTATTGCTAGGAACTTCATCCGGAGAGGAAGGTAAATAAAGGAAAGAAACTTGTTGCTATGGCTGCTAATAGAAAGAAGATGACCGAGGAGAATATTAAAGATCTTCATGCTTATGTTCAGAAAATCTCTAAGAGTACTAATGATGCTGATATTGTAAATACTGCAATGGCTGCGAAGAAAACTGAAGGTAATCATTTATTTAACGATGAATGGATTATTCATAGTGGTGCCTCTGATCATATGACATGAAACGCTAAGATGTTTATTGATTATAAACTTGCCTTGGGTGAGAACGTGTCAATTTGGCAGACGGGTCTTCTGTTACTGTTGCTGGAAAAGGACAAGTACCTACCATAGATAAATTTATGTTAAAAGATGCTCTTCACGTTCCTGATTTTCCAATTAAATTATCTTTGTTATCGAATTGCCAAGGATCTACATTGTCGTCTGTTTTTTATGGGACTTCATGCGTGTTGCAGGACTTGGTGACGAGGAAGCATATTGGTATTGGTTTGGTTTTTAATGGACTTTATCGCCTTCCTACATGTATGGATTCTGCTTGGGTTGCTGAAACTGATGCAAGAGAATATGATTATAAGTTGACTCTCAAGCGATAGCATGAGCGCCTTGGATATCATGGTTATCTTGTTCTACATAGTTTATTTCCTGATTTATGTAATAAAGTTGGATCAAATATTTATTTCTGTGAAGTGTGTGAGCTCCCCAAGCACTCTAGAACTGATATCATATCTCTAATAGTAAAAGCATGTCTGTTTTTAACATTGTTCACTTGGATATTCAGTTAGCATAGCTGTGAAATGTATCCTATCAAATTTTGGAAGGTCATCTCTATTTTATGATTTTTATTGATGATTTTTCTCGATACACCCGTGTGTACTTAATGAAGAGCAGAAGTGAGATTTCGAATATAATTCAAAGCTTTGTCAACATGTTAAAAATCCAGTGTGACACCAATGTAAAAATATTACAGACTGACAATGCTAAGCAGTATCTGGAGAGATCTCTCCTTACATTTCTTGAAGACAGTGGAATTATTCATGAAACTTCTTGCAGTTACACACCCCAACAAAATGGCATATCTAAGCGAAAAAAATCATCACATAGTGGAAGTTACAATGGATCTTCTTTTCCAAAGGAATACTCCCAAGATATATTGGGGAGAAGCACTCACTGTTGTTCATCTTATAAACATGTGTCCTTCTATCGTGGTCGGAAAAATACTCCTTTTACTATATTACATCCTGATAAAATTCCTTTCAGTTTAGCTCCTAGGGTTCTTGGGTGTGTTTGCTATGTTCACATTTCTGATCCTGGCATGAGAAAATTGGATCATCGGGCTGTGAAATGTATCTTCCTTGGCTACTCTGATACAAAAAAAGGGCACAAATGCTATGACCCTATTGAAAGGAAACTTCACGTTACCAGAGATGTTACATTTCATGAGCACGATTTCTACTATGCAAAGAATTTTTCTCAGGGGGTGTAGTAAAATGATTGTTGAGAAAAATGATAAACTTTACTTTACGAATGAATGATGGGATAGGATCAATGATGGCAATGCTATTCTCCTTGGTCATAATACTGGCAGAGAGATTATGGATAAGAATACTGAGAGTACGGACAATGATGATGATTGCAATGTGATTCTGCATACTCAAATTGATGACAGATGAGAGACTATGGATAACAATGGTGATCGTGAGGAAAATATGATAGCAAACCACAATCTTAATCTCTCCTCGCACGATCCAAGTCATGATTGAACTGTAAGTAGTTTTTATTTCCTTGATGATTTGGTTGAGAATACTAACAATACTTTGAATGACCAGATTGGTGATACTAAAGATATAGAGGAGGACCTTCCTATTGATGTGACGAAGGCTGTTAGAACAACCAGGCCTCCAACTTATTACCCTATGGAGAATTATGTCTCTTACTCTTGGGTAAGTTTGAAATATAAAAGTTTATTACTATGCTTGACTCTCATGTTATCCCGAAAAGTTTTGTTGAAGTTCAGTGTGACCCCAGATGGACAAAAGCCATGAAGGAGGAAATGGAGGCTGTAGAAAAAAATGATACGTGGGATATTGTGAAAATTCCAAAGGATGCTCATTTGGTCAACTCAAAATGGATCTACACAATCAAGTATAAGGCCGACGGTAAAATTGACAGATTCAAAGCCTGATTGGTTGTAAGAGGTTATAGCCAGAAATATGGTATCGATTACCTTAAGACTTTTGCTCATGTTGCAAAAATGAACAATGTAAGAGTTATTATTTGTCACGCCGTTCAATTTTCCTAGAAAATATATCAACTGGATTAAAAATGCATTCTTAAATGGAAGTCTTAAAGAGGAAGTTTACATGAAGATGCCACCAGGATATGATCAGATGGATAAATGTTGCAAGCTTAGAAAGGCACTGTATGGTCGGAAACAGTCACCAAGAACTTGGTTTGAACGGCTTAGGATAGTGACGATAAAAAATGGCTATAGACAGGCTAATGGAGATCATACCCTTTACATCAAGAGGAAGGACGCTAAGAAATCTATTCTTCTGGTCTACGTTGTTGATATGATCCTTACTGGAGACAATGAAGAGGAATTGTCTATCTTAAAAAGAACTCTTTTAGCGGAATTTGAATTAAAAGATGTCGGATAGCTGAAGTATTTTCTTTGTATTGAGATGGCCAGATCTCCACAAGGTATATGTTTGAATCAATAAATTTGTGCTCTTAATTTACTTTATGACTCAGGAATGGTGGGTTGTAAACCTGCATCCTACCCTATGGAGGCTAATCATAAAATGAGTAAGAAGGATGGTAAACTTATCGATGATGAAGAGAAAGGTAGATATCATATGTTAGTTGGAAAATTAATCTTACTCTCACAAGACATGACATCACCTATGCGGTGAATATTGTCAGCCAGTTTATGCACGTTCCTACTACTGTCCATGTGAACTTTTCTAACCGGATCTTGAGCTACATAAAGAAGTGCCCTCGCAAAGGGTTTATGTTCAAAAAATAAAGTGATGCTACTATTGAAGGCTATACTGATATTGATTGGGTTGGTCTGCTGATGATAGGAGGTCTACATCTGGATATGTTGTGTACTTGTGTGGGAACCTTGTTATTTAGAGAAGCAAGAAACAACATGTCATTTCAAGATCAAGTTAAGATCAAGTGCAAAAGATGAATATAGGGCTCTTGCTAATGGAGTGACAGAAGTTTTATGGCCACAGTTGTTGTTAAAAGAATTAGGAATTGAAGCTTGTATGCCAATGTAGATGTTCTGTGATGATAAAGCTGTTATAACTTTAGCAAACAATCCGCTATTGCATGATAGAACCAAACATGTGGAGATAGATCATCATTTCAGTCGAGAAAAGATCGATGTTGGACAGTTGTGTTTGCCTTACCTGAAATATGGAGATCAGATTACTGCTATATTCACAAAGGGGATGCCTGCAACGCAATACGAATTGAATGTAGACATGTTGGGCATGGTTGACATGTATGCCCAACTTGAGGGGGAGTGTTGAGTTTTGTATTATAATTGGATGGGTAAGCGGATCTCTATATGAAGGGTCGTTTACCCCAGGATCTTATTTATGCATTCATCCCTCCTTTTTTCTGATTAAGTTAGTGAAGAGAGCCCTAATCTCAACAAGAGATTAGGGTTTATGTGCCCCATGATTTTTCCCTGATCGAATTATTTTCCATGTAAATCCTTGTCTTCGTGCATTGCTTTGATATTGATCTTGTTTTTCTATATTTTCTTTTTCTATTTGATTTACGAGGCTTCATTAATTTCCATACGGGGGATCCTTTATTGATGCACGAGGATTTCCCATGGATTAAAAATAATGAGAAAGGTTAACATCACTGCTAACAAAAAAATAGTAAAGAACTAACTTAAAATTTTCTATTATAAAGATGAAAGTTCAAAAGTTTCATTTTTATTATAATCTAACATCATAAAGATAAGTGGCAATAATTAACCATGATCTCAGGTACAATGAAATCCTTCCGACGCAACTCATCACAAGTCCAGTACCAATCCAACTTCATATAGAGTAATTAATAGACTTGAACCGCAAATAAATCAATCTTCATCTTCCCTTGGAATTAAAATATATATATAATACCTTTCCTGAGCTAACTCTCAATTGTGTTGAGTTGGGAAGAAATCGGTTATAAGCAAAAAATGGGATCTCAATTAATCTGTGTATGATAAATTCATAAAGATAAATATTCTCAATATGAGTAATTTATGAGTTTTCTTATATAGCTTATTGTTACAACGTTCATAATAATAAAATGTCAATCTGTGCAATTTATAACATATGCCATTGACCATGAACAATAGCGTAAATGTATTTCCGTGTTATCATATAGTATGAGCTACCATATAGAACATAATTATGTAGATAAAATATCTATCTTACACCTATACATCAATCATTAACAAATTCCTACCGTCAAACAAAGTTGTTAAGAATTTTATTATTTCACCCATGGCGGCCTGTAGAACTAGAAATCTCTCAGACTTTTTCCATTTCGAGTTCCAAAGCGAGATGGGAAAAAATAGATTCATTACTAAGTTATGCAATGAATAATTTTTTTTATATAGATAATTGAAAGAGGGGGTTATTCCGTTCAAAACGTTTAGAGAGATTGGACGTGTGTCATTACTATGCATGTTAAATGGAATTAACGGTGTTAACTTGGAATATTAGGGGCTTGGGGGGTCCGAGGAAATTAGGACGATTACAAAATTTGGTGGCTAAACACAACATTCACGTGATTTGTTTGCAAGAGACAAAAACAATTTCCACACCAAAGGCTCCACACAATTCATCCATTGCAAGTTTCGCTTGGCATGCAAACACACTGGGGCAAACTTGCGGAATTATGACCGGTTGGGATTGTGATAAGATTTCTTTGGTAAACCAACTAGACTATCCTTACTTCAGCTTATTTGAATTCAGATTGCTACACAACAACTTGCTGTGTAGACTCATAAACATTTATGGGCCACCGAGAGATGAGAGAAAGAGTGAATTTTTAGACTCCCTAGGATCGATAACCTTCATGGGTATTCCATCGATTTTGGTGGGTGACTTCAACTTGATCAGAACTAGAACAGACCGTCTATCAAACAAACCACTAAAGGTTTTTGACAAAAGATTTGATTTGTGGATAAACCGCTCAAACCTTATTGACCAAAAAGAGAGAGGGACAGCATTTACCTGGTCAGGATCTTCGGATTGCGAATCTTGGGCCATTCTTGATCGCATCCTGGTGGATCTAAACTTCCAAAATGCATTCCCCTGCGCTCACTCAAGAAGATTACCAAAAACATTCTCGGGCCACAACCCCTTGTTATTACAAGGAGGCTCATTTAGATTGACCAATCGCATCTTTAGGATTGAAAACTTCTGGCTTCAAAAGGAATCTTTTATGACCATGATCAACGATTCTTGGTCGCATGAGGTTATCTCCGACAACCCTTTCCACAAATGGGTTGTTAAGATGAAACTGCTGCGAGCATATATGAAACATTGGAGCAAGCAACAAATCCCTGATATCAATAAGGAGATAGCAAAAATGGAAGACGATATAAGACTGGCGGAAAATGAACTAAATTTGAGAGACAAGGAATCAGCTGAAAAACTAAAAGAAATGTACAGTATGCTGGAGTCTCTACGAAATGACGAGAGAATGATTTGGGAGCAGAGAGCAAAGATAAATTACATAAAAGCTGGCAATGAAAATATAAAGTTCATGAAAATTGTGGTATCGAAGAAATCCTCCAGAAATATATTCACGGTATTGAAAAATGATAAGGGGGACATGGTGCATGGTAGGGAAGAGATCACAAGGGTCATTGTTGACTTTTACACAAAGCTATTTCACGATGAAGATGATCTGACGAGTAGGAGCCCTGTGCTGGAAATTCCATTGGATCTGGTAATCAAAATAGAGGATCCAACCATTTTTACTGACCCAATAACTCTAACGGAAATACAAGACACTATTAGAACATTCAAAAACAACAAAGCACCAGGACCTAATGGACTTACAATTGAATTTATCAAGAAATGCTGGCATTTGCTGAAAAATGATTTCATGGACATGGTAGCAAATCTTCACAGTGAGGGTTTCAAGACCTCAGATTTCAGACATTTAAATAACACCTTAGTCTCACTAATCTATAAGAAAGGTGGAATGGAAAACATAGAAAACTATTGACCAATTAGCTTGATAAATTTACCGATACGCATAATATCGAAAGCAATAGCCAATAGATGGGCATCCTTCCTTGCAAGTAACATTCCACCATCTCAATGTGCCTTCTTGAAGAACAGATCCGCAGCGGACGTCTTCCTTGTTACATCCTCGATTGTCCATGACTGGAGTAGACAGAAAACTAAGGCTCTTGTATTGAAAATAGACTTCCGAAAAGCATTTAATACTTTAAAATGGCCCTTCATCCTAGAGGCTTTGAGAGTGGCAGACTATCCAACAGTTTTCATAAATTGGATTACTGGACTTCTAAACACTACTGGTGTCTCCTTTAAAATCAATGGTACTTCGGCGGGATTCATACATCCGAAGAGAGGAGTGAGACAAGGAGATCCACTCTCACCTTTTCTTTTCATACATTCAATGTCAATCCTTGATGCGATGCTACTCAAATTAGCAAAGGAAGGGAAATTCAAGGGATTCATGAGAGACGGAATGCAAACCCGGATCACAAATATCCAGTTTGCTGATGATCTACTCATCTTCCTGAAATATAAAGAGGAGGACCTTAAAAACGTCATCACCACGTTAAAAATCTTTGGAAAAATGTCGGGCCTACGCATTAGCGAAAAGAAAAGTTCTTTTTATACGCTAAACTTGTCTGGAGAGGAAAACGCGAAGGTAAAGGAAATACTAAATTGGTCTGAAGGATCTTTCCCTATCGATTATCTGAGATTCACCATATCGAAACATAGGAGACTCATGAAAGATTGGTCATCCACCATTGATAAATTTGCGGCAAAACTTCAGGGATGGAAGTCCAAGATACTCCCACTTCCGGCGAGAATCAATTTGCTTAACTCAGTCTTAACACCGACCATCATACATAAGATGTCATGTCTTAAGATGCTGAATGGTATTGTCAAAAAAATTGACAGACTTAGACGAAACTTTCTATGGGGGGACACTGAAGATCTCAAAACTAAGGCTAAAGTGGCATGGTCAAAAGTAACTAGGCCTAAGATAAATGATGGTTGGGGAATTATTAACCTTCGATCTTTCAATAATGTCCTATTAACAAAATCGGTTATTTGCATTGCAGACATTGTAAGACCATGGGTGTCTTCTGCCATTAGTTCATCTCACTTCAGAGGTGGTCCCATAACATTGTCTTCTACTCCTAAGCGGTCGCACTCTTTTGTATGGAAATCCCATATTAAGGGTTTCACAACGCTTCTACATGTTCTCTATAAGAAACTGGGAGATGGTATTCATTCTTCACTATGGAAAGACCAACTATGCAGCTCCCCTCCACTAGAAAACTCTTACCCAGTACTCATGCCATATATTAAAAAACGCTTCGTGTCGGTACACAGAGGATTAAAATCTTGGCTGGCGAGATTCAACTGGTTTAAAGCATTACAAAACAAACTACCTTCAGTACTATCAACCGAGGGAGATAGAATGAAAGCTACACTGACCAATATATTCCAACATCTACACAGGGATGAAGCAGACAGAACAACATTTCCCACCATCTCTAAAAACAAAAGAGTCTCAACAACAAAACAATTATATTATCTACTCACAGACGGGGGTAGCAGATCCATAGTTTACTCATTATTTAGAAAGTGGCCTTTGGAACTAAGAGCTTACTATTTCATATGGTTGTTGGCGCACAATAAAATTACAACACAAGACTATTTAGAAAAATGGAAGATTCCTTGGGTAAACAGGTGCTATCTATGCAATCGTGAGCTGGAAAATTACAGACACCTTTTCGATGAATGCCAAACAATTAGAGATATATTTCAATTATGTGATATGGAACCAAACTTCCAGGAACTACTCAACATGATATATATATGAACCACAACACCGATTTAACGGATAAAGAGTGGAGAATTCTATGTTTTAAAATTACGGTCTGGTGGCTACTGTGGAAGAATCGATGTAGACTCATCTTTGAAGGAATACCTATAGATAAATAAAAATTACTCCTGGAAGCATTCACCTTTTGCGAGACAAGGATGGGTACGAAAGCAGGGGATCTATGGTCGAAGCTAACAGTGTTGGGACAAGAACAGCAATTAAATTTATATTAGATTTATTACTGGATGCTTTTCTTAACTCCTGATAGTCTTATGAACTAACAATCTGAAACCTGTGGATAACTTTGATATCATACAGCTAAGGATAGCTCAGCGGTAACACCAGGAACCAGATCCTCGAAGCGGACCTAGCGAAAGTCTGAAATCTACAAGACCTGGCACCTTATAACTTGAAGGATGCGCTTGGATAGTGACGATAGCCCAGGATTGGTTTTGTGCTGGAATATTACTAGTTAATATGTTTTGCTGTTTAAATTTTTTGGATTCTCGAACACTATACCCTGGCTATAATTTTTTGGGAGAATGGGGACACTGTCTAATCCCCTCCTTTACTGTTGGGCCTGTACTAAACTCTAACACTTACCGTTGGTTTATGATGAATGACTATGAAACGTTTATCTAAAAAAATTTAACAAATTCCTAATATACACTCATATCATAAAAATAAGATTGGTATTGTTCTCACTTCACCTTCATTATATAATTTATTCATAAAAATAAGGGATTTCTATCCCTGTGAATCCAAGAATCTTTGTAAATTACATGCTCGACCCTATAAACATTGTTATTATCTCCGCGACCATATAAAGTTGCTCCGTCTTAAACTACAAACCCTGCCATTAATTTGACACTTCTTAGGTTAACTTAATTGTGTTAAAGTTGAGTTAATCAAAACACTGCAAATCCAACGGTAGGTTTTCTTCCACTCTCTCTCATTCCTTCTTCACTCACCATTCTTCCTCTTTCTTTCTCTTCCATGTAGCCAATTTGGTGTTTGATTTTGCTTCTAAGCATTCTCCTTCTTGTTCTTCCTTTTTTTCTTAATCATGATCTTCTATCTCCATATTTTTTTTCTCCAAAACCCCCACTTCTTCTTAGTTTGACCCCATCCCAATCCATCTCCACCTTCTTCCACCTCTCTATCTCCCAAAACCTCCCCCATCAATATAGAGTTTTGTCCTCCATCTTACCGCAGAGCTCCTCCATCTGACATCTCTTCTACTTCTAAACCTTAGGAGAGGCATGATTCCTTTGCAAGTCTTACGCTGCATCATCCTACAAAGTAGAACATTTCAACCCACCACTTGCAGGAGGATGGATTCGGCTGGAGCCACATGTCCATTAGCAATGGGATTCGACCAATCCTCGTCCACAAAACCTCATCCCATACCTTCCTCCCTCTACCTCTCGTCCATTATGAGCAGCACCCATCGAAGTGCACTCCTCATTGCACAAGGACAACTTGTCGTTTGGAGGATACCATTGTTAAGCATCAGTCCAAGCAAATACCTTCATTCTCATATTGGATTACACCTTCGACGAAGTCAAGAATCCCCATCTCCCGTCAAGATCTGTCAAGGCTCCACTCGACCAAGCTTTATTTCTTCCACCCAAACTCGGGCGAAAATCAACACATCAGTCGCGGGAAACATCACCTTCAACTGCCGCCTGAGGAAGCACGGTCTCTCCTCATCCTTGTCTTGAGGAGTAGCTTCTCCAATACTCAACAGAGAAGGCCCGACGAGCAGCACGCATTGGAACCTTCGTCCTCATGCTCGAATTCCATAATGCCTTGCACATTAGGGTATCGAACTCTAGATATCATCCTTCATCCTTGATCATCTCCTTCGTCTGCTACATCCATCAGCCTGAGATCGGGTGGCACGGGGACGAGAGTGAAGGAGGGTAGTAGAGCTGGTGTTTCGTTCTCCTTCAGAGGTGCAGGCGGCATGAGGGGAGGGGGCCGAAGATCGGCAGCGTAGGGAGAAGGTCTTGCTAGTAACAGTAGAGGGAGATGGAGGGGAAGGAAATTGAGGAGGAGTGTGAATGGGGCCGCTATTTGTAAATTTGATAAAAGAAACATGTAATTTTTTTTAACATAATCAGGTTAAATTTAACATTTAAATGTATTGAAGTTAACCTCAAGATCTGTGGTGTAAGGATTAGCAACTTTACAAAGTTGAGAGGATAATAACAATGTTTATAAGGTAGGAAATATACTAATATTCACTACAAATAGACGGTCTATGGAGACCATCCCCTAAACTACCAATGGGACGGTTAAATAGCACCCGTCCCCTTTGACGACCACGGGGGATGCTCAAAAACAGCCATATTTATTTACCAATTGATTTGGAGACGATCAAGTAAATGATTGTTCCTTCTGATCTTAGAGGTGACAGTCACATGACCGTCCCTTTCAAGTGCATGCATGGGATGGTTAGAAGTGTCCCCTTTCGCTCTCTGTAAACATCTCCATTAAGTGAATCGAAGCAGGTGGTTTCGAACATCCATTCCAATCAGATAAATAGGATGCTTTATTCACCACTGTCGCATACTATTTTTGTTTGCGTGAATTTGTGAAAATTCGGAGCTCAGAAGGGATGGTCTTAAGTAAACCGTTCCCGATCATATCAATTAGAGACGGTTGGTTGACCATCCTCGATGGTTATATTATATCAAACATGCAACTTTCCTCCTCATTCGATGCCCCCTCTGACCCAAACACCTCCTAAACCCTACCTTTGACACATCCCCTTCGACGCTCGTTGCTTCCCAGCCCTCCACCCTCTTGAGAAGTCGCATCCGTCATCGAGCTCTCGATTACCATCATCTACCTCGATCGTGCTCCCTCTTCTTCTCCGAACTCTTGCCAATCTCCTTCGAGACGAATCCAGTAACTTACGATATCTAAGTCATTTTTTCTAAAATGTTAATCTTGCATTAATTGGTTGATTGAGCTTTACATCATTCCAATAGTTGCGTAGTGAAATAAAGTGTATGTTTGATATATTATTTTTAGTATTAATGTTCAAGTTATGTGATAGTTCTAATTGATGAGTTGATGCATCTTAGTAAATTATCCATGTGTTAGATGCATGAACGATGAGTTTGTGATTTGCATTAGCATTAAGTCTTCATATATGAAAGAATGATGAGTTTGTGGTTTGTGTTTAGATGCAAATGATATGGTAGATGCAAGAATTTTCCTTGCATATATGGTTGGATTAATTTCATATGTAGTTGTAATTTTCTTGATTTGACACGCACTATATGATTCATTATCAATTTAATATATTGTATGTAGCACCTTAATTCATACACAGACCCACATGTGTTGGTCTGTTTATCAGTGTACGTATATATGTGTGCATTGGTACCTTACACTACTCCTCCGCTCCATTACAATTCTCTATTACCCATCTTTTGGAGAAGAGCCATGAGGGATCAAGGACGGATCTTTCCCTTAGAGATCTGAATGAGGATGGATCTTGGGACTCTATGAAATGATGATAATGTGGACTTGGTTTTTATGAATTTGAGTGAGAGAACGCGTCGCTAAGAAGATCACTTTAGGAGGATAATTTCTCCCTTCAGGTAGTGGAGAGCTATGTTCAAGTCTCGTTTAATGTGTTTGAGTACATCAATGTTCTTGCATATGTGAGGAATTCATTCAACCGCCTGATGAAGAGGAGGCTAAGAAAAGTTAATGTACTTTTAGCAGGCATGCAACATCTATATCCTATAACATCTTTGTTGTTGAAGTTGTTATCTGGACCTATATCCCTACATACTAGAAAGGTGATACTGGATTTTGATGGTTACATCAAGTCTTGTTAGAGGTATTATCAGAGAGAATGCAGGTGGTAAGATGTGGATGTGGTTACAAGGAAGCTCTTAGAATTCTTATTGCATTACTACCTACTGTGGACTCATTTTTTTGGGTAATATCTGAAAGGCATAGGTTTTTGTATCCCACATTGAACCATGCATCAAATTTCTTATTGATTATGCAAGTTGTTATGCTCAGGCTCTTGCTCTTCAGCCTTCTGAAATACTATTGGGTTACTATCTCTTATGCGGATCCAACCACGGGAGGGCATTTGATGGTCTATGAAAATCTAAACTTCCATTTCATGGGTGGAAATAATATCCCTTTTATTGATAATTACTTGCAAGGGTTTGGAGTCATTGATCTGACCTCTAAACTGTGGATGCAAAAATTTTAATTTTGAAGGATTTATCCTTGATTTTCGCTTATGTGGATGTGGACTTCTTGTGATCTGGGGGTATTGTGATCCCAAGAGTGGTCAGCAACCATGTCCATAGCTCTTCTCACTTGGGCTAGGACAGATACCAATAGGGACAGCTTCGAACCATCGCATTGATGAATCTCATTTTCACCTCTTTAATATTGATGTAATGTAGCACAGGAGGTGAAAATGATTCATGCAGAAACACACTTTGGATTATGTGGAATATTTTTTTCTTGGAAAGTCTGCTAAGGTCGAATACAGGGACACGAGAATCCTAACCAATTTATCATAGATTAAAGATTAAACTTGATTAATTAAATCCGTTGATCTAGATCTTCATTATGTAGACAAAATGGACATCACAAAATGCACAGATAATATGCATAAAATGAATGAATCCAATGATGCAATACATATGGAATGATAATGCATTTTTTAGTTTATTATAAGCAGAATAAATGTCATGAGATTATAATAAATGTCATGCAATATGCAAAGAAATGAATGAATAACATGCAAGTTTTCTTTAGATCTTTAGCAATTAAAAAATGGCGCAGGATGATGTGGATTAATGCATGTAAGAATATGCCCTAGAATAATCAAATTTTAAGCAATAAAAATTGATTCAATTTCTTGTCCAATTGACGCATAAATTTTAAGCACTTAATAAGCAAATGGAAGTTGACATCAAAGAGTAGGAGACACTATGCATCTAGATTTTTTTCCATGTAATTTAAGTGTCAAATCAAGAATTTGAATATGCTATTAGGTAGGGCATCAAAATAGCTAAATAATGAAATTGAAATCAACTGAAATGGAGATCATATGCTCGAGATATTAAGAAAAGAGTGCAATGGCATAAATGTAAAGAAAACATGGAAATAAAAAGATAATATATGCAAAAGGGTCCTGTTGAATCGGATTTTGCGAGAGTCTAGAGTAATCCACATAAGACGGGATCACAATATCGCTGAGGCAACCGTTTATGAAACTCGGGCCAAACAACAATTAACCCACAATAATGATCAAACAATGAAAGGCAATTGCGGAGTTAAAATTTATTATAACTCTACAACAAAGATGTGTATAGGTGCAAGTATGTGTAGAGTATCGAACACAGGGAACAAGCAGGTAGATCGGGGCAATGAATGCTCAAAATGATTGTGATGTATTTGTCTACAAGTGCTACTTTTTATGGGTTTTTAATTTTTAGTTAATTTTTAATTTTATTTTTAGTTTTATATTTTTATATTTTGATTTTTAATTTTTCTGTTTTTGTATTTTCTTTTTATATTTTATATTTTTTGTCTTTTCTTTTTTTAAAATTATAAATATAAGCTATATATAATATATATATATATACAATATAGATAAGAGAGACATAATATATATAATAGGTAAAAATATTCAAAAATACAATAAAAAATATTTTTGGGTTTTATATAATTTTTTACTTTTTTTATGCTTTTTTAGATAATTTTGCAAATTTTTACATATTTTTAAGGTCAAAAATACCCAAAATAGGGTTTAAAATTAATAGCTGAATTTAAAATGGAGATTAAAAATATCCAATAGTAACAAAAATTATCCAAATTAATTTTAAAATAAATATAATGAAATAAAGAAAATTCAAAAATAGAAAATATAATTTTTGGATTTTTTTTCTGGATTTTATTTGATTTTAAAGAGATTTTTAGAGTTTTCTAATTTTTAGAGTTTTCTTTTATATTTTTAGTAGTTTTTGGTTTGAAGGTCAAATATATGAAAATACACAAAATATATTTTTTTTGAGAATTTTTCAAAATGAGTTTATGTATTTTCTAATGCAAATAGGGATGAAATGCTTGTTTTTGATTTTTTTTATAAATATATAAATAGCTTCAAAATGCAAAGTAAAAATATGGCATGAAAGAGTGTTGCAACAGGAGCTTATGCCTATTTTTGGTGATTTTTTCGATTTTCATATATGCATGAAATAAATAGAGACAACATAAAGAAAATACAACACTAGTAGGGGTATTTTTGTAAATGTTGAGAAAGTATAAGGGCCAACTCGCAATTTCTACAAAAATATTATGACGTTGACAAAAGGTTAACGGACCAATATGAAATAGCCAAAAACCTAAGGATTTTCCTGCAAAATTTGCCAAAGCTCACATGACCGGCACGCTAGCTTGGTAGGGACCTGTTTGTAATTATCAAAAATCTAGAGGCTGATTTACAAAATCTTAAAAAAGTTTTAACTTGATATTCAAAATATTTGACCAAGTACAAAATAACCAAACCCACGAGGGTCTGGTTGTAAAATCACCAAGGTTGGTCAGCCCACGTGGACTGGGACTTAAGTGTAAGTAAAGTAAATACGGGGTCCTTTTTACAAATTTTACAAGAATAAAATAACTGCAAATGAAAGTTTCTAGACCAAATAGTAAATACAAAAATTGGCGAGGGAACAAGTGCAAAATACCCACGCTAGTGGATCAGACGATGTATATACTCCATTTGCCATGTGTCGATGCGGGGCACGCCGATACCGCTTCGCAATCCCATGGCCGAGATTAGATCTTCCAAAAGATCCGACGGTGCTGGGCGAGGATGATCCAATAGCTGATGTTCAAACTGGGCGGTGACCTCGATCGAACGGCGAAAAGGCTATCGGGAAGAATGGGGAAGAAAGTCGGTGACGGCAAACTTCCCGACCCCGATCGGCTTCCTCCATGGTCCTTGGAGCTCCAAAATCGCTGCGAAAGCTCCTGCAAGTCAGCTCTAGGTGCTGGAAGCCTCAAAACCGTCGGAGGTGCGTCGTAACACAACCACGAAGGCGGCAAAGCTAAGGGCCTCCAGGTATCTCCGACGAAGTCAAAATCGCTCCCATGTGGTATGATGTGCTCCTGATCTGCAAAAGAAGTTACCAGGGTCGCGAGCAAACTGTCGCGACCCTCCAGTGGGCAAAAAGGGTAGACAACGATTGGAAATGAAGCTCATCGAAGCAAGCTCTGGCGAGTTGGTGGCGGAGGTGATCGGTTGGGTGTCAGTCGAAAAGGAAGGTGGGGATCTAATCCTAAGGATATGGGCAGCTAAAAAATGCAAGAGAAAGTAAATAAAACGGACCTCGATGGTCAAAGGACCAGAGATAGGGACCTCACGGCGGTAGGCCGGAGATGGGGGTGGAGCCGGCCCTCACGGCCTCGCCGGATCTCGCTCGATAGTGCGGGAGACTCCCCTATCACAGGAGTCAATCTGGAGCACCCGAGGAGATCCAAACTAGGTCAAGAAGGGGTTCAAAAGTGGAAGGAAGGAGCGGAGGGTGTTTTGTACAGTGTGACCTAAGGGGTGTGAAGAACGAGGCATAGGTTGCGGTGCATCGATGCACTCCTCGAGGAAAGCTAAGGGCGTGTATGGTGGATGTCTGAGGAGAAAAACTCGAGAAGATCGCGACATAAAAGGAGGCAACACGCGGCCTAGAAAATGGGATAAAATGGCCAAAAATGCTGCTCTAACAGGCTGCAGACCTCGGTCAGAGAGTTGACCAAGGCCAACCAACGAACCCATCTGGTTGGTCCATGTGGACCAACTAGAAAATTTCTGGCAAAAATAATTTTTAAAGTAGATTAAAAATAATAAATGATTTTATTAATTTTAGGTTATCAAATGAAAAATATTTATTATTTTCTAAACTATTTTATTCTGGTTTTTATTTATTTATTTGAGGTTTAAAATTACAAGTTCCCTTTTAAGGGCTATATATAGCTATATTTATCTATATATTTTAACGTTTTATTTTTATTTTATATTTTTAATTTTATTGTTTTAGTTTATTATTATATATTTATAAATTGATTTTATACACTTAAATATATTTTTATTTTATTTTTTGAAGTAATATATATAATTAAATAAATATATGTATTATCTATATAGGTATAGATATAGGTATTATACCTATGTATTTTATACAAGTATCTTATCTTAATGATTTTTTGATGTTTTTTATTGCAATTTTATTATACATATATATTATAAATAATATTTACAAAATTATAAAAATATGAAATTATAAAAATAATGAATAATAAATAAAATGAATATTTTACTCGGTATAAGTATGCAATAGGGGTCCAAAACTCAACTTTCAAACCGTAACTCCAAAAAATATGAAACCACCTTCATAAAATAGCTTATTTAAAAGTTATATACAATTAACGGTGATTTTGATATGTTTTGATCTTTATTTGAGAGACACAGGTCTGGGAAGTTAGGATTTTGGAAACTTATTCAGATCATATCTTTTTATCTGTAGATTATTTTGGGATGAAATCAATTTTATATTTTTCTATATTTAATTATCTACAACTTCATGTACAAATTTTTTTATTTGAAGTATAAAAAGTGGAATTTAAAATAGGTCCCAAAAATGAAGGTAAATGAATAAAATAAAAGGTAATTTTTATTGGTTTTTAGCCCTTATCTCCACCTACTTTATTCCTTGTCGACCTAGTCATATAGATGTCTAGGTCTCGGGGTTTCGGGTCATAAAATAGTTGAAATATTTTATTCTTTTTTTTCTTTTTTTATTTATTCTATAATTTTGGCTTTAAAATCATATTTTATACGCTTTTTATACACAAATGCATGAATGATAAAATGCAAGAATTAAGGCTATTTACACGCATTTAATAGGGTTTTTAAGACCAAAATGATAGAATAAAGATGATGAAACGGAGATTCACCATCCTCCTATACTTGCCTTTGCTAGTCCCTAGCAAACACTTATGCAATAAGTGTATAAAAGAAAAACAAAGAAAAGAAAAAGAAGAAAGATGGATTAAATTTGATTATCAAATTTGTCTTCACAAAATCAAAGTTTGGAGTTTAAGTCGGACCTTTGGAATTTTAGTGTGGGCGGAACCTTAATGGGAGTCAGATTTGAAATCCAACAGCCTTCGAGAATCCCAAAACTCTGCTCAAGTCCCCTCAATAGCTAGGTCATCATACTTCAACTCATATGCAAACCCTTACGACTATGAATCTGACTCGTGCAGTGTAAGTGATGGTGGCTCTCCCCAATTGAAATGACAAAGAAATTGACTTCTCCAGTATGACAACCCACTGATTCCCCAATCCAATAACTCCTTCCTCGATGAGCGGGGTATTCCCTTCTAAGTTCAAGTGACAACCAGCTCAAGAGGAGGGGGTGAAGAGAAGAATGGACGGTAGCCAGTGTAGCTACCTATCCTAGGATGCAAGACCAGTGTAGTCAAGTCATCCAGCTATAGGCTCGTGTAATTTGACTTTGAAGCTCAAGCGTGCTTATTTTCTATACAACATATACATACTCCGGCAGGCATTTTATTTTTATACAGGCATGTCCACTTTTTTGGAGTTTTTGCTTTTTGCCCCCCTTTTTTTTGAAATACTATTTACATCAGCATTTACATAAGGAGTTTTTCCTCTAGAACCAATAAACTATCCCTCTTTTGAAACTTTATTTCAGCCCACACTCTCCTTTCTTTAGAATTCATCATCACTGGACGGGTTGGGGTACACTTCCCTCCCTAGAGGAGGACAAATGTTTCCACTTGTGTGCATCTCATACCGGCAAATCCAATCCCCTCACCATTCCAACTAAGTTGAGCCAAGTGAAAGGTGAAGTTGTCCAAGTTAGGTCATTATCAACAACAGTCGTGTGTGTGCTCATAAATACTCTACTTAGCAGTCAAGAATCCATTGAACCAAGTCTCGTGATCCTCAAAGAATTAAGTCAATTAGACCTGAAGTACCTCAATTCCAGTTCCTATAAGGTTCATGTTATTAGGTAGATTTTAAGGTCCAACCAAGCTCCAATCTACGGATTTTACTTAGACTTGTTCAATCATCAAACTCAATCTGAAAAATGTTAATGTCATGCAAATGCAGAAAATATTTTCGTGATGCATTTTTTTAAGATTTTGAACTTTTTATAGATTTTGGAAAAAGGATGATGATGCATATGCATTTTTTTGTATTTTTAATTTTGCAAATTGTTTTTATGATTTTTAGTTTTTCAAATGTTTTTGGGTGTTTTGAAAAGAAAAGATTTTTGGCTAAAAATAGGTAAAAGTATTTACACAGGGATGCATCTTATATTTACAAGAAGTAGATTTTAAGAATTTACAAGGGGTAAGCGGTCAATTTTATAAGTATATATATATATAGAATTTTTAGTGTGATGGGTATATTCCTCAACTTATTTGAAAAAAGTTTTTAAACAATTTTGAAAACTATAGTCCAAAATAATTTTTACAAATAATTTTACAAACATGTACACACATTTAAAAATCATTTTGCAAAGGTTTTTCAAGTAGTATATATAGATTTTCAAAATATTTTTGCAACCATTTTCAAAATATTTTCAAGTTGTTTTTCAAACATTTTATTTCACACAAAGAAAATAAATTTTTCAAAACAAAACATTTTTACAAAGGTTGAAAATATTGAGCAAAATGTTTTCCATAGTTTTCAAAAGATTTTTCAAAAGTATTTTCAAACTATTTTTCAAACATTTTGCAAAAAACATTTTAACCTGATTTATTAATCAGTCAATACAAAAAGAATTTGAGGAATAATAACATCTTTTTATTAAGTATTTTTAACGAATTTAATGGTATTTTTTAGCCATATTGTTAATAAAAATACGAAAGTACGAGTTATGGCTAAAGTATATACGAAGTATATATGACCCCCATATACTTAGCTTGATCAATGTCCTCATAAATTAGAGAGAAAAGAGAAGACATAACCCGTATTGAGTATAGACAAGTCTAAAGAATAAATGAACGAAGAAATAAACGAATGAGAAGCTGATTGTCCCCCATACTTAGGAACAAATAATACTAAGTATAGCAGACTGTAAACAAAGTAGGGAGGGTCACGGGTGGGAATGAACAGATCATACTCAGACTGCCTCCCCCCTATACTAGTGGTAAGATATTCTATGTATAGACAAGAAGAGGAGACATTGGAGAGAACGAAAAAATGAAAGATCTCGAGGTGCATACACCCCTATACTTAGGACAAAGTACGTCCTAAGTATAGAAGACTGACAACAAGGGGCGACACCTTTTCGATAGAAAGAGAAAATAGAAAAGGAAAAGAAGAAAAGAGACCAGAAGATGGAACAAGAGATCATGAGAATGAACACATCTTTCCCCCTATACTTAGGGCAAAAGAAGCCCTAAGTATAGGCAACAACAGGAGCAATGAAACGGAACGAAAACTGAACACTCGGCTCATCCACCCCCTATACTTAGGACAAAGTACGTCCTAAGCAAGGCAAACATGAGAATGGGTGGACGAGCGAAAAGGAAGATGGACGAAGATAAACAAGAGTGGATATACAATAGAGTGGATGTATAGAAATCAAGAAGGTCGAAAGCGAACCTTCTTGCGGGACCGCTAAGGAATAGATCTGATATGGTGCAGGTCGACATCGGAGTCCTCAGATGACACAAACCGATCAGGGTAGACATGGTGTAGGTCCTCATTGATCCTAGAATGTGAAGGCACAGACGGGTGAGTGGAAGAAGTATGACTAGGTCCGACCTTGGGAGTCTCGCTGATGTCGAAGTGAAAAGGGACGAACTCATCATCATCGAAAGAAGTGTAGTAAAAGTCATCCTGCAAGGTCTCATCTAGGTCAAAATCAAAAGGCGCGAACTCACCAATGGAAGTAGTCGAACCATGTTCGTCCTCTACAGTCTCAATCAAGTCATCTTTCTCATCAAAAGGTCTGAATTCCTTGATAAAAGCAACCAAATCAAATTCGGCCTTTTCAGTCTTATCTGAATCTAAGTAAATAGGAACGGACTCATCAGTGAAAGCAGTTGAGTCATGTCTGTCTTGTCTAGTCTCTAAATCTTCCCTCCGCTCTAGGGTATCAATCGTGTAAATCCCGTGGATGTCATCAACGCATCGCCAATCACAGGAAGAAGAAACTCCAAGGTCTATACTTTTCGAGTCTTCCTCCTTGGAGAGGAATTCTCGGGTCTCATTGTCGGTCATAAAGAAGGTCTCTCTGATATCTGCATATAGATCATAGGCCTCAGGGTCAGTTAACACAGGCACACTCTCATGGGATGCAGGCCTCTGGTCTATGGTAGGTGTGGTGATCCACACACCGCTCCCAACATCGGAATGGAAGTGAATCTCCCTTGATCCGTAATCTATAACGGCTCTCGCAGAGGTGAGAAAGGGTCGTCCCAGGATGATTGGAGGACATTCCACAGTGGAGGTCTCCATGGGCAAGACAACAAAGTCTGTCGTGAAGCTCATGCCCTGAATCAGAATGACGACGTTCTCAAGAATAGCCTTCGGCTTCTTTATTGATCCATCAGCAAATTGTACTATCGTCCTGGTTTTCTTGAGAGGCCCAAGATGAATAGACTGTACCAACGAGAAGGGTATAATATTAATTGATGCATCGCCGTCGAGGAGAATGTTATCACATAAATGGTCAGAGATGGTGCAGCTCACAAGAGGTGTGACAGTGTTCCTTTTCCTAGAAAATGGACGATGGGCAATGGCGTGGGCAGTGACCATGGTCAGAATGTGACGCTTAGATCTGCTCCTCCTCTTTCTCTTCTTAGGAAGAGGAGCAGATAAATCGGTCATGGCCTGCTAGATGGGGCACAGATGATCTCATGAATGGTGGCCACCACTTCGGGTTCGGTCAATATTTTTTAAAATTTTTGGATCTCCTCCATATAAGGGAGAAGATCAGAATCAACATCTACACAAGAAATGCCAAGACCAGTCTGTACAGTGGCATCCTCGGGGTCAAGGATGGGACAAGATGTGAAATGTTGTGTGGTCAAGGGATCTGGCAAGTGAACCTTCTCCTCACTGTCTGACTCAACCAAAAGTCTCCCAAACTCTTTTTGGATTTTTGAATTTTGCTCATTTTTTTGTATTTTGGGCGATTGCAAGCTCTCGTGAGAATCCTCAATCAAGTCTATCATCAGATAGTAAAGCATCGATATGGCTCTTATTTAGGCAGGTGAGGTCATCAATCCTCGAATTCATACGCTCCATGAACTGGGTCAAGTTCTCAAGTGTGGACATCATGAGAGGTGACTCCAACAGGTCAGTCTCGGGTGGATGTGAAGGTGGAAAATACGGATGTGGGGGTGGGTGTGGATAGAAGTCCGAGTCCTAATACTGTGGCCGGGGCGGGTATGTACAAAAATCAGAAAAATAGGAGGAGGATCCTCCTGATAAAAGGAGGTGGACCGGCTGGAGGGTACGAGGGATCCGCGAAATCCTGATAAAAATCGCTCTAGGGGTCCATCTCGAAAACCAAAGGAAAGGATAGTCGGGAGAGCATGATGATCAAATCAAAAGAAGTAAGGAAAAGGCGCAAATGCGCAGAGATGATCTGGAATACATACAAACAATCACAATCAAAACTCACACAAAACAAACCCTCAATTCACCTACTCAACTCGGTAGAGATCGCAAAAATGTGAAGTTTTTATCTTGTATATTTTAGAGTTAGGTGAGAAGTCAAGAATTGCGCAAACACTTAGGAGGCTTGATAGGATTTGGTGACTGATCCTTAGTGTGTGCGCGAGCAATTAGAAGAAGACAATGAGGGGATCACTCACCCCAAGACAAGATTTTCTTTTTGGTATTTTTTAGGGTCAAGTAATATTAGAAGTCCCAATTTTATTGATTATCACTTTTTTGGATTTTTAATGAGAATGCACGCACCTATCGGGGAATCGATTCCTTTAAGCACCTAGGTGATCAAAATCAGAGGTAGAGAGGCGGGAAAGCAATGCAAGCGGCAAAAAATGATGAATGCTAAAGCGTAAATGCTCACCTTGCTTCCAGCACTCTACATGCAAGTATGCTCAGCGGAATTGAAACCTATCTATATGTAAATGCAAGCTGATGAAATCACCCTTGGATGAGAAACTTGTATTAGCGTGAAGAACAATGTTTCAAATTTGACTAAGTTCAAACGAGACTATAGGTGCATGCAAGGTTATTGCGTGTTTGGCCTTAATCTATCGACAAGCAGTTCCTAAAACTAAGGATCAATCACATAAAAGAAAGAAAACAAAACTGAGAAACAAAATAAAAAGGTGATGAAAACCGTGAAAAAATAGATGAGGCCCCCAAGGGAACAATCCCTCGGGCACTGGACCTCGCGAAGTGCGGTAGAGTCCTGAGAGTGTCCTGAGTTATTGCAATAAATGGGTCTCTCTCTCACTTCAAATTACAACAATAAATAAATACTCAAAATATGCTAAGAAAGTGATTATCTTCTCAAGTCCTCCAAGCCTCCTTTGATGCTAGGTCCGAAGCTCACGCCACCTTCACGTGGGTGCACAGGCGCTTCAGGAAGTGCCTCCCTCGATCCGTGGTTTCTCGTACAAAGTCAACAAGAGAGGGTGATTAGACAAGTCAAGCAATAAATATCAAAAATAAAGAAAATAAAAGAAGCACAAAAATAGGCAAATAATCACAATCAATCAAGCAATCCCAATCTAAGCGTTGTTGTTCCCCGGAAACGGGGTCATTTGTTGAACCGGATTTTGCGAGAGTCTAGAGTAATCCATACAATGCGGGATCACAATGTCGTTGAGGCGACCGCTCACGAAACCTGGGTCAAACAACAATTAACCCACAACAATGATCAAACAATGAAAAGCAATTGCGGAGTTAAAGTTTATTATAACTCTACAACAAAGATTTCTATAGGTGCAACTAAGTGTAGAGTGTCGAACACAGGGGACAAGCAGTTAGATTGGGGCAATGAATGCTCAAAATGACTGTGATGTATTTGTCTACAAGTGCTATTTTTATGGGTTTTTAATTTTTATTTAATTTTTTATTTTATTTTTAATTTTATAATTTTATATTTTGATTTTTAATTTTCTATTTTTTATTTTCTTTTTATATTTTATTTTTTTATCTTTTCTTTTTTTAAATTATAAATATAGAGCTATATAGAATATATATAATTTAGATAAGAGAGAGATAGTATATATATATATAGGTAAAAATAATAAAAAATATATGAAATAAATATTTTTGGGTTTTATATAAATTTTCACAATTCTGTACTTTTTTATATAATTTTGCAAATTTTTATATATTTTTAAGGTCAAAAATACCCAAAACCGAGTTTAAAATTAATAGCCGAATTTAAAATGGAGATTAAAAATATCCAATAGTAACAAAAAGTCTCCAAATTAATTTTAAAATAAAGAAAATTCGGAAACATAAAATAGAATTTTTGTATTTTTTTAGATTTTATATATTTTTATAGAGACTTTTAGCATTTTTCTAATTTTTAGAGTTTTCTTTTATATTTTTTAGTGGTTTTTGGTCTGAAGGTCAAATATATAAAAATACATAAAATATATTTTTTGAGAATTTTTCAAAACAATTTTATAATTTTTATGTATTTTCTAATGCAAACAGGGATGAAAATGCATGTTTTTGATTTTTTATAAATAATAAATAGCTTTAAAAATGCAAAATAAAAATATGGCGCGTGAAAGAGTGCTGCAACGGGAGATTATGCCTATAATTTGGGATTTTTTTATTTTCATATATGCATGAAATAAATAGACACAATATAAAGAAAATTTAACACTTGTAGGGGTATTTTTGTAAATATTGAGAAAGTATAAGGGTCAACTCACAATTTCTACAAAAATATTATAACGCTGATAAAAAGTTAACGGACCAATATGAAATAGCCAAAAACCCAGAGACTTTCCTGCAAAATTTGCCAAAGCTCATGTGACCGGCACGTGAGCCTGGTAGGGACCTGTTTGCAATTATCAAAAATCTAGGGGCTGATTTACAAAATCTCCAAAAAGTTTTAACTTGTTATTCAAATTATTTGACCAAGTACAAAATAACCAAACTCGTGAGGGTCTGGTTGCAAAATCACCAATGTTGGTCGGCCCACGTGGACTGGAACTTAAGTGTAAATAAAGTAAATGCGAGGTCCTTTTGCAAATTTTACAAAAATAAAATAACTGCAAATGAAAGTTTCTAGACCAAATAGTAAATACAAAAATTAGCAAGGGAATAAGTGCAAAATACCCAAGTCAGCAGATCGGACGATCAATATCCTCCACTTGTCACGTGTCGATGTGGGGCACGCCGATACCGCTTCGCGATCCCACGGCCGAGATTAGATCTTCCAAAAGATCCGACGATGCTGGACGAGGATGATCCAATGGTTGATGTTCAAACTGGGCGGCAGCCTCGATTGAACGGTGGAAAGGTTATCGGGAAGAACGTGGAAGAAGGTCGGTGACGGCGAACTTCCCCGACTCCGATCGACTTCCTCTGTGGTCCTTGGAGCTCCAAAATCGCTGCGAAAGCTCCTGCAGGTCAGCTCTAGGTGCTGGAAGCCTCAAAACTGCTGGAGGTGTGTCATAGCACGGCCACGAAGGCGGTGGAGCTAAGGGCCTCCAGGTATCTCCGGCGAAGTCAAAATCGCTCCCAGGTGGCATGCAGTGCTCCTGACCTGCAAAAGAAGTTACGAGGGTCGCGGGCAAACTGTTGCGACCCTCCAATGGGCAAAAAGGGCGGACGGTAGTTGGAAATGAAGCTCGCCGGAGCAAGCTCCGGCGAGGTGGTGGCGGAGGTGATCGGTTGGGTATCAATCAAAAAGGAAGGTGGGGATCTAATCCTAAGGATATGGGCAGCTAAAAAATGCAAGAGAAAGTAAAGAAAACAGACCTCGATGGTCAAAGGACCAGAGATAGGGACCTCACGGTGGTGGGCCGGAGATGGGGGTGGAGCCGGCCCTCACAGCCTTGTCGGACCTCGCTCGAGAGTGCGGGAGACTCCCTTGTCAAAGGATTCAATCCAGAGCACCCGAGGAGATCCAAACTAGGTCAATAAGGGGTTAAAAAGTGGAAGGAAGGAGCGGAGGGTGTTTTGTATAGCATGACCGAAGGGGCATGAAGAATAAGGCATAGGCTGTGGTGCATCGATGCACCCCCCGAGGAAAGCCAAGGGCGTGTATCGTGGATGTCCGAGGAGAAAAACTCGAGAAGATCGCGACATAAAAGGAGGCAAGACGCGGCCTAGAAAAATGGGAGAAAATGGCCAAAAACGTAGCTCTAACAGGTTGTAGACCTCGGTCAGAGAGTTGACTGAGGTCAACCAACGAATCCATCTAGTTGGTCCATGTGGACCACCAGAAAATTCTTGGCAAAAATAATTTGTAAATTAGATTAAAAATAATAAACGTTTTTTTTATGTTAGGTTATAATAGAAAAATATTTATTATTTTCTAAAGTATTTTATTCTGATTTTTATTTATTTTTTTGAGGTTTAAAATTACAAGTTCCCTTTTAAGGGCTATATATAGGTATATTTATCTATATATTTTAATGTTTTATTTTTATTTTATATTTTTAATTTTATTATTTTGGCTTATTATTTTATATATTTATAAATTAATTTTATACACTTAAATATATTTTTATTTTATTTTCTAAAGTAATATATACAATTAAATAAATAGATGTATTATCTATATAGGTATAGATATAGGTATTATACCTATGTATTTTATACAGGTATTTTTTATAATTTCCTGATGTTTTTATTCCAATTTTATTATACACATATATTATAAATAATGTTTACAAAATTATAAAAATATGAAATTATAAAAATAATGAATAATAAATAAAATGAATATTTTAATCGGTATAAGTATACGATAGGGGTCCAAAACTCAACTTTCAAATCTTAACTCCAAAAATATGAAACCACCTTCATTAAATAACTTGTTAAAAGTTATATACAATTAAAAGTGATTTTGATATGTTTTGAGTCTTTATTTGAGAGATACAGGTCTGGGAAGTTGGGATTTTGAAAACTTATTCAGATCATATCTTTTTATCTACACATTATTTTTGGGTGAAATCAATTTTGTATTTTCTATTTTTAATTATCTACAACATTCATGTACAAAGTTTATTTATTTGAAGTATAAAAGGTGGAATTAAAAATAGATCCCAAAAATGAAGGTAAACGAATAAAATAAAAGGTAACCTTTATTGGTTTTTGGCCCTTATCTCCCCCTACTTTATTCCTTGTCGACCTAGTATCTAGATGCCTAGGTCTCGGCATTTAGGGTCATAAAATATTTGCAATATTTTATTCTTTTTCTTTTCTTTTCTTTATTCTATAATTTTGGCTTTAAAAACCGTATTTTATATGCTTTTTATACACAAATGCATGAATGATAAAATGCAAGATTTAAGGCTATTTACATGCATTTACTAGGGTTTTTAAGGCCGAAATGATAGAATAAAGATGATGAAATGGAGATTCATTAGGCCCCTGGCTGGGCTATTGTTGCATTTTTAAAGACCCAGTGGGGATCCTTCATGATTTTCCCAAGTGTGTGTGTGAGGCATGTGCACCAGGGAAGGGTCATTCTGCAATTTGGAGGACCTGGAAGGGGTAATATGTAAATAGCATCGCCCACATGCACACTGGACGTGCACGAGCCAAGCTCGGAGGCGAGCAGAGGCTCCAAGTAGGATCAGGATACGTGTCGTGTCGAGGCATCTTGGAGGTGGTTGAGCTCCACCGAGCCAAGTTGTTGTGGAGGGGCGACGTGGACGCTTCCTGGTCATTGGATGGCCGCTGAGGAGGCGCCATCCAATGACATATGTGTCATCCTTGCATGTGTGCTCCGGCGTGAAGGTGGTGGCGAGATTAGAACTCTGACGAGGTGCCATCTTCAGTTATGTGTCTCTCCATGACACTTAAAGGTCGAGGAAGGTTCCTGAACCGCATAAGTGTTTGTTAGGGACTAGCAAAGGCAAGTATAGGGGGATGATGAATCTATGTTTCATCATCTTTATTCTATCATTTTGGCCTTAAAAAACCTGATAAATGCATGTAAATAGGCTTAATTTAGGAATTTTAGCATTCATGCATCATTGTGTAAATATTGTATAAAATGCGGACAAAATTATCGAATAAAGAAAAGAAAAGAAAAAATAAAATATTGCAAATATTTTATGACCCAAAACCCCGAGACCTAGGCATCTCGATGACTAGGTCGACAAGGAATAAAGTAGGGGGAGATAAGGGCTGAAATACAATAAAAATTCTTTTTATTTTTATCATGCTTTATTCATTTTGGGATCTATTTTTTATTCCACTTTTTATACTTCAAATAAAGAAACTTTGAACATGAAAGTTGTAAATAATTAAATAAATAAAAATATAAAATTGATTTCACTCAAAAATAATGTACAGATAAAAAGTTATGATCTGAATAAAATTCTAGAATCCCAACTTCCTAGACCTGTATCTCCCAAATATAAACTCCAAATGGGGCAAAGATGTTTGCGAGTCAAGGAGGCGATGGCGAAGGTCAGAGTGGGTTGGCAGTGGGACGTCGTCAGAGGAGGATCTTTAGAACGGAGCTCCTCCGAGACTTCCAACCATTGACAATGTACCTGCAGGGGATTAGTGGAGATAATAGCCAAAGTGAGTGGATGGGATGGCGGCCAAGCGTGGCGAAGAGGATGGCGCCCAGAGCGAGTCCTCCTCCACCTCCGATGAAGGAGGAGGCCTGGAGGATATGAAGGTTTTGGAGGAGGGAGGAGGTGATCAGTGTGGTCGACGAAGGTGATTGAAGTGTGGCGAAGGCGAGGGAAGTGTCTGATCAGAGTGCGGGAGTGTGTGTGTGATTGGCCGAACCTAATCTGGTGAGGAGGATCTTGTACTCCACACAGGGCAGGAGAGCAGTTGATGTGGCGACCGCTCACAGAGACAAAGCGACCAAGCAATAATTAACCCACACAATAATATCAAGCAATAAATAAGCATATATGAATCAAAAATTATTATACCTACAGTAAATGTGTATAGTGACAAGCAAAGTAAGGTGTCGAACGTAGGGAGACAAGTTGGTGTAGCCATATTATTATTTACAAATATATAATGAATAAATAATAATGTGTATATTGTATAATATTTACACAATTAATCAATTAATGAATTTTCATGTTTTTAAATTAAATAAAATAATTTTTTATATAGTTTTTTATATTTCTATTTTTAAATTTATATTTTTTATAATTTTCTGATTTTTAATTTCTTCTTCTTTTTAATATATAATAAAGATATATATATGACTATATATAAATATTATGTATAATACAAGTGATAAATATGTATGATATATAATAAATATAGAAAATCGGAAAATAACTAGAAAAATGGTCCTTTTATTTTTTAAAGGTTTTAAAATATCGATAAGGATTTTATAATAAAATAATAATCGTAGTAGGTATAAAATACTATATATATGTATGTATAGACTAAATAGGATTTAATAGATATAAAAGTAAAAATAGTCAAAAATTAAAAGAGAGAGTATTTTGTGTTTTGGTATTTTTCTATTGTTTTGTGATTTTTTAGAAATTTTTACTAATTTTTAGGTGTTTTTCAAGTCCTAAATACACTAAATACGAGACTTTTTAAATAGGTTGAATTGCTTTGGAATTAAAAAATAATAAATAGAATCAAAATTATTCAAAGCTACTTTTTATAAATAATATATAATATAAAGAAAATTCAAAGATAGAAAAATATTTCGGATTTTAAAAGATATTTATATTTTTTATAAGGATTTTAGAGTTTTTAAATTTTTAGTGATTTCCTTTTTCTATTTTTAGGGATTTTTAGTCTGGAGGTACAAAATACAATAATAAACAAATACTATTTTTTTTTTAATTTTTCAATGTGTTTTTATATTTTTTTGGATTTTTTAAAGCAAATAGAAAATAAAATGTGATATTTTGATTGGGATCAATCCATATTGATTGATTGTCTCCATTTTGTTGTTGCTAGCAAATAGCACTATTTTTAGTTTTGGATCCTCCAAATCATTCCCGCAGTGGATCTGGACCAATTTTTTCTAATCCTTTGATAAAAGGATTCATTCTCTTCATAAAAAGAGGGGCTAGAACCAATAAAGATTTCTTTTTCGATTCATCTATGGAGTTGAATACCCCATTCAAGAATTTTTTTGATCCAATCCGTAGGAATCAATAGAAAAGACGAATCCCCTATGATACACCAGATTCGGCTCGGTTATTGATAGAGTGGATAGATATGCCATTTCTTGAAATCTCTCTTCTGATTTAAAATCGTGGCGTAATGTGTATCCCCCTTTGTTCTTGTCATGGAATAGATGAAAGAAACCCAATTTTTAATAAATAGGAAAAATGCTTAAAAAGTAAAATTAATTATATTGCATGAAAGAGCAAGCAATCAAGCACAAAACTCTATTTTTTCATAATTTTTGGAGCATGGATGATATTTATAAAAAGTAGATAAACATGCATAAAATGTTTAAATTGAAATAAAACATATTTGCAATTAAAATCTAAGGTAGGGTTTTACATGCAAATTTCCCAAAATCTTACGACTGATATTTAAATTTTACTGGCTAATTTAAAATTACAAACCCAGCAGTGTACCCTTGTAAATTTCCTACCTCACTTGACCACCCACGTGAGGTGAGTTGTGATGGACCCCTAAAGCAAATATAATTAAGAATAGGAGGTTCATGCATATTTCACATGTTCATTAATACTGCAAACATTATTTACATGATTAAAAAGGAAAGAAAATAAAGCAGGGGTGTCTGTACAAATTATCCCTTTATTTTGTGTAATCTAATGATTAGGAGCGCGCCACGTCTACGCACTTGAACAGATTGGGCGGCTGGACGGAGGCACCGGTTCGCTTGATGTCGACGACCCAGATTAGATCTAGGTTGCGCATGAGATCCAATGGCTCTGGAGGTATGAGGAAGAACTGGGAAGAACACTTCCGTGTCCTCCCTTCGATCGTGTGTAGCTCCTCGTCCCGGCTACCTTCTTCATCGATGATCGGCTCCTAGGCTTCCTAGAATGGATCCCCATCGATTGATGCCATCAAGAGGGTCCAAGCCTCACTGGGGAGAGGTATGAACCTTGATGAGGAACTGGGAACCTGGGGAGCTTCTCCTACACTGAAATTGGTCCTCTTTGGGTCTATTATGGCTCGTACCTTGCAGAATAAGAATCACAGGCTCGAAGTGACTCACCTCAGCATGACTTGAAGGTGTTACGTGTCGAAATGGGATGGGATGGAAGAGCCCCGACGAAGGGCGGAGAAGGAGCTCTGATTCGTTGATCCAAGAAGGATTAGTATGTATCGAGGGTTGGAACATATGCAGAATGTGAGGGGAATGAAATGAACATGGAAGGAAGGTCAGAATGTGTCGATTGCATGGCAGAACATGGCCGAAGCAGAGAGCTCTGGCGAGCGAAGATATTATAATTTGATCTAAAATATGGCTAAATCGGAGAAACTAAACCTACGAATACACTATAGAATGAAACACGGTGTAAAAAGCTAGGTAAAGACAGCTCTTATCTGGCTATTCCAGGGAGCAAAGCTCCACCTTGATCGCACATCCTCCACCGCTCTACGTCACGCACCACCCTTCGGTAGCCTCCCAACTGTCACCTGGAACTTTAGCGATCCAAAGGAAGGGGGTTCAAGTGGGGAAAAGGGGATCATACTATGCTGGGAGGTGATGGCTGTTATTTATAGACATGGAGGGGGAGTTTATTGACCAACGGTTGTAGCATGATCGGGGTTATACACAAAGGGTTTGAGGGTTAGGCGTGTATTACGGTCAATCGAGGATTGATCTGCGTGATGATTAGATTAAAAATAAGCAACTAGATGTCTGGAAAAATAAAGCAACATCTGGGAGTTGACGGGTATGGCACACTGGAGGAGAAAGGGGGGCAGTTGACCTTAGGTCAACTAGGGTTTGATTCTAGTTAGTCCGCGTAGACCAAACAGAGAAATCCAAGGCTAAAATGTTTTATTAAATAGATAGAAAATAATAAATGAGTTTATTACTTTTTTGTGAAAACATAAAAAATAATCCTTATTTTCTGTAGCTCTTAATTTATATTTTTATTTATTTTTTCGAGATGAGTTATTATAAGGTAATATTTACATGTACTCATAGGTATATTTACCTATATAATGTATTTTTATTTTTATTTTGTATTTCAAATTTTATTATTTTATACTCTTAATTTATATATTTATTATTATTTGGATACACATGAATATATGTTCCTTTTATTTTTCTGAAGTTGTATGTATGCTTAAATAAATAGATATATTTATTATATAGGTATAAGTATAGACAATTCATCTATGTATTTTTGTATATTTATTTATTTATTTTAAAATATCTTATGGTTTTATTTTATTCTACTTATGTATATAAACTATAAATAATATTTACGAAAGGGATTTTCACCCGATAGACCCTATAACTTCGCCAATTACCTCCATGGCCTTTGAAACAACCTAATTCCCCCCTCTACCCCGTAAACCTGCCAACTCTTACCCCATGAACCCTCCGATTAATCTGTTTGAAGCTTATGAGGGTTCTTGGGGTAATTTACAGGGTCGATGGGGTAATAACGTTGTGCAAAAGGTCGTAGAGGTAATTTAAAAAGTTTATAGGGTGTGTCGAGTAAAAATCCCTTTACGAAATTACAAATATATAAAATAAAAATATAAAGAATAAATAAAATGAATATTTTATTCAAGTATAATGTACAAATAGGGGTTCAAAATCTAACTTTTGCATCTTAACTCCAAATTACACCTTCAATAAATAGCTAACAAAAAGTTATATACAATTAAAGATGATTTTGATGCATTTTGAGTTCATATGGAGAAGATATGGGTTTGGGAAGTTTGGGTTTGGCTTTTTACTCTGAGTGTTAATTTCATCTATAACTTCCATGTACAAAGCTTCTTTATTTGAGGTATAAATAATAAAGAATAAAATAGGTCCCAAAAGTGAATTATTGGGCATTTATGGATTAGGGTTTCTTTTATTGATTGACCCTTATCTCCCTCTACTTTATTTCTTATCGACCTAGTCATATTAATGCCTAGGTCTCGAGGTTTAGGGTCATAAAAACCTTTGGAATTTTATTTCTTTTCTTTTCTTTATTCTTTTATTTTTGCTTTAAATATAGTTTTTTGTACATTATTTATACAATAAATAATGAATGTTATTTTGTATAAATTAATGTTATTTACATGCATTTAGCTAGGGTTTCAAGGCCAAAATGAAACAATAAAGGTGATGAAATGGAGATTTATCACCCCCCATACTTGCCTTTACAAGTCCCTAGCAAACACTTATGATTATAATTGCGGAAAAGAAAAAGAAAGAACATGGATTGATTTTAACTTTTAAACTTGTCTTCGTAAAATCGAAGTTTAGAGCTCAGTTAGACCTTTGGAATTTAAGTTTGGTCGGAACCTTATTAGGAAACAGATTTAAAACACAACAGCCTCTAAGACCCACAAGACTATGCTCGAGTCCCCTCAAAAGCCAAGTAAGAACAGGTCGATGTCATATGCAATTCCATATTACTATGAATCTATCTTGTACAATGTTAGTGATATGTAGCTCCTCTCGGCTGAAGGGATAAAGATCAGTCTTCTCCGACATGGTGACCCTATCCCCAATCCAATAACTCTTTCCTCGAAAAGCGGGGTATTCCCTTCTAAGTTCAAGTGCAAACGGCTCAAGAAGAGGAGGTGGAGAGAAGAATGGACGGTAGCCAATGTACCTACCTATCCTAGGATGCTTGACCGGTGTAGCCAAGTCATCTAGCTGCAGGCTCACATAGATTTGACTTTACTCAAGCTTGCTTATTGGCTATACATATATATATATATATATACTCCGATGGAAATTGATTTTTCTTTGACTTTTGCCCGTATATTCTTTTTGGAGTTTTTGAATATGTATTTTGTAAATACAATATGCAACAGCATTTACATAAGGACTTTTTCCTCTTGAGCCAGTAGACTATCCCTTTCTTGAGGCATTATTGCAACACACAACATTTCTCCATTAGACCTCATCACCACTAGATTGGGTTGGGGTATAATGGCCAAAGATATGTAACTTCCGATGTTTCAAATGTCTTGTGTATCATGCCGGCAAATCCAACCCTCTACTACTTCAATTGAGGTAAGCAAAGTGCAAAGTGCATGTGTACAAGCTAGGCCATTATCAACAAGAGTCATGCGTATGTTCTGAAATATTCTACTTAGGCAGTCAAGATGACATTGAACCAAGTCTCGTGATCTCAAAGAATTAAATCTAGCATACCTGAAGCATCTCAATTCCAGTTCCTATAAGGTTCTTGTGATTAAGTGGATTAAGATCCAACCAAGCTCCAATATCTGGATTTTACTTAGACTAGTTCAATTATTAATATCAATCCAAAAAAAAGCAAATGCTATGTACAATGCAAGGAAAATAACTTTGTGACGTGGTTTTCTAATTTTGAATTTTTTATGGATTTTTGAAAGAATTTTGTAAATTTTATAGAATTTTTGAAAAGGTTTTGCAAATTTTTTTAAGATTTTTTGCAAACAAAAAGTTTTGGGGAAAAGAAATATATGCAACTATTTATATGGGAGTGTGTCTTGTTACACAGGGTATTCACAAGTTTGAAAAGAATTTTATTTGTTTGGATTAAGTACAGGGTTCTCAAAATAATTTGAAAATATTTTTCAAATATTTTGAAATTTTATTTTGAAAACTAATTTGACAAATAATTTCTACAATATTTACAAAATTTGAAAATCCTTTTGCAAAGATCTTGCAAATAGTTTGTATAATGATTTCTCAAAATATTTTTGCAACCATTTGCAAATATCAAAGTATTTTATTCAAACAATTGAAAGAATTTTTACAAATGAAATATTTTTACAAATACTGAAAATATTTTACAAACTATTTTCCAAATTGTTTTCAAAAGATTTTTCAAAGAGATTTTCAAACCATTTTTCAAACATTTTGCAAAACATTTTTACTTGATTTATTAATCAGTGCATACGAGGATTTCTTAATGAATTTTATACAAGTGTGTTCTTTACAATTAATTGGTTGTATTTTAGCCATACTTATTGAAAATGCGAAAGTACAAGTTATGTCTAAAGTATATACAATGTATATACGACCCTCCTATACTTAGATTGGGTTATGTCCTCATAGATCGGAGAGAAAAGAAAAGACATAACTCGTACTAAGTATAAAAGAGCCTATACTACAACGGTTCAAGAATAAAAAAATATGAATCAATGAGAAATCAACCATCTACTTAGGATCAACTGATCCTAAGTATAGCAGACTGTATTCTTCATGCAGGGAGGGTCAAGGGTGGGAGTGAACAGATCAACGACTCGCCATGTCTCCCCCTATACTTAGGGTAAAATATCCCTAAATATAGACAGGAATATCAACAAGAGAGGAGACATGTGAAGGATCAAAGAATGAACAGTTGGACTCACTCATCCCCTATACTTAGGATGAGGCATATCCTAAATATAGTAGTCATGACTGAGAATGAAAGAGAGAAAAAGGGAAAGTGAAAAGAACAAAAGAAAAGAATAAAAGAAGAAAACTAAAGAAATAGTTCTAGAGGAGCATTATCTGAATCTTTTGATGTTGCTGAGGCTGTGGAGGCTTTTTCATTGAATACCACTTGAACTGAGTTGACAATGGCCAAGAATATATCATGCTCGATATAAGTCTTCAGCAACTGACTGTTGATAATAAAAGGTCATGCGTCAGGCAACAAGTCTGATATTAAGATGCTTTTGATCCATTTATTCTTTAATTTCCTCGGGAATATCTTCAACTTTTTGTCGAATAACCACACTTTCTGTCAAGACTTGAAGGTCTTTCATCTGATGTGTCGGTTGTGCCAGCTTTTAACCTTCTCCTTGTACATCAAGTTGTTATCATACACGTAGTCTCGAAATTCTAGGAGCTTGTTCAGATCCACTTTTCTTTGCTGACCACCTTTCTATGAGTCCAGATTGCAAATGTTCACTGCTCATAATAATTTATGAATTAATTCTACGGGCAAATGGTAAGGATTTCCTACACAAGATGATAGAGTGACATGCACAAGGGAGACTTGTAAGTGATTATGTATGCCCATAACACTGAGTCCAAGAGTTGGAACCGGTTCTTTCTATCTGGATTTATAAGCTTCTACATGTTGGTCTTGATTTCCCTGTTTGACAGCTCGGTCAAGCCATGTCTGAGGATGATAAGGAGATGCAACTCAGTGCTCGATTTCGTACTCCTTCTTTAATTTCTTGACCTCTTTATTGATGAAGTGACTGCCCCTGTCTGATATCAGAATTTTCGGTATCCCAAACCATGAGATGATGTTCTGTTTCAGAAATCGACAAACTGTACGACTATCAGTGGCTTGGTCTGGGATAGCTTCTACCCAGCAACTCGCATAATCAACGGCAAGAAGGATGTATTCATATCCCTGACTGTTAGGAAAGGGTCCCATGAAATCAATGCCCCAAGCATCGAACACATCAAAAATCTGAGTGAACTTCAATGGCATCGAATCTTTAGTTGTGAGGGTTCCTCCTGTTTTTTGACAGTCAGTGCAACCTTTGACATATGATGTGACATCCTTAAATAGTGTGGGCCGCCAGAGGCCACACTACAATACTTTTGTTGTTGTTCGATCTCCAGAGTGGTGTCCACCAGATTCGAGTAAGTGGCAATACTTGAGGACACTGTGATGCTCCTCCTGAGGGATACACCAACACCAAATACAGCATGCTCCTTCCCTGAATAAGAATGGGTATTCCCATTGGTAGAAATGAATCTTGGACAAGAACTTGTCCTTCTTGATCTTCGTCCAATCTTGTAGTACTACACCAGAGACGAGGTAGTTCACAATATTGGCATACCAAGGGAGAGTCACCACGGCTAGAATCGAGTCATCAGAGAAGGTTTCTGTGACGGGTGTATTGTTCAGTGGAGGCTCTTGACATTCAATTCTGGAGATGTGATTAGCTACCACATTCTAAACTCTAGGTTTATCCTTGATTTCCAAGTCGAACTCCTAGAGGAGAATGATTCATCTGATCAATCTGGGCTTCGCATCCTTCTTATGTTGTAAATACTGAATAGCAGAGTGGTTAGTATAAGTTATGACTTTAGATCCAAGAAGATAGGATATGAACTTCTCAAGGGTGAAAACCACAACCAGTAACTCTTTCTTTGTAATAGTATAGTTTCTTTGAACTCAATCTAATGTTTTGCTGGCGTAGTGAATGGCATAGGGCATCTCTATCTCTTCTTTGTCCCAAGACAGCCCTAACTATGAATTCTAATGTTTTTGTCATGATCTCATACGGGAGAAACCAATCTGGTGGTTGTATGATGGGAGCTTGTGTGACTAGCTCTTTCAACTGCTTGAATGACTGGAGAACTTGTTCAGAACAACTCCTTGCTAGCCAATCTTTCTAACACTTGATCAATAATCGGCAAGGGGAAGTGTTCCTCCTTCATTGCAGTATTCATGCGACGGTAATCCACACACACGCGTCATGATGTTGGCACCTAAGTAGAAATCTCCTCTCCTCTTTCATTTGTGATCACAATGATCCCTGATTTTTTCGGAAGTACATGAAAGGAACTCACCCATTTGGAGTCAAAGATGGGATAAATGGAGCATGCGTCACACCATTTTGTGATTTCCTTCATGATGACATCCTTAAGATAGGGTTCAGTCTTCGTTGAAATTCTCGCAACGGCTTGGCATCATCTTCCAAATAAATGTGGTGTGAACAAAGGGCATGATTGATCCCCCAGCGGTTTAATACACACCAACCAAGTGTCTTGTGTTCTCTAAGAAATCGAGATTCCTGATCCGGGATCAGCCGGTTGCTGATGACGATCATATGCATCTTCTATGCACCCGTAAGGAAAGCATACTTGAGGCCTGCCAAAAGCTGCTTTAATTCAGGTTCTGATCGAACTGTCTTCTCGGGCACTTCGAAAACAGTGCTAGTAGGTGTTTGATCTGTCAAAATTTTTGAGGTGCTTCTCACCTCAGTCACTCATTGCTCAGTTGACAATGTGCCAAACAAATCATCAATGAAATCCTTATGTTCGGACTTGCATGAATCTTTTGAATCAAAAAGGCCCATCAGCAAGTAAGAATTAGTCTTCCAGTTGACATCGGAGCATGTGCTCGATTATGCTTTCTAGGTCCTCCTCAGGAGAGAGGATTTTCAGGGTCCATGTGTCATTCAAAGATAATTTTGTATCTTTGATTTCTGCAATAATGTCACAATCTGCTTCAGAAAATGCAACTCTGCTTTCATCAGATACGGCCTTTGGTTCACTGACCATATCCATCGTTACTTTATTTTTATTCAAGTGAAACATGATCTTTCCAAATCCATAGTCAACCACGGCCTCTACAGTTCGCAGGAATGGCCGATCAAGAATGATAAGGGTCTGGAGTAATAGTGCAGGAGAGTCCATATCAAGGACTATAAAGTCAATAAGAAACTGCATGTTATGCAATGTTATGATAGCGTCCTCCGATAGACCTTGGGGTCGCTTGATTGATCGATCAGCGAATTGAAGGACCATCTTTGTAGGTTTCAATAGACCCAGTCCGAATTCCTGAAGTAATGATGAAGGCATGAGGTTGATTAAAGAATCGCTATCAAGTAGAGTTCTCTCGAAGACCTGGTCAAAAATCGTGCATCTAATTAAAGGTGATCCCTTGTCTGGCTTCTTTTATGGGAGATTGCTGATTGCTGCGACTGTAGCGATGGTCAAGACACGTCTCTCTACTTTGTGGTATCGGTTCCTGCGGGTCTAACGCTTTGTTGTACATGTCTCTTTCAATGCTTTCTTGATTGCAGGCATATATTCCATGTCTTTCATCAAAGGCAATTCAACAATCAAGTTTTTAATGATCTCCACAACACCTAAATAATATAATGCACTTTTTCATTTTGTATTTTTTAGATTTTTAAATTGCATCAGGAAAAGGAATATTTATAGAATTGAAATCAAAAGTATTATTCTTGTTTACATCAGTATTCATGTCCACAACATCTGGTGCAACCGAACAACAAAAAGGTGAACAATCTCGAGCATGAGGTGGACATTCAAAAACTTTGATATCTTCTCCATCTAGTGGCACTGGATTGGTTGCTGAAGATGGCTTGTCCATGGTTGGCACGGCTTTAAGCAATCATTTTTTTAGTCTTTTTCATTTTTTTGATTTTTGTTCTTTTGTTGGTTTGTGGCGATTAGCTGGCATGACTCCTCCTTCTTTTCTTCCTCATACAGACTCATGGCTGGCACGACTGATGCAGAATATGATGATTCATCAGATGAAGCTTTATTCTTCCCTCTCATGGTTGCAAAGTGAGGCAAGGTCCTAACTCTCCTGAGAGTAACAACATTAGACAAAACAAAATCACAGTCATCTGACTCTACAAGCACAGACAAGACGTCACATTCTACCTGCTCTTTTCGCTTAAAATTATTAGATTTGGATTCAACCTAGGACGGAATTGGAGTTTTGGTGGTCGTCAGGTCATCCAACTTCTATGTCATCTCTGTTAAATCCTTTACCAACTGGCCAAGCAATCGAGACTCGGGTTCACAAGAACCGTCTCAGATGTTTCAGTGTGTTGATCATGTTGTGGCCTATTATACTGAGGCATTTGGTGGTTGGATGGATAACGATGCTATGGTAGAGGAAGATGGTACTACGGGTAGTGAGTAGGGAGTATTATTTTTGAGGTGCAGCCGCATACGAATGATAAGATCGGTGCTGGCAGTACTGCGGCCGTTGGTATTGTTGGTTCTGTCCCAACTTATTATGATATTGTGGAGACGGGTGGTACTGAGGATGAGAGGACTGGACAAATCTACATCCTTGATGCTGAGGGAATGGACGAGAATTTGCAGGCTGGCCTTGCTAAGATCTGTCTGGACAGGCCAATTGCATATCATTGAACCAAACTCCATTCACCTCTTGAATGAGAGGCGGTGGAGGGAAGAATGGATCATAGAAAACTGGGTTTCTGGCTGGTATACTGCCAACTGCTGATGTTGGGGTGCCTTGTCGGGAGTCTACACGTAACACACGTGCTGGATCGCCGGTTGTTGTGGACTCGACTGAGGCTGATGTTGCATGGGTTGCTCTTCTTTCCTCTCAATCGGAGTCTTGGACAGTGGAGTTGCCAACTGGCAAGCATTGATAGTACTCACTAGCAAATCCAGTTGCTTGATGATCTGATCCAATTTGTCCAGATGTTGGGTTCTTCGTTCGACCATTACTAGTTTCTTGAGATCTTGTGATCGTTTTTCAAGACATCTTGGATGGATTGCCCCCAATGGTCCTAAGGTTGGAGCTTTCATCTTTGTATGCTTCCTGAGATGCTGCCATGTAGACATGCTTGTGAGGATCTAGGACTGCATCTGGTATGCACGGGATGAAGAGAGGGAGGCATCTCCTTCGGCCATTTCCTCGAATATTTGCCAGACAACATCTTCATCCTTGTTAAAATGAGATCCACCACATATGGCATCAACTAGCCTCTGAATCTTTGTATTCAAACCCACGATGAAGTGTTGGACCAAGCTGGTCTTCGGGATATCATGGTGGGGGAATTTTTCATGCAGATCTTTGAATGCCTCCCATGCTTCATGAATAGACTCATGGATAGCTTGGGAGAAGTTGCTAATCTGGGCTCGCATCTGGGTTGAGTCGACTGAGAGGGTGAAACTTGCAGAGGAATGCATACTTAAGATCCTCCCAAGTCAGCACGTCCTTCCCTAGATGGTTGACCTAGTATAGGACCTTATCTTGGAGACTGGGGGAAATGTGGTCATCTTTACTACACCTAAAGTGATGTTAGGGTACTGTGTGGTTCCACAGATGCAGGCAAACTACAGCAGGTGAATGTAAGGTTCCTTGTTAGTGTTTCCATGAAAGGTGGGAATAAGAGCAAGGAGTTGAGGCTTGAGCTTGAAGTGAGCGTGCACCAATGGAATTCGTATACTCTCGGTTATCTGGCTATCTCCAGAATTGTAAGTCTATTTTAGCATGAGCTTAGGAACCTTATGTCCTTCTTCTTCCTCTCGGTCATCGTGGAGTAGTTCATCTTCTCTTCCCCCTCCTCCTGATATGTTCCTCAAATCATTCAGCATGTCTTGAAACGCGATTTGGGTCAAGGATTGCTCGATTAGCTGTTGTTGTATGGCTTGGATGGACGCAAGCAATTGAGCATTCAGTTGATTCTGAGCAGATGCTTGGCACTGCTCCATATGGGGTGTTTGTCCTGATCGTTCCTCTTTCGTCTGGAGGAACCATCTCAAGGTCTGAGTCAGACAACACAAATTCCACATTGGGATCCAGGTTCTAACTTCAATCTGCAATACGAAAGGTATCCCAATCAGACCAACTATGAAAGAAAGCACCAGCTGACTAGATGGATCAAAGATTTAAGGGTAATCCTAGATAGGTGTGAATGAAGCATTTGATGTAGACTGTAATCAACCTCCATTCACAATGATAGTAGTGGTAAAAGAGTGATCCCTTCTTATTTGGGACGTAGAATGGAAAGAATAGGAGGAGTTTAGAGGTCGGTCCGCAAGATCTGAACTGGGTTCTTGGGAATCACCTCGAATTTATTGAAGATGCCAGAGTCATGGAATCAGTGTGGGTGTCGACGGAGTCCCAACTGAACTATCCATGAGTCGACATCTTAGATGAACAAGAGAAGGATCGATGCAGGAAGAAAGATACGATGGTCAACAAGGAATAAAAAGGAGTGCAAAACAGTAGATTGCTCAAATTTAGCAGGGGTTCAAAGAGAAAAATTCATGAACAAAATTTACACAAGTGTGTGGGACATGATCTTTGAACCTTAATCTAGATCCATACAAAAATAATACAAAATTGGGTTCACCAACTCAACAAAATATGAGGCCATAAGAGATTGACTTTTTTTTTCAAATATATTGTTGTTTCAAGAAATATGATAATGAGTCCTTAGCGGCTAACCCTATAGGAGTGTGTGTACTGCCAAAAATGTATCTCGTACTTCTTTCACCTCCTTTATAACCTATGTTCTGTATGCTTAAAGGTCCTTAATCTTGTGTATGAGGGGATACTCAGCCAAAGAATGAGAGAGGGGAAGCTGATAGTGGCGAATCCAATACTTCGAACCAAGCTCGCAATGGAATTACCCGTGAGCGTGCAAGGCCCTACTCGTACGTGAGACGATGAGATAGACACCCCCGTGAGGGCGTGTCCTAAGCTCGGTACTTCGAACAGGGTCGGTGTTCCACACAAGGCAAGAATACCATCGTTGACCAAGTCATACTCATCCACGTATGATAGAAGCATCGATACTTCGACGCATCTAGGTGATAATCAAGGAGCCACTGAATGGCTTTTTGGCTTTAATCCTTAGGGGTCACGCCTCACTCTGTCTGGAAGGTACCTGAAAACAATGAGGGATTTATGAACCCAAACAATGAAGTCCATTACAGATTTTAATTAAGGGCCAAAGTTTATTTAGCAGCCCTCTAGTTTTAGATTTTTGGGTTTTCACTTTTTTTAAGTAAGCAATCCGCCTAACGATTTTTTTTTGTATTTTCTTTAAGTCCTAGATGATATAGACATTGGGGAGAAGGTAGAAAAGCAATGCAAGTTGTTACCAAGATGGAAATTTCACCTTAGTGTCTAATGATGCACGCAAAGTAAGAAGACTTACAGTGCTTTCCAAGGCTCTCCATGTGGGATGCAAGACAAAATTGAAATATTTACACTACAAAATTGAAATATTTACACTACATGGGTATATGCAAGTGGATGAAACTGTCCTAAACAATACTTGCTATTACCGGAAGAATAAAAATGCAAATTTCTCAAAAGTGAATCCTATTAAGTATCCAGTCTCGGGGACTCCCTGATGCTCACTACAATGGGTCCTGCAAGCGCTGTATGAAGTCCCTCACGGCGTGTGATTCCAAGTTCAAGGAGTATGCAGTTAATTTAATTGATTAAATCCAAACAAATATCACTATAGGTACATGCTTCTATTAAGTATTTGGACCTAGCTACCGATGCAAGCAAGCCTAGATCTAGGGGTTCCAACCACATAAAACAAATGAAAATAAAGACGGAAAGCTCAAATCACGAGAAACAAAATAAAATAAAGTCAGAAAACACGAAAAAACCACGATGAGGCCCCTAGGTGAACAATCACCCAGGAAGTGGACCTCGTTAAGTAGAGTAGTGACCAAGTCCAACGATTATTACAAATTATTTATAAAAAATAAATGGCACTCTCCTCACAAATAAAAAACAAAACAAAAATAAAATCTAAGCTAGAATCTATGCTACATGGCTCCTTGCTTTGTTTGCTACCTCTCGTACTGGATAGGGCAAGAAGGCCAGTCTCCACCAAGCTTAGCCGCATTGACCTCTTAAGAAGTCGTCCTCGTGTAGCGGTCCCTCGCATCAAACACAACAAATAGATGCATTAGCATAGATAATCAGAAATCAGCAAATAAAGGAAAATAAATAAAAAGAGAAGTTATGTGCAAAGAAATATGTACAAAAAATGCTATACTCCATTGCTCCCCAGCAACGGTGCCATTTGATTGATCAAAGCTGATCAGGTAAGGAGGATCTTGCATTCCACACAGGGCGAGAGCGCAGTCGATGTGGCGACCGCTCACAGAGACCAAGCGACCAAGCAACAATTAACCCACACAATAATATCAAGCAATAAATAAGCAGGTGTGAATCAAAATTTATTATACCCTACAATAAATGTGCATAGTGACAAACAGAGTAGGGTGTCAAATGGAGACAAGTTGGTGTAGCAATTTTATTATTTACAAATAAATAATGAATAAATAATCATGTGTATTTTGTATAATATTTACTCAATTAATCAATTAATATTTTTTTGGGTTTTTAAAGTAAATAAAATAATTCTTATGTATATTATATTTATATTTTTAAAATTTTTTATTTTAAAATTTAACTTTTTTTATTATTTTCGATAATTTCTTTTTCTTTTTAATATATAAAAAAGGTATATATATAACTATATATAGGTATTATGTATAATATAAGTGATAAATATGTATAATAAATAATAATATAAAAAATCAAAAAATAGCTACAAAAAGGTCATTTTTATTTTTTTATAGGTTTTAAAATATTGATAAAGTTTTTATAATAATTATAATAATTATAGTAGGTATATAATTCTATATATGTATATATATTGTATAGATAGGATATAATAGATATAAATATAAGTAAAAATAATAAAAAATCAAGAAAGAAAAATATTTTTGTGTTTTTGGTGTTTTTCTAATGTTTTTTGTAATTTTTCAAGATTTTTTGATAATTTTTAGGTGTTTTTAAAGCCCTAAATACACATAATTAGGGACTAGGTCGAATTGTTTTGGAATTAAAAAGTATTGAATAGAATCAAAATTTTCCAAAACTATTTTTTATATATAATATATAATGAAAATTCAGAGATAGAAATAAATATCTTTGGATTTTATAATATTTTTATATAATTTTTATAAGGATTTTGGAGCTTTTAAATTTTAGTTATTTCTTTTTTCTATTTTTAGGGGTTTTTGGTCTGGAGGTACAAAATACAATAATAAACAACACTGTTTTTTTTTTTTTGAAATTTTTTAAGTTTATGCATTTTTTTGGATTTTTTAAAGCAAACAGAAAATAAATCATGCTATTTTGATTTTTAATAAATAGGACAAATGCCTAAAATGTAAAATTAATTATATTGCATGGAAGAGCAGTTAATCAGGAGTAAAAGCCTATTTTTCATATTTTTGGATCACAGATGATATTTATAACAATAAGACAAACATGCACAAAAATGTTTAGACTAGAAAGGGCATAGTTGTAGTTAAAACATAAGGTAGGGGTTTACATCATATTTTCTAATAAATTGCAGTTAATATTTAAATTTTATTTACTAATTTAAAATTACAAAAATCAAGGGTGTACCCTTGCAAATTACCCACATCATGTGACCCCTGCAAATTTCCTACTTTACGTGGTCACCCACGTGAGGTGAGCTGACATGGACCCCTAAGCAAATATAATCAAGAATAGGAGGGTTCATGCAAATTTTACATGTTTATTTATACTACAAATAATATTACATGATTAAAAAAATAAAAAAAAGCAGGGTGTCTATATAATTTACCCCTTTATTTTGCACAGTCCAACAGTCAGGAACATGTCACGTGGGCGCACTTGAACAGATCGAGCGGCTGGACAGAGGCATTGGTTCACTTGATGTCAACGACCCAGATTATATATGGGCCGCTCCTGAGATCCAACGACTCTGTAGGTATGAGGAAGAACAGTGAAGAATACTTCCATGTCCTCCCTTCGAACGTGCGTAGCTCCTTGTCCCTGCCACCTTCTTCGTCGATGATCGGCTCCAAGGATTCATGGAAAGGCTCCCCGTCGACAGATGCCATCAAGAGAGTTCGAGCCTCACTGGGGAGATGCATGGACCTCGATGAGGAACTGTGCATCTGGGGAGCTTCTCATGCACTGAAATCGGCCCTCTTCGGGTCTTTTGTGGCTCGTACCTGCAGAAGAAGAATCATGGGCTCGAAGCGACTCACTTGGGCCCGATTTGAAGCTGTTATGCATCGAAATGGGATGGGATGGAAGAACTCTCGCAAAGGGCAGAGGAGGAGCTTCAGTTCACTGATCCTAGAAGGACCAGGATGTATCGAGGGGGGAACGAGATGAACATGGAAGGCAGGTCGGAACGTGTCAAGTGCATGGCAGAACATAGCCGTAGCAAAGAGCTCCGGTGATCGAAGCTATTAAAAATTTGATCCAAACTACGGTTAAATCAGAGAAACTAAACCTAGGACTACAGTATGGAATGAAAATGCGATGTGAAACGCTAGGTGAAGACAACTCTTACTTGGCTATTCCAGGGAGCAGAGGTGTCGCTAGATCTCCACCTTGATCGCACCTGCTCCACTGCTCTACGCCGTACACCACCCTCTGCGAGCCTCCCAGCTATCACTTAGAGCTCTATCGATTTAAGGAAGGGGGTTCAAGTGGGAAAAGGGGGATCAAAATTGTTGGGAGGTGGTGGTTGTTATTTATAGACATGGAGGGGGATTTTATTGACCAACGATTGCAGGATGATCGGGGATATGTACAAAGGTTTTGAGGGTTAGGCATACATTACGGTCGACCGAGGATAGATTTACGTGAAGATTAGATTGAAATAAGCGATGAGACACCCTGGAAAAAATGGAGCAAAATTGGGGAGTTGACGGGTCTGGCACGTCTGGAGGAAAGAAGGGGCAGTTAACCCTAGGTCAACTAGGGTTTGATTCTGGTTGGTCCACGTGGACCAACCAGAAAAATCCAAGGCTGAAATACTTTATTAAATCGATAGAAAATAATGAATAATTTTATTATTTTTTGATGAGACCATAAAAATATTTCTTATTTTATGTAGTATTAAATGTATATTTTTATTAAATTTTTAATATGATTTATCATTTTTTAACGTAATATTTACATGTATACTCATAGGTATATTTACATATATATTGTATGTTTTATTTTTATTTTGTATTTAAATTTTATTAGTTTGTACTCATAATTTATATATTTATAGATTATTTAAATACACATGAATATATTTTTTTCTTTTATTTTTCTAAGGTTTTATGTACATTTAAATAAATAGAGGTATTTATTGTATAGGTATAAGTATAGGTAATTCATCTATGTATATATTTATTTATTTTAATGTATTTCTTATGGTTATATTTTATTATACTTATGTATTTAAAATATAAATAATATTTATAAAATTATAAAAATACAAAATAGTAAAAAATATAAAGAATAAATAAAATGAATATTTTATTCTGGTATAATGTATAACAGGGGTCCAAAATCTAACTTTTGTATCTTAACTCCAAATTAAGTGAAATCACCTTCATTAAATAATAAAAAGTTATATACAATTAAAAGTGATTTTAATGCATTCTGGGTTCATATGGAGAAGATATGAGTCTGGGAAGTTTGGATTTTGGCTTTTTACTCTAAGTGTATTATCTACAATATGTATTACTTTAATGTGAAATAAGTATTTTTCTATGTAATTTTATCTACAACTTTCATGCATAAAACATCTTTATTTGAGATATAAAGAATAAAGAATAAAATAGGTCCTAAAAGTGAATTATTGGACGATTATGGATTAGGGTTTATTTTATTGATTAGCCCTCATCTCCCCCTACTTTATTTTATGCCGACCCTGTCATCATGATGCCTAGGCCTCGATGTTTAGGATCATAAAATACCTTTGGCATTTTATTTATTTTTCTTTTCTTTTCTTTATTCTATTATTTTGCTTTAAATACAATCTTTTATACATTATTTATACAATAAATAATGAATGTTATTTTGTGTAAATTGATGTTATTTACATGCATTTATTTAGGGTTTCAAGGCCAACATGAAAGAATAAAGATGATGAAATGGAGATCCATCAGTGTGTCACTGGAAAAATCAAAGAAGTAAAGGGAAAAAGAGGTGGAGAATGTTACCTGAATAGAGATGGAACTCGAGCGAAGGATGCGGTCTGGGCGAAGCTCCGAGGAGCTCGGGGTCTTCGCTCTACCTGTTCGACCAGAGCGGGGTGCTCATCGACGACTGAGGTGCCATGATGTGGTCGGAGAAGACCACGGCTCAACACCTACAAATTCGCCCATTTTCGCACATCAACTCGAACCTCCTATGTCAGTGGACGGAAGAGGATGGCTAGGGTTTCATGCTCAGAATGGTGGACGATCGATGAAGTGGGTGGAGACAACGTATTTAAAGGGTGGCGGATCCGGCCATTAAAGTGGTGGGTGGAGATTTTGCAACGACAGGATGGAGACGAGAGAGACGTAGTTTTATGGTAATGAAGGCCTCGTGAGGGGTGGAGGAGATAGGTCTACAAAGAAGGGGCATTAGACCGTGGAGAGGTGGTGAGGCATGGGTTCTAAAAATGGAAGGGACGACGAGGTTGGAGAGGGAATCGTGGTAGAAAGGAAGGAGCTGGAGAAGGATGATGGGTACATGGTGAGGTTTGGGCATGAATGGGTGGCTAGGATGAGATCTTAAGATATGATCCAAGGGTGGAGGGATACGCACGAAGGGACATCCATAATGGTATGATGGATTCATCCTACAACTAGGAGAGAAGGGGTGACGTAAAAGAAGTAGAGCCACGGGTAGGGAGGCGATCATGCGGTTGAGGTTAAAAAGGATGGGGTGGTCCAGATTGCATCAGGGAGAGGGGATCTAGCATCTGAGGAGCGTGCATGAAGGGAAGATGGAGATGAAGCAGGGGGAGGATCAAATGGCCAAGGAAGGCGACGAGTGGCAGGTAAAGAGGCGGGTCACGTGGCAGCTCCAAAGAGCGCCACGTGGCCCAATGAGCTTATTCAGAAATAGGAAAATAGATAGAAATTACAAAAGAATAAAAGAAAGTGAAATTATAAAAAAAAAAAAACAAAACATGGAAATTGTAGAACTCGATGAGATCTACAAGTTCCGTGTTGGAACAAAAATCAAAAAAGATCAAATATACAAGGAAATGTTTTGAAGTATATTTAAAGGATTAAAAACACTTGTTTTAATTTTTTCTGTTTTTTATCTTTTTAATTTCTTTTAAAACCAAAATAAATATACACAATAATTACTCTAATTTTAGGGATTTTTAATAATAAATAAAATAAGGAAATTAAAAAAAGGTTAATTTTATACAGTAATTAAGGTTAATTACAAGAGAATGGTCAATTATTAATTAAGCATAATTAATGAAGATTTTTATTAAGTTCTCTAATCATGGAGGATAATAATTAGTAGATACTGCGATTAATCGGAGATTTAGCATCCCCCTATACATAATATGCTCATCCTCGAGCATCAAAATAGTGAAGGAGTCGAATTAATTCCTGACAGTGCATGTGAATTATCAAGGATTAATTCATCTAAGGCCCTTAATTTGAGTGATCCTAAAATTCTTAGTTCAACTATGCTCTAGTTAAAAGGAATCCAACTTCTCTAATTTTCAAAATCTTTGTTTCTGCATATAATATAAGGATATGACATTTAGTATACTACAATCACGCGAGTCGAGTCAAGATTTCACACAAGGTTCCACTCCAGAAGACTCTCCTCTAGACCTCATTCTCAACACCAGGGTATAAGTCATTTCTTGCGTTCAGTCCACCATCTCATTAGTTTATCAGACTTTGAAAGTGTAAATGGAAGGCATAGGATTGTGTATTATCTTCTCTCCCTCACATTGGGGCACGAGTCCTCTCGAGTGCCTTATTATTCAACACGTGTATATTTGGGTATTGACCATTGTGTCCATCAAGAGAATTTCAGTCGCATGTACTAGTTTTCCTCAGAGTACACCAGGGTGTGTCTTTTTTTTAAGTATCTAATATACTTACATCCAAACTTGTATCGCTTACGATGCATGACCCTGTTTGATGTACTAGCCTGACTCATTGGTTTTAATTAGCTTTGGTCAAAATGGACACTTTGAAATAGTTGGGAGCGCTCGCCTTTGATTGAAGATCTTTGAATTTTGGCATTGTATTTAAGAGTTATTTTCATTCATATTTCTTTTCTTTTCTTTTCAGTAGGCTAGCTCCACTTCTTTTACCAAGTTAGCTCACACTAATCAACAATTATTTAGTTTCATCACACCCTTGCATAGAGGTCAATATCAAAATATAGCATGTGAACTTGTTCACATACTGTCTAGGGTTTGCTAACACCCAGGTTTCTTGAAGCTTCATTGACTTTATCACATACTCAAGCATTCTTAGATCGGGTCTAGACTCGAATCTCCAGTCCCAGTTCCTCACATGATACCTCAACTCATCTTATCATTCATGTAGTTGTGAAAGTGATGTGCTGAGCATATTATGTAGAGATTAAGAATGTAATATATATCTCATATCTTTCAACCCACGGAAGTATGGATTATTAAGTCTCAAACCCTAATCACTAATGCTGGTTAACTTAGACTCTCATGATCTCAAAAATAATGTGTCCTCAAATCCTCAAGCCTTGAGTGATAGTGAATGCATCAGGAATACACCAACTCCAAAGTTAATGAATTTTTCTGATTTTTTATTTTTACATTTTATGGATTTTGTTGATTATTAAAGAAATAATGACTGGACTAAGCTATTATGAATAGTTACATCTACTTCCAGCCAGTATAGGTGTAAGTACGAACCGTTAGATGACTACATGTATTACTTCAAGACGGTGCCATCCAAATTATATTTTAACCACCCACTCTACTAAGGGAGACTGTAGTTCCCTAACTGATAAGTAGCTACTCATTCTTAAGATCAGTAATCAGAATCGTTGCTAAAGAAAGTTTTTGATTTTTTAGTTTTTTATGGAATTTTTGAATAAAGTTAATTATATTTACAAAAACAAGTCAATTAGTGTTGAACATGATTTTACGAAGGTCTAGAGAAATCCACACAAGGCGGGATCACAATGTCGTTGAAGCGACCGCTCACGAAATCCAAATTTAAATAACAATTAACCCACAATTCAGAATCATGCAATGAAAGTAAATGCGGAGTTAAAATTTATTATAACTCTACAAAATATGTTTATAGTGCAAGTAGTATAGAGTGTCGAACACAGGAAGGAAACAGGTAGATCGGGGCAATCAAGCTCAAATGCAAATGTGATATATTTGTCTATACAAGTGTTATTTTTTGTGGGTTTTTAATTTTAATTTTTTTATTTTAATTTTATATTTTGGTTTTTTTAATTTTTGATTTTGTATTTTCTTTTTATATTATATATTTTTTGTATTTTCTTTTTCTTTTAAAATATAAAATAAGATATATATATATAATAAAGGAAAGAGAGAGATAATATATATACATGAAATAAGCAAAATATATGAAATAAAATATTTTTGTGCTTTTTTATATTTTTCTACTATTTTTGTGATTTTTCTATATTTTTGCTATTTTTTGGTATTTTTAAAATGAAAAATACTCAAAACAAGGAATAAAATAAAGATCTGAAATCAAAATGGAGATGAAAAATTGTAAACAGTAACAAAAATTCTCCAAATTAATTTTAAAATAAAGATAATAAAATAGAGAAAATTAAGAGATAGAAACTATATTTTTGTGATTTTTATGGATTTCTTATATTTTTATGAATGTTTTTAGAGGTTTTCTATTTTTTTGGAGTTTTCTTTTATATTTTTTTAGTGATTTTTAGTCTGAAGGTTGAAGATGCGAAAAGCACACAAAATCTATTTTTTGGGGAATTTTTCGAATAGTTTTTATACTTTTTATGGATTTTCTAATGCAAACATGGATGAAAATACATGTTTTTTATTTTTTATAAATAATAAAATGTTGCAAAAATGGAAAATAAAAATATGGAGTTAAAGAGCAATGCAACAGAAGATTAAATATATTTTTTGAGTTTTTTTGAATTTTATAGATGCATGAAATAGTTAAAGACAACAAAGAGAAATTACACTACTAGTAGGGGTAGTTTTGTAAATATGTAAAAGTTCAAGGGCCTGCGTGTAAACATCCTAGAAAATTAAAATGCGCTAAAAATATTTACAGACTAATTAGAAATCACCAAAAACCTAGGTTAATCACTACAAAAAGACCAAACCCACACGTGACAGTCACGTGCTTGGTAGGGACCTGTATGTAATTTTCTAAAAACCTGGGGGCTAATATGCAATTTGACCAAAAATAATATACTACAATAAATAATTTCTGGACTAAGTCAAAATAAGAAGAGTAATGAGGGCCCCCACACAAAATTCCCACGCCTCACGTGTGCCAAGCACGTGAGGTGACGTGGATAGGGACCCAATTGCATATAGTAAAATTACGAGGTTTTTTTGCAAATTTTATGAAATATAAATAACAACAGATGAAAGATTAGGTCTTGATTTTTAAATACAAAAATGGATGGGGTAAGAAGTGCAAAATACCCATGCGTTTGGACGATCGAACGACAGATATGTATCCACTTATGCCACGTGTTGTTGATCCATTGGCCGATGACGATTCAGCTGATAACGGCCCAGATTAGATCCCGGCTAGGAATCGGACAGTTGCGGTGTGGCGAGATCTAACGGCTCCTGGCGGATCTAGGCGGAGGACCTTGATCGAACGACTGAGGACGTTGATGGAAGAACAGGGAGGAGCTCCGATTGGGCGAACTTCCTCCGGTCGGCAAGTCCTCCTTTGTCGCATGTTGAATCTCCAAAATGGCCCATTCGCTTTCGGCGAGGTTTCTATAGATGTTGAGTTCCAAAAGTCTCCGGCGAAGATCGAAGAGCTCCCAGGAGGTTGGCGGAGCGCAAGGCTCCGTGCAACCCCCAACGAGTCTTCAAAAATGCTTCCGAGCACGTGTAAAGCTTCTGTACCTGCAAGAAGGTGTTAAGAGGTCAAAGGCAAAGTGCCCCGACCCTCCAGTAGTTGATCAAGGGTAACAAACGACGAAATGAGAACTCGCCGGAGCTTGCTCCGGCGAGGTTGTGGCGAGGGTGATTAAATGATTAAAAGGCCAAGAAAAGAATGCGAGAATAAAGCTAGGAGATGCAGGTGAATAAATCATAAATAAAAACGAAGAAAACACAGGACCTCGACGGTCAAAACACCAGAGGTAAGGACCTCATGGCGTCGTGGCCGCCGGAGATGGTGGAAGCCACCAAAAGCTTCGTTGGGGCTAGCTAGACGTTGTTGGAGACTCCCCTATCACAGGAGTCGATCTAAAGCAAGAGAGGCGAGCGTTGGCTAGGACAAATGGGGTTCAAAATATCAAGGAAGGTGATGGGTGGTTTTTTGAATAGATGGTGGATGGGCTCCAAAAGACAAGGTGTAGCAGGCGAAGTAGTGATCCAATCCTCGAGGCAATCACCATGCGTATAAGGTGGATCTACGAGGAGAAAAAGTCAAGAAGGGTGTGGGGCTATTTGGTGAAAGGAGCACCCTCAAAAAATGGTCAAAGAAGAGTTAAAACAACAGTTCTGACAAGGGCCAGACCTCGGTCAGAGAGTTGACCGAGGTCAACCAACGGAGGATTCTAGTTGGTCCACGTGGACCAACCAGAAAATTCCTTGGCAAAAAGTTTTGTTAATTAGATTAAAATGATAATTAATTTTTTATTAATTTTAGGTTTAAAGTAAAAATATTTATTTTTTATAAATTATTTTATTATGATTTTTATTTTTTTAGAGGTTTCAAATTACAAGTTCCCTTTTAAGGGCTATATAGGTATATTTATCTATATATTTTAATGTTTTATTTTTATTTTGTATTTTCAATTTTATTAATTTTGTTTATTATTTTATATATTTATAACTTAATTTTATAAACTCAAATATATTTTTATTTTATTTTTCTGATGTATTATATATAATTAAATAAATAGGAGTTTTATTTGTACAAGTATACTTATTGGTATTATACCTATGTATTTTGTACAAGTATTTTATTTTTTATGTTTTCTTTAGTGTTTTATTCTAGTTTTAATATACACATATATTATACATAATATTTAAAAAATTATAAAATTATAAAATTATAAAATTATAAATAATAAATAAAATGAATATTTTAATCGGGTAAAGTATACGATAGGGGTCCAAATCCTAACTTTCACACCATAGCTCAGAAAAATATAAACCACCTTTTAAATAGCTTATTAAAAATTATGTACAATTATAGGTGATTTTGATACATTTCGAGTTTTTATTTGAGAGATACAGGTCAGGGAAGTTGGGATTCTGGAATCTTATTCAGATCATAACTTTTTATCTATACATTATTTTGTAAGAAATCAATTTTGTATTTTTGTTTATTTAATTATCTACAAATTTCATGTACAAAGTTTCTTTATTTGAAGTATAAAAAGTGGAACTAAAAATAGATCCCAAAAATGAAGGAAAATGAATAAATAAAAGAGAATTTTATTGGTATTTTGGCCCTTATCTCCCCCTAATTTATTCCTTGTCAACCTAGTCATCGAGATGCCTAGGTCTTGGGGTTTCATGTCATAAAATATTTGCAATATTTTATTCTTTTTCTTTTCTTTATTCTATAATTTTAACTTTAAAAACATTATTTTATACACCATTTATACAAATATGCATGAATGATAAAATGCCTAAATTAAGCCAATTTACACGCATTTACTAGGGTTTTTAATGCCAAAATGGTAGAATAAAGATGGTGAAACGGAGATTCATCAGTTAGTCCCTCAATTTTGAAAAGATTTTTGAAATTATTTTTCAAATCATGTCACACAATATATGGATATTTTCATAATATTTCTCAAATGATTTCCAAAACGAGTCAAATCCTATTTTTCAAACCATTGACAAATATTTTTCAAAACAGTGTCACATGGTTGGAAATTGTTTCAAAGCATTTACAAACATTTTTATGAAAATCAGTTCAAAAATACTTATAGCCTAGCCTCAAAAGGTTTCAAATTTTTTAAAATATGAGCAATGGCTAAAGTATATATACAATATATATGGTATACTCCCCTATACTTAACTTTTGTTATGTCCTCATAATACAAGGTGATATGAAGCCATAACTCAAGTTAAAATACAAGATGATAGACCAGAACTGACTTAGATGCTACCCCTATACTTAGGTTAAAATAACAAAAGTATAAGAAGAATAAGAAGACAGGAATATATTTGACTCGGGTCCCCCCTATACTTAGGCTGAGAATAGCCTAAATAGAGAGTATGCAATAAGGATAGTGGAACCCACTGTGAGTACTCAGAGACTGTGTAAGTTTCCCCATGAAGATTAGCCAAAGTATTTGGATGGAGATTTAAGGATGGGGAACCGTGTATTAGTTAGGGTTAGAGGGGGAGTGGATTTACAAAGATGATGGAATCTACGGAGATGGGAATGGGGTAACTAGGGTTTGAAGGGGGGGTAAAAATCACAAATCAGGCTCAACCAAGCAAGCACAAAACCCTTGATTCACCAACACACACATGAGGACTGTGAAAGTTCGGTTGTATTTATCTTGTCTATTTTAGTTAGTGATCATCCAAATTTTGAGTCCATTACGCAGGTTTAATGATAGGTTTTGGGCAATATCCTAGTGATACGTCCTCACCTCTCGCATGCATTTAGATCCTGTGTACAATGAGGGTATTGGTCTCCCATAATCTGAGTTTCATTTTATTCCTTATATTTTTGTTGACTTGTATAAACAGTCCAAATTTTAGCTTAAGGTTATCACCTTATTTAATGCGCGAGCACAATCAAGCAGTCATCGTCTAGTCAGTCATTCTCAATTTCCTTTGATATCCTAAGTGACAAATCAAGAGGGAGATCGAGGAAAGCCAATGCATTCGAGAAAATCATGATGCATGCTTGAGAGAATACTTACAGTGCCTCTAGGGATCTCAATGCACATGCAAAACTGTGTTGAAATTTTACGCTATATGCATGCAAGTCGAGAAAACCACACCTAAGCATGATGCTATTAAAGGGAATAATTTGGTTTAAATTTGGATAAATAGATCAATATTAAGTGCATGTCAATGAGTCACGGAGACGAAGTGAATCTCCTCGACTCTTATTAGTGCGTCCTAACCTACGAATCAAGCATATGAATTTGAAATAAGGAAAGCTCGGAGAGCTGCATGCCTAACCCTAGGTTCGAAGACTCAAGTGAAGACCCATCCGGACTGGGGTGAAATAGGCTCCACACAACACATGCAGAAGTTCAGGTCCAATTTACACACATGAGTCCATGAACAAGGACCGCTGGAAAATGCAATTGTTACACTTATATATAAAACAAATGCAAGAGAGAATGTCAATTAAATTCCTCGATTTCGTCAGGTTTTCTTCTGTGGCTCCATGCAGTGGGAGCTCCCAACTCCATGCCTTCATGCAGATCAAGTGTCCTCCATCTCCACTGGCCCTCATACAAAGAAGATCATTAGAAGAATATCAGGAAAATTAATTAACAAAAATGATGACAAAATAAATACAACATGAAAACCCATTTTTTAAAAAATAATCAACTAAAAATAATACAGTAAGATCTAATAAATAAACAAGGATGAGTCGTGTCTCCGGCAATGGTGCCATCTGATGAACCGCATTTTCACCTTTATTTATGTGTTTAGCATAGGAGGTGAAAACGATTTATGCAGAACAACACTTTGGATTATGTGAAATACTTTTTTGCTTGGTAAGTTTACCAAGGTCAAACACAGGGATACGAGCCTCCTAGTCAATTTATCGGAGATTAGAGATTAAATTTGAGCGACTAAATTCATTAATCTAGGTCTTCGTTATGTAGACAAAATGGGCATCATAAAATGCACATATAATATGCACAAAATGAATGAAACAAATGATGCAAGACACAATGAATGAGAATGTATTTTTTAGTTTATTGTATGTAGAATAAATGTCATGAAATATGAAAAGAAATGAATAAACCGTACAATTTTTCTTTTGTTTTTTAGCAATTAAAAATGATGCAGGATGATGTGGATAAATGCATGCAAGAATATACCCTAAAATAATCAGTTTTTTAGCGATAAAAATTGATTCGATTTCTAGTTCAATTGATGCATAAAATTTAAGCACTTAATAAGCAAATGGCAATTGCCTTCAAAGAGTTGGATACACTATGCATCTAGAATTTTTTTCCATGTAATTTAAGTATCAAATTAGGAAATTGACATGCCATTAGGTAGAGCATCAAATTAGTTAAATAATGAAATTGAAATCAACTGAAATGGAGATCATATACTCCAAAATATTGAGAAAAGAGTGCAAGCGCATAAATATAAAAAATGGAATTAAAAAGATAATATATGCAAAAGGGCCCCTGACAGGGGCATTTCTATAATTTTAAAGAACCGACGAGGGTCCTTCGTTATTTTCTCAAGCATAAATTTAAGTCATGTGCGCCTGGGAAGGATAATTTTGTAATTTGGAGGACCTGGGAGGGGTAATATGTAAATAGCGTAGCCCACGTGTGCGTTGAACGCACGCGGGCCATGCTCGGAGGCGAGCGGAGGTTCGATGCAGGCTCGGGATATGTGTTGTATCGGGGCATCTCAGAGGTGGTTCGGCTCCACCGAGCCAGGTTGCTATGGAGGGGTGACATGGACGCTTCCTGGCCATTGGATGTCGCCGAGGAGGCACCATCCAACTGTATTTGCTTCCTCCTGACCTACGTGCTCCGCCGCAAAGGTGGTGGCGAGATTGGATCTCCAAAAAGGTGTCATCTTCAGCTCTGTGTCTATCAGCGACACTTGAAGGTCGGGGAAGGTTCCTGGACCATGGGAGAAGATGCTAGCAAGTCTAGGAGGCGATGGCAAGGGTCGGAGCAGGCTGGTAGTGGGACGTCGTCGTAGGAGGAGCTCTAGAATGAAGCTCCTCTGAGACGTCCGACCATTAACGATGTCCCGTCAAGGGGTTAGTGGAGATAATAGCCAAAACGAGTGGATGGGATGGCAGGTGAGTGCGGCGATGAGGACGGCACCCGGAGCGAGTCCTCCTCCACCTCCGACGGAGGAGGAGGCTTGGAGGTGATGGAGGTTTTGGAGGAGGAAGGAGGTGATCAGCATGGTCGACAAATGTGATTGAAGTGTGGCGAAGGTGAGGGAAGTGTCCGATCAGAGTGAGGGAGTGTATTTATGTGTGTCATAGGAAAAAACAAAGAAATCAAAGGAAAAATAGGTGGAGGATCTTACCTAATCGGAGATGGAAATTGGGCGAAGGATGCAGCCTGGGCGGAGCTCCGCGGAGCTCGGGGTCTTTGCTCTACTTGCTCGGCCAAAGCAAGGGGCTCATCGGTGACTGAGGCGTCGTAACGTGGTCGGAGAAGACCACGGGTCAACACCTGCAAATCCACCCATTTTCACGCATCAACTCGACCCTCCTCTAATCATAGGAGAGAAGAGGATGATAGGGTTTCATGCTTAGAATGGTGGAAATCGATGAAGTGGGCAGAGGTGGCGTATTTAAAGGGAGGCAGATCTCAGCGTTACAGTGGTGGGTGGTGATTATGTAACTATCGTATGGAGATGTGGTTTCGAGGCAATGAAGGCCGCACAAGGGGCGGAGGAGGTAGGTCGACGAAGCGGGGGCATTAGACCATGGAGAGGTGGTGTGGCATGGGTGCTAAATATGGAAGGGACGACGAGGTCGGAGAGGGAATCGTGGTAGAAAGGAAGGAGCTGGAGAAGGACGATGGGTACATGGTGAGGTTTGGGCACGAATGGGTGGCTGGGATGAGATCTTAAGATATGATCCAAGGGTGGAGGGCTACGCACGAAGGGGCATCCATGATGGGAAGATGGCTTCATCCTACAACTAGGAGAGAAGGGGTGACATGGAAGAAGTAGAGCCGCGGGTTGGGAGGCGATCATGCGGTTGAGGTTAAAAAGGATGGGGTGGTCCAGATTGCATCAGGGAGAGGGGATCTGACAGCTGAGGAGCACGCATGAAGGGACGATGGAGATGAAGCAAAGGGAGGATCAAATGGCCAAGGAAGGCGATGAGAGGCAGGTAAAGAGGCATGTCACGTGGCAGCTCCAAAGAGCGCCACGTGTCCCAATGAGCTTATTCAGAAATAGGAAAATAAATAAAAATTACAAAAGAATAAACGAAATTGAAATTGTGAAAAAACAAAATAAAACATGAAAATTGTAGATCTCGATGAGATCTACAAGTCCCATGTTGGAACAAAAGTCAAAAAAGATCAAATATACAAGGAAATGTTTTGAAGTATATTTAAAGGATTAAAAGCACTTATTTTAATTTTTTAGGTTTTTATCTTTTTAATTTCTTTTTAAAAACAAAATTAATATATACAATAATTACTCTAATTTTAGGGATTTTTCATAATAAATAAAATAAGGAAATAAAAAATAAAAAAGGGTTGATTTTATATAGTAACTAGGGTTAATTAGAAGAGAAGGGTTAATTATTAATTAAGCAGAATTAATGAAGATTTTTATTAAGTTTTTTAATCAGGGAGGATAATAATTAGTAGATACTATGATTAATCAGAGATTCATCATCCCCCTATACATAATATGCTCATCCTCGAGCATCTAAATAGTGAAGGAGTCGAATTAATTCCTGACAGTGCATGTGAATTTTCAAGGATTAATTCATCTAAGGCCCTTAATTTGAGTGATCCTAAAATTCTTGGTTCAACTATGCTCTAGATAAAAGGAATCCATCTTCTTTAATTTTCAAAATCTCTGATTCAACATATAATATAAGGATATGACATTTAGTACACTATAATCACGCGAGTCGAGTCGAGATTTCACACAAGGTTCCACTCCAGGAAACTCTCCTCTAGACCTAATTCTCAACACCAGGGTATAAGTCATTTCTTGCGTTCAGTCCACCATCTCATTAGTTTGTCAGACTTTGAAAGTGTAAATGGAAGGCATAGGATTGTGTATTATCTTCTCTCCCTCACATTGGGACATGGGTCCTCTCGAGTGCCTTATTACTCGACACGTGTATATTTGGGTATTGACAATTGTGTCCATCAAGAGAATTTCAGTCGCATGTACTTGTTGTCCTCGGTGTACACTAGGGTGTGTCTTTTTTTTAAGTATCTAATATACTTACATCCAAACTTGTATCGCTTACAATGCATGACCCTTTTTGATGTACTAGCATGACTCATTGGTCTTAATTAGCTTTGGTCAAAGTGGACACTTTGAAATAGTTGGGAGCACTCGCCTTTGATTGAAGATCTTTGAATTTTCTCATTGTATTTAAGAACTCTTTCGTTCATATTTCTTTTCTTTCCTTTCCTTTTAAGTTGGCTAGCTCCACTTCTTTTACCAAGTTGGCGCACACTAATCAACAATTATTTTGTTTCATCACACCCTTGCACAGAGGTCAATATCAAAATATAGCATGTGAACTTGTTCACATACTGGATAGGGTTTGCTGATACCCAAGTTTCTTGAAGCCTTCATTGACTTTATCACATACTCGAGCATTCTTAGACCGGGTCTAGACTCAAATCTTGAGTCCCGGTTCCTCAAGTGATACCTCAACTAATCTCATAATTCGTGCAGTTGTGAAAGTGATGTGTTGATCATTTTATGTAGAGATTAAGAATGCAATATATATCTCATATCTTTCAACCCAAGGAAGTATGGATTATTAAGTGTCAAACCCTAATCACTAATGTTGGTTAACATAGACTCTCAAGATCACAAAAATAAAGTGTCATCAAGTCCTCAAGCCTTGAGTGGTAGTGAATGCGTCAGGAATACACCAACTCCAAAGTTAATGAATTTTTGTGATTTTTTATTTTTATTATTTATGGATTTTTTTTATTATTAGAGAAATAATGACTGGACTAAGCTTTTATGAATAGTTACATCTACTTCCAGCCAGTATGGGTGTAAGTATGGACCTTTAGATGACTACACGTATTACTTCAAGATGGTGCCATTCACATTATATTTTAACCACCCACTCTACTTAGGGAGAATGTAGCTCCCTCACTAATAAGTATCTACTCATTTTTAAGCTCAGTAATCAGAATCGCTGCTAAAGAAAAATTTTTATTTTTTAGTTTTTTATGGACTTTTTAATAAAGTTAATTGTATTTACAAAAACAAGTCAGTTAGTCCCTCAATTTTGAAAAGATTTTTGAAAATATTTTTCAAATCATATCACACGATATATGGATATTTTCAAAATATTTCTCAAATGATTTCCGAAATGAGTTAAATCTTTTTTTCAAACAATTGACAAATATTTTTCAAAAAAGCGACACGCGGTTAGAAAATTTTTCAAAGCATTTACAAACAATTTTATGAAAATCAGTTCAAAAATACTTATAGCCTAGCCTCAAAAAATTTCAATTTTTTTAAAATATAAGCTATGGCTAAAGTATATATACAATATATATGGTATACTCCCCTATACTTAACTTTTGCTATGTCCTCATAACACGAAGGGATATGAAGCCATAGCTCAAGTTAAAATACAAGATGATATACCAGAACTGACTCAGATGCTACCCCTATACTTAGGTTAAAATAACATAAGTATAAGAAGAATAAGGAGATAGAGGAATATATTTGACTCGGGTCCCCCCATACTTAGGTTGAGAATAGCCCAAATAGAGACTATGCAATAAGGACAGTGGGACCCACTATGAGTACTCAAAGACTGTGCATGGTTTTCCCTGAAGATTACCCTAAGTATTTGGATGGAGATTTAAGGATGGGGAACCATGTATTAGTTAGGGTTAGAGGGGGAGTGGATTTACAAAGATGATGGAATCTGCGCAGATGGGGATGGGGTAATGATGAATCTCATGTTCCATGCTAAAATTAGTCATTTAGGCTATGTTCCCCATCATTCACTTGTAATTAATCATTAATAGAGCATTATTAGCATTCATACATGTGTAAATAATATCTGCATTTCATCATGCATAATTGCATTAAAAATCCCAAGTGTAAATTAGCCCAAAAAGCTGCTTAGATAATTCATCCTAACTCCGATTGACCCAAAACCACCTTCATTGTGTAGATATTACTAACCTTATTAAATAAAAAATACAAAAAAATTACTAACCCCAATAAGTGCCAGATAATCCCAAAGTCTAATTTCACATCTGATAGACTAAAGTGAGCATATCTCCCACATACAGTGTCCGATTTTAAAGTACTCCATTTTCAAATACCTTCAAAACAAGACCAATTTCGTAAAATTCAGAACTCATATGTGAAAGTTGGATTTTGGGCCTCTTTTGCGCATTTTGAATTTTTGCTATTTTTGACCTGAGTTTTTATGTTCATAATTAACCCTTTTATTTTATTTCTTCTTCATTATTATTCTTTGATGGAAGTTTTATTAAGCGACACAAAAATCCAAATCCTGATTAAAACTGAAACCAAAGAAACTGACAAAGTCCAAGTGTCCGTTGACAGTCTGTACAAAATTTGTGTATTTCTTACTTCTAATTTATTTTCCTATTTTCTTATTTATTAAAAATACAAAAAAACTAGTTTAGTGTGTAATTAATTCTCTTGTATTTTATCGTATTTTTTCTATAATTTTTATCCTCTCTAAAACCACCAAAACAAATACAAAATCCTAAAAATTCGGTTTTCTATACGCATGGAGAACCACCAAAAATACCACTTCTCACAGGTGATATTTTGCTCATGGGTCCTTCATGAAAGTTGTAGATCTCGTCGAGACGAACAACTTTCATGAAGGAAATTTTTCGATCTGAGGTCTCCTTCTATTTCTTTTCTATTTTTCTTTGACTTTAATTTTGAAATTTTTTTGGGGCGCCACGTGGCAGCTCCAGGGCGTGTCACGTGGCACCCCACCTGCCGCCCCTTCTCTCTCTCGCACGTGCTACGCACGTGCCGCCTCCTCCTTCCGCGTGCACGTGCGCAGCACGTGCCCACCCCCTCCCTTTCTTCCACCTCCTGCCGCTCCTCCACTCCCCTCTCGTAACCGTCGCCCCTTCGCCTGACCGTTGCCCCCCTCACCGGCCGTTACGGCCGCCCTCGTAACGCTCCGCGCACCCACTTATAAAGCCCCCTCCCTCCGACCTCGTCGAGCATCTGCTATTTTTGAGCTCATCACAAGGGCTAGTGACAGTAGCCCTTTGTGACATCTTCGAGCCATCGGCGTGATCCAGGGGACTTACTCCCTGTTGCAGAACGCCATCGCTGTTTTGCAGAGCTCGGAGCTCCATCGCCGACTCCTTGAAGTAAAGATCGAAGAGGCGTTGGCCTCTCCATACTTCCCAGGCGATCTCGACGCATAACCCCATTTTGTTTTTGATCTTCTTCGTTGCACGTACACTGCATCCGCACCTCGCCTCGCCGCTCCACCGCCTCCGCCCGGCCACAGCCCTGTGCTTCGGCCGCCTCCGTCGATAGCTTCCGCCTCCACCGCCTTTGAGCTCCAGCTCCACCGTACACTCCGCACCATCAGTCCGATTCCCCAACGACCTCTCGTCGCTCGGCCGTGTGTCGGCCGAGCCCGAGACCCGCCTTCGTCTGCCGTGCACAGTGCTCGCCTGTCGCCTCCGCTCAGGCCGAGCCTCCGCCCTCGCAACGAGCAGTTGCCGTCGGATCGGGCAAATAGCCCTTGATCCGACAGTCCTCGAGCCGCTATGCGCCTCAGCCAGCGCCCCAGCCGAACCTCGGCCCAGCCTCGAGGCTCGGGAGCCCGAACCTGCCTCCGAACCACCCAGGCCAGCCAGGCGGAGGCTCGGACCGTCCGAGCCTAAACCTCGGTTCGAGACTCTGGCCCACGCCCTAGCCATAGACTCGGCTACCCCGAGCCTCAGGTTAAGCCTCCGAGCCTCCTGCGCACGTGCTATGCACGTGCGCTTTGGGGGCAAATTGCATCAAAGCCCCTGTTACTTCCAGAATTTACATTTATACCCCCGCTTGGGGTAAATTGCAGAGGAGCCCCTCCGACTTTCAGAAATTACAAATAAGCCCCTCCAGGGACCATTTTGAAAGAAAAACTTTGTTTTATTTATATTTTAGTCCCTAAAACTTCATTTTATCATATCTTTTTCATACGAACTCCATTTTTAGCATATAATATGTCATTTTGAAGCTATTTTCATGCTCTACCATTTAGCATAGCTTGTGAACAGATCCGAGGTTGTTTATTGATAATTATTATTCGAGGATCTCATTTGACATGCAGGCTCAGTTTGGCATATTGGTGCTTGAGAATTTGGTGATATTTTTTGCAGGAATTCGGATGGGGATTTTAATCGGAATAAGCCTTAGTTGATTATTCTCAATAGATTAAATTTCTCTGGGGATTAATTTAGATCGGCTCCTCTAAGATTATTGTCAAATATTCGCGGACTTGAATTAGGGGCATTTGAAGATCGGATATTTTGCTTCAATTTATTATGAGCATAAATTTATTAACTTGAAGCATTAAGTCAGTTCCAATTTGATTTGTGATTACTTTTGTGAATCTATTGATCATATTTTTCGAGGAATTAATACGTTTAAACTCACAGATCTTGGGCAGCATCAATACTGTTTATTTCCCTTGCATAGCATTGTCATCATTGCATTGTATATTCTTCAACACATAAATTAATCGAGCACTTATTAATTATTTAATTTGATTTAAGACCACGCAACTAAAAATCACTGTTCCCTGAGTTCGACCTTGGTAGACTTGCCAAGTAAAAACTATTCCACAACATTCAAAGATTGTGGTGTTTTGATCGACCGAAATTCACCTCCTATACTATGATTATTATCAATTATTAAAGAGGTGGATTTGACGTTCATCAAATGGCGTCGTTGCCGGGGAAGGATGAATTTTTCGGGTTTTAAATCATTTTGTGTAATTAATTTTTGTAAAATTAATTTTTGTGTCATTTTTTTTATATTTTGTTCTGCATTTCTCTCTTACTCCATCTATTAACCACAATTTCTCTCTTTACAGACTTTTGGGAGCGGAATTTTGAGATTAAATCAAGGATTTTCAAAGAAGACTGAATTACAATTTTTGTGAGAGAGAGCTTAGCATAGGTTTAATTTCTGCAATATTCTCAGGGTCCCTCTCTTTAAACCCTTGTAACAATTAAGACTAAATACTTCTGTGGCATGTCGGGTCTGTTTCAACCCCATCTGTGTGGTTGGGACCCGACTTGAGTGGCGTAGGACTTAGGCACATATACGCTTGCTTGTTTATTATTTGATTGTGCTCGTAATTCTTAGGCCACACATTCACTAACTATACGCACTATAGATCGTTTAACATTAGCCAAATTTTTAAATCAATTCTTCCCGCTAATAGAACTATCTGTTTAGGGCATTTTTCATATGTGCATATCATTTAGTGTAAATTTTAATTCCTTGTACTGCATCCCGCATGAAGAATGCGAGGATTCGCTGTAAGTCCTTCTCTTAAGCATGCATCATTGATTTACGTTTGCATCGACTTTTTCGATTTCCTTTCTCGAGTTTTACAACTTAGGAGTTAAAGGAATTGGACTATTCGTTAGGCGTGAATTTCTGTGCTCACGTAAACTTCAGTGATAACCTCAATTTAAAATTGGGACTGCTAACCAAGGCGACTGTATATAAATTGACATAAATTAATCTGTGTTTGGTGGAGAGGAATCCACTCATTGTTTGTAAGGACAAGATCGCACACCTTAGGAAAGAGCCCAAAACCGAAGTACTTCATTCAGACTACTGATTTTAAACAATTAGCTACTTTTCAGTGAGGGTCTCTGGTAGCCGTTTACGGTCCGACTTCCTTAGCAGAGTAGGTGGTTTAGATGATACCGCGGAAGGCTCCGTCCTCAAGTAACACGGGTAGCCATATAAACGGTCTGTACTTACAACTATACTGGCTGAAAGTAGGTGCAACTAGTTGTATGAACTCGGGACAGTCTTTGTGAAATATTTCAGCACCTAACAGCTCCGCTTAATTTTTAAGATTATTTTGTCATTAAATTAAAATTGAAAAGATAAGCGGCCGAACCCTAACGTGCCTTCACCGATGTTGAGTGGGTGAATCAATGTGTTTGTTTTTGTGTTTGATTTGTGTGTGTCAAAGACCTTGCAATCGCAAGCAAATCGTGGTTCGCTGATCATTTAATCCCTCTTGACAAGATGTCGGCACAGTGGTCTTCTTTTCCAATCTCCACGACATTGTCCTGATATTCTTCTTCTCACACTCCTCAAGAGAACCTGAGCTTCAAATCAAATTCCCCTCATCCATCATTCTCTTCCCGCTCATACATCCCACCCTATAACCACACTTCTTCTTGGAATAGCTCTCTCTCACATTCTGACAATCTTATGGACATGAGAGCGAGATCAGAATTGAGGATGAACAATAGAGTAACCGACATTGACAGTAAAACACGATTTCCGGTTACTATGATCTCACAACCTCTTGAACCATCCCCTACTCAAGATGACTATCCTCTTGAGTACAATCAATTTTCCTTCGACAATCTACTGGAAAATCAAAGTCAAGAAAATATAACTCATGACCAGACCATAATGTTTATGAACAATTAATACTCTACTCGAGGGTACATGCCAGAATCACAACACATGAAGAATGATTATTCAATCACTAGTCATGAGATGTTTGAGGATGAGATTGCTCGGATTAATCATAGAGCAGACACTTTAACTGAGAGAATATATGATCTCATCCAGTCTGTGCAAAATTCAAAAGAAGTGAGGCCACCACCTTGCGAACCACTGGATCATCACGATCAGGCACAACCACCACTAACCTCTGACCCCCGACTGACCATATTACAGAAAATACCAAAAAAATGAAAAAATTCAAAAATTCAAAAAAATTGGACAATTCTGAAATGGAAGCATTTTGCAAGAGTCTGATCTTAGAGCTTCCATTAATCAAAGCCATAAAATATGTGCCCGATCTTAAGAGATTTGTAAAGAGTCGATTGAACCCCAAAAAGACGGGCAAGAAACGATCCTGGACTGAATATCATGTCATACCTATAGCTAGTTCTTTGGTGATGAATCATAAAATCAAAAGCCGCAAAGTCAAGCGGGTGACTCAGATCACATGTGAAATTGAGGATTCAACATTCACTCATGTTCGGTTAGACGACGACTCCACATTAAACATCCTCCCCAAGTCCATCTTTGACCAACTCAAACTCGGACAACTCAAAAAGACTAGGGTGATCGTTCAGTTACCCGATCGATCTACCAAAAGACCGCGGGGGATCGTTTCTGTCGTCGTAAATTTCCGAGGTAAAGAACTTAAGGTGGACTTTATTTTCCTTGACATTGAGCACCCCGGAAGGATGTCTGAGTCTCCTATTATTTTAGGAAAGCTGTTCTTAGCCTCCGCTAAGGCGATCGTCGATTGCAAGACTCAGGAAATCAAGTTCCCGAACTCGGAACACAATGAACACAACCCCAATGACACATCCAGCTCTGAGGAAAACCAACTTGAAACCAACAGTTATGATCAGGAGATAAATATTTCACATTATCAGACATCTCCACATGACACACTGATACAACCCCTAGGAGAGTCACCTAAGGGACTGATTGTTGGACAAACTTCGGATTCTCACCACCCTATCACTGCTCCTGGGAAAATTCAAGATTTTGGATCTTATGAAGAATTGGATGATATTATTGAAGATCACCATGATTATTTGAGTGGTCCAATCTTTGAGTCGGCAGTAATTCATGAGATACTTGAACCATATAAGGAATCGACTCCAGAAACATCCAATGTCACCAAAATTTACGATCATCCAGAAGTGACATCAACACCCCAACCATAAACCATAAAATCACCAGGAACAATCTCCCTCGACCGAAACAGCGCATGACCCTTCAAGAATTGGTCGACTTTTACGGGGATTCATCTGAGGAGGAACTCACGAATGCCACATCGGTTACTCAACACAGGGAGATGAAGATTGTCCAACTTCCTCCCAATACTTCTCAAGGAAACAAACCGATCAAGAAAGTCACCTTTGACCTTAAACATCAGGTGATTTCTGAAGAGTCCTCGTCCGATCGTGATGTGGTTCATCAGATAAGTGCAATAGGTACAGCTCTGATCTATGGGCACTTACCTCTGATCGACAAAAGTTGGAGATCCTCTGCAGACGACTACTATTCTCCTGAGGACGTCTCCGACGATGGTTGGTCTTCTTCATCGGCCTCCTCTTCATCGCCCTCCACATCTCCATATTATCTCCCTCCACACTCCCGCAAGAAGGTCCGTCGCAAACCTCCTTGATCTTGTACATCCGCAAATCTACCTGGTTCCCCATCTGTAATTATCCGATTATACTTAGGGTGACATGAGCCTAAGTATAGGGGGACCGCTACCATTGTTTATACAACGCTTCTCTTTTATTTTTGACCCATCTATACTTCGTGCGAGCTATGTCTACATTTCACTTGGTGCCATGAGGACATAGCACAAGCTAAGTATGGGGGTGTTTGTATATATTTTATCTACTTTATCCATAGCTCGTACTTTAATCATTTTTATCTTACATCGGGGATGGGTACAAGTAGTGTGTATATTACCTGTTTTTCAAAAAAACAACTTTTTGCATAAAAAAAGAAAGAAAATCATCACTCATGGTCTTGCATTTCATCAAGCATTTCATGCATTGGTTGATATATTCCTGACACATTCACCATCACTCAAGGCTTGAGGATTTTTTAGGACACTTGATTTTGAGATCTTGAGATTCTGAGTTAGCCTGCCTTAGTAATTAGGGTTTTGAACTTAATAATCCACACTTCCCTAGTTTGAAAGATTTGAGCGCTATATTGCACTCTTTACTGTACTTTCAAAAGAATATGATCAGCACAGTCACTTCCACAACTGCATGTTGATGAGTTGAGTTGAGATATCACTTGAGGAACTAGGACCAGAGATTTGAGTTTAGATCTGATCTAATGATATTCGAGGATGGGATAAAGTTAATGAAGGCTTCAGAAAACCTGAGTGTCAGCAAAACCCTAGCCAGTATGTGAACAAGATTCATATGCTATCTCTTTGATATTGACTTAAGTGCCAGGGTGTGATAAAACTTAATGAAAATTGTTGATCAGTGTGCACCAACTTTTGATAAAAGCAGTGGAGCTAGCCAACAAAAGAAAAGAAATGTCAAAGAAAAAGCTCTAAATACCAAAGTCAAATTACAAATGAGCTTACACCAATGGTCTCCCAAACATTTTCAAAGTGTCCACTTGGACCAAGCGCTAATTAGGACCAAGGAGTCGGGCTGACACCACAAAAAGGGCTCTGCATCGTAAGCGATACAAGTCTGGGTGTTGAAGGTATCTTAAATACTCAGAAAAGACACACCCCGGTGTACTCCCAGAAAAACAAGTGCATACGACTCCAACTCTCTTGACGAACACATTGATCAACAATATTAAAATTTACATGTGTTGAGTAAAAAGGCACTCGAGAGGCCCCTTATTCCATTGAGAGGGAGAGAAAAATAGACACAATCCCATAACCTCCATCATCTGGTCGTCCATCAACATTTCAAGTCTGACAAACTAATGTGACGGTTGACTGAAGCAAGAATAGACTTATTCCCTAGTATTGAGGATGAGGTCTAGAGGAGAGTCTTTGGGACTGGAACTCTGAGTGATGCATCAACTCGGCTCTCATGAAATGCAGTACACCTAATGTCATATCCTTGTATTATATGTACAAACAGAGAGTCTGAAAATTAGAGAAGTTGGATTCCTTTTGATTAAAGCTTGGTTGAGCCCAGAATTTTAGGATCACTCAAATTAAGGGTCTTCTATGAATTAAGCCTTGAAAATTCACATGCACAGTCAGGGATGTATTCAACTAAGTCATTCATTCATGCTCGGGGAAGAGCATGGTCTAAGTATAGGGGTATGATGAATCTCGTGTTCATCATGCTAAAATTAGTCATTTAGGCTCTTTCCCCATCATTCACTTGTAATCAATCATTAATAGAGCATTATTAGCATTCACACATGTGTAAATAATATTTGCATTTCATCATGTGTAATTGCATTAAAAATCCCAAGTGTAAATTAGCCCAAAAAGCCGCTAACTTCTCACATTTGTAAATAATTCATCCTAACGCCGATTGACCCAAAACCATCGCATTGTGTAGATATTACTAACCTTATTAAATAAAAAATACAAAAAATTACTAACCCCAATAAGTGTCAAATAATCATGAAGTCTAATTTCACTTCTGACGGACTAAAATGAGCATATCTCCCACATACAGTGTCCGATTTTGGTCTACTCATTTTAAAGTACTCCATTTTCAAATACCTTCAAAACAAGACCAATTTCGTAAAATTCAGAACTCATATGTGAAAGTTGGATTTTGGGCCTCTTTTGCGCATTTTGACTTTTTGGTATTTTTGACCTGAGTTTTTATGTTCATAATTAACCCTTTGAATTTTATTTCTTCTTCATTATTATTCTTTGATGAAAGTTTTATTAAGCGACACAAAAATCCAAATCCTGATTAAAACTGAAACCAAAGAAACTAACAAAGTCCAAGTATCCGTTGACGGTCTGTACAAAATTTGTGTATTTCTTACTTCTAATTTATTTTCCTATTTTCTTATTTATTAAAAATACAAAAAATTAGTTTAGTATGTAATTAATTCTCTTGTATTTTATCGTATTTTTTCTATAATTTTTATCCTCTAAAACCACCAAAAAATACAAAATCCTAAAAATTCGGTTTTCTATACACATGGAGAACCACCAAAAATATCACTTCTCACAGGTGATCTCTTTTGCTCATGGGTCCTTCATGAAAGTTATAGATCTTGTCAAGACGAACAACTTTCGTGAAGGAAATTTTTCGATCTGAGGTTTCCTTCTATTTCTTTTCTATTTTTCTTTATCTTTAATTTTGAAAATTTTTTGGGGCGCCACGTGGCAGCTCTAGGGCGTGCCACGTGGCACCCCACCTGCCGCCCCTTCTCTCTCTCGCACGTGCTACGCACATGCCACCTCCTCTTTCCGCACGCACGTGTGCAGCACGTGCCCACCCCCTCCCCTTCTTCCACCTCCTGCCGCTCCTCCACTCCCCTCTTGTAACCGTCGCCCCTCCGCATGATCGTTGCCCCCCTCACCGATCATTACGGCCACCCTCGTAACGCTCCACGCACCCACCTATAAAGCCCCCCTCCCTCCGACCTCGTCGAGCATCCGCCATTTTTGAGCTCACCGTAAGGGCTAGTGACAGTAGCCCTCTATGCCATCTTTGAGACCCGCCTTCGTCCGCCGCGCACGGTGCTCGCCCGTCGCCTCTGCTCAGGCCGAGCCTCCGCCCTCGCCACGAGCAGTTGCCGTCGGATCGGGCAAATAGCCCTTGATCCGACGGTCCTCACGCCGCCATGCGCCTCAGCCAGCACCCCAGCCGAGCCTCGGCCCAGCCTCGAGGCTCAGGAACCCGAACCCGCCTCCGAACCACCCAGGCCAGCCACGCGGAGGCTCGGACCGTCCGAGCCTAAACCTCGGTCCGAGCTCCTGGCCCGTGCCCTAGCCGTAGACTCGGCTACCCCGAGCCTCAGGTTAAGCCTCCGAACATCCTGCGCACGTGCTGCGCACGTGTGCTTTGGGGGCAAATTACATCAAAGCTCATGTTACTTCCAAAATTTACATCTATACCCCCGCCTGGGGTAAATTGCAGAGGAGCCCCTCTGACTTTCAGAAATTACAGATAAGCTCCTCCAGAGACCATTTTGAAAGAAAAACTTTGTTTTATTTATATTTTAGTCCCTGAAACTTCATTTTATCATATCTTTTTCATACGAACTCCGTTTTTAGTATATAATATGTCATTTTGAAGCTATTTTCATGCTCTACCATTCAGCATAACTTGTGAACAGATCTGAGGTTGTTTATTGATAATTCGAGGATCTCATTTGACATGCAGGCTCAGTTTGGCATATTGGTGCTTGAGAATTTGGTGATATTTTTTGCAGGAATTCGGATGGGGATTTTAATCTGATTAAGCCTTAGTTGATTATTCTCAACATATTAAATTTCTCTGGGGATGAATTTAGATCAGCTCCTCTAAGATTATTGTCAAATATTCGAGGACTTGAATCAGAGGCATTTGAAGACCGGATATTTTGCTTCAAATTATTATGAGGATAAATTTATTAACTTGAAGCATTAAGTCAGTTCCAATTTGATTTGTGATTACTTTTGTGAATCTATTGATCATATTTTTCGAGGAATTAATACGTTTAAAATCACATATCTTGGGCAGCATCAATACTGTTATTTCCCTTGCATAGCATTGTCATCATTGCATTGTATATTCTTCAATACATAAACTAATCGAGCACTTATTAATTACTTAATTTGATTTAAGACCATGCAACTAAAAATCACCGTTCCCTGAGTTCGACCTTGGTAGACTTGCCAAGTAAAAATTATTCCACAACATTCAAAGATTGTGGTGTTTTGATCGACCGAAATTCGCCTCCTATACTACGATTATTATCAATTATTAAAAAGGTGGATTTGACGTTCATCAGGTAACTAGGGTTGATGGGGGGTAAAAATCACAAATTAGGCTCAACCAAGCAAGCATAAACCCTTGATTCACCAACACACACATGAGGATTGTGAAAGTTCGGTTGTATTTATCTTGTTTATTTTAGTTAGTGATCATTCAAATTTCGAGTCCATTATGCAGGGTTTAATGATAGGTTTTGGGCAATATCATAGGGATATGTCATCACCTCTCGCATGCAATCAGATCCTACGTACAACGCGGGTATTGTTCTCCCATAATCCAAGGTTCATTTTACTCCTTTTATTTTTGTTGACTTGCATTAACAGTCCAAATTTTAGCTTAAGGTTATCACCATATTTAATGTACGAGTACAATCAAGCAGTCATCGTCTAGTCAGTCATTCTCAATTTCCTTTGATATCCTAAGTGACAAATCAAGAAGAAGATCGAGGAAATCCAATGCATTCGAGAAAATCATGATGCATGCTCGAGAGAATACTTACAGTGCCTCTAGTGATCTCCATGCACATGCAAAACTGTGTTAAAATTTTACGTTATATGCATGCAAGTCGAGGAAACCACACCTAAGCGTGACGCTATTAACGGGAATAATTTGATTTAGATTTAGATAAATAGATCGATGTTAAGTGTATGCAATGAGTCACGGAGACGAAGTGAATCTCCTTGGCTCTTATTAGTGTGTCCTAACCTACGAATCAAGCATATGATATTTGAAATAAGGTAAGCTCGGAGAGCTGCATGCCTAACCCTAGGTTCGAACACTCAAGTGAAGACCCATCTGGACTGGGGTGAAATAGGCTCCAAACAATACATGCAGAAGTTCAGGTCCAATTTACACACTTGAGCCCTTGAACGAGGATCGCTGGAAATGCAATTGTTACACTTATATACAAAACAAATGCAAGAGAGAATGTCAATTAAATTCCTCGATTTCATCAGGTTTTCTTCTGTGGTTCCTTGTAGTGGGAGCTCCCAACTCCACGCCATCATGCAGATCAAGCGCCATCCATCTCCACGGGCCCTAACACAAAGAAGATCGTTAGAAGAATATCAGAAAAATTAATCAACAAAAATGATGCCAAAACAAATACAACATGAAAACCCATTTTTTTAAAAAAATAATCACCTCAAAATAATACAATAAAATCTAATAAATAAACAAGGGTGAGTTGTGTCTCCGACAATGGTTCCATCTGATGAACCACATTTTCACCTTTATTGATGTGTTGTAGCATAGGAGGTGAAAATGATTTATGCAGAACAACACTTTGGATTATGTGAAATACATTTTTTGCTTGGTAAGTTTACCAAGGTCAAACACTGGGATACGAGCCTCCTAGTCAATTTATCGGAGATTAGATATTAAATTCGAGTGACTAAATTCATTGATCTAGGTCTTCGTTATGTAGACAAAATGCACATCATAAAATGCACATATAATATGCACAAAATGAATGAAGCCAATGATGCAAAACGCAATGAATGAGAATGTATTTTTTTAGTTTATTGTACGTAGAATAACTATCATGAAATATGCAAAGAAATGAATGAACCATACAATTTTTCTTTTGTTTTTTAGCAATTAAAAATGATGCATGATGATGTGGATAAATGCATGCAAGAATATGCCCTAAAATAATCAGATTTTTTAGCGATAAAATTTGATTCAATTTCTTGTTCAATTGACGCATGAAATTTAAGCACTTAATAAGCAAATGGCAGTTGCCATCAAAGAGTTGGATACACTGTGCATCTAGAATTTTTTCCATGTAATTTAAGTATCAAACTAGGAAATTAAAACATGCCATTAGGTAGAGCATTAAATTAGTTAAATAATGAAAATGAAATCAACTGAAATGGAGATCATATGCTCGAAAATATTGAGAAAAGAGTACAAGCACATAAATGTAAAAAATAGAACTAAAAATAAAATATAAGCAAAAGGGCCCCTGATAGGGGCGTTTCTATAATTTTAATGAACTGACGAGGGTCCTTCGTAAGTTTCTCAAGCATGCATTTAAGGCATGTGTGCTTGGGAAAGATAACTAAGTAATTTGGAGGACCTAGGAGGAGTAATATGTAAATAACCTAGCCTGCACGTGCGTTGAACGCACGCGGGCCAGGCTCGGAGGCGAGCGGAGGTTCGGTGCAGGCTCCGGATATGTGTTGTATCGAGGCATCTCAGAGGTGGCTCGGCTCCACCGAGCCTAGTTGCTATGGAGGGGCGACATGGACGCTTCCTGGCCATTGGATGTCGTTGAGGAGGCACCATCCAACTGTATCTACTTCCTCCTGACCTGTGCACTCCGCCGCAAAGGTGGTGGCGAGATTGGATCTCTGACAAGGTGTAATTTTCAACTATGTGTCTATCCGCGACACTTGAAGGTCGGGGAAGGTTCCTGGACCGTGGGAGAAGATGCTAGCAAGTCAAGGAGGCGATGGCAAGGGTCGGAGCAGGCTGGTAGTGGGACGTAGTCGTAGGAGGAGCTCTAGAATGAAGCTCCTCTGAGAGTCTGACCATTGACGATGTACCTGCAAGGGGTTAGTGGAGATAATAGCCAAAGCGAGTGGATGGGATGGCAGGTGAGTGGGGCAATGAGGACGGAGCCCGGAGCGAGTCCTCCTCCACCTCTGATGGAGGAGGAGGCTTGGAGGTGATGGAGGTTTTGGAGGAGGGAGGAGGTGATCAGCATGGTCGACAAATGTGATTGAAGTGTGGCGAAGGTGAGGGAAGTGTCTGATCAGAGTGAGGGAGTGTATATATATATGTGTCATAGGAAAAATCAAAGAAATCAAAGGAAAAAGAGGTGGAGGATCTTACCTAATCGGAGATGGAAATTGGGCGAAGGATGCGGCCTGGGCAGAGCTCCGAGGAGCTCGGGGTTTTTTCTCTACCTGCTCGGCCAAAGCAAGGGGCTCATCAGTGACTGAGGCACCATGACGTAGTTGGAGAAGACCACGGGTCAACACCTACAAATTCGCCCATTTTCGCACATCAACTCTATCCTCCTCTATTAATGGAGGGAAGAGGATGGCTAGGGTTTCATGCTTAGAATGGTAGACGATCGATGAAGTGGGCAGAGACAACATATATAAAGGGCGGCGGATCTGACCGTTACAGTGGTGGGTGGCGATTTTGCAATGACGGGATGGAGACGAGAAAGACGTAGTTTTAAGGTAATGAAGGGCCTGCGAGGGGCAGAGGAAATAGGAAATAGGTCTACGAAGAGGGGGAATTAGACCTGGAGAGGTGGTGAGGCATGGGTGCTAAAAATGGAAGGGACGACGAGGTCGGAGAGGGAATTTTGGTAGAAAGGAAGGAGCTGGAGAAGGACGATGGGTACATGGTGAGGTTTAGGCATGAATGGGTGGTTGGGATGAGATCTTAAGATATGATCCAAAGGTGGAGGGCTACGCATGAAGGGGCATCCATTATGGGATGATGGCTTCATCCTACAACTAGGAGAGAAGGGGTGATGTAGAAGAAGTAGAGCTGCGGATTGGGAGGCGATCATGTGATTGAGGTTAAAAAGGATGGGGTGGTCCAGATTGCATTAGGGAGAGGGGATTTGATAGCTGAGGAGCGTGCATGAAGGGACGATGGAGATGAAGCAGGGGGAGGATCAAATGGTCAAGGAAGGCGACGAGTGGCAGGTAAAGAGGCGGGTCACGTGGCAGCTCCAAAGAACGCCATGTGGCCCAATGAGCTTATTCAGAAATAGGAAAATAAATAGAAATTACAAAAGAAAAAAAGAAAGTGAAATTATAGAAAAACAAAACATGAAAATTGTAGATCTCGATGAGATCTACAAGTTCCATGTTGGAACAAAAGTAAAAAAAAGATCAAATATACAAGGAGATGTTTTGAAGTATATTTAAAGGATTAAAAACACTTGTTTTAATTTTTTATGTTTTTTATCTTTTTAATTTCTTTTTAAAACCAAAATAAATATATACAATAATTACTCTAATTTTAGGGATTTTTAATAATAAATAAAATAAGGAAAATAAAAAAATAAAAAGGGTTAATTTTATACAATAATTAGGGTTAATTACAAGAGAAGGGTCAATTATTAATTAAGCAGAATTAATGAAGATTTTTATTAAGTTTTTTAATCAGGGAGGATAATAATTAGTAGATACTATGATTAATCAAAGATTCATCATCCCCCTATACATTATATGCTCATCCTCTAGCAACAAAATAGTGAAGGAGTCGAATTAATTCCTGAAAGTGCATGTGAATTTTCAAGGATTAATTCATCTAAGGTCCTTAATTTGAGTGATCCTAAAATTCTTGGTTCAACTATGCTCTAGTTAAAAGAAATCCAACTTCTCTAATTTTCAAAATCTTTGTTTCTCTATATAATATAAGGATATGACATTTAGTATACTACAATCACGCGAGTCGAGTCGAGATTTCACACAAGGTTCCACTCGAGGAGACTCTCCTCTAGACCTAATTCTCAACTCCATAGTATAAGTCATTTCTTGCGTTCAGTCCACCGTCTCATTAGATTGTCAGACTTTGAAAGTGTAAAAGGAAGGCATAGAATTGTGTATAATCTTCTCTCCCTCACATTGGGACACGGGTCCTCTCGAGTGCCTTATTACTTGACACGTGTATATTTGGGTATTGGCCATTGTGTCCATCAAGAGAATTTCAAGTCGCATGTTCTTGTTTTCCTCGGAGTACACCGGGGTGTGTCTTTTTTTTAAGTATCTAATATACTTACATCCAAACTTGTATCGCTTACGATGCATGACCCTTTTTGATGTACCAGCCTGACTCATTGGTCTTAATTAGCTTTGGTCAAAGTGGATACTTTGAAATAGTTGGGAGCGCTCGCCTTTGATTGAAGATCTTTGAATTTTGGCATTGTATTTAAGAGGTCTTTTCATTCATATTTCTTTTCTTTTCTTTTTAATAGGCTGTCTCCACTTCTTTTACCAAGTTGGTGCACACTAATCAACAATTATTTAGTTTCATCAAACCCTTACACATAGATCAATATCAAAATATAGCATGTGAATTTGTTCACATACTGGCTAGGGTTTGCTGACACCCAGGTTTCTTGAAGCCTTCATTGACTTTATCACATACTCGAGCATTCTTAGATCGGGTCTATACTCGAATCTCCAGTCCCAGTTCCTCTGGTGATACCTCAACTCATATCATCATTCATGCAGTTGTGAAAGTGATGTGCTGATCATATTATGTAGAGATTAAGAATGCAATATATATCTCATATCTTTCAAACTGAGGAAGTATGGATTATTAAGTCTCAAATCCTAATCACTAATGCCGGTTAACTTAGACTCTCAAGATCTCAAAAATAAAGTGTCCTCAAATCCTCAAGCCTTGAGTGATAGTGAATGCATCAGGAATACACCAATTCCAAAGTTAATGATTTTTTGTGATTTTTATTTTTACATTTTTATGGATTTTTTATTATTAGAGAAATAATGACTGGACTAAGCTATTATGAATAGTTACATCTACTTCCAGCCAGTATGGATGTAAGTACAGACCGTTAGATGACTACACGTATTACTTCAAGACGGTGTCATTCACATTATATTTTAAACACCCACTCTACTAAGGGAGACTGTAGTTCCCTCATTGATAAGTAGCTACTCATTTTTAAGCTCAGTAATCAGAATCGTTGCTAAAGAAAATTTTTGATTTTTTTAGCTTTTTATGGAATTTTTGAATAAAGTTAATTGTATTTACAAAAACAAGTCAATTAGTCCCTCAATTTTGAAATGATTTTTGAAAATAATTTTCAAATCATGTCACACAATATATGGATATTTTCAAAATATTTCTCAAATGATTGCCAAAACAAGTCAAATCCTATTTGTCAAACCATTGACAAATATTTTTCAAAATAGCGTCACGCTGTTAGAAAATTTTTCAAAGCATTTACAAATATTTTTATGAAAATCAGTTCAAAAATACTTATACCCTAGCCTCAAAAGGTTTCAAATTTTTAAAAATATGAGCTATGGCTAATGTATATATACAATATATATGGTATACTCCCCTATACTTAACTTTTGCTATGTCCTCATAACATGAAGTGATATGAAGCCACAACTCAAGTTAAAATACAAGATGATATACCAGAACTGACTCAGATGTTACCCCTATACTTAGGTTAAAATAACATAAGTATAAGAAGAATAATTGGGGGGTGGTAAAAATCAAAAACCAGGCTCAACCAAGCAAGCACAACCCCTTGATTCACCAACACACACATGAGGACCATGAAAGTTCGGTTGTATTTATCTTGTCTATTTTAGTTAGTGATCATCCAAAATTTGAGTCCATTACGCAGGGTTTAATGATAGGTTTTGGGCAATATCCTAGGGATACGTCCTCACCTCTCGCATGCATTCAGATCCTGCGTACAATGCGGGTATTGCACTCCCATAATCCAAGGTTCATTTTATTCCTTTTATTTTTGTTGACTTGCACTAACAACCCAAATTTAGCTTAAGGTTATCACCGTATTTAATGTGCGAGCACAATCATGCAGTCATACTCTAGTCAGTGATTCTCAATTTCCTTTGATATCCTAAGTGACAAATCAAGAGGGAGATCGAGGAAAGCCAATGCATTCGAGAAAATCATGATGTGTGCTTGAGAGAATACTTACAGTGCCTCTAACGATCTCCATGCACAATCAAAACTGTGTTGAAATTTTATGTTATATGCATGCAAGTCGAGGAAACCACACCTAAGCATGATGCTATTAACGGGAATAATTTGATTTAAATTTGGATAAATAGATCGATGTTAAGTGCATGTCAATGAGTCGCGGAGATGAAGTGAATCTCCTCGACTCTTATTAGTGTATCCTAACCTGCGAATCAAGCATATGATATTTGAAATAAGGTAAGCTCGGAGAGTTGCATGCCTAACCCTAGGTTCGAACACTCAAGTGAAGACCCATCCGGACTGGGGTGAAATAGGCTCCACACGACACATGCAGAAGTTCTGGTCCAATTTACACACATGAGCCCTTGAACGAGGACCGCTAGAAATTGTAATTGTTACACTTATATACAAAACAAATGCAAGAGAGAATGTCAATTGAATTCCTCGATTTTATCAGGTTTTCTTCTGTGGCTCCTCGCAGTGGGAGCTCCCAACTCCATGCCTTCATGTAGATCAAGCTCCCACCATCTTCACGGGCCCTAACACAAAGAAGATCGTTAGAAGAATATCAAGAAAATTAATCAACAAAAATGATGCCAAAACAAATACAACATGAAAACCCATTTTTTTAAAAAAATAATCAACTCAAAATAATACAGTAAAACTAATATATATACAAGGGTGAGTCATGTCTCCGACAATGGAGCCATCTGATGAACCGTATTTTCACCTTTATTGATGTGTTGTAGCATAGGAGGTGAGAAAATGATTTATGCAAAACAACACTTTGGATTATGTGAAATACTTTTTTTGCTTGGTAAGTTTACCAAGGTCAAACACAGGGATACGAGCCTCCTAGTCAATTTATCGGAGATTAGAGATTAAATTTGAGCGACTAAATTCATTGATCTAGGTCTTCGTTATGTAGATAAAATGGACATCATAAAATGCACAGATAATATGCACAAAATGAATGAAGCCAATGATGCAAGACACAATGAATGAGAATGTATTTTTTTAGTTTATTGTATGTAGAATAAATGTCATGAAATATGCAAAGAAATGAATGAACTGTACAATTTTATTTTGTTTTTTAGCAATTAAAAATGATGCAGGATGATGTGGATAAATGCATGCAAGAATATGCCCTAAAATAATCAGATTTTTTAGCGGTAAAAATTGATTCTTGTTCAATTGACGCAAAAAATTCAAGCACTTAATAAGCAAATGGCAATTCCCATCAAAGAGTTGGATACACTATGCATCTAGAATTTTTTTCCATGTAATTTAAGTATTAAATTAGGAAATTGAACATGTCATTAGGTATAGCATCAAATTAGTTAAATAATGAAATTGAAATCAACTGAAATGGAGATCATATGCTCGAAAATATTGAGAAAAGAGTGCAAGCACATAAATGTAAAAAATGGAATTAAAAAGATAATATATGCAAAAGGTCCCCTGATAGGGGCATTTCTGTAATTTTAAAGAACCGACGAGGGTCCTTCGTAATTTTCTCAAGCATACATTTAAGTCATGTGCGCCTGGGAAGGATAAGGTTGTAATTTGGAGGACCTGGGAGGGGTAATATGTAAATAACCTAGCCCACCCGTGCGTTGAACGCACGCGGGCCATGCTCGGAGGCGAGCGGAGGTTCGGTGCAGGCTCGAGATATGTGTTGTATCAGGGCGTCTCAGAGGTGGCTCGGCTCCACTGAGACTGGTTGCTATGGAGGGGTGAGATGGATGCTTCCTGGCCATTGGATGTCGCCGAGGAGGCACCATCCAACTGTATCTGCTTCCTCCTGACCTACGTGCTCCGCCGCAAAGGTGGTGTCGAGATTGGATCTCTGACAAGGTGTCATCTTCAGCTCCGTGTCTATCCATGACACTTGAAGGTCGGGGAAGGTTCCTGGACCATGGGAGAAGATGCTAGCAAGTCGAGGAGGCGATAGCAATGGTCGGAGCATGCTGGTAGTGGGACGTCGTCGTAGGAGGAGCTCTAGAATGAAGCTCCTCTGAGACGTCCGATCATTGACGATGTACCTGCAAGGGGTTAGTGGAGATAATAGCCAAAGCGAGTGGATGGGATGGTAGGTGAGTGGGGCAATGAGGACGGTGCCCGGAGTGAGTCCTCCTCCGCCTCCGACGGAGGAGGAGGCTTGGAGGTGATGGAGTTTTTGGAGGAGGAAGGAGGTGATCAGCATGGTCGACAAATGTGATTGAAGTGTGGCGAAGGTGAGGGAAGTGTCTGATCAGAGTGAGGGAGTGTATATGTGTGTGTCATAGGAAAAATCAAAGAAATCAAAGGAAAAAGAGGTGGAGGATCTTACCTAATCGGAGATGGAAATTGGGCGAAGGATGCAGCTCGGGCGGAGCTCCGAGGAGCTCAGGGTCTTTGCTCTACCTGCTTGGCCAAAGCAAGGGGCTCATCGGTGACTGAGGTGTCGTGACGTGGTCAAAGAAGACCAGGGGTCAACACCTGCAAATCCACCCATTTTCATGCATCAACTCGACCCTCCTCTATCATAAGAGAGAAGAGGATGATAGAGTTTTATGCTTAGAATGGTGGAAATCGATGAAGTGGGCAGAGGTGGCGTATTTAAAGGGAGGCATATCTCGTCGTTACAGTGGTGGGTGGTGATTTTGTAACTGCCAGATGGAGACGAGGGAGACGTGGTTTTGAGGCAATGAAGGCCCCGCAAGGGGCAGACGAGATAGATCTATGAAGAGGGAGCATTAGATCACGGAGAGGTGGTGAGGCGTGGGTGCTAAAACTGGAAGGGAGATAAGGTCAGAGAGGGAATCATGGGAGAAAGGAAGGAGCTGGAGGTGGATGATGGGTGCAAGGCGGTTGGATCTCGTGATCCAACAGTTGAGATCTGAGCATGAATGAGTGGCTGGGATTAGATTTTATGATCTGATCCAAGGGTGGAGGGCTACGTGTGAAGGGGCGACCACGATGGGATGATGGCTTCATCCTACGGTTAGGAGAGAAGGGGTGACATGGAAGAAGTGTTGGCGCTGGATGGGAGGCGATCATACAGCTGAGGATAAAGAGGAAGGGGGCGGTCCAGATTGCATCGGGGAGAAGGGATCTGACGGCTAAGGAGCGCACAGAAGGGACTGTGGAGATGAAGCATGGGAGAGGTGATCAGACGACCAAGGAAGGCGACGGGTGGAAAGTAAAGAGGCGGGTTGCGTGACAGCTCCCGAGAGTGCCACATGACCCAATGAGCTTATTCGGAAATAGGAAAATAAATAGAAATTACAAAAGAAATAAAAGGAAGCGGAATTAGGAAAAAAAGTCAAAACATGAAAGTTGTAGATCTCGATGAGACCTACAAGTTTCATGTTGGATAAAAAGTTAAAAGAGATCAAATATACAAGGAAATATTTTTGGAAGTGTTTTTAAAGGATTAAAAATACTTGTTTTAATTCTTTTGTGATTTTTTGTCTTTTTAATTTCTTTTCAAAACCAAAATAAATGTATACAATAATTACTCTCTTTTTAGAGATTTATAATAAGAAATAAAACAAGGGAAATAAAGAAAATAAAAGTACTTAATTTTATACAGTAATTAGGGTTATCTACAAGAGAAGGGTCAACTATTAAGTAAGCGAAATTGATGAAGATTTTTATTGAGTTGTTTAATTAGGGAGGATAATAATTAATAGATAATATGATTAATCAGAGATTCATCACCCCCAACGATTGCTTTACAGGGACGGTCATTTATCGTCTCGTCCACTGTGCACAGAAGGGATGGTCCCAAACCGTCACATCTTTATATGATTAGGGGACTTTCTGGTTTTGTGTCCCTTTGATCAAATGCTACACATGTATCGGGGATGCTTCCACAACCGCCTCCTTTGATCAAAGGAGACGGTTGTATTAGCACAAGGGACGATTATTGACCGTCGCAAAGGGTGTACCTGCTTGTAGTGATTCAAAGGTTCGTGGCGGTAAAAGTCCCTAAAAATAATCATGCATAAAAAGGATTATCACCTTATACCCATAAACAAAATATACATAAGCAATTAACTTATTGAATATTTGGACTCATTGAATATTTGGATTTTTCTTAGTTCACAAATCATTAGGCGGCTTTGGTGGTTTATATCACCGGCACAAGTGTTCCATAAACATAACATAACTTGTCTATGTAGCTACAACTAAAGATAATTTATCTTTTGCCTCATGCCCCTGAAAAGATTTAGCCTTACGACCTTTATGACCTCTTAATTCGAGTCGGTGCCAAAAAATTTATGTCATCACTCATTTAATCTATTTTTTTCAATTTATCCTATCAGAGAGCAATAGGGGTGTAAACAGATCGAACCTAAGTGAATCTATATTTTTAGGTTCAATTTGTTTATCTAATCGAGCCTAAACTTGTGTTCAGTTTCGGTTCATTTATTTTCGAATCGAATCTGAATCGAACCTCTTTTTAATCGAATCGAGCTTAAGCGAATATCGAACTTGAGAATTCTCTAATAAGAGGGAGTGAAAAAGAAAAGAAATGAAATATATATATGTATGTTTATAATTAGAATAAACATTCATTCCATTTTTTCTTTAGTTAACTCTTCTTCATCTTTTGAAAAAATTAGATTAATAAGGATTCGTCTCTTTGAAAAAAGTGCAATTATAATATATTTTTATATTCGTTCAGATGATGATAACGAATAATGTTGGGATATGCGATAAGTAAGGTTTATACTTGTACTTTTGATTTAAGTATAAAGTTGGAAAAAGTACTAGACACATAGATGATGGATGTTGTAACCACGTTGTGACTATTTATTTTGGGATAGTTTATATCGAGATAAAATCTACTTATCTCCTAACAAAATTACTTATCTCAAAATAAGGTCCACTTATACGGATAAGGATTTGTAAATGTGTGTGTACGTATGCGTGTGTGTGCACGGGTGCGTGCATGTGAGAGTGCGTGAGTGTATATGGTTATCGAGCTTTTAACAGATCGAACCTAAGCGAACCTGTGATTCTTATGTTCGGTTCATTTTTTTAATCGAGCCTCAACTTATGTTCAGGTTCGGTTCGTTTATTTTCTAACTGAATCTGAATCGATTCTTTTAGTGAGTCGAATCTGAGTGAATATCGAACTTGAGAATTTTTTGACACATATAGAGAATAATGTGGGCAATTTACAAATATTATGAAATGTATTACATTCTCAACAATAATTTATAGCAACAGCCTACACCCGTATTGAATGTAGAGGAAAAATACGGAATAAAATTATCTTGTTGTGGTGCAATTATTGTTACACACACTACTCCTATCTAGTAACGCATCTTTTCTTCCGGAAGTATCTGTCTATCTAAATATCAACAGTACACATACATACGAAGACGTTGACTTAGGTTTTAACTTTCTAACCATATCATAAATGACATTGCAGTAATGCCTAACTAATTGTTACAGCTAAACAAATATATATATAGGAGAACTTCAAATGAGGTGGGATCTCACCAATTTTGTGGTGAGCCATCAATCACACCCTTTTGATTTTAATCGTGTGGCTATAATTAAACGTATATAATTAATTTTGATTTTATTGGGTGAAAACCCATTTTGATCTTTTTATCATTTCCCGTTTTAGCTTTCAACGTTCCTATAATTTAGGAAACGCCAATTCATGTGGCTATAATTATGCTTCTTCTTCAACTAAAAGGGGATGGACGGCCGCCACCCGCAGATCTGGAGGAGGAGCGGCAGAGGTGATCTTCCGGAGTTGCGCGTCGTTCGACGACGGAGGTGATGACTGACGATTTACAACCTTACAGAAACACAATACCACGTAATTTACGGATGTCACATCATCAACAATATAAATAGTAAACAAAACGATAATGGAGAGTGTTGTAGACAAATAAATCGAATATTAATTAACCTGCGATTATAATTGCATGAGGATGATGTAATTAAACTATTAATTGTAACGCAATGATTCCAGATTTGCATATGCGAGAACCCATATTCATACTCAACCCGAGTGTTGCTTGATCCTTATATTTAAGGATATGCTAATAATTAATATAATATCTACGATATGTATTTCTCATATTGGCCAATCACGTGGTTTGACGGGAAGGAAACTAGAAGATATTTATTTATACTTGATATGAATTGAAGGCTGACATCAAGATTCTCCCTTACGTTTTTTGGGTTCCTATGGGTTCAACACATATGCGTTTTTCTCTCCCGTGTGGTGAATGAGAGGCTTTTTCGTATTGAGATTTGAAGACATGAATATAAAGTTTTTTATAGCAATTGGGTAAGAATTTAGTCGGAAAAGGGATAATTTAACTAATTTATAACTAATTGATTATTTGAAGTATTTTAAAACCAAAGTTGAGTTTTAAAATTAACTATCACCAAGATCATCAAATCTATTAATTTGATGGGATAATTTCCCTTTTAAAAGCAAATTCTTATTCTGTTTTGGCTAGCACAATTTCTCACAAGTCACAACATAAAGGTCAAATTAAAGCGTGCGCGCGCACGAGAGAGAGAGAGAGAGAGAGAGAGAGAGAGAGAATAAGGTACGTAAATACTACACTAATGTTTGGAGTGAATGGTCTTAAGAGTTGTTACTAATTTTCTCTAAAGTTCGGAAGTAAAGTTACTTGGCGATGTCTTCTCTCTACTTGTATGCATTGTTGATAATTTTTAGTAGTGTACGGATGGTTGACTTTGTGTAAGCTCGTTATAATATGTTGATTTGATTAACATTCTTGCTCTTGGGTTACGATCAAATTCGTGGTTTTTTACTCTCATATTTTGGAGTTTTTCACATTAAAGTTCTGATGTTGTTATTTATTATTGGATTTTTTTCAATGGTTGGAATTTTCTTGGATTTGGCATACCTTGCTGAATCCGCTCATCAACTTTGTGTATTCTATGATTTGATCTATATGGAGAATCTGTTTTCAACAAGGAGTATCATAGACAGGATGTTTCATACGATAGACTACAACACCAAGAAGATGATCAACCTAACTGGAATCATCTACAATTTATTGAAAATAAGATGAAGGCCTTATTATTATTAGTGAAGGTCATGCGTCTTCTAGCTTTTGTCACCCACATGTCTAAATAGGAAAGGGAATTTGAACATGAACAAGTTTGCATATTTCTCCGATACTTTGTGAATGATAATGTATACAATCTCGTTTAAAACAAAACTCGTGAACACTTTGGTCCAAATAGGAGAGCCTATACACTTCATACACTTGGAATAACAAGTTTATTTTACTTAAGAGATTGAAACAATTGAAATTCAAGGATGCACTTCTACCGAAATGAATTTCATGGTATTATCGGTCAATACTCTATCATGAAAGTAAAATTTGAAGATGTACTTCTATATCTTTCGTTGCATGTTACTCTTGTAGATAATTGGGAAACATTTCAAAATTCTCTAATTATGTACATGATGGTATTGTTAACTTGGAGATTGCTAGTGTTGTTGTTTTGAATGAAGAAATGAGGATAAAATCTTAAAGTTCATCATCGTCAGAGCATATGATCACGAAAATAGTGGGAGAAACTGATATACATGATAATTGAAGAGATAAAAGTAGAAGCACGTTTGGATCCAAATACAAAAAATACGAAGTACCAATAATGTAGGAAGAAATAACACATTAAGAAACATTGCTTGGAACTTAAAAAAGATAAATTAGGGGAGAAGAAAGAAAATAATACCATGATGTTAATGTTATTGTCATTGTTGTTGATCATGGTCTGTTCATTATATATGACAAGGATATGGTAAATGCAGATAATGATTCAACCCTTGTGTGAGCTCTAATATGGAGTTCTTTGCATCATATCCTTCTGATAATTTTTGTATTCTTGGAATTGATCATGGTTCTTTATCTAATTATACTAGCAAGGATTACATTATCTTGCAGAATGATATTACGATCCTTTTGAAACCTAAAGATGTGATGAACATTCTTGACGTGAAATTGAACTTGATCTATTGGAAAAACTTAAAAGGCTATCTTAATATATTTAATGATGTATAATTGAAGCTTACTACAAGTACTTTTCTTGTAGCTCAAGGGAAGAAATGCATCAATAACTATACATGTGTTGATTTCCAAAGATGTGATGAACATAACTCATCATAACAATTCCATTGAATTTTCTCATATGAGGCTCGACCATGTGAAAGAAGGATTTATACACTTTGATCAAGAGGAATCTCTCTTCATGTGTGAAGGAAGAAAAGATAAATAATACAATCATTACTTAGTTGGAAAGCTATCGAGAATCACTTTCAAAGGTAATTCGTCCTCTGGGAAGGCAAAAACTATAGTTGGTTCACAAAGATTTATGTAGTACTAAGGTTAGCTCTATCAGTGGTACATTCTATTCATAACTTTTTATTGATGATTTTTTAGTAATATATGGATATGCACCCTAAAGAGGAAAGATTAGATCCTTGATGTGTTTCATGGACTTGCATATAGAAAGATACAAAAAAGGTCGAAATGCATATGCAACGGTAATGTTGGAGAGTGTGTAGTACCCTTTGACATTGATTTGGAGAAGTCTTATGATTCAATTTCATGGGGGATCTTGTGAAAAGTTCCGGAGAATAGATAAGTGCATGTCATGTACGTTAACCTTATAAAAGATATGTATGATAGGATTTTATCTTGCATAAGGATCCGATTTGGGAAGACCAATAATTTTGAGATCAACATCGGTATGCATCAAAGTTAAGTTTGAGTCCATTTCTTTTTACTTTGATTATGGATGAGTTGATTAATCACATTTAGTATGAGATACCTTGGTGCATATTGTTCGTCAATGATATTGTGTTGATTGATGAAACTAGAGATGAAACAAAAGAAAAGCTTGAGGTTTGGAGACATGCCTAAGAGACTAAAAGATTTCGTACAAGTTGGACTAAGACTGAATATATGGAGTGCACAATTGATGGAAGTATGACTAAGACTGAATATATGGAGTGCACAATTGATGTAAGTATGACTAAGACTGAATATATGAAGTGCACAATTGATGCCTTTGAGATATTTGGAATATATTTTACAACATTACTGGGAAACCATTAGAGATGTTATCATAAAATAGATGCATGTTAGTTAAAATGGAGATGGGCTTCTAGTAATCTATGCAATAAAAAAATCCTTTGAAAACCAAAGGAAAGTATCACTAAGCAGTCGTGAGACATGCTATGCTCCATGGATCCAAATATTAGCCTGCGAATCTTAGACACGTGCAGAGAATGACATTGGCTGAGTTGAAAATGTTGTAGAAGATATGTAATCATACATGAAAAGATCGGTATCCGAAGGATATGATCGGGAGGAAAATTGGTGTAGCTCCGATGGCAGATAAGATGAGAGAGAACCGTTTAAAGTGGTTTGATCATTTACAAAGAAGACCAACTCATGCACCAACCAGAACATCATCATTTAATATATATTGATATTAAAATTTACAAGTACTTCATTTTGATGCTTATATTATAGGTTATTTTCATATGTGACACTTAACTGCAAGAGTATTCCTTATATATGTATGAAAAATAAATTTAATTCAGTTACTTGATGGAATAAAAAATAATTTTAGAAACTAAAACTTAATTTGTCTTTTAAAATAGCGACTGCTCCAACTCCCACTCGAAGGATAAAAGTTTGCAATTACTTATCCTTGCACATATCCAATTTTCAATGAAGTTGTCTCAATTGGAGATTTCTCGATGAGTCAACCTTTAATTGAAGAAGTAACTTAGGTGATACGAATGAATAACAATAAATATACTTTATCTCCATTAACTCCTCGACTTCATCACTTCACCCATTTTTTATCCATTGGATTTTACATAAATATCTTTAATATCAACCATTTTCAACACCTAAAAAATATCTTAAGTCATGCCATCAACCTTGCTTTAAGATCATTTTCAAATAATTTACTATCGTTCAATTATCACATCATCACTACTTTAGTAGTAACAAAACTTTATCATCTCATTCTGAATAGATTAACTCTCAAAATAACTCAAAGATTTTCAACTTATTATAATTATTAACTTTTGAGGGTAGTTAGAACGGATAATCTATTTTTTCAAAAAAAGCAAAATAAGTACCTTACTCGTGCCTTACATCTTAGTAAAATCAGTCGGAGTGTCTTCAAGAGCCCCCTCAAATCCCCAAGTATTTGCTTTAAATTTTGGATTTTTATCAGTTATGCCCCTCTGAGATATTGCAATATCAACTATACCCCTATCTTTTTGGGAATATCAGTTGTGCCCCGAACTTCTTGCCGTTCTATCAGTTGTGCCCCTCGGGTTAGTTTCCGTTCATTTTCAATGCAAACGGACGCTAACTTTGGGATGTAACATGAACTAAATTAAAAGTAAAAGCTGAAAAGGTCATTTTCTCGTCTTTCTTCCTCCTTCCCCATCCTCTTCCTCATCCTCCCCCTTCTTCCTCCTCCGCCCCCCCATCCTCTCCCTCCCCCTTCTCTTTCTTCTCCCAGCCATCGCTCCTCAAAGGCCCCCTACCACCATTTCGAAGCTCATGCGTCTCACTCAGCTCTACCTCGAGAACAACATGCTCGAAGGGATCATAGCTCCGAGCCTGGGAAACCTCCCAATCCTGCTCGCTCTCTCCCTCCCCGGGAACAGGCTCCATGGCCCGATTCTATCGAGCTTGGGATCGTTCAAGAACCGGGTCCAGATCAATCTAGCCAACAATCGATTTGTGGGTACGATCCTACTTGGCTTGAGAAGCTTGCACGCGCTCCAATTTCACGACCTCAACCACAACTCCATCACCGGTTCCATACCTCCATTCATAGGGAGATTCAAAGACTTGACGTTCTTGGAACTTTCCCGCAACCAGTTGGCGGGAGATATCCCTTTCTCGATCTACAATCTGCCTAATATCCTGGATATATCATTGAGATTTGAGCCACAAAAATCTCACGGGTGGGATACCGTCGCAGATAGGTAGATTGAGGTCCCTCTCCTCTACGGCCCCCTCCGCCCCAAGCTCCTCCTCCGCCCCGCTCCTCCACGGCCCCCTCCGTCCCAGCTCCTCCCCAACTCCGCCTCAGCCCCTCCTCAGCCTGCCCAACTCCTCCCCAACCCACCGACCTCGCCCCGAGCTCCTCCGCCCCTGATCCTCTTTGGCCTCCTCCGCCCCAGCTCCTCCTCCGCCCTCCCTCTGCCCCTACATCGCCCCCTTTGCACCATCTCCTCCCATGCCCTCCGCCCAACTCCTCCCCTGCCCCCTACCCCGAGCTTCTCTGCCACTGACGCATACAGGTCCTCCCATGTGCCTCCGCCCCTCCCCACCCAGCCCGCCCTTCCTCCCTAGCCCTCCGCCCCTGCTCCTCTTCGGCCCCCTCCGCCCCAGCTCCTCCTCCGCCCTCCCTCTGCCCCTACGTCACCCCCTTTGCACCATCTCCTCCCATGTCCTCCGCCCAGCTCCTCCCCTTCCTCCTACCCCGAGCTTCTCCGCCACTGCTGCACACAGGTCCTCCCATGTGCCTCCGCCCCTCCCCCCAGCCCGCCCTTCCTCCCTAGCCCGCCGCCCCCTCCAGCCCTGAGCTCCGCCACCTCCTCCCCAGTTCGACCCACGTACCTCCTTCCGCCCCCTCCTCCTTAGCCCAACCACCTCCAGCCACTACTCATCTTCCTCTACCTCCATTCAATATTTGTTTATTTAAGATAAATTTTTGATTAATTGATTCATGAAAGTTCATCAAAAAATGCAGTAAAATTCACCATGTGATCCACAATGAGTGATATATCCATGAAAATACAAAAATTTTAGAGATTCGATGGATGCGTGAAGGTGTAACTAAGAGAGAGAAATTATGAAGGGAAAGGAAGAAGAACAAATGGAGGAGGAAGAAGATGAAGAAGAAGTCTGGACAATTATACCCCTCTTAAATGCACCATGATTTGAAAAAATCATGGTTAAGTCAATTCATTGACGGCTAAACTAACAGAGGGGTACAACTGATAGAATGACAAGAAGTTGAAGGCACAACTGATATTCCCAAAAAGATAGGAGTATAACTGATATTGAAATATCTCGGAGGGACAAAACTGATAAAAAACCTTAAATTTTCTCGACCCTCTTCAAATCCAATCGAAAAAACACAGGACATTTGCTGCAAAAAGCACCACGAACCCAAACCCATAGCCAAAACTCCAAGGTCTTTCCTCCTCCGTCCTCCTTCCATACGAAGGTTCTTCCCCACCAAACTCCCGCGCATCGTCGGCCACACCATCAAAGCTCCTTCGAAGTTGGTGTCGGAGCTCCGTCGCAGCCATGGCGGACGCGATGCACTACCAGATGGAGAGGATGGTTGACGAGCTCGACAACCGCGAGCATCGGGGCCTCTTCTCCCGCCACGAGATCGTCAAGATCGTCCGGAAACCAGGGCCGGCCCTGGGGGTTGTTTGGAAGTGCAACGGCCCAGGGTCCATGAACTTGAAGGGGCCCATTTTCTTGTATGTTGTAGGCTCCTTAGATCTCCATCTACCTCAACATTTCTATTGCCAGATTCTCAATATGGAAAGATGTTTGCTCTTACCATGAAATCCTCTACTCAACGGTCACATTTTACTTTTTTAAGTAATTCTTAATTTAATTCATCACCCCCTCTCTCTTTCTCAATATCTTTGTTGTTATGTTCTCTCGATCTCTCTCCCGAAAAATTCGAATGGGAACGACACTAGTAATTCTTTTGTTATTATTATGTTATCATATTTTTAAATCTTCTATTCTTTACTTGTTTCACAGTTCGGAATTCCTTTTAGTTTCTGGGACTGCGGCTTTCCATAGGGATTTATTGTTAACCAATTGCGGGACACCCTTGCATTGTACAACTAGCCACAAATTTCATAGCATCGGACGGATTGGTAATTGAGATTCAACGCGGCTAATTGCATGCGAATTAGTATAATTATGCGATTATCAACAATGGATGGAAGATGTGTGATTTTCTGTTTATCTGTCTCTTATATTTTTCTGGATGCTGCTAAAATCGAGATAGATTGTAATAAGTTTAACTAGTATATAACATATATTGCATTGGAAAACGAACAGCTATGGCTCTTATTTTCGTGGTGAAATAGATATAGATACCCACGCATTCCTCTCTGTATTCATATGCTATATTGAACTATATATATCCTCTCTGTATTCATAAAATAAGAGCGAGTTCAAATACCCACGTAGTTGTTGCATTTCCTTGTAGCATAATGACTTTAGGCCATTATTTTCCTTCTTCCAAAGAGAATGAAAACAATAGCAGGGACTGTTGTGAGTGTTGCAGATGTATATTGAATATTAATTGAAGGGAGGAAGTTGTTTGGATATCAAACATTCGTTTAAGAATGATTTTGTCTAGTAAGGTATTTATCCGGTAGTAATAGCGTGAATCTCATGGTAATATCAGGGTCATCCATGAGGGTAGTTTACGAGTGCAATGGTCCAGACTCCATCAACTTTAGAGGTCCATTTTGACATATATTCAGCTTTTAATCTTTTAAAAATTTTATATGTCCTAATGAGGCTTTGTAGAATCAAATTTTTAGTAAAACAACTCACCAAAAAATGAGCAATCGAATTTTTCGATGAAACAATGTGTTAAAAAACGAGCTCTTATGGAATCATTTTTTTGATGAAACAACTCATCAAAAAATAAACCCTTATAGAATCGAAATTTCAGTGAACAACTCAATGTTAGTCGTGGAATTATATAAGGATACATTAATATTTATCGAAATTTATAAGGACCTATTATTTTTCCTTTTGTCCAGGACCCACGAAATATCACGCGCTGCCGGAAACGCCGCGACTTCGAGTACCGCCTCAAGAGGCACATTCCCCGCAAGCGCGACTTTCTCTACGTCGAATACGAGTCCATCCTCGACGCTCTCAGGCTCCTCCGCAAGCGCGCCATCATCGGGGAGATGAAGAAGCACGCCGAGGAAGAAAGAGACCGAAAAGTGGGCGAGGAGGGGGAGAGGAATGCGCGGAAGAGGAAGGACGGAAAGCTGTGAAAGAGGTCGATTTCGGATACGGCGGAGGTGAGAAGAATCATGGAGATCTACAAAAGGGCGACGGTCAGGTTCAAGGGGGATCTGAGCTTGTGGTTTAAGTACCTTGAATTCTGCAGGACCTGTCGCAATGGGAGGATGAAGCAGGTTGATATATCTTCTGCGGTTTCTTCTTCTTCTTCTTCTAATATTTCTTCACCACTCTGTTTGAATCACCTTAATGTGATAGGATTGTTTGGATTTCTTCACCTTCTTATTATTTGATTGCGAACATGCATGTTTTGATTGCCGTATTGTAAATCGATCCCATGTAATTGAATGATAGTGTTTGGCATCGAATGTAATCTCACTTTTGATGTTATAATCGGATTTCCTTTTGTTATATTGTTTTATAAATTCGTTAATTAAATCAAGCTTAGATATCTCTATTACTTTTTATGCATCACTGATCAATACGTTGCTTATCTGAAATTTGCATGTCACTGTGATTGAATTACATCGAAAAAGATTATGTGGAATCTGTTTACATTGCAATGATAAAGGTGACCTTATGTGCATAACTGTGCAATCTTAGTGTTTTCCAAGTGTATATAAGAACCGGGCACTGGATGCTATCTGTTTGTTTTTTATTACATCTGATGATCAGATTTCATTGTTTGTCTTTAGTGCCACCTTTGGTTTAATTTAGCATTGGCACCTGGCTTGGAATTGGACAAGTTTGAATATTTCAGACTTAAGACCCCCTGACTTTCACACTTAAACAAGTTATCGTAATTGCATTATGTTGAAGTTGTTTATGGTTCTCAATGAGAATGTTTTTATGGAAAATGAAACTGAATCAGCATGTATGCAGATATTTTGCTTTCTGCCCATTGTAATTTTTGTTTAATTAGTTCTCAGGTACTAGCCGAGGCAATCAGATTTCATCCGAAGGTACCTGGCCTTTGGATCTATGCAGCAGCTTTGGAGTTTGACGAGAACCTAAATGTTGCAGCTGTTCATGCTCTAATGCAAGGAGGTCTAAGAGCTTGCTCGGATTCGGAGGATATGTGGATTGAGTATCTTCGGATGGAACTTACGTATCTCAATAAGTTGAAAGCACGGAAAGCTGCACTTGGAGAGGACATAAGTACTTTGGCTAGGACGAAAGACGGCGCCAAAGAAACAAGTGAGTGGAAAGAAGAACATAAGAATCTTTTCATGCCTCTTAACGAGGGGAAAAATGAAAGCCAAAAATTGGATAGCCAAGGTATGCTGGAAAAGAAAGAGAGTTTCTTTTGGGAGCATGGTTCAATCTTTCTTCAGACCATATATCATGGAGCTATCAAAGCTATTCCTTCCAGAATGAGTCTGCGGAAGCGATTCCTTGAGATATTGGAAGAGGTGGATCTTGCACATTCTGATGAACTGAAAGAAGAAATTCTGAAGGACTTGAGAGATAAATTTTTGGGGGATGCATGCTATTGGGACTGGCTTGCAAGATTTCAGATTCGAGGTGTTGAAATCGGAAAGGCTGATGTAGGAGAGGTCCCAGAGCAGTTGAATAAAGCGATTCAGGTGAGAGTGTCACATCATGATATCAAGGTTGGGCTTGCCCACATGAAATATCGTATGAAACCAAGGGGAGTTGAGTAGATTCCCATTTGTCCTGAAGTCCATTGGATGTAGATGGAAATAGCTCCCCGTTCGTTCTTGTCACTAGATAAATTCACATGATGTTAATCTCTTAAGATCCCCAATCCAACACCCTTCCGTTAGAGTACCTACACAAGCACATGGGTACCATTACTGAGAGTGATGCTGTCATCTTAGGCCGAATTCATTATACAAGTGGGACCCGGGAAAGCAACTATTCTTCGCTCTTGATTTAGCCCCTTCCTTTGTACCGGCAGCAAAGCCGTGGAAAACAATGTCGAGTCTCGCACTATCGGATCAGGGCCAAAGTTGGCTTCGTTCCCGCAAAACCTGCAATTGGTGCCTTTTCCCGCACCTCCTTGATTTTGATACCCCCTAGGAGCTAGGGCCCCCTGGAAGGACCCGAACTCATTATATTGAACAAGAAAGCACTCGGCCGCTGGGGACACTCTGTGGGAGATAGTGGGTGGTCCCCTCGGGACGTTCTGTATGACGCGAGAGTGTCACGTACGGTTCCTTTGAGAAGGGTGTGATACCACCACCTATCAGGCCCGACGAACGGTCCACGGAGCTGCATCCCTACTCACCTGGTCCATGCACATCGCTCTCTCCAGGAGGTTGGCCGCCCATCCCTCATCTTCCCAGTGTGATGTGTCTGGAAACTCGGGATCGTAAATGGATTCGAGTACCATTCTAATCGCCTCTTTCATGATCTTTGCTATAGGTAGAACTACTGTGAGCGGTCTAAACTTCGACAGACTCTCTGGATTGTGCTATGACATCAAGATGGTCCTGGCTCAGATATGAGCGTGACGCGGATGACTTCGCTGCAGGAGTTTTTTTCACTCGTAAATCAGTCCGTCATCTACTATATAATCTTCTTTCAGCAGTTTACTCAGATCTAGTCTTCGAGCCCTGGTTCCAATGGAGAGAGTTCAGTGCAGTCTCACTTGGAAGAAGAACGCGAAGAAGGGAAAAGCTACCATCCTGATGAGGATGTGTCGGTCCTGCCAATGCAATATGTGTTCATTTAATTTATTTTAACAGTTAACCATTTCTAGTTTAATATCTATTTTTTGAGGAAATAATTTCATACCTAATGTAAAATTGTCTATACCAATAATCATGATATTTAGGATTCGGGTAAACCTTTTATTTTACATAACTGGGAAAGTAAACACTGAATCCTTTCAAATGGTTTACATGGAGTTTTAACAAAGGGAAAAACAATACAAGGAGTAGAACTGAACTAACATGTTCAGTTCTGTACAATATAACTGTTTGTAAATGCTGCTGATTAACAAGGTAACTTTACTTGCTAAGATTTAGACCAAGATGAGTAGCATTCCTAAAACGGTGCGTCATGAATATAGGATAACCATCAGTTGCAACATCTTTAGGGCAACAAAGGCAATGTGAATGCAATAAATGCCTGCACTTGGACCACAGTACAAAGCTCAGCTCCATTCACATGAACACCACCACTAGCCAGCTTTTAAAAAATCAGTTTCTTCGGTTAGCACCTCAATTTTAATAAACAAAAATCTTTTGCAAATAGCCCGAGGGATGCATGGTTAAATGTAAATATTTACTTTATTATCAAGAGACACCTATTTTACTTAATTATATCATAATGTTATTTATAAAAATTTACATATAACAATATCACTCCATCGGATTATATCTCCTGAAAATTTTGTAAACTTAGGCGTTTAATTCTGATGCAGCACGAAACTGATAAATAGGGCATCAGTTTTATTATTCATTAGAGTCTAATTTTATTTACGTTTATTCGAGTCATTGCAAATTTTATTTAAATAAAAGAGATCGCATGTGATCTCAAATTAGTTAGTCGATTTCAATTTGAATTTTGAATTTAATTAGTTAAAGTCAAATTAGGATAAGGAAGATTTGAATTTTGATTGAAATCAATTAGAGTCATTTTGAATTTTATTTCTATCTTTGTAACCCCACCCCTTCTATATAAAGTGAATGGTAGACAATTGTTTGAGGCAGGTCAGATCACAATTTAAATTGAGATTTTTATCTCCCTCTCTCGTCTCTCTCCTTCCTCACGCAATCTTCGCGATTCTCCTCTCCAAAATTCCCTCGTTCTCCGACGAGTCTTCTCCTCTCAACCTCTCCATTTTCTTCTCCACAAAAAATCCACAATCAAATTAATTTTTTCCGCCATCGCCAAATCTTCATCTGCATCAATTGGTATCAAAGCATGGAATTTGAATCGTTCTCACGATTCGACGGTCCTGTCGCATATTGGAGGATGAAGCTCGATCAAGCAACCCTATCTCGTGGCCCGCATGCGCGTTCGCGTCGACAAAAATTCAAGAAGCGCCTCCGGACAAACATCAAGGTTCAACAATGGATAAACTCATGGTACAACGTTGATATCTTTATGATACAAGTTGATGACGAACAAAATCTGGCCGTCGACGATGATCTGTGCGCCGTTCATATCGTTACAGATGGAAAAAATGGCAACAACGACGACCTGCTCGCTGTCTGGACCATGTCCGGAGAAAACAATGTCAACGATGATCTGCTCACAGTCCAGACCATTGCAGAAGAAAAAAGGGTTGACCTGCTTGCTGTCCAGGTACATTCCGACCTGCAAACACCATTTCCGAATGCGTTTCCGGCAAAATCCACTCCAAAACAGCCCTGCCACCGCACCCTTGCACCACCACCCACCCCCACGCCCACTGCGGCGCCGCCCCCAGCCCCCGAACCCCCTCCTGCATCCCCCTCGCTGGACCCATACACCATTCCCGAACCAACAACATGCTCCCCAGCCCCAAACCCACCGCTACTAACCCTCTTACCCCTCAACCCCGCACCACCAGCCCTCATCTTCCCTATTTCTAGCACCTCCCCAGATCCCTTCCACCTCCTCTTTGTGTTGCCGCCCACCCCCTCCCAAACCGTCACCACTACTGCCCTCCCCATGCCACCACCGCATGTCCTTTCACTCACCTCCGTCACCTCCATTGGTCCTGCACAGCCGCATATCCCTCCCCCTCCCCGTTGCTCACTCAACGCTGCCAAGACCGCCATCCTCGTTTGCCCGCTGCCTCGACACATGCCCCTACAGCCCCTCTCCACCACCCTCCTTTGCCACTTCCCGACCCAAGGCCACCTCCCTCCCTTCTCCCGCCACCTGTGGAGGCAAGAGATCCGCCACCACTGCCTTATCGTGGGAGTAAAAGCCCTAGCGTGGGGGTCCTCCTCAAGAGGAATCGAATCCCACGAGAATTGGGAATGGAATGAAATTTGGAAATTTTGCAAAGAACCCCCCCTCCAAAGTTTTTTACGAAAGGACGAGACCTAAGTGGAATGAAAGGGTACGAAAACTGCAATGGAAATACTTAAAAAGAGGTGCTGAAAATCAGAAATTGAGTATAATATCTCTTCCAATCAGGAATAGGAATGTGGTTTTCACCTATTTAAAGGTCCCATGGTCTAGTACATTACCCACATCTCCTCCCCTCCTAACATTGTGCCATTCATTTGCTATGGGTTCTCCGAATGCCACGGGACTCGAAATGAAGATTCCTCACCAAATCTTCGAGCACCATATCGCCATGACAAATTTCGCAAGGGCGCCACTACCTATACAACATCTCTTTTTCCAACAGGAAGCCGACGATCCCAACCTCTGCTCCCCGAATGTTTGGGCCCCACCGTTTGCCCCACATCAGTTCTTCCATGGTCGGATCGAGAATGTTGAATTAAAATTATCAAGCTTCAAGCTTGCAGATCAAGCAATTCATCGGGAGACGAATTTTTCTAGCGGAGGAGAATTGATGCAGCACGAAACTGATAAATAGGACCTCAGTTTTATTATTAATTAGAGTCTAATTTTATTTACATTTATTCGAGTCGTTGTAAATTTTATTTAAATAAAAGAGTTTGCATGTGATCTTAAATTAGTTAGTCGGTTTCAATTTGAATTTTGAATTTAATTAGTTAGAGTGAAATTAGGATAAGGAAGGTTTGAATTTTGATTCAAATCAATTAGAGTCAATTTGAATTTTATTTCTATCTTTGTAACCCCGCCCCTCCTATATAAAGGGGATGGTAGGCAATTGTTTGAGGCATGTCAGATTACAATTAAAATTGAGATTTTAGTTCCCTCTCTCGTCTCTCTCCTTCCTCACGCGATCTCCACGATTCTCCTCTCCAAAAATCTCTCGTTCTGCGACGAGTCTTCTCCTCTCAACCCCTCCATTTTCTTCTCCACCAAAAATCCACAACAAATTAATTTTTTCCGCCGTCTCCAAATCTTCATCTGCATCAAATTCTATTTGCATCCAGAGATATTGAGAGTTTGATTAAAGGAAATTTCCCCAATATTTGTCATTTCTTGTTACCCCTTTGATAATGAGAACTGGATCTGTTCTGTTGTATCTAGTGTATTGATACCTCAAGAAAATATGATAACAAGCTCTTTTTATCGTCACCATTGAAGTGGATGGACTCGCTCATACTTGTCATTTTATTTTTGTTGCTAGCAAAATATACTCGGTGAAACCTCCAGAAAATGTCCCCTTCCAAACTTACATTTTCTTCAATAATAATTTAATCATAATTTTTTTAACAGGCAATTTAGTTTTTTCAGCTCCCTCAACTGTGGAGTGGTTAGCTGATGTTTTTCAAAATGTAAAATTTTGCAGATTTATGAGAATGCTTTGGAATTGATACCTTATGCAGAAATGTGCATCCTCTATGCAATTTTTTTGCTTGAGATTGTTGCTCCTGATCTTGCAAATCTGGCTGTTGCTCATGATCTTGCTAATTTTGACTCTTTAAATAATGTAACTGTTGAGAACGAGTCTGTGATCCCACGACTGCTTAGTGTATATCAAAGGGCTGAATCCAAGGAATGTCTCGATCAAGATCTTGCTGAGCAGTATATCTTATTCTACTTATGTATTGTTAGATACGAGGATGCTAGAGAACTTGCACATAGATTTTTTGGTGATAAGTTCTCACAATCAGCAAAACTCTGAGCGCTGAGAGTTTCGATTGAGTTGAAACACTTTATAAATAGAACTTTTAATAAGGAAGACATGGATTCTGCGTTTGAGCTCGTAAGATCTGCATTGACGAAGGCTACATTGGCAAAAGCAAAGACATGATGCTTTATGGTATGCATCTATTTGGGTAAAACAATATTTTTGCAATTTCTGTAGTTTCTTAAATTGTTTTTTATTAGTAATAATGTATGCATGAAAAGAGGTCCACACGTTAAATTTGCAAAATTTATGCTACATGACACTAATATCTATCATATATCTCTTTGCCAATTTACGCACACATGCCTTCAATGTTATCATGTTTACGAGGCGTGGCCTTCAAAATTATGTTTTTTTTATCATGAGATGCTTATTGAGATATAAATACCATTTTTTCACTTGTTACTGATTATTTACATTGTCTTGTTGAACTTTTGATATTACAAGAGCACTTTTTCCTTTAAAGAACTTTTGAGCTTAGATGTATACCCCCTGTCAAAGTTAGTATTGTACATTTATCAATATAAATGAACTCCATTTTATGTCGCATCACACGTCCTCTCTCATCTACTATCATCATAGTCATGTTATCTTTGAAAGGGAGCCCTGACGCAATGCTGAAGGTTGTCAATAGGGATTTTTTTGAGGAAAAAGAGGATGTGACGTCGTGTAGATCCTCACCTGTAAATTTTATATAGTCACAGTAAGTATCAAAAAGGAGTTACAAAGATAAAAAATCTTTAAATTTTTCGTATGCACATTTTCTATATACATTCTCTCTCCACGGAAAATATTCCGTTCCGTGCAAGCTATATGGACCAAAGAATAGCCGCCACCCACATTTTAGTATGATTACTTGCATTTCCTAGATTATCCAACGAGTCCCAAAAGCCATCCCAATTAACTATTGACTCCAACTCCACCTGTGATGTTGCCCACACCTCCTTTGCAATCAAGCAAAGAAAAAAGAAGTGCTCAACATCCTCGCTCGCTACAAGACACGATTGACATGTGCCTCTAGTTTCAGGGAAAAACCTAGCTTGTCGCTCTGCGATCAACAAGCGATTCCTGCATAGCAACCAAACAAAAATCCTCACCATCGGCGTGACCTTCTACCTCCAAATGTCAGTAAATCTGTTCGAAGCGCTCACTGGATGAAAGACCATTGTCCGATAGAAGGCCATGTATGCCTTCCAAACAGAAAAGTGACCTTCAACGCAAGTCTAGTTGTCCCTTACATCATGAAGTCCCTCGCATATCGGCATAGTCTCCATAAGACATAGAAACTCTGCAAAGTGTTGGTCAGAAAGTTCAGAACGAAAAGGAGGGATCCATCTCCCGATCTTCCAGCAATCCTCACGGAGGCCCCAACAGAAGTTGCCAAAGCAAACAACCGGGGAAAACGAGCGCGTAACGAGGTCTCCTAGTACAATTAGGTTATGTACCATGTCTATCTTGATGATCATATGACCGTTGTTTCAATTGTTGAATTAGGCCATTGCCAAGGCGATGTGGGACACTTTAGCATCCACCTATGCACAAGCAAAGAATGGGCCAGAATTCTTCAGGCTTCAGCTACAATTCGATATCTACAAGGCCAAGTAGAATGGCCGTCCTCTGCACATGTACCACTCTTCGTTTCGTGGCATGCTTGAGAAGCTTCATGGCTACTGATGAAACCCAGTTTCATGGTCTTAATTCGTAGTTATTAACCCTCTTGCTTAAATTAATGCCAATAAAAATCAGATAAAATGTTTTTATATCGGAGCCTTGGAATAAATTAAAAATAAAAAAATAACAGAACTAAAATTCGTAGTGTTTTTATCCCTTAAAAATGCTTGTAAAAATATTTCTCCCTCTGTTTGACCTCGTCTCCGTCTTTGGTCAACATGAAACTTGTAGATCTCATCGAGATCTACAACTTTCATGTTTTGAGTTTTTCCAAATTCGGCCATTTTCACCCTCTTTTGTGAGGTTTTGCATTTGAATAATCTGATTGGGCCACGTGGCGCTTTCTGGTTGCGCCACGTGACCCGTCTTCTCGCGCGCCACGTGCCCTCCATTTCCCGCCGTCCGATTGACCTCTTTTTCTCCAGATCTGCGCCGTCCATTCCCGCTTTGATTTCAACCCTTCGATCAAGGCTCAGATCACATCAAGGCCATCCATCCGCGCCTCTTCATCCTCTCTCCACGTGTAGCCTTCTGCACCACCCGATCTTCTCCAGGCATCTCAATCCCCGCCTTCCGTTCCCGCTTCATCATCACTCTCCGATCCAACCTTTGTCTCATCAGGTCCGTCCGTGAGCGACTCTCTACCCGCTCGCCACGTGGCTAGCCCCTTAACCGACGATTAAGCCTCATATCTCAGCCGTTGGATCGCGAGATCCAACGGCCAAGAGATCATCCCTACCTCTGGTCTCCTCGCCCACGTCGCCCACCTCGCGCACCCATCGCCCCCTTTCTTTTTTCCACGGCCTCTTCAGCCACTCTCTCCACCAACAGATCACCCCACGACCAAGTCCAGTCATCCACCACCCTCGCGGGCCTCGTGGGTCGCCACATAACCTTCCCCCTCGCTCCATATCTTCCACTCAACCTACGTCCACCTCCATCAGAACCACCACCTTCATCCTTCAAATACGCTGCCGCCACCTTCGTTCCTCCTAGTCCGCCTTTACGTGGGGCTCCGCCCAGCCCATCTCCTCCTCCCTGTGACAGGGGGAGGACTAATTGAGGCGCGAAGACATCGGTAGCCCCCGATGATGACCCCTGGCCTTGGTAGGCCAGGATCGCGGTGCTCCGCCACCGCCAAGCTGCCCCCAATTGCTGCGGGGGTCCAGCGATGACCCGAGGTTCTCCTAGGACCTCAAGCCCAAGCATTCGCTCCGCCATAGCCTAGATAAGCTTCAATGTGTTTTTCTTTTAGTTTCTCGGAATTAATTAGGACGCTCCTCGCATCATCATCTTTCCATTGACCATCGACTTAGCTTCATCTGTCAACCCCCGTCTTCACGCACCCCTCCGATCACCTTCTCCCCTTTCTCCAGAACCTACCCACTTCCGCTCCCTATCCTCTCCGGTTCGCCGGAGAGGAAGCTCTGGTCTCCCATTCTCTCATCCGCCTGAGACTTCATTCCACTCATTGCTCCCCCCTTGCATTTGTGCTTCGGCTACTTGGGACTAACTCTGCAGGATGAAACATTCTTTCAATGGCCGGAGCATCGCTGGAGAAGACTTCTTACGCACCGCATCCGGCGTACAAGCATCTCCAACCTTCTCCGGGAGTTCATGCGCTTCGCTCGTGCTGCCCAGATGACAACATCGCCTTCCAGACCTCTCTTGGAGCTTTACCGAGCTCTAGGGACAGTGGCGGAGCTCGCACGACATCGTCAGATACCCATTCCCGCCGCCAGCCCTGCGGCGGAGGAAGGAGGCCCAGGACGTACAGGTGCCGTTGGATGGCACCCCCCGATGGCCATCCAACGACCTATCTTCAGCCATGTCTTATTTCTGATCTTGTACAAATACCGTCAGATGTCGAAGATCGGAGGGCCGAAGTTAGAGTCGACTCATCCGCAAGCTTCAGCCACCATCCGATAATCATGATTGGATGGTCCACATGCGCCCACGTGTCGGGTCTCGAGCCTCAGCACCATATCTCCAGGCTTGGAAATCCCGAGCCAACGACGAGCTTCCTAGCCTCTGCCGAAGCACCAACGTGCCTTCGAGCCAACTCCAACCCTGCATAGCCACCGAGCCTGGCCTCACGTGTCCCAGTCACGAGATGGCTGAGAAATTTGCAGGGATACCCCGCCGGCTTTTCCATAGTGAAAGTAGGTCCTGCAGCACGTGCATCCCACGCGCGCCTGGGGTAATTTGCACCCGACTCCTTGCGCATTTTAATAATTGCAAATATATCCCCGCGATGTGGGTAATTTACAGGGAAGACCTCAAGCAAACTTTTAATTACATTTTGGTCCTCCCAGGACCTGTTTGCTATTTATTTTCATGTTTTCTTGCGTTTATGCCCTAGTTTCCTTTGTTAATAACTTGAGCATGCGAGCTCCATTTTAATTGATTTTGGTCTCATTTTGAAGCTAGCTTAATTCTCTTTCTAATGGCATATATTAATCTCTATTTTGACACTCTAAATTTTGATGCCTTAATTCAAACCAAGTGTCTCACATATAATGCTTCTTATGCCTTATATTACTTCATTAATGGGACTAGCTTCATAATTTGAACATGAATTGACTAATGTTTATGGCTCAAGTATTTTGTCTACTTCGGGCATATTCGCATCATTGTAACATTGCATTTTCCTGCATGTTTTAAAAAAAGCAAATAAAAAATGTTTGATATATGTTTCTTTATGCAATCGAGTCTATCCTTATGTGCATTCTAACCTATGGATTTCTAATTCAACGCCTAATTCAAGTAATAAGAGTCTAGATAATACGTAAGAGGCTCATGTCCCTGAGTTCGACCTTGGGCTTGCCCAAGTAAAAATATATCGACCGTTTGTTTAGATTGATAATTTTAAGCAAGCGGTCTTTGGCGCATCCAATTCGGCCGATTGCAATGACATTAGAAGTGTTAAAACCACACTTTTAAGAGGCCGAATTCCGGGCTCGTCAGCTACATGCCTATTACAACATCTTCTGAGCAACAAAAGACGTATAAGAACTCCATGATGGTTGGGGTCTTCATGGCTGGACTTGCGCATACTTAGCCGCTTAGCGGAGCTACCATACCTTTCATAGAGGAGGCCTATAACCGTCTCAGCTGGATTATCATGCCTTCTACAATCACTTCTCCTCCCTCTTCAACGATGGTCGTTTCTCGTGGCCGAAGAGGGCGATCCAGTCTAGAGAATGCATCCCTCGTGGCAGAGGCGATGGGCACCAACGTAGCCCTTGCAGTTATTGTCGTAGGTCTGGACATGTAGAGGATACATGCTACCATAAGCGAGTATCCTGCTTCTGATCATGTAGCAGAACAGATTGAGCCTTCAGAGGCTGCAGCTTCCCAGGCTGATCAATGCCTGCATGATATTGTCTCTCGTATTCGAGAGATCATGACTCATACTGTTGGCACCACCATTACAGATATCTCAGCTGTAGCCAGAGCCTCTTTGAGCTCCTCAGGTATCGCCTATGCTTTTACAAGTAGTACTGGTGCAGACATGACATAATATATTACAGACTATGGTGCTTCCCATCACCTGTATGGAGACAGAGCGCAGCTGAGGTCCTATAGGACTATACCACATGACGGATGGATTGTCATTGCTAATGGCAACCTCTTACCCGTTACAAGACAGGGGGATGCACATTTGATGCAGTCCATGTACCTTCAGAATGTTTTATATACTCCTGACTTTCAGATGAATTTACTTTCCATTAGTCAGATTACTAAGGATCTGCATGGTCATGCCATTTCTGACCCTTCGTCTCTTGTGTTTCAGGACATACTCACGGGCATGGTGATTGGACGTGGTCGTGAGCACCAGGGCCTCTACAGACTGGTCCAACCTCCTCATGCCGGCGTTTCTACTATACCCACTGGATCGGTCTCTCCATATATGTGGCACCTTCATTTTGGCCACCTTCCTCTAAAAAAACTGTGTCATGTTCTCCCTCAGATTTCTATGAGATCCTCATTTCATTATGAGGCATGCCAACATGGGAAGCATCATTGTTCCTCCTTTCTATCCCGTCAGAGTCGTGATCCTGATCACCAGAGATATTGTTTTTATGTGGTTGTAGTCGATGATTTTTCTAGACTTTCATGTGTCTTTTTATTGAAGAATATATCTGAAGCTGGATCTGTGATCAAATATTTGGGTTTTTATCAGTTGTGCCCCTCCAAGATATCGCAATTTCAGTTATGCCCATATCTTTTTGATAATATCAGTTGTGCCCATCACTTCTTTCTCCGTTATCACTTGTGCCCTTCCGTCAGATTGACCGTCAAAAAATTAAAATAAGCATGGTTTATTCAAACCATAGTGTGGTTAAGAAGGGTATTATGGTCAGAACAAAATCAGGGGCGGAGGAGGAGCTCGAGGGAGGAGCTCGGGGCGGACCGCGACGGAGGGAGGGGGAGGCCCAGGGGGCGGGGGCAGCGGGGAGCAGGGGGACGGTGCGGGGCAGGGTATGGCGCGGGGCAGGGGGAGCAGGGTGCGGCGCCGGGGAGCACGGGGTGGCGCGAGGAGCAAGGGGCGGCGGCGCGGGGCAGGGGGAGGGCCTAGGGGGCGGCACGAGGCAGGGGGAGGGGGAGCAGGGGGCGGTGCGGGGGAGGGGAGTGGGCGGCCCAGGGGAGCACGGGGCGGTGCGAGGGAGGGGAGGGGGCGGCCCAGGGGAGCACGGGGCGGCACGAAGGAGGAGAGGGGGCGACCCAAGGGAGCACTGGGCGGCGCGGGGGAGGGAGGGGGCGACCCAGGGGAGCACGGGGCTGTGCGGGGCAGGGGGAGGGGGAGGCCCAGGAGGAGGAAGAGGATGGGGGAAGGGGAGGAAGAAGAGGAGGATGAGGAAGAGGGTGTCAAATCACCATTTAACCTTTTTTTTAAAATTAATTCCGCTTATGTCCTCAAAGTTAACGTCCGTTTGCACTGCGGATAGACGGTCACTAACCTGAGGGGCACATGTGATAGATTAGCAAGAAGTGAGGGGCACAATTGATATTACCAAAAAGATAGGGGCATAACTGAAATTGCGATATTTCTGAGGGACACAAGTGATAAAAACCCAATATTTTATTAATGAGCTAAAGAATATTTTTATGCCAATGTCAAATATCTTCGCTCTGATAATGCCTTAGAATTCTGCACCTTATAGCTGTCTGAGTTTCTTAGATCTCTTGGCATTGTTCACCAGACCTCATGTGCCTATACTTCCCAGCAGAACGGTGTTGCCGAGCGCAAATTCGTCACTTACTTAATGTGACCAGAACCTTGTTGACACAGAGTCGTGCTCCTCACGCTTACTGGGGAGATGCGGTCCTTACTGCATGCTATTTGGTGAACCACATGCCCTCGTCTGTGTTGGGAGAGAAGATTCCTTTCTCGATTGCATATCCCGAGAAGGATCTTTTCTCCCTCACACCTCGTGTGTTCGAATATCTGTTGCTTTTGTTCATGAAGTTTCTTCAGGTTGTGACAAGCTCTCTCCTAGAGCTGTCAAGTGCATGTTTGTCGGCTAATCTCGTACCTAGAAGGGGTACCGTTGCTTTGATCCGCTAAGCCGGAAATACTTTGTCAGTGCTGCAGTTACTTTCTTTGAGTATGTTATGTATTTTTCTCCTACATGTGACAGACTAGCCCCATCTGACTTTGACGATGAGATCTACATGCCTCCACCTCCTTCTACTCATGCTCTACCGCCACCTCCTCAGCCACCGCCACCACCACCTACTCCTACCTTTACACATGCTCCCAGGTTCCACCTCCTCCTGTGACTTAGTATATGGCACGCGTTTTTATTTGCAGGCCTCGCTCGGTCCCCCTGCTCACAGGTCCTGTCCATCATCCAGCATGCCTCAGGTATGTAATGAATACATTATTTCTACTGATAACACTATTGAGTTGTCCAAGGTTTCAGAAAATTGATATGCGGTATTCGTTCGGTCATGCGGTCTGTAGCGAGTAAGCGGGTAGGCAGAAGTATATGCGGAAGTATATACGGATTATGCGGTTTCTATTATTTTAATTAAAATTAATTAAAAATATAATAATAATTTCAAACATTAGATATTTATGTTTAAAAAATATAACATGGAATAAATATGAAGTGAAGATTTTTTGACAATGTGATATCAACCAAAACATTTTCGAAGGTCATTCATTTCCAAAAACAAATATGTTAAGTTAACAGTGGAGAGAGTAAAAATGTTGTAAATTGATTGAACATAGAAAAAAAGGTGGATATCCTTGTCTAAATTGGAAGGTAACCTTTTTTGGAAGTGTAACATTGTTAGTAAACATAACCATGAACCTTCGTATTTTAGTAAATGATGTATTTGTCTACTCAAAGTCAAATATTTAAAAATTCAACCATTTAAATTAAACATATGTAATTTGTTCAGTACAGTTGCAAATTCCATGCAAATCTGACATCTATATTCATTTTATCCTCAAAAAGATCTAAGATAAATTCTGTACAGTTGAAAATTCCATGCAAATCTGACATCTATATTCATTTTATCCTAAAAAAGATTTAAGATAAACACGTATAATTTATTCTATATTCATGCAATTATGAGATAATGTAAAAGTCAGAGCTATCGTTGGAGAATCTAAAAAAATAGAGTCGTTGTTGAATCTAAAAAATAGAGAGATTTAGAGCTAAATAGATCAATGAACAAACCTTGGCAGAGGAAAAAAAGATGGAAGAGCAACCCATATGGAAGTCAAGAAGGTGGCGGAGAAGCAAAGAGTTACCTCTATTACATATGCGGCCGCATATGCGGATTACTCAGCTGAGTATACCCCTTGACCCGCATATTGACCGAGTATAGCATACTCGGCGCGGTAGGGGGCCGCCTCCGCATACGCGGTCGCCTAGGCCGATGTTCTGAACACTGGAGTTGTCTGTGCATCAAGATTCCATACAGGATGAGCAGGTACTCTCTCCAGAAGGGAACTTACATGCTCAAGACTTAGCAGTTACCATCTGATCTTGATGTGCCGATTGCTCTACGAAAGCAAAAAAGTACGTGTGCTACTTATCCTCTTACAACCCAGGTTTCCTTGAGCAAACTGTCAGAGGATTTCAGAAGGTTTACCTTGGTATTCTCAGCCGTGGAGATATCACGGACATATCAGGAGGCTTTTCAGGACAATCAGTGGAGGTTGACCATGAAGGAGTAGATGGCCGCGCTACAGTCACGTGGCACATGGAGTCTGGTTTCTGCTCTAGTTGACGCATCCGTTGTGGGATGTAAATTGGTGTTCACTGTGAAACACCGTGCGTATGACAGTGTGGATCACTATAAGGTGATGCTTGTGGCACGCGGGTTCACCCAGACATATGGGGTGGACTATCAGGATACTTTCTCTCCAGTCGCAAGACATTCTACTCTGTCTATTCTACTTTCTATTGTTGTGACACGGGATTGGTCCCTTTACCAGCTTGATGTGAAGAATGCTTCCTCTATGGTGATCTACAGGAGGAGGTCTACATGCATCAACCACCTGGGTTTACTGTTGAGGGGGAGTATCATGAGATTTGCAGGCTTCATAAGGCTATCTATGACCTTAAGCAGAGTCCAAAAGTATGGTTCCAGAAGCTCTTGGACTTGATAGAGCAGCGATGCTTTGTGAAATCGACTGCCGATCCCTCTTTGTTTGTGTACAAGATCGAGAGAGGTACTATTGTCATTCTTGTTTATATTGATGACATTATTGTTACAGGGGATGACGAGCAGTGCATTCGGGGTGCCAAGGACTTCCTAGGTTAGCAGTTTGTGAGCAAGGACCTTGGTAATTTACGTTACTTCCTTAGACTGGAGTTTACCAGGAACCAGCGAGGTCTTGTATTGATACAAAGGAAGTATGTTACATATCTTCTTTCAGAGACAAGCATGGCAGATTGCAGACCAGTGACTATTCCTATTGACCTGAGCATGAAGCTCTATGATGATGATACTGAGCAGGTCGACAAGAGGAGGTACAAGGAGCTTGTTGGCAAGCTATTGTATGCCACTATTACTAAAACCAACATATCCTTTGCCGTGAGCAAAGCGAGTCAGTTTATGGAGTAGCCCATACATGCACATATGGATGCAATCCATATGATTCTGAGGTATCTGAAGACATCACTGGGTGGGGGAATTCTTTTCAGTAGAGGCACATCTCTCTCAGTTACATCATGTGCAGATGCAGATTATGTTGGGTGTCCAAAGGATAGGAAGTCTACTTATGGCTTCACTGTGTTCATAGGGAATTCCCTAGTTTCATAGAAGAGCAAGAAGCAGACCGTGGTTGCCAGATCAAGTGCCGAGTCAGAATACAAGGCCATGACACAATCTAGCACATAGATGATGCGAGTCAGATCTGTTCTTACTGACCTGACTATAGAGGTGCCTCTCCCCATGCACCTCCAATGTGATAATCAGGTTGCTATTTTCATTGCCAACAACCCGGCTTTTCTTGAGAGGACCAAGCACATAGAGGTGGATTGTCAATACATTCGTGACATGATACAGAAGGGTCTTATCGCTACTATGCATGTCAGCTCTGGAGACCAGACATCAGATGTTCTTACTAAGGCCCTAGCCAGAGGGTCTTATCAGAGATGTTGTTCCAAGCTGAGTTTGATCGATATCTATGCTCCAGCTTGAGGGTGGGTGTTTAGATATTTGCTATCTTTCTTACCATTTTCTTATTATCTGTTTATTATATATTTTTTTATGTAATTTCCCAATTGGTTCCTCTCCTATATAAGAGAACCCAAGGACCACTCATAATTTAATTTCATTCTTTTCCACCAACACCATTCGCTTATCCGGTTGACCCAACCCCCTCACATTCTATGAAAGAAGTTTCATTGGTATACACTAGGGTTCTTCCTCGCCACCTGAACCCCTATTGCCTGTGCTACCGCCTCTCGAAAGCCTTTCCGCATCGCTCCTCGCTTCCTGTAAGGTTTCATCAAGCTTCAACCTCCCATTTGCATGACTTGCACGACCTTCCAACTCCACTCTTGCTTCATACATCGCCACCTCCTGGACGACAGACAAACTCTCCTCTCGCCTTTGACCACCAACTACAGAATCGTCCACGACCACCACTTCATCTTGGCATTCTTGTTCCCTCGTTTCCCACCCCTGTGAGTCTGCTCGATGACGTTTACAAGAGAAGAATAACAGCTGCTCATCGCCACTTCTCTCCTTTCGTTGGAACTTGGAACGATCTCACTTAGGCATTTTGGTCCGGGCCATTTCGCACGAGCGTACACTTCATCCTCGCACAACGAAGCATCATCGCCCCTTTCTTCAAGGCTGCCCCTTCCCTTCCTGGCTTGGTGTCCTTCCTCCCTCCACCACCTACATCTCCAGTGCCACCTTCCCGACTGAAGTAAGCTACTCCACCGATCCTGACCCCCCTCGAGGATTACCTCCACCATCTGGCGCAACCACTGCCACTTGCAGTAAAAGCAGAACCTTTGACGAAACCCAATCAGTGTGTCATGGGTTGCTTCCTGAGCTGAGCATCAGACCCCCATCGAAGAACGCACATGCGAGTCCCTAATTGGGTTGAAACAAATAGTTGGTTTCGAGAGTTCGAAACCCAGAGGAAGACCCAAAATCGATAAGGCATGGGGTTGTCCCGAACAGGCGTGTCCCATTATCGGGCGAAGTACTGTACTCGATTAGGCATGGGATTTTCCCAAAGCGACCTAAATATCCGGACCAATTACCGGGGACTGATATAACCCAAACTAGAAGCTTCATACAAAGACCCGATGAGCGCCACCTCCCCAAAATCCCTCGAATCGCTAGGGTTTCCATGAAGAGCTTCGGACATTTTGCCTTCTCCAACCGTAAAAGATGTGAATTCCGGTATTCCCGTCGCAGAATCTGTCTCTCGAGCTTCCCTAATGAGCGTCGTCGCGTCACCTCTTGCCCGGTGGCCATCGCTCGGAGGCTGCTCCTCTAACACCACCAATCAGAGTGCCACCAATATCTTCCTGATCCTTGGTGTTGCACCTAGTGGGGATGGTGGTTTGGTTCCCTGAACCAGGACCACCTCTTTCGAACCTTCCCCAAGTCGCAAACCAGATCATGACATCTCCGTGACTTCACTGACATGCTCCAGGGCTTCTCGAAGAACCTCCACCTTTCGACACCTCAGGGGAACTCCCGCCACCTTCATCTTCCACAGCGGGCTCCTGCTCCCCATGCTACCATCCAGGAATCAGGGCCTCTGCTACATGATTCTATCCCTCGACTCTGGCGTCAGTCCTCCCTCCAGAGCTCCTTCGAGCACCTCCTTCACTCTTTTGAATGACCAACCCCTCACGCAAAAGGGCCCCCTGGCAACCAAATTTCATCAACCACAGCTCCACAATCCCTCACCAATCCCACCCTTTCCTCGATCTTCCGCAGCTCCTTAGCTTACCATTCTCCAACCACGAGACCATCTAGCGGTGTCACTGTGGACGCATCCTTTGAGAGACACAACAACAATGAGTCCATTTCTTCTTCTGATAGGAGCGCCTAAGGAGGTTCCAACACAACAACTGCCTCAAGGGCTTGACTGCCCTTCTTCATTGGCCACGAGCCCTTCGTTCCACACTTCCTTTGTCGATGCCCCTGACACCTGTAATGGAAGCACAATGATGTAGGAAACATGCATTTCTCAGAGAGGTGGCCCTTTGTACCACAAGTCTCCCCTGACTTCGGCCTTCGGTGGAAGGATCCGCCGCTTCGGAGCGCTCCACTGCCCCTCCCCCACCAACTCCTCCATCTCAGCATTCTCCCTCTCTCCTTCCGACGACCGATCATCGTCATCGCCCCACTCCCTGTCGGTGGCCCTCCACTTACTATTCTCGATAGACTTCTCATTACCGACTCTCACACTCTCGCTCCCACTCATCGTCACCACCCAAGCTAGGAGGCACTTTGTTATCAAGGACATTGATGATCTCCTGGAGTTAACCTTTGACTAGGTTGGTTTCTAGGATTCGCTGGATGAGATGGGGAATGGGAGTTGTTTTTCCTTGATTTGAGTGGCACCATTTTTTGGTCAATGTGGCTTGCACGGAATGAGTATCTTCTATGGAGAGAATATATATGGAAAATGTTATAAAGCATGCCAAAAGTCTAAAGACATTTTGGTCTTTGTAACTATTTTTTATATAATGTGAATTTATAAAAACTTATAAGTGAGCATCTTCGTGATGTCACACCCTCTTTTTTTTCTAAAAACAACATACAAGGTAATAAATATCTACTACCCAACCTTATCCCAACTTCTGTCTTTGAACACTAGCTACCTCTTCGAGTTATAGAACATGGCCTCTCTCATCAACAACAAGCAATTATATATAGGGAAACAACACACCCACTTTAACATCCTCCTACCTCACTTGTCTTGAATCACATATTCTTGTAAGCAACAATCAAACGAAACATTGTTGATGATGGCTAACTACTTTGCACATGATGTAGACGACATGATCTCTCGACTCAATTATATCCTTTATACCATATCTAAAAGCATCCCCATTAGTTCTTACCCTCATGGACTTACACGACAATCCAGCCTTTACCCATACTCACAGTTGCCTTTCCTTCAACCTTCTGCCATTTCCTCATATTCTTCCTTCTTTGGGCAATGCATACCTTTTACTACACCCTTCTGTTAGATCTTTTCACAATCCTCCTCGCGATCTGCATTCCTTTGCTAAATTAGTCATATGTTGCGATAGCCCCTCTCTCATGTTCTTGTCATGATTAGTCGAGATTACGGCGAGTCTTGGATGCGGCTGCAAAGAAGAGTTCATGGCTATGAGCGTCAATCATCTTTTGCTTAGGAATGGTCATTGCTTGAGGTGAAGGACCAATCATTGTGGCGAGTGACTGTGAAGGTAGTGAGTCTGGTGATGCTTAGGCGTGAGCACAATTGGAATGCGATTGGTTGGCTTCGATATGCCTTATGGACATAAAAGAAGGGTAAGGGTGTTTTGGATAGGTTCGAAATACCATGGTATGTTGTCATTACATTGGTATCACCATGGGGGGGGAGTATCGATATCTCCCAATATACTTTTTTCAGGATATCGATCAATATCTCTCGATATATCGATGAGATATTAGTGTAACGTCCCATATCGATCAAAATTGGAGGTTTTTAGTGTAACTTTTTCGTGATATTGATCGATATCGACCAATATTAACTGATATCGAAGTTGTATCATCAACATCACATATATGCTTGATTTTGCTGCTTGTTTTTGTAAAAGAAGCTTAGAAGGATTCTTTCATTTATTTTTTTACTTTTAAAGTTGATTTGTTCGGGGGGCTTCATCCCCTTGTGGCGATGGAGAGACTCCAATTTGTATCGACTAGTTTTAATTA